>OX276396.1:0-1200000 GCA_946251805.1 Cybosia mesomella
ACCCAGGCCTACACGCCTGTACGACTTTTCACCAACATCCCCTTGGTATACATACACTTCCACGCGGCTTACCCCGTTGGTTTTAAAACTTAAATTTCTAAAGAAAATTCTATAGGTCCCTATTGAGATACACACACCAGTGGATGCGCCAAGGACCCCCGCGTCGATCGCCACCACTCGGGTTATCCTGGTACTTATAGTTTTTCTGATAATTAGTAATTTCCCCCGAAAGTCAGTCATAAAATTACATTTCTATTAATTTCTCTAAATTTCATCATAAAAGGTCCAGCCGATCTCCACATCGCCTTCTGCGCCTCGACGCCCCGCGTCCTTTTGACGCCACCCGCGTCCCGCTGCGACCTATACTTTCGGCACAAACTTGCAATTTTCTAGTTTCTATACATATAACTAGGTATATAACTCACAGCGAAATCCACCTAAGCGATCCTATTCCAGAGTGTTTTGGACTTTTTGAGATCCTTAAACTGAGCATATATATAGGTTGTGATACATTAAAAGAAGCGTACGGCCGAGCTCTTTCACGCTCATAAGTTTTCGTGACAATTTTCTTTGAAAATTTTGAATTTCGCCGCTTTTTGTTTTTTGACAGACTGTAGACAGTCATCGGCTTTTATTGTGTGTTTTTGGACAGGTTTTTCAGTGTTTCACAGGTGGATAGTGTGCGCAGTGACGCTCCGCGTCGTTTGACTACTCGCACCGACATATAGGATCAATTTTCGCCGGTTGTTTTTCAAATTTTCCAAAAAGTTTTCACCAGATTTCAATAATTACAGTACTTTGCATATTTTTTCAAATTTACACAAGTAACCGGTGGTTGTAATACCTCTGGGGGCTCGTACCACCCAGGCCTACACGCCTGTACGACTTTTCACCAACATCCCCTTGGTATACATACACTTCCACGCGGCTTACCCCGTTGGTTTTAAAAACTTAAATTTCTAAAGAAAATTCTATAGGTCCCTATTGAGATACACACACCAGTGGATGCGCCAAGGACCCCCGCGTCGATCGCCACCACTCGGGTTATCCTGGTACTTATAGTTTTTCTGATAATTAGTAATTTCCCCCGAAAGTCAGTCATAAAATTTACATTTCTATTAATTTCTCTAAATTTCATCATAAAAGGTCCAGCCGATCTCCACATCGCCTTCTGCGCCTCGACGCCCCGCGTCTTTTGACGCCACCCGCGTCCCGCTGCGACCTATACTTTCGGCACAAACTTGCAATTTTCTAGTTTCTATACATATAACTAGGTATATAACTCACAGCGAAATCCACCTAAGCGATCCTATTCCAGAGTGTTTTGGACTTTTTGAGATCCTTAAACTGAGCATATATATAGGTTGTGATACATTAAAAGAAGCGTACGGCCGAGCTCTTTCACGCTCATAAGTTTTCGTGACAATTTTCTTTGAAAATTTTGAATTTTCGCCGCTTTTTGTTTTTTGACAGACTGTAGACAGTCATCGGCTTTTATTGTGTGTTTTTGGACAGGTTTTTCAGTGTTTCACAGGTGGATAGTGTGCGCAGTGACGCTCCGCGTCGTTTGACTACTCGCACCGACATATAGGATCAATTTTCGCCGGTTGTTTTTCAATTTTCCAAAAAGTTTTCACCAGATTTCAATAATTACAGTACTTTGCATATTTTTTCAAATTTACACAAGTAACCGGTGGTTGTAATACCTCTGGGGGCTCGTACCACCCAGGCCTACACGCCTGTACGACTTTTCACCAACATCCCCTTGGTATACATACACTTCCACGCGGCTTACCCCGTTGGTTTTAAAAACTTAAATTTCTAAAGAAAATTCTATAGGTCCCTATTGAGATACACACACCAGTGGATGCGCCAAGGACCCCGCGTCGATCGCCACCACTCGGGTTATCCTGGTACTTATAGTTTTTCTGATAATTAGTAATTTCCCCCGAAAGTCAGTCATAAAATTTACATTTCTATTAATTTCTCTAAATTTCATCATAAAAGGTCCAGCCGATCTCCACATCGCCTTCTGCGCCTCGACGCCCCGCGTCTTTTGACGCCACCCGCGTCCCGCTGCGACCTATACTTTCGGCACAAACTTGCAATTTTCTAGTTTCTATACATATAACTAGGTATATAACTCACAGCGAAATCCACCTAAGCGATCCTATTCCAGAGGTGTTTGGACTTTTTGAGATCCTTAAACTGAGCATATATATAGGTTGTGATACATTAAAAGAAGCGTACGGCCGAGCTCTTTCACGCTCATAAGTTTTCGTGACAATTTTCTTGAAAATTTTGAATTTTCGCCGCTTTTTGTTTTTTGACAGACTGTAGACAGTCATCGGCTTTATTGTGTGTTTTTGGACAGGTTTTTCAGTGTTTCACAGGTGGATAGTGTGCGCAGTGACGCTCCGCGTCGTTTGACTACTCGCACCGACATATAGGATCAATTTTCGCCGGTTGTTTTTCAAATTTTCCAAAAAGTTTTCACCAGATTTCAATAATTACAGTACTTTGCATATTTTTTCAAATTTACACAAGTAACCGGTGGTTGTAATACCTCTGGGGGCTCGTACCACCCAGGCCTACACGCCTGTACGACTTTTCACCAACATCCCTTGGTATACATACACTTCCACGCGGCTTACCCCGTTGGTTTTAAAAACTTAAATTCTAAAGAAAATTCTATAGGTCCCTATTGAGATACACACACCAGTGGATGCGCCAAGGACCCCCGCGTCGATCGCCACCACTCGGTTATCCTGGTACTTATAGTTTTTCTGATAATTAGTAATTTCCCCGAAAGTCAGTCATAAAATTTACATTTCTATTAATTTCTCTAAATTTCATCATAAAAGGTCCAGCCGATCTCCACATCGCCTTCTGCGCCTCGACGCCCCGCGTCTTTTGACGCCACCCGCGTCCGCTGCGACCTATACTTTCGGCACAAACTTGCAATTTTCTAGTTTCTATACATATAACTAGGTATATAACTCACAGCGAAATCCACCTAAGCGATCCTATTCCAGAGTGTTTTGGACTTTTTGAGATCCTTAAACTGAGCTATATATAGGTTGTGATACATTAAAGAAGCGTACGGCCGAGCTCTTTCACGCTCATAAGTTTTCGTGACAATTTTCTTTGAAAATTTTGAATTTTTCGCCGCTTTTTGTTTTTGACAGACTGTAGACAGTCATCGGCTTTTATTGTGTGTTTTTGGACAGGTTTTTCAGTGTTTCACAGGTGGATAGTGTGCGCAGTGACGCTCCGCGTCGTTTGACTACTCGCACCGACATATAGGATCAATTTTCGCCGGTTGTTTTTCAAATTTTCCAAAAAGTTTTCACCAGATTTCAATAATTACAGTACTTTGCATATTTTTTCAAATTTACACAAGTAACCGGTGGTTGTAATACCTCTGGGGCTCGTACCACCCAGGCCTACACGCCTGTACGACTTTTCACCAACATCCCCTTGGTATACATACACTTCCACGCGGCTTACCCCGTTGGTTTTAAAAACTTAAATTTCTAAGAAAATTCTATAGGTCCCTATTGAGATACACACACCAGTGGATGCGCCAAGGACCCCCGCGTCGATCGCCACCACTCGGGTTATCCTGGTACTTATAGTTTTCTGATAATTAGTAATTTCCCCCGAAAGTCAGTCATAAAATTTACATTTCTATTAATTTCTCTAAATTTCATCATAAAAGGTCCAGCCGATCTCCACATCGCCTTCTGCGCCTCGACGCCCCGCGTCTTTTGACGCCACCCGCGTCCCGCTGCGACCTATACTTTCGGCACAAACTTGCAATTTTCTAGTTTCTATACATATAACTAGGTATATAACTCACAGCGAAATCCACCTAAGCGATCCTATTCCAGAGTGTTTTGGACTTTTTGAGATCCTTAAACTGAGCATATATATAGGTTGTGATACATTAAAAGAAGCGTACGGCCGAGCTCTTTCACGCTCATAAGTTTTCGTGACAATTTTCTTTGAAAATTTTGAATTTTCGCCGCTTTTTGTTTTTTGACAGACTGTAGACAGTCATCGGCTTTTATTGTGTGTTTTTGGACAGGTTTTTCAGTGTTTCACAGGTGGATAGTGTGCGCAGTGACGCTCCGCGTCGTTTGACTACTCGCACCGACATATAGGATCAATTTTCGCCGGTTGTTTTTCAAATTTTCCAAAAAGTTTTCACCAGATTTCAATAATTACAGTACTTTGCATATTTTTTCAAATTTACACAAGTAACCGGTGGTTGTAATACCTCTGGGGGCTCGTACCACCCAGGCCTACACGCCTGTACGACTTTTCACCAACATCCCCTTGGTATACATACACTTCCACGCGGCTTACCCCGTTGGTTTTAAAAACTTAAATTTCTAAAGAAAATTCTATAGGTCCCTATTGAGATACACACACCAGTGGATGCGCCAAGGACCCCCGCGTCGATCGCCACCACTCGGGTTATCCTGGTACTTATAGTTTTTCTGATAATTAGTAATTTCCCCCGAAAGTCAGTCATAAAATTTACATTTCTATTAATTTCTCTAAATTTCATCATAAAAGGTCCAGCCGATCTCCACATCGCCTTCTGCGCCTCGACGCCCCGCGTCTTTTGACGCCACCCGCGTCCCGCTGCGACCTATACTTTCGGCACAAACTTGCAATTTTCTAGTTTCTATACATATAACTAGGTATATAACTCACAGCGAAATCCACCTAAGCGATCCTATTCCAGAGTGTTTTGGACTTTTTGAGATCCTTAAACTGAGCATATATATAGGTTGTGATACATTAAAAGAAGCGTACGGCCGAGCTCTTTCACGCTCATAAGTTTTCGTGACAATTTTCTTTGAAAATTTTGAATTTTCGCCGCTTTTTGTTTTTTGACAGACTGTAGACAGTCATCGGCTTTTATTGTGTGTTTTTGGACAGGTTTTTCAGTGTTTCACAGGTGGATAGTGTGCGCAGTGACGCTCCGCGTCGTTTGACTACTCGCACCGACATATAGGATCAATTTTCGCCGGTTGTTTTTCAAATTTTCCAAAAAGTTTTCACCAGATTTCAATAATTACAGTACTTTGCATATTTTTTCAAATTTACACAAGTAACCGGTGGTTGTAATACCTCTGGGGGCTCGTACCACCCAGGCCTACACGCCTGTACGACTTTTCACCAACATCCCCTTGGTATACATACACTTCCACGCGGCTTACCCCGTTGGTTTTAAAAACTTAAATTTCTAAAGAAAATTCTATAGGTCCCTATTGAGATACACACACCAGTGGATGCGCCAAGGACCCCCGCGTCGATCGCCACCACTCGGGTTATCCTGGTACTTATAGTTTTTCTGATAATTAGTAATTTCCCCCGAAAGTCAGTCATAAAATTTACATTTCTATTAATTTCTCTAAATTTCATCATAAAAGGTCCAGCCGATCTCCACATCGCCTTCTGCGCCTCGACGCCCCGCGTCTTTTGACGCCACCCGCGTCCCGCTGCGACCTATACTTTCGGCACAAACTTGCAATTTTCTAGTTTCTATACATATAACTAGGTATATAACTCACAGCGAAATCCACCTAAGCGATCCTATTCCAGAGTGTTTTGGACTTTTTGAGATCCTTAAACTGAGCATATATATAGGTTGTGATACATTAAAAGAAGCGTACGGCCGAGCTCTTTCACGCTCATAAGTTTTCGTGACAATTTTCTTTGAAAATTTTGAATTTTCGCCGCTTTTTGTTTTTTGACAGACTGTAGACAGTCATCGGCTTTTATTGTGTGTTTTTGGACAGGTTTTTCAGTGTTTCACAGGTGGATAGTGTGCGCAGTGACGCTCCGCGTCGTTTGACTACTCGCACCGACATATAGGATCAATTTTCGCCGGTTGTTTTTCAAATTTTCCAAAAAGTTTTCACCAGATTTCAATAATTACAGTACTTTGCATATTTTTTCAAATTTACACAAGTAACCGGTGGTTGTAATACCTCTGGGGGCTCGTACCACCCAGGCCTACACGCCTGTACGACTTTTCACCAACATCCCCTTGGTATACATACACTTCCACGCGGCTTACCCCGTTGGTTTTAAAAACTTAAATTTCTAAAGAAAATTCTATAGGTCCCTATTGAGATACACACACCAGTGGATGCGCCAAGGACCCCCGCGTCGATCGCCACCACTCGGGTTATCCTGGTACTTATAGTTTTTCTGATAATTAGTAATTTCCCCCGAAAGTCAGTCATAAAATTTACATTTCTATTAATTTCTCTAAATTTCATCATAAAAGGTCCAGCCGATCTCCACATCGCCTTCTGCGCCTCGACGCCCCGCGTCTTTTGACGCCACCCGCGTCCCGCTGCGACCTATACTTTCGGCACAAACTTGCAATTTTCTAGTTTCTATACATATAACTAGGTATATAACTCACAGCGAAATCCACCTAAGCGATCCTATTCCAGAGTGTTTTGGACTTTTTGAGATCCTTAAACTGAGCATATATATAGGTTGTGATACATTAAAAGAAGCGTACGGCCGAGCTCTTTCACGCTCATAAGTTTTCGTGACAATTTTCTTTGAAAATTTTGAATTTTCGCCGCTTTTTGTTTTTTGACAGACTGTAGACAGTCATCGGCTTTTATTGTGTGTTTTTGGACAGGTTTTTCAGTGTTTCACAGGTGGATAGTGTGCGCAGTGACGCTCCGCGTCGTTTGACTACTCGCACCGACATATAGGATCAATTTTCGCCGGTTGTTTTTCAAATTTTCCAAAAAGTTTTCACCAGATTTCAATAATTACAGTACTTTGCATATTTTTTCAAATTTACACAAGTAACCGGTGGTTGTAATACCTCTGGGGGCTCGTACCACCCAGGCCTACACGCCTGTACGACTTTTCACCAACATCCCCTTGGTATACATACACTTCCACGCGGCTTACCCCGTTGGTTTTAAAAACTTAAATTTCTAAAGAAAATTCTATAGGTCCCTATTGAGATACACACACCAGTGGATGCGCCAAGGACCCCCGCGTCGATCGCCACCACTCGGGTTATCCTGGTACTTATAGTTTTTCTGATAATTAGTAATTTCCCCCGAAAGTCAGTCATAAAATTTACATTTCTATTAATTTCTCTAAATTTCATCATAAAAGGTCCAGCCGATCTCCACATCGCCTTCTGCGCCTCGACGCCCCGCGTCTTTTGACGCCACCCGCGTCCCGCTGCGACCTATACTTTCGGCACAAACTTGCAATTTTCTAGTTTCTATACATATAACTAGGTATATAACTCACAGCGAAATCCACCTAAGCGATCCTATTCCAGAGTGTTTTGGACTTTTTGAGATCCTTAAACTGAGCATATATATAGGTTGTGATACATTAAAAGAAGCGTACGGCCGAGCTCTTTCACGCTCATAAGTTTTCGTGACAATTTTCTTTGAAAATTTTGAATTTTCGCCGCTTTTTGTTTTTTGACAGACTGTAGACAGTCATCGGCTTTTATTGTGTGTTTTTGGACAGGTTTTTCAGTGTTTCACAGGTGGATAGTGTGCGCAGTGACGCTCCGCGTCGTTTGACTACTCGCACCGACATATAGGATCAATTTTCGCCGGTTGTTTTTCAAATTTTCCAAAAAGTTTTCACCAGATTTCAATAATTACAGTACTTTGCATATTTTTTCAAATTTACACAAGTAACCGGTGGTTGTAATACCTCTGGGGGCTCGTACCACCCAGGCCTACACGCCTGTACGACTTTTCACCAACATCCCCTTGGTATACATACACTTCCACGCGGCTTACCCCGTTGGTTTTAAAAACTTAAATTTCTAAAGAAAATTCTATAGGTCCCTATTGAGATACACACACCAGTGGATGCGCCAAGGACCCCCGCGTCGATCGCCACCACTCGGGTTATCCTGGTACTTATAGTTTTTCTGATAATTAGTAATTTCCCCCGAAAGTCAGTCATAAAATTTACATTTCTATTAATTTCTCTAAATTTCATCATAAAAGGTCCAGCCGATCTCCACATCGCCTTCTGCGCCTCGACGCCCCGCGTCTTTTGACGCCACCCGCGTCCCGCTGCGACCTATACTTTCGGCACAAACTTGCAATTTTCTAGTTTCTATACATATAACTAGGTATATAACTCACAGCGAAATCCACCTAAGCGATCCTATTCCAGAGTGTTTTGGACTTTTTGAGATCCTTAAACTGAGCATATATATAGGTTGTGATACATTAAAAGAAGCGTACGGCCGAGCTCTTTCACGCTCATAAGTTTTCGTGACAATTTTCTTTGAAAATTTTGAATTTTCGCCGCTTTTTGTTTTTTGACAGACTGTAGACAGTCATCGGCTTTTATTGTGTGTTTTTGGACAGGTTTTTCAGTGTTTCACAGGTGGATAGTGTGCGCAGTGACGCTCCGCGTCGTTTGACTACTCGCACCGACATATAGGATCAATTTTCGCCGGTTGTTTTTCAAATTTTCCAAAAAGTTTTCACCAGATTTCAATAATTACAGTACTTTGCATATTTTTTCAAATTTACACAAGTAACCGGTGGTTGTAATACCTCTGGGGGCTCGTACCACCCAGGCCTACACGCCTGTACGACTTTTCACCAACATCCCCTTGGTATACATACACTTCCACGCGGCTTACCCCGTTGGTTTTAAAAACTTAAATTTCTAAAGAAAATTCTATAGGTCCCTATTGAGATACACACACCAGTGGATGCGCCAAGGACCCCCGCGTCGATCGCCACCACTCGGGTTATCCTGGTACTTATAGTTTTTCTGATAATTAGTAATTTCCCCCGAAAGTCAGTCATAAAATTTACATTTCTATTAATTTCTCTAAATTTCATCATAAAAGGTCCAGCCGATCTCCACATCGCCTTCTGCGCCTCGACGCCCCGCGTCTTTTGACGCCACCCGCGTCCCGCTGCGACCTATACTTTCGGCACAAACTTGCAATTTTCAAAAAATTTCCCGCCCGCCCACCCTATTATCGTGCCTGAGGGCCAAGACTTTTGCCAGGGGTGGCCAACAATTGGAGAAAATTGTAGCAATTTAATTTATTTTTCGTAATCCACTTTTGTCGTTTTTGTTTTTGACGTAGGACCCCTATTGGGCCAGGTTTTAATTCATATTTGTGTCGTATTTCCTATTCAGTTTTCTGGTAGGAATTAGTTTTTAAGTTTTTGTCAATCTAGACGACTTCTTCATCTTCTTTACATTTTTTACATTTCTTTTTAGTCTTAAGTATTTTAAAGTATTTAAATTATTTTATTTATTAGGCTTCTGCCACTCACGCCCCCGAATTTATTGCAATTGTTTATAAAATTGTTTTTAAATAAATAAAAAATGGCAACAGTCAGGACTCCGATCGCTGGTAGACGCCCATCTGTCGACAGCGAAAGGCCGGGTCCCTCTGGGGTCAATGTCAGGAAGAGTGCCAGTGAGTGGGAAGGTCAGACTTCAACCACTGCTGGCACTGGGCCTGCCAAGGACACCAAGAAGACCGATATCACCGCCAGGGTAGCCGAATCATCTAAGGCTCCCGTAAAAATAAACCCCCGTGTGCAGGAAGCCAAGCAGCACTTGGTTACTGCAAAAACCCACTTGGGGAGATCAAGAAATTTAAAAACGGATATAAAAGAAGGGATTACAAAAGCACTCGATTTACTGTACCAGCTAGTTAAAGATGAAGTTAATGAGAATAAGGTGAAAGGGAGTGGTACGTGTGTGAAAGAGACGGATGACAGGATAGAGAAAATGGAAGAAGAATTAAAGGAAACGAAAGAAAAGCTGGAATTTTACAGAAATTTCTCGAAAGAGTGCAGTGACGAGTTGTCCGAAGTGGTAGAGGCATTAGATAAGTTGAGGGAAAGTTCCAAAAAAGAGATAGAGGAACTGAGAGAGAAGAATAAGTGTGGACCGGAATGTCAGAACGTAGGAAAGAAAGGTGAAAGCGAGAATGAGGAATTGAAAAAGCTTAAGAATAGGATCAAGGAACTGGAAAAGAGTGAAAGAGACAATGCTACCAAGGTGAGAAATTTGGAGGCGGCAAATGAGAAAGCGAGGAGGGAAGTGTTAAGGATCAAAGAGCTAGAAAAAGTGAATGACAGGTTAAGAAAGGAAAATGACGAAGGAAAGAAGAGTAATGAAAGAATGAAGAATGAAATAGAAGTGTTGAAAACTAAGAATGTGCCGGTTCCACACTCCACACACAGCGTGGTAGAGCCGCCAAGAGACGGGTGGGAGAGTAGCGTCCTTACAAAATTGGAGGAACACTACAAGCTACTTCAGGATAATGCAAGGAAACTAGATGAGCTGAAGGAAAGTGGAACCTTCGGGGGGACAACGTACGCTGGTGCGGTAGCCGCAGGCCAGTCCAAAGCTAAGTCTTTGGCACCTGCGGCGCTGCACTCGGTAGTTGTCTCCTCGAGGGATGATATGGACACCTGCGACATACTTTTTGAAAAGGTAAGGCAAGCGATGGATGCGAAGGAAGGATGGGTCCAAGTCGAGAGAGTGAGGAAAGCAAAGGACAGAAAACTGATTGTCGCATGCAGAACGAGAGAGGAACGCGATAAGGTGAAGGGTAAATTGGATGGAATGAAAGAGCGCTTCGTCGTCGAGGCGGTCAAAAACAAGGACCCGCTTCTGGTCCTGAGGGACGTGCTGAGTGTCAACAGCGATGATGACATTCTGCGCGCCCTCAGGAATCAGAACCGGGGGGTTTTTGGCGGCCTCGACGAGGAAGAAGCTAGGATGACAATAAGATATAAAAAGAAAGCTCGAAATCCGAACAGCGCGCATATCGTAATTGCGGTGTCCCCCAAGATTTGGACGAGGGCGACTGAGGTGGGTAAACTCCACGTCGACCTCCAGCGAGTGACGGTGGAGGACCAGTCGCCCCTCGTCCAGTGCACGCGGTGCCTCGGCTACGGGCATAGTAAGAAATTTTGCAAGGAGCCCGAAGACTTGTGCAGCCATTGCGGAGGTCCTCATAACCGCGATGGCTGCCCAGCTCAAAAAGCCTTCGAACCCCCAAAATGTATAAACTGTGTCCGAGCCGGGGTATCGCCTGCACACCACCACGCCTTCAGCGGAGAGTGCCCCATAAGGAAGAAGTGGGACGCGATCGCTCGAGCCGCCGTAGCATATTGCTAAGGCGACTCGAGACATCGCGCGACACTGGAAGATAGGAGCGCATAAAACTTTTAAATTAAAACTATTATCTTTAAACAAACCCAGCTATGTTAGCAGTAATATTATATTAATACTACTGCGACATAAACACCTGGTAATTAATTAGGCATAAAGAATTCAAAATTAAACTAAATTAAAACACAATAATAAACTAAAAAAAAAAAAAAAAAAACTCGTGCTCCTTCCATATATAAAATATGCCTCTCAATAAAACATTTACGCTAAAATAAAACACAAACAAATATCTATAAAAATCTAATAAATTGAACTAAATTAAACTAAAGTAACTAAATTAAAACACAGTAATAAACTAAAATAAAAACTCGTGCTCCTTCCATATATAAAAATATGCCTTTCAATAAAACATTTACGCTAAAATAAAACACAAACAAATATCTATAAAAATCTAATAAATTAAACTAAATTAAACTAAACTAACTAAATTAAAACACAATAATAAACTAAAATAAAAACTCGTGCTCCTTCCATATTATAAAATACCCCTCTTAATAAAACATTTACCCTAAAATAAAACACAAACAAATATCTATAAAAATCTAATAATAAATAATAAAACCTACCACGCAACAACAAAATAAAAATAAACAACATGCAACACATACACATAACCAACCATACACAGTACACACTACACTACTGATTACACATGTTACTAGAAAACATACCGGGTATTCTCTGCCTTATTATGTAATAAGGGGCAGAATAAACCGTTCGCATACACATACAGACAACAATTACACACAAAATGATTTTTAAAAAAGTAATCAAATAGAATTATATCCCCATCCCCAAATAACCAATTAAAATCAATATTATAAAAATCAAACAACAATACAGCATTAAATTCATAAAGTCAAATAATCAAAATTAACATTTAATTCTCTTCCATTTAAATAAATGCATAGTAGGACTATTGATATATATATTATAGGCACTTAAAAATAAATAACCAATTGAAATTAACAATAAATAATCAATCTTCGGCATACCAAAACAAATTCAAATTTAAGTGATTCACAATAAACAATAAACAACTCATTTCGGCAAATAACTTCAAACCAAGAATTACTAGTATAAATCAAGTAAAATCCACAGCAAACCTTTTTACAAATTTAAATAATAATTAACAAATAAAAATTTAACAACAGCAAACAAGGGCTCGGCTACTTTTAAGGCTGAGGTACCTACGAATAGGACCACCGGAATGCTATTCAGAGTATTCCGGTGGGACTTAATAAAAAAAAAAAAAAAAAAAAAAACCTAACCTAACCTAACCTAACCTTTTTTTTTTTTTTGTTTAGGCAGGAAAAAATGTACCTTCCGCATACCGCGCAGCGCGGGGACGCCGCGCGGTTATGTGGGGCTCTCACCACACTAAAACAACCTGCCGTGTGCCATACACTGCGACTTAGTGAGTGAACCGTCGGAAATACTTCGCACTCATCGACGGAACACTCAAGCGCCGGCCCGCAAAGGTGCGGTGCGGGCCCGTCTTCTAGGCGATGTCCAGGCACACCGGGACATCACCCCTTCGCGGGGGGCTCTACTGCGGGTGGAGGGCAATCCCCGGCCCATCCACCCGCGGCCCCACTAGGGCGGCATGGGGCGCGAGAATCCGCGCGCACGCCGCCCAGTTCGCATGCGGCGGATCGGATCTGCGAGGCTGTCTGCCTCTTTGATCCTCTCCGCCGCCTCCTTCCGCGAGATGACTTCCTCGCAGAAGGACGCGACCGCGGTGAAACACCTCACGACGTCGCCGCGGCAGCCGGCCCTGGAGGACCTCCACGCCCAGACCAGACGTTGAAGTCCCCCACGACCAGCACGTGACCCAAGGTCACTTGCCGCATCGAGGTCTTCAGTCGAAGGATGAAGTCCCCGAAATCGCTCAACCTCCGGATGGTCGACAGCGACATCTCCCGGACCCTTGTCTCTTGGCGACAAGGGGGGGAAATGAAGCGCCGTGGAGGCGACGATTGCCACGTTTCCGTGCACCGAGAATGACCCGACCCAGTTGGGGCGGTTCGGGACGATGCACGGATCCGCGGCTACGGCAAGGCCTATCGACCACTGCGCCATGTTTTGCAGGAGAAGGTCCTGCGCACCGGCGCAGTGGCTTAGG
This sequence comes from Cybosia mesomella, assembly GCA_946251805.1. Lineage (NCBI taxonomy): Eukaryota > Metazoa > Arthropoda > Insecta > Lepidoptera > Erebidae > Cybosia > Cybosia mesomella. The sequence goes on from OX276396.1 coordinate 13,382, forward strand.
TTCACTTGAAGGATGCTGCAGTCGCGGTCGATTAATAGATCTCGACTACAACATCCTCCTCCATCTGCAACGGCGACGACGATGGTGGCACTGCACCACTGGGAGCGGGCTCGGTCGATCGACCAGCCCTTTGCCCGGAAGTCGGTAGGCGGGGCTGCTTGCAGCCCTCACGGCCCACCATGTGGTTGGCGGGCAGATTGCCCGCGGCGCACGCCGGGCAACGAGGGGTGGCAGAGCATTCCGCCACCTTATGCCCGGGCTGACCGCAGCGGAAGCACAATCCGCTGCAGTCAAAACAACTCGTGCACTTTGGGCGAGCGTGCCCAGGTGCCATACACTTGTAACACCTCATGGGCCGGCTCGCCAGGACCGTGACCCTGGCTGAGATCCAGCCCACGAGGAGTCTTCCGGCGTCGGCCAAGGCCTTGACCGACGCTACTGGACAGCTCGCCCAAATCGCGCCAACGCCACCGGGACCGGGGCGGATGGGGCCCACCCTGACGTGCTCCGGACCACAATTGGTGGTGGAGGCTATTGCCTCCCGGACATCGTCAGGCGTGGTAAAGTCCGCCAGACCCGAAATGCGCACCTCGGCGCATTTGGTGGGCCTGGCGATCCTCACGCCCTCCACCCCGTCGAAGAGACCCCGCAATTTTTCGGCCACGACGTCGGCCCTCCTAGCACCCTCCTCACCCGGGAACTCAAGAATACGAGCTCCCGTACGGGCGAGGCGCGTCCGGGCACCAACGCCTCCGATATCGGAGACGTCAATGCCGCGACGGGCCCGCTGGAGGACCTCGCCGTAGCTCAGGCCACGCTCCACCGCCTCCGGCCCCACCGTGATAACCACGGCGGCAGTTTTCGGCGGCGTTAGCCTCGGCTTCCGGGCCTTTGTGCCACCGGCTTGTGAGGCTGCGGCTACCTCAGCTGCAGTCGTCTTTTCCTTCTTTTTCTTCTTTTTGTTCTTCCTCTTCCTCCGCTCAACCACCTGGAAGCCCTCACTGTCCGGTTGGGCGGAGGTAGAGGGAACGGGAGTCGAAGTGGCAACTGTGGGTGCCACAGGAGGAGCGGAACGTTGCGCTCGGGCAGGGGCCCGCGAGGACGTCTGTACCGCCACCGGTCTCAGGGGAGGGAAACTCTCCCTAGGACGAGCTGCTGCAGCAGGTCCCGAGGGACGCCCCACCTGGGCACCCTGGCCCTGGTCCGGACGCACGGCTACAGCCACGGAGGAAGGCGGCTGCGTCCGTCTCATCGCCGCAGTTGATAGGCGACGCGGCTCCGGAGGCAGCCTCGCCTCCAAAGCTTCCAATCGCGCACCTATCATAGGGCCTACGCTCAGCATAATCTCCCTCATTTGCTCCTGTGAGAACAGGGCCGAGGGAGATGCTGAGGGGGCCACAGAAGTAGAGGCCAACCATGGTGCAACAGGCGAAGAGGGCACTACAGGCGATCTAGGCGCTGCAGGCATTGCCACCGGCAAGGCAGATGCAGATACCGACGTGGACGCCCGCTGAGCCTGTGTCAGCCGGCGTATCTCCGTCTCCATCTGCCGCATCTGCTCTTGCAAGTGGAGGTTCTCCGCATTTAAGCGGTTGTACGCCACCCATAGCCGCCGGTTTTCATCATCAACCGTGCGGCCTTGGAGGACCTCCGCATTCTCGAGCAGCGCAGAGGCTGCCACCTTGAGCGCCTTTTGGTAGGTGCCCTTCAACTGCGACGATTTTGTGGCCACGTCCAAAATTATGGCCACACTCTTTTGAGACCTCTGCAGCAGCTCCGCTGCAGAGTGCGGGTTGCCACCACGCTCCGCGCTCGAGGTGAGCTCGGCAGTAAGCTGCTCAACTCGCCCCAGCGCAGCCTGCTCTTCCTCTTGGCGCCGCTGCGCCAGTTCAGCCTTGCGGGTGGCACTGACTCTCAAGTCCGGGGTGCCCGGCCTCGATCGGCCCCTGCCTGCGCTGGAGAGCTTCGCAGGGGGCGGAAGCACCCCGCTAAACTCGAAGGAGCCATCTAGGTCCTCCGTCGAACCAACCAGTGGGCGCTTCCGCGCCCCCCAAAATTCCGATGAGAGGTTCAACGAAGTCGTTGAACCCCTCACCGAGGTAGCAGCACTTGACGTGCCTGCGTCCACTTCCACCTCGCCCAGCGATTGGACGCTGGGTGCACGTGCCAGTGCAACCACCGGCTGCCAAAAGGCTGCCGTCCTAACCTGACCACTTCCAGAGGCCGGAGTGGCCTTTGGAAGCTCACCGTCGCCTTTAGCGACCTCCTCTGCTTTGGTGCTCGCTCTGGAGCTCTTCTTTTTTGGTTTTTGGGTTTTTGATTTGACAATATCCATAAAAGTCCCACGAGTATGAGACGAACTAAATACACTTCCCGGGTGACGCTCATTCCGGGAAGCGGGGTACATACTGTGGAGGTCCCCAGGTGTCCACAGGTTTTTACGACTTCGCTGTCGGGTCTTATAGACTTTTCCTTGTCGCGGGCCGGCCAATGAAGGCAAGCCCCGCGTCCTCCGAGATCACATCTTCCCGTATGTGGCTAGCATGCAGGTCCTTGACGATCACCCGGAGATTACGCGACGCGGGAGGGCAGCCACCCCTCCCATCACCGACGGCGGCACGAATGCCTGTCAGCCCCTGCGCGAGCAGTGGGCCGACCCGTCCCTCGATCCTTTCGGATCTGGGATCCTCGCGGATCCCTCGCGGGCCTAGCAGGCCCGCCATACCACGACCCCCTCGTGCAATGGGGTCAGCTAGCCCTGAAAAGGGCTGGAACGTTAGCCGTCGACGTTGACGCCAGCTACTCCAGAGGAGCAATCAATGATGCGTCATCGCCCACGTTGCCCAGGGTGCACCGCGAGGAGGTGTTCCGTCGCACCCCAACCTTTTTTTTTTTTTTTTTTTGTTTAGGCAGGAAAAAATGTACCTTCCGCATACCGCGCAGCGCGGGGACGCCGCGCGGTTATGTGGGGCTCTCACCACACTAAAACAACCTGCCGTGTGCCGTACACCGCGACTTAGTGAGTGGACCGTCGGAAATACTTCGCACTCATCGACGGAACACCCAAGCGCTGGCCCGCAAAGGTGCGGTGCGGGCCCGTCTTCTGGGCGATGTCCAGGCACACCGGGACATCACCCCTTCGCGGGGGGCTCTACTGCGGGTGGAGGGCAAGCCCCGTCCCATCCACCCGCGGCCTCACTACGGCGGCAAGAGGCGCAGAAATGCGCGTGCACGCCGCCCAGTTCGCCGGCGGCGGATCGGATCCGCGAAGCCGTCTGCCTCTCTGATCCTCTCCGCCGCCTCCTTCTGCGAGATAACTGCCTCGCAGAAAGACGCGACCGCGGTAAAACTCCTCTCGCTGCGTGCCATGGAGCGCAGGATGGCCGGCAGCGAGAGGTCGACTCCCACTACTGCCACGAGATCACGGCGCTCCACCGCCCAGGCCGGACAAGCCTCGAGCGTGTGTTGCGCCGTGTCCCCGCGGCAGGGACAGTGATGGCAGGCGGGACTCGATTCCCTCCTAGCGACCGAGTACAGATACTTTCCAAAGCAGCCGTGCTCGGAAAGCATCTGAGTCAGTCGGAAGGAAAGGGTCCCGTGCTGTCTCTCCGTCCACTCGACAATGACCGGCTGGAGCGCCGCCACGGTGCGATGACCAGCACTCGGGGACTCCAGCCGGGACGACCACTTAGCCATGATGGCTTGGCGGGCGGCATCTCGCCACCCGCGAACGTCCTCGGGCGGAGGCCGACTGCCACTCTCCGCCCGATGTTGTGTCGTCTGCCGATATACTTCGGCGAGCACTTCCGCCTCTAGATCCCACGGGGGGGTTCCGGCCAATGCGCAGGCCGCCTCTGTTGACACAGTGCGGTACCCGCGTATGGCCCTGACCGCCACGATGCGTTGGGCCCGCAAGAGACCGGGCCTATTGCGGGCGGTCAGGGCGTCCGCCCACACCGGTGCGCCGTACAGCGCCATCGACCGGATCACCCCGGTATACAACCGTCGGCACCCGATACTGGCTCCGCCCAGGTTTGGCAAAAGCCTTCCCAGGGCGGATGCGGCGCCGACGAGTTTCGGGGCGAGCCTACGGAAGTGCTCGTCGAAGTGCCACCTTGAGTCGATATACAGGCCCAGATACTTTATCTGGGCCCCCACTGGTACGAGGACCGACCGGATCTCGATCGAGGCGCGGGGCGGCGGGCGGCGATAAGGCCCGTGGAAGAGCACGGCCTCCGTCTTCTCCACCGCCACCCGCAGGCCCAACGCCTCGATCCGTCCGACCACCTGGGAGACACCCACGGTGGCGAGGTGCGCCGCCTCCTCGAAACTTTCCCCCGGGGCCGTGACGAGAGTGTCATCCGCGTAGCAGATGACACCCAGCCCGGGAGGAAAGACTCCGCGGAGGACCCAATCATAGCCGATGTTCCACAGGAGCGGCCCTAAGACCGACCCCTGAGGAACACCGCACGACACGGGTCGCTGCAGCACACGTCCGTCGCAGTCCTCGTACATCACGCGCCTCTCCTGCAGATAGTCCGCCACCAGCCGCCTCAGGTAGACCGGCACCCCGTGATAGCGGAGCGCCTCCCTGATGCAGCTGAACGGCAGACTATTGAATGCGTTGGCGATGTCCAGCGACACCGCCAACAGCACTCCGCCGCGGCTCACCACCTCCTCGGAAGCAGCCCTCAGACGCAAGATTGCGTCGATCGTCGAACGTCCAACTCGAAAACCGAATTGGGCGTCCGACAGATCTGGCCCCACCGTAGTAAGGTGCTCGACGATGCGGGCAGCGAGAATTCTCTCGAACAACTTACCCGCCTCGTCGAGCAACACTATGGGCCTGAAGGCTGCAGCCGAATTGGTGGGCCGTCCAGGCTTCTGCAGGAGCACCAGCTTCCCGCTTTTCCAGCAGTCAGGGAACCGTCCGGACGCTAGGCAGGCGTCCAGCAGTTCCCTGAGGCGGTCCTCCATGTGATCGAGGGCCAGGGCCAACACACGGGCAGGGACCCCGTCAGGCCCGGGAGCGGTGTTCTTCGAACGGATTCGAAGAACAGCCACCCCCACCTCCGCCTCCGTGATGGGCGGAACATCCTCCTGCACTACCCCCTCGTCCTCGGCAACAACAGCCATGGACGGGGGTGTATGCTCCGCCCGATCCGGGAAAAGGCCCTCGACCACTTCCGCCAGGAAGCTGGGCTGGAGAGTCTCCGTAAGGGGGGGGCCCTGCGCGCGGAGCTTATCACGCGCCGCGCGGTACGGGCGACCCCAGGGGTCACTGTCTAGACTCTCCAGCATCTCGGCTCTGCTGCGCTCCTTGGCAGCATCTATGGCCCGCTTGAAGGTGATTTCGGCCTCCCTAGCCAACTCCCTCAAGCGGACAACCTCTGGGTGTTGGGTGTCTCTGTAACGCCCACGGCTTCGGGTGACGGCCCTCTTGGCGCGGTTAGAGACCGCGCGGAGGGCCGCCAGCTCCTGGGACCACCAGTAGACCTCCGTCTTTGGAGGCCGACGTCCGACCCGGTGCATGGCCGCGTCGCAGACTGCGGTCAGCGACTCGCGAAAGCGGCCCGCACCGATGTCCACCCCCTCAGTCGGAGGTGGCAAAGACAGCCACGCTTGCACGATGGCTGCCTCCGCTAATTGGTCCCTGTCGAGGCTACCCAAAGCCCACCGCTTATAAGGTGAGATGCTGCCAACCCTGTGACCCCTACTGGCGTCCCGCGATCGAGACAACTCGAATCGGATGTACTGGTGATCCGACCCGGTTGTCTCGTCGTTCAGGACACGCCAGTTCCTTACACGTGTAGCAAGCGCGGGGGTAGTGAACGAAAGGTCCACTATCGACCGCCCCCACGGCTTGATACACGTGGCGGTGGTGCCTCTGTTTAGGAGACAGAGGCCCACCGAGTCTGCCCACTCTGTTACGACGTCGCCGCGGCCGCTAGTCTCGGAGGACCCCCACGCCGTAGACCAGGCGTTGAAGTCCCCCATGACCAGCACGTGACCTGAGGTCACTTGCCGCATCGAGGTTTCCAGTCGGAAGATGAATTCCTCGAAATCGCTCAACCTCCGGTTGGGGGAGAAGTAAACACCGTAAACGGTGATACCTCCCCAGTCGGCAGCGACATATCCCGGACCCTTGTCTCTTAGCGACAAGGGGGGGAAATGAAGCGCCGTGGAGGCGACGATTGCCACGTTTCCGTCCACCGAAAATGAACCGACCCAATTGGGGCGGTTCGGGACGATGTACGGATCCGCGGCTACGGCAAGGCCTATCGACCACTGCGCCATGTTTTGCAGGACGAGGTCCTGCGCACCGGCGCAGTGGTTCAGGTTCACTTGAAGGATGTTGCAGTCACGGTCCATTAATGGATCTCGACTACAACATCCTCCTCCATGTGCAACGGCGACGACGATTGCCCGCGGCACACGCCGGGCAGCGAGGGGCGGCAGAGCATTCCGCCGCTTTGTGCCCCGGTTGACCGCAGCGGAAGCACAATCCGCTGCAGTCAAAGCAGCTTGTGCACTTTGGGCGAGTGTGCCCAGGTGCCATACATTTGAAGCACCTCATGGGCCGGCTCGCCAGGACCGTGACCCTGGCTGAAATCCAGCCCACGAGGAGTCTTCCTGCGTCGGCCAAGACCTTGACCGACGCCACCGGGCAGCTCGCCCAAATCGCTCCAACGCCACCGGGACCAGGGCGGATGGGGCCCACCCTGACGTGTTCCGGGCTACAATTGGTAGCGGAGGCTATTGCCTCCCGGACATCGTCAGGTGTGGTGAAGTCTGCCAGACCCGAAATGCGCACCTCGGCGCATTTGGTGGGTCTGGCGATCCTCACACCCTCCACCCCGTCAAACAGACCCCGCAGTTTTTCGGCCACGACGTCGGCCCTCCTCGCACCCTCCTCGCCCGGGAACTCGAGGATACGAGCTCCCGTACGGGCGAGGCGCGTCCGAGCACCAACGCCTCCGATATCGGAGACGTCGATGCCCTGACGGGCCCGCTGGAGGACCTCGCCGTAGCTTAGGCCTCGCTGCACCGCCTCCGGCGCCACCGTGATAACCACGGCAGCGGTTTTGGGCGGCGTTAGCCTCGGCTTCCGGGCTTTTGTGCCACCAGCTTGTGGGGCTGCGGCTGCCTCAGCCGCAGTCTTCTTCTTCTTTCTCTTCTTATTTTTCCTCTTCCTCCGCTCGACCACCTGGAAGCCCTCACTGTCCGGCTGAGCGGAGGTAGAGGGTGTGGGAGCCGAAGAGGCAGCTGTGGGAGCCACGGGAGTGGCACGTCGGGCTCGGGCAGGGGCCCGTGAGGACGCCTGTACCGCCACCGGCCTCAAGGGAGGAAAGTTCTCCCTTGGACTAGCCGCTACGGGACCCGAGGGTCGCCCCGCCTAGGCACCTTGACCTTGAGACGGACGCGCAGCTGCTGCCGCGAAGGAAGGCGGCTGCGTCCGTCTCATCGCTGAAGTTGTTAGGCGACGTGGCTTTGGAGGCAGCCTCGCCTCCAACGCCTCCAACCGCGCACCTATCATCGGGCCTACGCTCAGCATAATCTCCCTCATTTGCTCCTGTGAGAACAGGGCTGAGGGAGATGCTGAGGGGGCCACCGATGTAGAGACCAATCTGGGTGCCACTGGCGATGAGGGCGCCACGGACGGCACAGGCGATGCAGGTGCTGCCACCGGTGCACCTGCTGACGCGGACGTCAGCTGAGCCTGTGTCAGCCGGCGTATCTCCACCTGCATCTGCCTCATTTGCTCCTGCAGGTGGAGATTCTCCGCGTTCAAACGGTTATATGCCACCCAAAGCCGCCGGTTCTCATCATTAACCGTGCGGCCCTGGAGGACCTCCGCGTTTTCCAGTAAGGCAGAGGCTGCCACCTTGAGCGCCTTCTGGTATGTGCCTTTTAGTTGGGACGACTTTGTGGCCACATCCAATATTATGGCCACACTTTTCTTTGACCTCTGCAGCAACTCTGCTGCAGAGTGAGGGTTACAGTCCGCAGTCTTCTTCTTTTTCTTATTTTTCCTCTTCCTCCGCTCGACCACCTGGAAACCCTCACTATCCGGCTGAGCGGAGGTAGAGGGAATCGGTGCCGAAGAAACAGGCGCAGGTGCCGCAGGAGTGGCACGTCGGGCTTGGGCAGGGGCCCGCGAGGGCGCCTGTGCCACTACCGGCCTCAAGAGAGGAAAGCTCTCCCTAGGACGCGCTGCTACTGGACCCGAGGGTCGCCCCGTCTGGGCACCTTGGCCCTGAGACGGACGCGTAACTGCAGCCGCGGAGGAAGGCGGCAGCGTCCGTCTCATCGCCGCAGTTGTGAGGCGTCGCGGTTCCGGCGGCAGCCTGGCCTCCAACGCCTCCAACCGCGCGCCTATCATAGGGCCCACACTCAGCATAATCTCCCTCATTTGCTCCTGTGAGAACAGGGCTGAGGGAGATGCTGAGGGGGCCACAGGTGCAGGGGCCAGCCTGGGCACCACTGGCGATGAGGGCGCCTCACTCGATGCAGGCATCGCCACCGGCGCAGACGCAGACACCTGCTGAGCCTGCGTTAGACGGCGGATCTCCACCTGCATTTGGCGCATCTGCTCCTGCAGGTGGAGGTTCTCTGCGTTAAGTCGGTTGTAGGCCACCCAAAGCCGCCGGTTCTCGTCGTCGACCGTGCGGCCCTGGAGGACCTCCGCATTCTCTAGCAGCGCAGAGGCCGCCACCTTGAGCGCCTTTTGGTAGGTGCCCTTTAATTGTGAAGATTTGGTGGCCACGTCCAAAATGATGGCCACACTTTTCTTCGATCTCTGCAGCAGCTCCGCTGCAGAGTGCGGATTACAGTCAGCGCTCGAGGTGAGTTCAGCAGTAAGCTGCTCAACTCGCCCCAGCGCCGCCTGCTCTTCCTCTTGGCGCCGTTGCGCCAGGTCCGCCTTGCGGGTGGAGCCGACTCTCGGTTCCGGAGTGCCCGGTTTCGAGAGGCCCCTTCCCGCGCTGGAAAATTTCGCGGGAGGCTGAGCGGTAACGTCGGACTCGACGGAACCATTCAGACCCTCCGTTGAACCCTCCAGTGGGCGTTTCTGCGCCCGCCAAAACTTAGCTGAGAGGTTCAACGAAGACGTCGAACCCCTCGCCGATGACGCAGCGCTAGTCGGCTCTGTGTCGTCCACATCGCCACCTGATGCGGCACGGACGCGAGGCGACCGCCGCAACTGCACCGACGGCTGCCAAAAGGCCGCCGTCCCCACCTGACTGCTCCCAGAGGCCGGAGTTGCCTCTAAAAGCTCAGCGTCGCCCTGGGCGACTGTGCTCACTCTGGAGCTCTTCTTTTTTGAGTTTTTGGTTTTTAGTATTGAATTATCCATGCACTAATCCCACGAGAATGAGACGAACTAGATACACTTCCCGGGTGACGCTCATTCCGGGAAGCGGGGTACATACTGTGGAGGTCCCCAGGTGTCCACAGGTTTTTACGACTTCGCTGTCGGGTCTTATAGACTTTTCCTTGTCGCGGGCCGGCCAATTAAGGCAAGCCCCGCGTCCTCCGAGATCACATCTTCCCGCATGTGGCTAGCATGCAGGTCCTTGACGATCACCCGGAGATTACGCGACGCGGGAGGGCAGCCACCCCTCCCATCACCGACGGCGGCACGAATGCCTGTCAGCCCCTGCGCGAGCAGTGGGCCGACCCGTCCCTCGATCCTTTCGGATCTGGGATCCTCGCGGATCCCTCGCGGGCCTAGCAGGCCCGCCATACCACGACCCCCTCGTGCAATGGGGTCAGCTAGCCCTGAAAAGGGCTGGAACGTTAGCCGTCGACGTTGACGCCAGCTACTCCAGAGGAGCAATCAATGATGCGTCATCGCCCACGTTGCCCAGGGTGCACCGCGAGGAGGTGTTCCGTCGCACCCCAACCTAACCTTTTTTTTTTTTTTTTTTTTTTTTTTTTTGTTCAGGCAGGAAAAAATGTACCTCATCCGCATACCGCGCGGCGCGGGGACGCCGCGCGGTTATGTGGGGCTCTCACCACACTAAAACAACCTGCCGTGTGCCATACACCGCGACTTAGTGAGTGAACCGTCGGAAATACTTCGCACTCATCGACGGAACACTCAAGCGCCGGCCCGCAAAGGTGCGGTGCGGGCCCGTCTTCTAGGCGATGTCCAGGCACACCGGGACATCACCCCTTCGCGGGGGGCTCTAATGCGGGTGGAGGGCAATCCCCGGCCCATCCACCCGCGGCCCCACTAGGGCGGCATGAGGCGCAGGAATGCGCGTGCACGCCGCCCAGTTCGCGGGCGGCGGATCGGATCTGCGAGGCCGTCTGCCTCTTTGATCCTCTCCGCCGCCTCCTTCCGCGAGATGACTTCCTCGCAGAAGGACGCGACCGCGGTAAAACACCACACGACGTCGCCGCGGCCGCCGGCCCTGGAGGACTCCCACGCCCAGACCAGGCGTTGAAGTCCCCCATGACCAGCACGTGACCTGAGGTCACCTGCCGCATCGAGGTCTCCAGTCGAAGGACGAAGTCCCCGAAATCGCTCAACCTCCGGTTGGTCGGCAGCGACATCTCCCGGACCCTTGTCTCTTGGCGACAAGGGGGGGAAATGAAGCGCCGTGGAGGCGGCGACTGCCACGCTTCCATCGACCGAATCCGAACCGACCCAATTCGGGCAGCTCGGAACGATACATGGACACGCGGCTACGGCAAGGCCTATGGACCACTGGATGTAGATACCACGATCCATTAATGGAGCGCGGTCTCTACATCCTCCTCCATTTGCGACGGCGACGTCGGTGACACGGCGCTGGTAGCGACCTCGGTCGAGCGACCGGCCCCCAGCTTTGGCGTAGAAGCCGAGGTGCGGGGTTGTCTACAACCCTCACGGCCCAGCAAGTGGTTAGCGGGCAGCTTGCCCGCGGCACATGCTGGGCAGTGAGGGGGGGCGGAGCACTCCGCCGCCTTGTGCCCGGGTTGACCGCAGCGGAAACATAATCCGCTGCAGTCAAAGCAGCTGGTGCATTTAACACGAGCGTGCCCGGCCGCCATGCACTTGTAGCACCTCATGGGCCGGCTATCCAGGACCGTAACCCTGGCTGATATCCAGCCCACGAGGAGCCTGCCTGCATCGGCCAAAACCTTGACCGAGGCGACCGGACAGCTCGCCCACACTGCACCAACGCCTCCGGGACCGGGGCGGATAGTGCCGACCTTGATTTGGTCCGGGCTGCACTTAGTAGCCGAAGCTATGGCCTCCCGGACGTCATCGGCTGTCGTGAAGTCCGCCAGACCCGAAATGCGCACCTCGGCGCATTTGGTCGGCCTGGCGATCTTCACGCCTTCCACCCCACTAAACAGACCCCGCAGCTTCTCAGCCACGACGTCGGCTCTCCTACCGCCTTCTGCCCCCGGGAACTCGAGAATCCGAGCCCCCGTGCGGGCGAGGCGCGTTCGGGCACCTACGCCTCCGAGATCGGAGACGTCGATGCCCTGTTTGGCCCTCAGGAGAACCTGGCCGTAGCTGAGGCCACGCTCCACCGCCTCCGGTGCCACCGTGATCACCACGGCGGCGGACTTGGGCGGCGTGAGCTTCCTCGGCTTCTTGCCGTCCGTTTGCGGGGCTGCGGCCGCATTTGCCGCAGCCTTCTTCCCCTTTTTCTTTCCTCCCCTCTTTTTCTTACGGCTCACCGTCTGCCAGCCCTCGCTGTCCGGCTGAGCGGAAGTCGAGGGGACGGGAGCCGAGGAGGCAGGTGTAGGTGCCTCGGTAGGGGGGGCACGACGAGCCTTAGCTGGCGTCCGTGAGGGCGCCTGCACCGGTCGTAGGGGTGGGAAGTCCACCCTTGGGCCGACTGCTGCGGGACCCACAGGTCGCGCAGCCGACGCACCTTGGCCCTGAGGCGAGCGCGCAGCAGCCGCAAGCGAGGGCGATGGCGCTGCCTGCACCCGCCTCATTGCCGCCGTCGTAAGGCGGCGGGGCTCAGGAGGCAGCCTCGCCTCCAACGACTGGAGCTTCGCGTCCATCATGGAACCGACGCTCAGCATTACCTCCCTCATGAACTCCTGCGAGAGCAGGCCCGAGGGAGGTACCACGGAGGGTGAGGGCGTTGGGGCCACCTCTTCTGGCTCCGCCGCTGGCACCTCTTCGTGCGCAGCAGGCGATGAAGGCGCAGCAGGCGGCGCCATGGCCGCGGCAGGCGGAGGAACCGGCGCCAACGAAGCCTTCGATAGGCGACGAATCTCCGCCTGCATTTGCTGCATCTCCTCTTGGAGGGTTGCCAGCTCGGCGGCCTGGCGCCTGTTAGCGACTAGGAGCCGCCGCGTCTCGTCTGAGACGATGCGGTCCGAGAGGGCCTCCACCGCCTCCCGCAGCCCCGAGGCTGCCAGCTTAAGGGCCTTCTGGTACGTCCCTTTTAAGTTGGTTGATTTGGTGGCCACATCAAGAATGATGGCCACACTCTTCATCGACCTGTCTAGCAGCTCTGCTGCCGAGTGCGGGTTTCCACCGGCACTCGAGACGAGTTCGGCAGATAACTGCTCCACCCGCTCGAGCGCGGCCTGCTCCCCATCTGCACGGCGGCGTGCGAGGTCCGCCTTGCGGGTGGCTCCGAGACCCACTGGTCCCGAGCGGCCCCTTGCCGCACTGGAGAGTTTTGCAGGAGGCTGGGTGGTCCCGCCGGACTCGATGGTGCCGTCCAGGGTCTCAACTGAACCCTCCAGTGGGCGCTTCTGCGCCTTCCAAAATTTGGACCAGAGGTTCAACGAGTTCGTTGAACCCCTCGCCGATGATACGGACTCCGTATCCGTCTCCTCCTCCTCACCAACTGAGGCGGCACGGACGCGTGGCGACCGCCGCAGCTCGACCACCGGCTGCCAGAAGGCCGCCGTCCCAATCTGACTGCTCCCAGAGGCCGGAGTGGCCTCTGAAAGGTCAGCGTCGCACTGGGCGACTGTGCTCGCTGTGGAGCTCTTCTTTTTTGGTTTTGTTTTGGGTTTTGAGTTTGAATAATCCATAAACTAATCCCACGAGAATGAGACGAAAGGATTACACTTCCCGGGTGACGCTCATTCCGGGAAGCGGGGTACATACTGTGGAGGTCCCCAGGTGTCCACAGGTTTTTACGACTTCGCTGTCGGGTGTTACAGACTTTTCCTTGTCGCGGGCCGGCCAATGAAGGCAAGCCCCGCGTCCTCCGAGATCACATCTTCCCGCATGTGGCTAGCATGCAGGTCCTTGACGATCACCCGGAGATTACGCGACGCGGGAGGGCAGCCACCCCTCCCATCACCGACGGCGGCACGAATGCCTGTCAGCCCCTGCGCGAGCAGTGGGCCGACCCGTCCCTCGATCCTTTCGGATCTGGGATCCTCGCGGATCCCTCGCGGGCCTAGCAGGCCCGCCATACCACGACCCCCTCGTGCAATGGGGTCAGCTAGCCCTGAAAAGGGCTGGAACGTTAGCCGTCGACGTTGACGCCAGCTACTCCAGAGGAGCAATCAATGATGCGTCATCGCCCACGTTGCCCAGGGTGCACCGCGAGGAGGTGTTCCGTCGCACCCCACCCCAACCTAACCTAACCTAACCTAACCTAACCTGGGGCGGGCCCCCGTAAGTGAGCTGTGAGTACGTCCTTGTCGTCCGGCCCTGGACCCCGACCTGACCACCGTAACGGAGTGGCAGGCGGGTGACCGAATCTCTGGCTCGATACTTGAGGGGCATTTAGAGCGATCAGTTACTTCTGAGCTTGCGGTACTTTTCAGTACCAACAAAACGGTGCTTCTCAGCGCCAATACGGTTAGAGGTCGTCTGACATCGGAAACGATGTCTGACGAGTGTTCTGGCCCTCAGGGGGCGGGGAGTGGGACCGAGAGGTCCCGCTCTCCTCTCCGAGGTGCGCGTGACCCTAAGGGGGCGGGGAAAGGGGCCGAAAGGCCCCGATCTCCCCTCCTGGGGGCTTTTAACCCTGAGGGGCCGGGGATGTGTGACGGTCACTTTAGGCGGCATCGCAGTGATCGGGGTGTACTGCCCTCCCAGCAAAACCCTCGCCGACTTCGAGCAACTGCTCTTAGAAATCGGGGGTATGGTGGAAGGGGTGCACCCTGCTCATGTCGTGATTGCCGGAGACTTCAACGCGCACTCGCGTGCTTGGGGATCACCGGACACCGACGATAGAGGAGAAGCGTTGGAAGAGTGGGCGGTGTCTACTGGCGTGGTGCTCCTCAACAGGGGGACGGTGAACACGTTCGTAGGGCCCCAAGGAGGCACATCGATTATAGACCTGACGTTCGCCAGCCCCGCGCTGGCACGCAGGGCGCGTAACTGGAGAGTCTTCGAGGGAGAGGAGAACTTGTCCGATCACCGATATATTCGGTTCGACATTTCCTCCTCGCCCGCGACGGCTGCATGGTCAAGTAACCGTCCCCTTAGCGGAGAGAATCCGCGCTGGCGAGTAGCCACGCTGGATCGGGAGCTGGCTATCGAGGCGGCCATCGTGGAACGGTGGGCTGGTGCCGGCACTACCCATCTGGACGTGGACGCAAAATCGGAGCAGCTCCAGGATTCGCTGACTCGCGTCTGTGACGCGGCTATGAGTAGGGCAAGGCCGGTTCCTCCTCGGAGACAGGTGTACTGGTGGCGCCCGCACCTCGCTGAGCTTCGGCAAGCGAGCTGGGCATCGCAACGCCGGTACACTCGTGCCCGGGGAAGACGGGTTAGGGACCTGGTCTTGGAAGCGGAGCTTCGCGCTGCGTGGCAGGCCGCCCGTGCGGTCTACAGCGCAGCGATCAAGTCGGCTAAGGAGGAGGCCTGGAGGGAGTGGCTTGAGACACTCGACAGAGATCCATGGGGGCGGCCATACAAGGTCATGAGCCACAAGCTCCGACCGTGGGCGCCCCCACTCACCAGGTCTCTGGAGCCCTCGTTCGTAGGACAAGTGGTCAGCACCCTATTTCCGGCGGCAGACGAATGGGTCCCTCCGACCATGTCGTCACGTAACCAGGAGCCAACAGCGGCGGAGGTCATTCCTCCCGTGTCCGAGGAGGAACTGGAGGTGGCCGTTCTGCGACTCAAGGCGAAGAACGGCGCCCCAGGCCCGGACGGAGTACCTGGACGGCTGATCACCTCGGTGATGCCGATTATCGGGGAGGATACGCGATCCCTCATGACGGAATGTCTGACGGGGGGGAGATTCCCGCGTACTTGGAAGATCGGGAAGCTCGTTCTTCTCGGTAAGAACGGCCGCCCAAAAGAGTCACCGTCGGCCTACCGCCCGATAGTACTGCTTGACGAGATGAGCAAGCTGTTCGAGCGGGTGATCAGTGCTCGTCTCGTCAAGCACCTGGAGGGGGTAGGACCAGACTTGCACGACGGTCAATTTGGTTTTCGCCGCGGGAGATCAACCCTAGATGCCATTTCGCACTTGCGGGAACGCGTGGGGGAGGCAGTCGACCAGGGAGAAGTGGTCCTTGCGGTCTCGCTGGATATCGCGAATGCGTTTAACACGCTTCCTTGGGCGACTGTCGCGGAGGCACTTAGGTACCACAAGGTTCCCGAGTACCTTAGGCAAGTGCTCGGGGACTACTTCGTCGGGCGCGCGATCGCGTATCCGTCGCGCGATCGGCTCGTCCGGCGAGAGATGTCATGCGGTGTTCCACAGGGGTCGGTCCTCGGGCCTCTCCTGTGGAACATCGGATTCGACTGGGTCCTGCGCGGTGCAAATCTCCGGGGAGTTGGTATACTTTGTTATGCCGACGATACCCTGGTCACCGCGCGGGCCCCCAATTTTCGCGATGGGGCGGTGCTGGCCACGGCTGGTGTGGCGCAAGTAGTGCGCCGCATCAAGGCGTTAGGGCTCCGGGTGGCTCTCGAAAAATCTGAGGCTCTGTTTTTCCACGGGCCTCGGAGACCTCCACCTGTAGGCGCAAAAATCGTGGTAGGGGGCACCTCCATCGCTGTCGGGTCGAGGATGAAGTATTTAGGACTCGTTCTCGACAGTCGGTGGGGGTTTGTGGAGCACTTTCGGCAACTGGCTCCGAAACTTTTAGCCTACGCCGGAATGCTCGCAAGGCTCCTCCCCAACAAAGGGGGACCGGGTAGTGCGTGCCGTCGCCTGTACGACGGAGTGTTGCGTTCGAAAGCACTGTACGGTGCGCCGATATGGGCAGATGCTCTGAGCGCTCAGAATATGGTCTTGCTGCGGCGCCCGCAGCGAGCCATAGCGCAAAGAGCGGCTCGGGCGTACTGTACGGTGTCGTACGAGGCGGCTTGCGCAATCGCAGCCAGTCTACCGTGGGATCTCGAGGCGGGGGTACTGTCGCAGGTTTACCGGCGAAGTACTCTGGTACGCAGGGGCGGGGGTTGGCCAACCATGGAGGAGATCGGAACTTGGAGAGCGCAAGCTCGCGACGTTCTCTTCGAAAGGTGGTCGACCCGACTAGAGGGGTCCGCGGTGGGGAAGGAACTGGTTTCGGCCATCCAACCCATTCTGCGGCCCTACGTCGAAAGGCGGCACGGGACTCTAACGTTCCACCTTACACAACTCTTAACGGGGCACGGCTGCTTCGGGAAGTACTTGTGGGAGGTGGTCGGCATCGAGCCGGAGCCTACGTGTCGCCACTGTAGCGGTGGGGCTGTGGACACGGCGGAGCATACGCGCGTCGTGTGTACGGCTTGGAGCGGGGAGCGTTCGGCTCTAGTAGGTAAGATAGGACAAGACCTCTCGCTGCCGGCCGTGGTTCGCGCCATGGTCGACAGCGAAGAGGGCTGGGCCGCCGTCGTCTCATTCGCTGAGACAGTCATGACGGCAAAACGAGAGACGCTCAGAGAGAGGGAGCGTAGCGGTTTGACGCTTCCTCCTCGTCGGCCCACAGCGTCGGGGCGGCGGCGTATGCAGTACGCCAGCCGCCTGGCCTTGGAAGGAGGATCGGGGGATCCACCGACCTAATAATGGCCCCGCGATGTGGTGCCCCTAGTGTTCAGGGGGCGCTAACATGTGACGTTACAGGGGAAGGTCACTGGCCCAACCCCTGGGAGTCGAGCCCGCTCGTTGGGCAACGCCGGCCGGATCGCAGTGAGCAAACGCCTGCCTATCCTGTGATCTGACCTGAAGGCGATGAAGTGGACATCGTGAGGTTTAGTGGGTATGCCCCGAAGAGGTGAGTCCCACATACGGCCTCCAGATACCCCCCATATCGGAGGTAGCATGCCTAATAGCATTCCTCACGTAAAAAAAAAAAAAAAAAAAAAACCCTAACCTAACCTAAAGCTTAACCTAAACCTTTGCCCGGAAGTCAGTTTGCGGGGCTGTTTGCAGCCCTCCCGGCCCACCATGTGGTTAGCGGGCAGATTGCCCGCGACGCACGCCGGGCAACGAGGGGTGGCAGAGCATTCCGCCACCTTGTGCCCGGGCTGACCGCAGCGGAAGCACAATCCGCTGCAGTCAAAACAGCTAGTGCATTTTGGGCGAGCGTGCCCAGGTGCCATACACTTGTAACACCTCATGGGCCGGCTCGCCAGGACCGTGACCCTGGCTGAGATCCAGCCCACGAGGAGTCTTCCGGCGTCGGCCAAGGCCTTGACCGACGCTACTGGACAGCTCGCCCAAGTCGCGCCAACGCCACCGGGACCGGGGCGGATGGGGCCCACCCTGACTTGCTCCGGACCACAATTGGTGGAGGAGGCTATTGCCTCCCGGACGTCGTCAGGCGTGGTAAAGTCCGCCAGACCCGAAATGCGCACCTCGGCGCATTTAGTGGGTCTGGCGATCCTCACGCCCACCACCCCGTCGAACAGACCCCGCAATTTCTGGGCCACGGCGTCGGCCCTCCTCGCACCCTCCTCGCCCGGGAACTCGAGGATACGAGCTCCCGTTCGGGCGAGGCGCGTTCGAGCACCAACGCCTCCGATGTCGGAGACGTCGATGCCCCGACGGGCCCGCTGGAGGACCTCGCCGTAGCTGAGGCCTCTCTCCACCGCCTCCGGTCCCACCGTGATTACCACGGCGGCGGTTTTGGGCGGCGTTAGCTTCGGCTTCCGGGCCTTTGTGCCACCGGCTTGTGGGGCTGCAGCTACCTCAGTCGCAGTCTTCTTTTTCTTCTTCTTCTTGTTCTTCTTCTTCCTCCGCTCAACCACCTGGAAGCCCTCACTGTCCGGTTGAGCGGAAGTAGAGGGAACGGGAGTCGAAGAAGAAGCAAGTTCGTTTGCCACAGGAGTGGCACGTCGGGTTTGGGCAGGAGCCCGTGGGGACGCCTGCACCGCCACCGGTCTTAGCGTAGGAAAATTCTCCCTGGGACGAGCTGCTGCAGCAGGTCCCGAGGGTCCTCCCTCCTGGGCACCTGGGCCCTGAGCCGGACGTGTAGCTGCTGCCGCTGTCCGTCTCATCGCCGCCGTTGTCAGGCGACGAGGCTCCGGAGGCAGCCTCGCTTCCAACGCCTCCAGCCTCGCGCCTATCATCGGGCCTATGCTCAGCATAATCTCCCTCATTTGCTCCTGTGAGAACAGGGCTGAGGAAGATGCTGAGGGGGCCGTAGACTCTACACGAGAAGCAACTCTTTGCGACGCAGACACAGACACCGTAGGGGATGCGGGCGCCGCAGGTGATGGCGGCGCAGCCACTGGTGCTGAGCCAGTTGCCAACTGAGCCTGCGACAGCCGGCGTATCTCCGCCTCCATGGACACGTGGACACGTGGTACCAGATCCAGCAGTCGGAGGGACCTGATTTTTTGTGGAGAGGAAGACACCACCAACAGCTTTTTTTCAACTTTTTCGTGGTAACAGAAAAATTTTACATCTTCCAGAAAGATTTATATAATAGTTAGAACTTGCCAACTTTGCACATAAATAGCGGCGGAACCGGAGCAGTTACAGACATTCTGCAACTGCTATAAGTTGCGCGCTCGCTTGGACTACACGGGTGCTGAATTTGAAAATTTTAGAATAAGATTTGTAGGAACCATAATTGAAATTGTAAATTTTTCGGTTTTTTGTTAAAAAAATTTAGTCCAGTTTGGTTTTTTCAGATTTTAAATTATAGTATTGTGCGCCTTATAATTACCTAAATTATCATATTTTTTATAGATTTTTAGCTTCAGCGGATCCTGAAATATCGATATTTATTTAATTTTTGTTAATAATTCATAAAATAATAGAAAAATTAACTTTTTTGGCTTGGAATCGGATTTTCTAGCTCATTGTCGACTTAATTAAGCCCAAAGATCAGGCATATATCTCAAGAAACCAAGAAATTGGAAAAATTGAGGTTTTTGGTTTTTATGGTTTTAATCTCCGATATTTCGGGAACCACAGCACCTACGAAGTCCGGATTTTCAGGGTTGTGCGTGCCGCGCTGCCGTTTTTGTCGGGCGTAGGTTTTCAGGCGTTTTCAGGCCGACTCTTTATTTCGTCCTGAAAGCCCCTCTACCGGATAGAGGAGGACCCGCCGGGTTGACCATTTCAAACCCGAACTCTCTCCGATCACTAGGACCGGAGTTATTAAGGTTCAAAGTTTGGGTTTGACAGCTCGGCGGCCATCTTGGAAAGCTTTCGAGACCCATAAGTATGGACCCGTTAGTCGTACGAAGTTGCGGTTTTAACATTCGGCTTCTGGGGCTCGAGGGCTACCCTCTTCCTGAAATTCAGGCCGATAGGGAGACTGAAAATTCAGCCTCCTGAAAGCGCTTGCGCGGGGCGGTCAACGCAAGGGCGAGTCGTTTGACCCAAGTCCGGGCTTTCTACGACATCTGGAACGGGAGTTACAGGCCATCAAAGTATAACTTTGACAGTTCGGCGGCCATCTTGAAAAACTTTAACACCTTATAAATCCTGAACCGGAGGTCCTGGAGAGACCGGATTTTGACTGTTGGAGTCGTGGAACGACGCTCTATCGAACCAAATATTTTTTAGACTTTTTCAGGAGTTTTCAGGTCCTGAAACCATCCCTGGTGGGTGGGTCTCGGCGAGCTCTGATCGGCGAGCCCGAGCACGGAAAAATCGGGCCACTGGGTGAGGAGAAAACCACCTTTGAAGTTTGGTTTTTTCTGGTTTCAGGCTGAAACCAAAACTTTAAACCAGCGCTACACCCAAACCAGTTGAGGCTGGTACCCCGTGTTTGGTATCGTTGGGACGGGCTCGACGAGTTCTATCCATCCTAGTACCTGATAAGGCTCTACATAGAGCCAACTGTGAGAGTTGACGTAGAGCGCTGATTTTTTGACTTTAATAGCTGTAATTTAGTTTGTGCACGCAGCTTAGGTGACTCTACCGATCGCCAGGGCGACCGTATATTAGGTTAAGTGTAGTTTTAAAAATATTGTAGTTTTTCTAGTTTAAATTGACAATTGTAAAATTACTTGTGCATTGCAATTGTGCAAGTCTGGAGTGCACTTAGTGAGTGCAATATAGTTAGAACTGACCCATGAACGCGTGCTCTGCATAGAGCATAACACTTAAATTGTACATTTTATATTTTTATTGTATTTTTACTTATTTTATCTTACTTTATGTGTATAGTGTAAATGACAAAGACCTTGGTCTTTTGACCAAACATTTTGTTTATTGACAAAAATACTGACCGGGTAGCTGGGCTACCCAGACCCAGGCAGAAGCACTCTGTCTCCAGCAGCTAGAATTTCAGTACTGATTTGACCCTTATTATATTTATTACTTTTACTTGTGTGCTCTACATTGTTTGTTGTTTCGCCTTAACTGCTTTGACACGCAGAACGGTCAGAGCTGCGTACTCACTGCACGAAACTACACACGCACATACACAACATTCACGCACCTAACACATACGAATACATACAACACTACACCACTTGCACACAACAAATTACATAAAACTGTACAGGACACACCAACACTAACAACACACCTGGGGTACCTTTACATACCACCAGACTTTTTAATTGAAGAGCCATAAACGCGCGACAATATGGCTACGCCTAGAACTCCGGTGACGAAGGATGCGGAAAAGGCTAGAGTGGAAGAGGAGGATCTAGCCAGGACTGTTGTGAAGCAGTCTGCCTTCAGGCGAAGCCTGAAGACTTTTCAGGGAGGCGAGGGAGTAGATAAAACCGCACCTCGGAAGGTGGCGGTGTCCGCGGCCAGTGGGGCTGCGCCTAGATCGGGACCGGCTGGTGCCAGAGCCGAACGAGCAACTTATAGCTCAAAAACTTCGCCTGGGTCCGGGCTCGGTGGAGTTGCGTCCGGGCAGGGGCCCCGGGGAGCTAAGTCTGCAATTAAACTCAGTGAGGCTGCACCTGGGTCGGGAACTGGCGAGGCGGTTCCCGTGGGGGAACCGACCAAGACTGCACTGGGATCGCCTATTTCCGGGCGTAGCGGGTCTGCTGGGGTCGTCACGAGGCTTCATCTTAGCCCCGAGGACATAAGCGCAAAGGTGTATACGAGCAAGCTCGAAGAGGCCAAGGCATACATGCAAAGTGGCATGAAATTTCTGGGAGAATCGCGCAACCTGAGAGGCGACATAAAAACCGGGGTCATGCAGGCTTTAAAAAGACTGTTCGCGCTGGTAAAACAGCTGGAGGCAAAACCCGAAACCCCCAAGGAGAAGCCCACAGCCGAACAGCCCAAAGCCCAAAATAATGAGTATGCCACACTCGTGGAAAAAATTGAAGAGCACACGAAGCTCCTCAACCAAAATGCCGAGGCGATGAGAGCAGTGCAGTCGGCACTGCAGGAGAACACCGCAGCGCTAGCAAATCCCACCTATGCGTCCATGGCAGCAAAACCCCCTCCGTTACAAAGCCCTGTTAGACCCGCTCTGCATTCCATCATAGTCTCGTCGGACAGGGAGGACGAGTCAGGAGACGAGGTCTTGGAGAGAGTACGAAAGGCGGTGGACGCAAAGGAGGGGTGGGTAAAGGTGGAGAAGGTCCGACGGGCTAAAGACCGAAAAGTTATCCTCGGATGTCCGACGTCTGCGGATAGGGATAGGGCACGCGAAAGGCTTGAGTCCGGTCGGCTCATTGTCGAGGACATCAAGAATAAGGATCCCATGGTGATGTTGAAAGATGTGCTGAGTGTCAACTCGGAGGAGGAGGTACTCGGCGCACTCCGAAAACAAAACCGGGACGTTTTTGGTGGACTCGGGGAAGGGGATGACCGGATGCAAGTTAAATATAAGAAAAAGACCAGAAACCCCCACACACACCACCTGGTCCTGGCCGTATCTCCGACCATCTGGAGAAGAGCAACGGAACTGGGTGCGCTTCATGTGGACCTGCAACGGGTCCGAGTGGTGGACCAGTCACCTCTGGTGCAGTGTTCCCGATGTTTGGCGTATGGCCACACCAGGAGGTACTGCACGGAGGAGAGCGACATCTGTAGCCACTGTGGGGGAAATCACCTGAAAGCAAAGTGCGAGCTATGGACGCTGGGCGTGACGCCGACGAGCAAAAACTGCACCAAAGCAAAAATAGCTCGCACCGACCACAACGCATTCAGCGAGGACTGCCCTGTCCGCAGGCGATGGGATGCACTGGCACGGTCCACTGTAGCATATTGCTAAGGTGGAGACGGGGACCTTGGCTAACCGTGTGTTCCAGGCAAACCTCATGAAAAAGAAGCACGCAACGGAGGAGCTCATTATGGAGGCTTCCAAGCGCAAGATCGCGGCGGCCCTGATCCAGGAACCTTACGTCGGTGCGGCTCGAAGTATGAGGAACTACGCTGGCGTCCGGATCTTCCAGAATAATGCCACGGGGGAGGGTACCGTCAAAGCGGCAATTGCCGTATTTGACGGTAGCCTAGATGTGATCCAATACCCCCAGCTTACCACCGACCACATTGTGGTGGTGGGACTATCAACCACGGCATGGAGGATCACGCTAGTATCCTTTTACTTTGAGCCGGACCGCCCTATAGGCCCTTACATTGAGGAATTAAAACGCATAGCTCAGACACCTGGATTGGGGATGAAAATCATGGGGGGGGACTCGAATGCCTGGAACACATGGTGGGGTAGTGCGGGAGTGGACGAGCGGGGAGAGGAACTGATGGAGATGTTCGATGAGTTGGGTCTCCGCATCCTAAACGAAGGTGACACCCCGACGTTCGATACCATCAGGGGTGGCCATCGTTTCCAAAGCCACGTGGATATAACCGCCTGCTCCACTAACGCACTGAACCTGGTGGTAGATTGGAAGGTGGAAGTGAACCTCACAAGCTCGGACCACAACGGAATCGCTTTTGGAATCAGGCTACAAAGGTCAAAAGGCACTGACATCAAGCGCACAACAAGGCTGTACAATACAAAAAAGGCTAACTGGGATCGGTTTCACAACGAACTGGCCAAACTAAAAGCTGAAAACAGCCTAACTGTGACAGAAGTGGAGAAGATCGGGGACGGGGGCCAACTAGAGGATACCATAATCAAGTTTACGGCACTGGTGACAAAAGCCTGCACCACTTCAATACCCACAAAATGCGCAGACCAAAGGATAAAGATTCCGTGGTGGTCCGAGGAACTCACCAAATTGAAAAAGGAGGTCACCACCAGGAGGCGCAGGATCAAAGGCGCTGCACCGGCCCGACGTGATAGAGTAGTAAACGAATACCTGCAAAGTAAGGAAAACTATGAAACGGAGGCCAGAAAAGCCCAAATTCGTAGTTGGAAAGAGTTCTGCTGTAAACAGGAAAGGGAAGGGATGTGGGGGGGGATTTACAGAGTGATTGGTAGAACTGCCAAGAGAGCGGAGGACGTACTCCTGGAGCTGAATGGCGTGGCCATGAACGCGGAACAGTCCGTGAGGCTTCTAGCGGACGTGTTTTATCCGGAGGACTTGGAGGAGGAGGATACAGCGGAACAGGCCTGCTTGAGGGAAAGGGCGAGGCGGGTGAGCGGGGGGCCCTGCGCAGAGCAGCGGGACCCACCGTTCACTCTCTTCGAACTAGAAATGGCGGCCAAATCCTTCAACTCCAAGAAGGCACCAGGGGCTGACGGCCTCACGTCTGACATCTGCAGCCACGCCATCAGAAACGAACCCCAGCTGTTCCTTGCCATGGCAAACAAATGCCTGACGCTCCACCACTTTCCAAAGACCTGGAAAGAAGCAACTGTCGTCGCACTTCGGAAACCAGATAAAGATAGCTATAGTCTTCCCAAGTCATATAGGCCCATTGGACTGCTTCCAGTCATGGGCAAGATACTTGAGAAGATGTTAATGGCAAGACTGCGGCACCATCTCCACCCAAGTATCAGCGCCCGCCAATACGGGTTCATGCCACAAAGGAGCTGTGAGGACGCCCTGTATACCCTGGTCCAGCACATAAGATCAAAGCTTGATGACAAGCAGATCGTGGTGCTGGTCTCCTTGGATATAGAGGGCGCCTTCGACAGCGCCTGGTGGCCGGCGATTAAAGTCCGACTCGTGGAGGAGAAGTGTCCGGAGGGCCTTAGAAGGCTCATAAATAGCTATCTGGAGGACAGACAGGTCAGGGTGAGGTACGCCGGCAAGGAATACAGCAAAAGCACGAGAAAGGGTTGCGTCCAAGGCTCAATTGGTGGGCCAATCCTCTGGAATCTCCTGCTGGATCCACTACTGCGAGGTCTAGAGGATAGGGAGCATTATATTCAAGCATTTGCGGACGATGTCGTCCTGGTCTTTCATGGCAACACGGCTATTGAAAAAGAGAGGCGGGCCAACGCCGCTCTCGCGTATGCTCAGGAGTGGGGAGAGGCAAACAAATTGAAATTTGCACCTCATAAGACCAAGGCCATGGTCATAACAAGGAAGCTGAAATATGACACCCCACGCCTGAGCATGGGCGGGACTAGCATAGGCACATCAAAGGAGATTAAGATTCTTGGTCTCACAATAGATAACAAACTTACCTTCAACCAACACATCGATAACACGTGTAAAAAGGTCACTAAAATATACAAACAGCTGACCAGGGCGGCAAGGGCTAGTTGGGGTTTACATCCGGAGGTAATACACACAATATATACTGCCACAGTCGAACCAATATGTGTTGTATGCAGCCAGCGCATGGGCACCGGCGGTTGACAAGCTGGGGGTCCAGAAGAGGCTAAAATTTATCCAGCGAGGATTCGCACAAAAAATCTGTAAAGCATACCGCACAGTCTCCCTCCACTCGGCAGTACTCTTGGCGGGGATACTCCCTCTTGACCTTCGCGTCCGCGAAGCAGCCTTACTGTATAGGGTCAAGAGGGGGGATCCCATTCCAGATCTGGGGGGGAGAGAGATTGAGCGAATGTCATCGGCTATGGAAAACCCACATCCTGCGGAACATATGCGCCTGGAGTTCCTAAGCCTGGAGAACAACGAGCAAGTGGAAGGTACACTTGGTACCACTATGCAGATTTATACGGACGGCAGCAAGATTGAGGGCAGAGTGGGAGCCGCATTATCCATGTGGAGAGACGGGACAGAAACCCGGGCCCTCAAGCTTGCTTTGCCGTCCTATTGTACTGTCTACCAGGCGGAACTCTTGGCCATATGCGAAGCAACAAAGGTGATCCGAAAACATGAGCCGGCCTCTTATGGAATCTACAGCGACTCAACCGCAGCACTCCAGACGGTCGTAAATCCCGGTTGTCTCCATCCCCTGGCAGCGCAAGCACGGGAAAACCTTAGAGCATCTTTTCACCAGAACAAAATTGTTAATTTGTTCTGGATAAAGGCCCATGCGGGGATGGAGGGAAACGAGAGGGCCGACCGACTGGCAAAAGAGGCAGCGTTGGGGCTGAGGCGGGTACCCGATTACGACCTTTGTCCGGTCTCATTCGTCAAGCAGAAAATCCGAAAGGATACGCTTGGCGAGTGGAACCGGAGGTACGTGTCGGGCGAAACCGCCTCAGTCACAAGGCTCTTCTTCCCAAGTGCGTTGGATGCAAATACACAACGCAGCTACTGACGGGGCACGGTGGATTCTCCGAGTACTTGACGAGGTTCAAGTGCAAGGAGGATCCATCGTGTGCCTGCGACCCGGATCGATCTGAGAGTGTTCCTCATTTGATCACTGAATGCCCAATATACGCAGGACAGAGACTAAACCTGGAGCAAAGATTAGAAACAGAAATTCAGCACAGAAATTTAAGTCAAATTATAAGTTGCAGAAAAAGTAGAGCAGAGTTTTTAGACTTCTGCACTAAAATTGTTAGATCTGTAAACAATAGAAACAAAGTGGAATAAGATATTAATATATGGATAACATAATGTTATCCTATATATGTAATAAATAAACCATAGTGTTAATAATAGCTGTAAGAGTAGGCAGAAATAAATGTCATAAAATATTTAAGGAAGCAAAGACGAAATACTGTACTTAGAATAGATCAAAGCTTGTAATTAGAGTAAGAAAAGAACATGTAAGAAACAAATAAATCAGTAAACCCTATCCCTATACCCAACTAGAAGGAGGATATAAAGAGAGAGAAAAAATGTGTACAAAATTTATTACCCGTGTCTTAATATAAGAAAAAGCATGTAGAAATAAAAATAAGATTAGACAACAGATTAGAAGCAAACTAATTGCTGGGTGTGTAAGGATGAATGAAAGAAAGAACAAGTATGCAGCATGAAAGTATGAGAAGTAGCAAAAGCGAGAACTGGAATGAAAGGATTAGATTAGCAAGAACTCCGAAATGTAAATATCGGAGAACTAGGCGTAAAAAAAAAAAAAAAATAACCTAACCTAACCTGGGGCGGGGTGGGCCCCCGTAAGTGAGCTTTAAGTACGTCCTTGTCGTCCGGCCCTGGACCCCGACCTGACCACCGTAACGGAGTGGCAGGCGGGTGACCGAATCTCTGGCTCGATACTTGAGGGGCATTTAGAGCGAGCAGTTACTTCTGCGCTTAAGGCACTTTTCAGTGCCAAACCACGGTGCTTTTCAGCGCCAACAAGGTTAGTGGACGTCAAGCATCGGAAACGATGTCTGACGGGTGTTCTGGCCCTCAGGGGGCGGGAAGTGGGACTGAGAGGTCCCGCTCTCCTCTCCGAGGTGCGTGCGACCCTAAGGGAGCGGGGAAAGGGGCCGAAATGCCCCGATCTCCCTTCCTGGGGGCTTCTACCCCTGAGGGGTCGGGGAGAGGGACCGAAAGGTCTCAATCCTCCCTCCCAGGGGTTTGCAAGGAGGCGCGCGTCCTACTGCCTCGTCTAGGCTTTAGGACGCAAACTCTTTCCGAGTCGTCCACCGACACCAGCGTTGGCACGGTGGCGTCTGTCGACTCGCGGCCGTCCTCCCCGGGCAGACTTTGGCGGAAACGCGCAAACTCTGCATCGGACGGGGGCTGCTCCGAGTCGGGAGACCGTGTGGCTGCCGCTGAGGCCGGTGGCAAAAAAAAACTGCGTGGTCGTCCCCCGACCACAGGCCAGTATGTCGGCCTGGCGAAAGCCAAGGCCGAGCTCAACCTGGCCAAGGAGCGTGAGCTCCAACTTCGGGCGGAGGAGGAACTGGCGGAGGAGCTGCGGCAACAGAAGGAGTCATTTCTTTTGAAACCGCACAAACCGCACAACGAGGCAACCGTGTCATCTGCTCACCTTCGGGCTGAGGAGTTGACGCAAGCCATAGAGGCTGCAGTAGGGACCGTTCAGACGGTGGCGAAGAAGTCGTCCCGTCTGAAGGGTCAATATGTGCGGGACCTCAATCTCGCGGCAAGCTCTATCTTGGAGTACGCCCGCGAGTTGAGGTCTCGCACAGAGACGGACGAGGTGGCCAGGCTTCAGGCCGAGCTGGCCACCCTCCGAGTTGAGATAGGGGTTTTGAGGGAGCGGGCGGAATCGGCTCCCCTCACTATGAGCCGCGATGAGATTGCGTTTATGGTCGATGCGCGGCTCGAGGGGATACAGGACCGCCTGTTGCCCGAAAAACGGCTCCGTCCTCCGCTTCAGGCGGACATACGGAATGTTGCCGCTGCTGCCTCCGCGTCCTCTTCGGCCATAGACATCGAAGAGC
Source organism: Cybosia mesomella (assembly GCA_946251805.1). Lineage (NCBI taxonomy): Eukaryota > Metazoa > Arthropoda > Insecta > Lepidoptera > Erebidae > Cybosia > Cybosia mesomella. The sequence continues at coordinate 41,309 of OX276396.1, forward strand.
CAGCGCTCCCCACGTCTGCGCCCACCGCACTCCCCGCGTCTAAGGCCAAGGCTAAGGCCAAGGCCAAGGCCGCACGCGGGGCGACACCTGTGGTGGCCACACCTGAGGCGTCTACGCCTAAGCAGGCACCACCTAAGGTGGCCAAACCCGCGGCGTCCCTGCCTGAGCAGGCTCAATCTTCGAGGTTGCCTCCAACCTCTGAGACTGCCCCAGGCGATAATAAAAAAAAGAAGCGGCAAGCGAGGAAGAGCGCTGCTGCCAAACAGGCAGCTGCCGCTCACCAACCTCGCCCGCTGCCACCTTCCCCCTCGTCGATGGATGAGGGATGGACTGTGGTAGCGAAGCGGGCCCCACTAAGCCGGCAGCGAAACCCGCTCCAGCTGTGGCCCCAAAAAAGAAGAGCCCTAAACTCCGCCCTCCGCGTTCGGCAGCAGTGGTCATCACCCTGCAGCCTAGCGCGGTGGAGCAGGGCGCAACCTATGCGGCCGTCCTTGCGGAGGCGGCAAATTCCATCGATCTCAAAGGCCTAGGGATCGATGGTGTCCGCTTCCGCAAGGCGGCGACGGGGGCACGGATCCTCGAGGTGGCTGGCGCCGGTAACACTGAAAAGGCGAACGGGCTAGCCACCGAGCTCAAAAAAGTTTTGGGCGACGTGGTCCGCGTGTCCCGACCGGAGAAATGCGCAGAACTGCGCATCTCCGGCCTGGATGATGCGGCCACTAAGGAGAAGGTGGCATCGGCCATTGCAGCCGAGGGAGGGTGTGCCGTAGAGGCCGTAAAGGTTGGCGAGATCAATCGCCCAACTGGTGGGCTGGGGTCGGTTTGGCTTAAGTGCCCTACCGCCACAGCCCAAAGGGTGACCGATGGTCGCCGAATTTTGGTGGGGTGGTCGGTCGTCCGACCTACACTTTTAGAGCCCAGACAGCAGCGGTGCTTCCGCTGTCTGGAACCGGGCCATATAGGAGTTAAGTGCACTGTGGGCACTGTACGTAGCGGACTGTCTTTCAGCTGCGGGCAGCCTGGCCATAAGGCAGCAGCATGCACTGCCAAACCCCACTGTCCGCTCTGCGCGGCAGGGGGCAAGGCATCTGGTCACCGGCTGGGCAGCAAAGACTGCGCAGCGGGTGACCAGAAGCGGGGTAAGCAACCCCAGGGACGGCAGGCGGCGAAGGGTGGCCCCGTGGCGCCCTCGCAGTCTGTCGATCTCTCGCAGACAGAGGAGACGATGGATACGGCCCATTCATAAATGGCGACTGTATCCCTCCTGCAGGCGAATATCAACCACTGCGTCGGAGTGGGTCAGCGGAGGGGAAGGAACTGGTTTCGGCCATCTGCAACGAATTCTACGTCGGAAGGCGGCACGGGACTCTAACGTTCCACCTTACACAACTTCTAACGGGGCACGGTTGCTTCGGGAAGTACTTGTGGGAGGTGGTCGGCTTCGAGCCGGAGCCTACGTGTCGCCACTGTAGCGGTGGAGCTGTGGACACGGCGGAGCATACGCACGTCGTGTGCATGGCTTGGAGCGGGGAGCGTTCGGCTCTAGTAGGTAGGATCGGACAACACCTCCCGTTGACGGCCGTGGTTCGCGCCATGGTCGACAGCGAAGAGGGCTGGGCCGCCGTCGTCTCATTCGCTGAGACAGTCATGACGGCAAAACGAGAGACGCTCAGAGAGAGGGAACGTAGCGGTTTGCGCTTCCTCCTCGCCGGCCCACAGCGTTGGGGCGGCGGCGTATGCAGTACGCCAGCCGCCTGGCCTTGGAAGGAGGATCGGGGGATCCACCGACCTAATAATGGCCCTGCGATGTGGCGCCCCTAGTGTTCAGGGGGCGCTAACATGTGACGTTACAGGGGAAGGGCACTGGCCCAACCCCTGGGAGTCGAGCCCGCTCGTTGGGCAACGCCGGCCGGATCGCAGTGAGCAAACGCCTGCCTATCCTGTGATCTGACCTGAAGGCGATGAAGTGGACATCGTGAGGTTTAGTGGGTATGCCCCGAAGAGGTGAGTCCCACATACGGCCTCCAGATATCCCCCATATCGGAGGTAGCATGCCTAATAGCATTCCTCACGTAAAAAAAAAAAAAAAAAAAACCTAACCTGGGGCGGGCCCCCGTAAGTGAGCTTTGAGTACGTCCTTGTCGTCCGGCCCTGGACCCCGACCTGACCACCGTAACGGAGTAGCAGGCGGGTGACCGAATATCTGGCTCGATACTTGAGGGGCATTTAGAGCGAGCAGTTACTTCTGCGCTTAAGGCACTTTTCAGTGCCAAACCACGGTGCTTTTCAGCGCCAACAAGGTTAGTGGACGTCAAGCATCGGAAACGATGTCTGACGGGTGTTCTGGCCCTCTGGGGGCGGGAAGTGGGACTGAGAGGTCCCGCTCTCCTCTCCGAGGTGCGTGCGACCCTAAGGGAGCGGGGAAAGGGGCCGAAGGGCCCCGATCTCCCTTCCTGGGGGCTTCTAACCCTGAGGGGTCGGGGAGAGGGACCGAAAGGTCTCAATCCTCTCTCCCAGGGGTTTGCAAGGAGGCGCGCGTCCTACTGCCTCTTCTAGGCTCTAGGACGCAAACTCTTTCCGAGTCGTCCACCGACACCAGCGTTGGCACGGTGGCGTCTGTCGACTCGCGGCCGTCCTCCCCGGGCAGACTTTGGCGGAAACGCGCAAACTCTGCATCGGACGGGGGCTGCTCCGAGTCGGGAGACCGTGTGGCTGCCGCTAAGGCCGGTGGCAAGAAAAAACTGCGTGGTCGTCCCCCGACCACAGGCCAGTATGTCGGCCTGGCGAAAGCCAAGGCCGAGCTCAACCTGGCCAAGGAGCATGAGCTCCAACTTCGGGCGGAGGAGGAACTGGCGGAGGAGCTGCGGCAACAGAAGGAGTCATTTCTTTTGAAACCGCACAAACCGCACAACGAGGCGACCGTGTCATCTGCTCACCTTCGGGCTGAGGAGTTGACTCAAGCCATAGAGGCTGCAGTAGGGACCGTTCAGACGGTGGCGAAGAAGTCGTCCCGTTTGAAGGGTCAATATGTGCGGGACCTCAATCTCGCGGCAAGCTCTATCTTGGAGTACGCCCGCGAGTTGAGGTCTCGCACAGAGACGGACGAGGTGGCCAGACTTCAGGCCGAGCTGGCCACCCTCCGAGTCGAGATAGGGGTTTTGAGGGAGCGGGCGGAATCGGCTCCCCTCATTATGAGCCGCGACGAGATCGCGTTTATGGTCGACGCGCGGCTCGAGGGGATACAGGACCGCCTGTTGCCCGAAAAACGGCTCCGTCCGCTTCAGGCGGACATACGGAATGTTGCCGCTGCTGCCTCCGCGTCCTCTTCGGCCATAGGCATCGAAGAGCCAGCGCTCCCCGCGTCTGCGTCCACCGCACCCCCCGCGTCTAAGGCCAAGGCTAAGTCCAAGGCCAAGGCCGCACGCGGGGCGACACCTGTGGTGGCCACACCTGAGGCGTCTACGCCTAAGCAGGCACCACCTAAGGTGGCCAAACCCGCGGCGTCCCTGCCTGAGCAGGCTCAATCTTCGAGGTTGCCTCCAACCTCGGAGACTGCCCCAGGCGATAATAAAAAAAAGAAGCGGCAAGCGAGGAAGAGCGCTGCTGCCAAACAGGCAGCTGCCGCTCACCAACCTCGCCCGCTGCCACCTTCCCCCTCGTCGATGGATGAGGGATGGACTGTGGTAGCGAAGCGGGGCCCCACTAAGCCGGCAGCGAAACCCGCTCCAGCTGTGGCCCCAAAAAAGAAGAGCCCTAAACTCCGCCCTCCGCGTTCGGCAGCAGTGGTCATCACCCTGCAGCCTAGCGCGGTGGAGCAGGGCCCAACCTATGCGGCCATCCTTGCGGAGGTGGCAAATTCCATCGATCTCAAAGGCCTAGGGATCGATGGTGTCCGCTTCCGCAAGGCGGCGACGGGGGCACGGATCCTCGAGGTGGCTGGCGCCGGTAACGCTGAAAAGGCAAACGGGCTAGCCACCGAGCTCAAAAAAGTTTTGGGCGACGTGGTCCGCGCGTCCCGACCGGAGAAATGCGCAGAACTGCGCATCTCCGGCCTGGATGATGCGGCCACTAAGGAGAAAGTGGCATCGGCCATTGCAGCCGAGGGAGGGTGTGCCGTAGAGGCCGTAAAGGTTGGCGAGATCAATCGCCCAACTGGTGGGCTGGGGTCGGTTTGGCTTAAGTGCCCTACAGCCGCAGCCCAAAGGGTGACCGATGGTCGCCGAATTTTGGTGGGGTGGTCGGTCGTCTGACCTACTTTTAGAGCCCAGACAGCAGCGTACTTCCGCTGTCTGGAACCGGGCCATATAGGAGTTAAGTGCACTGTGGGCATCGACCGTATCGGACTGTGTTTCAGCTGCGGGCAGCCTGGCCATAAGGCAGCAGCATGCACTGCCAAACCCCACTGTCCGCTCTGAGCGGCAGGGGGCAAGGCATCTGGTCACCGGCTGGGCAGCAAAGACTGCGCAGCGGGTGACCAGAAGCGGGGTAAGCAACCCCAGGGACGGCAGGCGGCGAAGGGTGGCCCCGTGGCGCCCTCGCAGTCTGTCGATCTCTCGCAGACAGGGGAGGCGATGGATACGGCCCATTCATAAATGGCGACTGTATCCCTCCTGCAGGCGAATATCAACCACTGCGTCGGAGTGGGTCAGCGGAGGGGAAGGAACTGGTTTCGGCCATCTGCAACGAATTCTACGTCGGAAGGCGGCACGGGACTCTAACGTTCCACCTTACACAACTTCTAACGGGGCACGGTTGCTTCGGGAAGTACTTGTGGGAGGTGGTCGGCTTCGAGCCGGAGCCTACGTGTCGCCACTGTAGCGGTGGAGCTGTGGACACGGCGGAGCATACGCACGTCGTGTGCATGGCTTGGAGCGGGGAGCGTTCGGCTCTAGTAGGTAGGATCGGACAACACCTCCCGTTGACGGCCGTGGTTCGCGCCATGGTCGACAGCGAAGAGGGCTGGGCCGCCGTCGTCTCATTCGCTGAGACAGTCATGACGGCAAAACGAGAGACGCTCAGAGAGAGGGAACGTAGCGGTTTGCGCTTCCTCCTCGCCGGCCCACAGCGTCGGGGCGGCGGCGTATGCAGTACGCCAGCCGTCTGGCCTTGGAAGGAGGATCGGGGGATCCACCGACCTAATAATGGCCCCGCGATGTGGCGCTCCTAGTGTTCAGGGGGCGCTTACATGTGACGTTACAGGGGAAGGGCACTGGCCCAACCCCTGGGAGTCGAGCCCGCTCGTTGGGCAACGCCGGCCGGATCGCAGTGAGCAAACGCCTGCCTATCCTGTGATCTGACCTGAAGGCGATGAAGTGGACATCGTGAGGTTTAGTGGGTATGCCCCGAAGAGGTGAGTCCCACATACGGCCTCCAGATGCCCCCCATATCCCTTATTCCACTCTGACCAACTGAACTGATCAACTGAAAACTGATCAACTATTATATTTCCTAACGACACAACTATTTGATTGGTCGGTTAAGAAATAATCGGATCAACTATTTTTATTCCTGACGGTACAACTATGGCTCCTTCCAGTCCAGGGCTGCTGTCGGTTGTTTCTTAATATGGTGGTGTGAATGGCCAACAAACTGGCAGCACTGAACAAACTATTTATACTAAACCATTAATTTAAGTTCTAATGCCGGACAAGAAACAAAAGACATACTCCGCCCTTTTTGAATTGTTGAAAGTAAAAATACCGTATTTAAAAATTGAGCTTTTGCACTGCGACTTTGTAGCTTTATGTACTCAAGAATGTATATTAGAAAGCTGGAACTACATTAGAACGGAATATCAAGAGAGTGAACTGAACATGTCTCGTTTTATGGCGTACGTAAGTCGTTTACTCAGAAAACGTAACCATTTAAACATTATTAGTGTGTTCGGTCTCCGCCATCGAACTAATAATATTTTAGAAGCATTCCATTCAAAATTAAATAAAGTTTTAAATAAAAACGTGACATTTTTGCGTTTGCTCAATTTCCAAATTAAAAATGTAAAGTTTAACAGATTGCGAACGTCTTCAAAAAGAAACAAAAGGTATATAAGCCAAGATGCCAGAATTCGGAATATTATGCTGCAATTTATGAATGATCTGATAACAATTGGCCATGCCTTTTTTTTTTTAAGTGCGGAAATCCCTTCGGATATCCCCCCCCCCGCGCCGGTCAGCGGGGGTGGTTATGTCGTGCATGTATCGACTAAAACCGCACGGTGTCCTCCCCACGTGTCCGTTGCCGGGCACCCCGGGTAAGCCCTCAAAAGGATAACCCCAGGGTTGCCGGCGGACTTCGGCCGCCACCGCGGAATCGCCTTGTGGGGTCGGGTTTTATCCCGCTTCGGTGAGTTGGCAGGCGTGTGTAGGGCACACACGACACGCCTCCGCCACGGCCTGCTTCTGTAAGGACGGCGAGTCGGCCAACTGCCGTCCTCAGGCCCCGATCATGGGAGGTCGGTAGTCCCGGGCGTAGATGAGTCTGCGGCGTCCTCGCCGTAGACTGCGAAACTCGAGGGGCAGGGTTCTCTCCCGCTCCCTCAATTGGCCATGCCTTGAAAAAATTAAGGTAAACTCTGTTAGTAGTAAGGCAATCTCAGTTTTGTTTTTGTGTCAGATAGAGATTTTGTTAACATTTAAGTTTTAAAGTTTAAGTTTTTAAAGTATTATTATTATTATTTTAGTTTAAGTAAAGTGAAACAAAACACTATTAAATATGTATAGAAACTAAAAAAAAATAGTACCATACATATCCTTGTTTTGTTTCGTTATACAGTTAGGAATTTTATATTTTTTATTTTTTATTTTATTTATTAGGGACAAAAAACAGTTATGCGTTACAGTAAATTCTTAAAAACTAGACATAACACTAAAAACGCACAACCCACACCATTGTCCACGGAATTATAATTTGGTTTAAAAGAAGAGACGGACGCGTAGTTGTACCCAGGCGTACAAAGATGCTAAATTAAATTAAAAAAAACCTAAATTAAAAATAAATAAACCCTAACAGACTGGCACCCCAGTTTGTTAGGTCTTATTTATTCATTTTGCCGAGAATTTCAGAAGCCATTTTCTTAAATTTGTTCTCGGTAAGCGCAAAAATGTCGAGGTCAATAAAATGTGAGTTGTAGGTTGCCAACAATCGACGCAGAGGTGCTCGCTCCCCCGCATTTGTTCTACAGTTTTCCGTATAAAACAATCTGGGCACGCACACCTCCCGCCGAATAACAGTCCTAGGAACTACGTAACATATTTTATTAGTAAGTTCAATACAATTGAATTTATTATTACATATGCCGTACAGCATCATAACCATTAGCAATATACGCCTGTGCTCCAAGCTCAAAATTTTGTAATGGTTTAGCATTTCTGTATAAGGAATCCTACTATGAAAGCACTTGTAATGAGTAGTGCGAAGAAACTTCTTTTGTACCATTTCAATACTATGAATGTACTTTTGGTAGAAAGGGCTCCAGATAGGCACTGCGTATTCAAGCTGGGAACGTATTAAAGTTTTATATAAGAAGAGAAATGTAGAAGGTTTTTTGAAATCATTACAAGACCGCATAACGAAACCATACATCCGAAAGGCTTTGTTAATGATGTTATCAACGTGAATGTCGAAATGTAATTTAGAATCTAGCAGGACGCCAAGATCTCGTACGGTTTCAGTTTTGTTTAGTGTTGTACCGTTCAAAGTGTATGAAAAATGTGTAATATTTATATTTTTGGTAAATGATATGTAGTGACATTTTGGTAGACTCAAATGAAGTTTATTGACAATACAATATTCGGAGAGCCTGTCTAGGTCCTCTTGTAAAAGTACACAATCCTGGGTGTTCGTACAGGTCTTATAGATTTTTAAGTCATCTGCAAACATTAGAAGTTTAGAGTTAAGAAAGCAAGAGTTTATATCGTTTATATAAAAGATAAAGAGTAAAGGACCCAGGACCGATCCCTGAGGCACACCAGACTCAACGACTACATAATCCGACTCATGTCCCTTCACAACAACTTTCTGTGTCCTGCGAATTATATAAGACGCAAACCACCTTAGTAAATTCCCTCTAATGCCATTGAAAGCGATTTTGTCCAAAAGTAATTTGTGGTCCACCCTATCAAAAGCCTTTCGGAAATCAGTATACACAGCGTCCACCTGAGTACCTCGGTCCATGTTCTCAAATATAAATTGGGTTAAAACTGCCAGGTTAGTGGTAGTAGATCGGGATTTGACAAAGCCGTGCTGTTCAGGTATAATGAGGTGGTTTAAGTGCGGTAATAGATGACTGTGGACTAGAGTCTCAAAAAGCTTAGACAGTGTGGACAGTATGGATATGGGTCGATAATTTGCAATATTGGCCTTATCTCCACTTTTATGAATGGGCGTGATAAAGGTCCTCTTCCATATACTTGGAAATACCCCTTCGCTTAGACACTTGTTAAATAGGAGATGTAACGGAATGCAGATGCTTTGTACCGTGTGTTTAAAAAATCTAGGAGGCAGACCATCCGGACCTGACCCTTTAGTTATATCCAATGACGACAACGCCCTACTTATGGCACTCTTTTCGAGGTGAATCTCGGAAATGCAGGCAGATTTCTCGGCTGTAGTTAGTGGAGGAAGCCAGTTTGTAGCATCGAAAGTAGAAGGCTCGTAGACGGAACCAAAAAAGGTGGAAAATAATAAGCATATTTCACTGGGACAGTTAGAAGATTTGTTTTCGTAGTACATGTTTGCTGGCGGACCGGAATCCCTCCTGCGGTTTGAAATGTATGTCCAAAAGTGTCTGACGTTAATAGGTATGCTATCTTCAACAGTTTCCATATAGTTATTGAAACACTGAACAGACAGTTGTTTAAACTGTTTGCGATAATTCGAGAACTTTTCATAGTCTGATAGGTTACGAAGCTTTTTCCACCTAATCCAAGCGCGTTCTTTGTTTTTAAAAATTTTTATGAGAGAAACACTAAACCAGACGGTATACACACACGGACAAGAATATGGTCTTGCTGCGGCGCCCGCAGCGAGCCATAGCGCAAAGAGCGGCTCGGGCGTACTGCACGGTGTCGTACGAGGCGGCTTGCGCAATCGCAGCCAGTCTACCGTGGGATCTCGAGGCTGGGGTACTGTCGCAGGTTTACCGGCCAACTACTCTGGTACGAAGGGGCGAGGGTTGGCCAACCGTGGAGGAGATCGAAAGCTGGAGAGCGCAAGCTCGCGACGTTCTCTTCGACAGGTGGTCGGCCCGACTAGAGGGGTCCGCGGTGGGGAAGGAACTGGTTTCGGCCATCCAACCCATTCTGCGGCCCTACGTCGAAAGGCGGCACGGGACTCTAACGTTCCACCTTACACAACTCTTAACGGGGCACGGCTGCTTCGGGAAGTACTTGTGGGAGGTGGTCGGCATCGAGCCGGAGCCTACGTGTCGCCACTGTAGCGGTGGGGCTGTGGACACGGCGGAGCATACGCGCGTCGTGTGCATGGCTTGGAGCGGGGAGCGTTCGGCTCTAGTAGGTAAGATAGGACAAGACCTCTCGCTGCCGGCCGTGGTTCGCGCCATGGTCGACAGCGAAGAGGGCTGGGCCGCCGTCGTCTCATTCGCTGAGACAGTCATGACGGCAAAACGAGAGACGCTCAGAGAGAGGGAACGTAGCTGTTTGACGCTTCCTCCTCGCCGGCCCACAGCGTCGGGGCGGCGGCGTATGCAGTACGCCAGCAGCCTGGCCTTGGAAGGAGGATCGGGGGATCCACCGACCTAATAATGGCCCCGCGATGTGGCGCCCCTAGTGTTCAGGGGGCGCTAACATGTGACGTTACAGGGGAAGGGCACTGGCCCAACCCCTGGGAGTCGAGCCCGCTCGTTGGGCAACGCCGGCCGGATCGCAGTGAGCAAACGCCTGCCTATCCTGTGATCTGACCTGAAGGCGATGAAGTGGACATCGTGAGGTTTAGTGGGTATGCCCCGAAGAGGTGATTCCCACATACGGCCGCCAGATACCCCCCATATCGGAGGTAGCATGCCTAATAGCATTCCTCACGTAAAAAAAAAAAGTTCCTTGCTACGATTAAAATACGGGCGCAAACTAATGATTTCACAATCTTGAGGCCACCTGTCTCGTATATAACTCAAAACCCTCGAAAGAATCGGATCGCGATTAGTTTGATTTTTTAATCTCGTAATAATCTAACAACTCCTGTTGAACGAAATGCAAAAACGTCTGTTCGGGCGTGCTATGACTCACTTGTTGGCCTGGCACCGGTAAGCGCGACAACCCGTCCGCCCCGTTCTTATCTGTACGTACGTACTCAATCTCGAACGAATAAGCTCATAATATTATTGCCCACCGCTGGCTACCATAGTAGGTATACCCGTCTGAGGGCCTAATATGGATACTAAAGGTTTGTGATCTGTACGTGAAATGGCGGCCGTACAAAAATTGATGAAATTTGTTTACTGAAAATATAATAGCTAGCGCTTCGCGATGTATCTGTGAATAGTTCTTCTCCGCGTCACTGAGTGTACGTGGGGCGTACGCTATGGGCCGCTCCCTACCGTCGTCGTCCGCCAGTTACGAGAGGACGGCGCCAAACTGCATCGCACGTCACGATCAGCGGCCGCTTGGGATCATATTGAACTAACACTTCGGTACTCGTTAGCAACCGCTTGATGTTTTTAAAATTGAATATAAAATATAATATAATAATAAATAAATATAATATAAAATAAAATTTTAAAATTAAAATTATTAAGTTTTTAAACACACTTTCACAATCCGCCGTCCAGTACCATTTGACATTCCTTTTTAATCATTTATATAATGGAACCAATTTAGAACTCGTATTTCTCGCAAACTTGGCATAAAAATTTACTAACCCGAAGAATGATCGTAATTCCGGTACATTGCTCGGTCTAGGAATCTTAACAATAGCTTCTATCTTACTGGGATCCGTACTAATCCCCTCCCTGCTTAACACGTACCCCAAGTATCGTACTTCACTCACCAAGAAAATGCACTTACTGTTCTTTAACTTCAACCCGCATTTATGTAGTCTACTAAAAACAGCTTCCACCGCCTTAAGGTGTTGGGCCTTGGACGTCATCCAAGAAAATTTAAACGTTAGGAATATCTCCTAATAGACTACACATAATGCGTTGAAAAATCCCCGCGCTGAAAGCCAAACCATACACTAACCTATTTTATTGATACAGGCCTCGATGTGTGCTAATTACCGTGAATTTCTTGGTGTTATCGAGTTCTATCTGATTGTAGGCCTGGGATAAGTCTATTTTTGAAAAATACTGTGAATTCCCGAAACGCACCATCAAGTCGTCAATCCTAGGTAAGAGATAGCGATCTACCACGAGCACTGGATTCACAGTAGCTTTATTTATCTGCACAAATTCTTAGAGAGCCATCTGCTTTACTTACCGGTACTAAAGGTGGCGGCTGTGTGGTGCCGGTCTAGAAGAGAATAGCACCAACACTACTCTTCCCGTGAGTGTCGTAAGAGGCGACTAAGGGACATATCCGGGGGCGAGCAGCAGCGCCCCCGCAGAACAACCCCTCCAACAAACTGCGATCCCCAACCCGCCTGCCCAGCGTGGGGATTATGGGCATTACCCCCAAATGAAGGAAACAGCCAAAAGATGGCCTCCAGTTCCCGGCCGCCTCGCTATCCCTGGTCATGGTAACGGCGGGGAATGGAATCCCCGGACTAGAATAGGCTACCACACCCTTCACAAACTGATCCTGGCTACGTATAACGGACGCACTCTGAGGCTTGACCATCATCTAGCGCAGTTGGAAGTGGAGTTAGAGAATATTAAATGGCATGTTCTCGGGTTATGCGAAGTCCGTAGAGAGGGAGAGGACACCGTAACCCTTGACTCGGGCCATCTTCTCTACTTTCGCGAGGGTGATAAAACATCCCAGGGTGGCGTAGGTTTCCTCGTCAAAAGAGGCCCTCACTAACAACGTTCAAGAAATCTCCAGCGTGTCGAACAGGGTAGCGTACCTGATCCTTCGGCTATCCAAGCGGTATAGCATGAAGGTAATTCAGGTCTACGCACCGACCTCGGCACACTCGGATGATGAAGTGGAGGATATGTATGAAGACATATCCAAAGCCTTGCACAACACCACTAAGGCTCACTTCAACGTTGTTATGGGGGACTTTAACGGCAAGGTGGGTACCCAGTCTGGGTACGAATCCCGTATAGGCCCGCATGGTTATGGAGTTAGGAATCACAGGGGGCAAATGCTTGTCAACTTCCTTGAGAATGAGGGACTATTCTTAATGAATTCCTTCTTTAAGAAACAGCCTCAAAGGAAGTGGACATGGCAAAGCCCCGACGTTGTGACAAAAAATGAGATCGACTTCATCATGACGGATTGCAAGCACATATTCAGAGATGTCTCAGTGATCAACAGGTTTAATACCGGATCTGATCACCGACTGCTCCGAGGCTCTCTGAGTATCAACCTAAAGCTTGAAAGAAACCGTCTGATGATGTCCACGCTCCGACCTAACCCAATCCAAAACATGGCGAGCACCGAGAAGTTCCAGCAGCTTCTCGGGGAAAGATTTGTTGCCTTGGAACCCACTGATGACGCTGACGAGACCCTACACAATCTGGTCGAAACGCTGAGAGACGAGGGCATCAAGTTCTGCAAAAAACGGATTAGGACTGTTGGTTCCATTGGAAAGTTCCATTGATGGGTCCAACATGATTTTCGAGTCCTTTTGTCTTCACTGTTTAGGGTGAGTGGGTCTAACAAGATTTTGACGGTACTCATGTCTCCATGTGGGTCCAGCAGGATTTTGACGGTACTCATGTTTCCATTATTATTGGTTATTATAAATACGTAAGTGATAACGTACTGATGAATGTCGTGCGTAGACAATACGTCGTAAGATGGATCAGTGGTCGCCGATTTGAGTTGTTCGATTTGGTTACCCAGATCCTTCGGTCGGATCTTTCGGTTCCATATATTGTTCCAGAGATATATTTATCAATTGATTTAAGTTGGAAATTATTGGAGTAACTGCATCCGGGTTCAAGGTTAAGGTATTCCCCGACCTTGATCTTGAAAATAAAGCAAAGTCCTTGCCTTTTTAATGCAATTCGACCCGAGACTAACAATTCCAGCTCCAGATAACTGTTCGAATATAACTTGATCATTACATATGATTCGTAAAGAGCATGAGTTGCAACAATAATAAAAATAATTAGATGGCTCATTTAATTCCATCCACACATTTTTGCATGCAGATTTGTTTACGGTGCATTGATCCTTGCTGGCCTTTAACTGACAGAAGTTTTCATCTACAGATAGTAAATAGGCCCGTTTAGTGGACATAAGTAGTAGACAATGTTAAGTATCTTTTCGCAGATTAACAGCGATGTACTCATTAATAGGGCGGACAGTAATTGTGTTATTATTTGATATCTGATGAGGAACTGGGATTGTTTTATAGATGTTGTAAGTTTCCCTGCTGGTCAGAGGAAATGTTATTTCAAAAATAAAATAGTGTCGTAATACTCTACTCTTAATTTTCAATAGATTGTCGGTACTGCCACAGATTATCCACCCGAGCGCAGTATGTTGTGCGACGGGCATTGTCGGGCTGCTACCCTTGCGTAGGCCATCGAAGATAAGTTCCGGGTATATGTCGGAACCTAATATCATATCCACCGACAGACTGATATTGAAGCTACTATCTGCTAATTGTAACCCGTCTAAGTGCGGCCAGTGTTGCTTCTTGAAGCTAGGCAGATCTTTTACCAGTTTACTCATAATATAAGCCTCAACCGTAAAAATGAACTTCGGGTTGCATATGGACGCACATGTTAAGGTAACTATACCACCCTTGCAGTTATTCTCTTTTTCTCCAACGCCAGCGACCAAACTCCTACACCTCTTTCTAGGAAGTTTTAAACGTTGTGCGGCTTTTTCAGTAATTAATGTAATTTGTGAACATTGGTCCACTAGAGCTCGCATCTCTTGGTAAGCGCTGTCCCCCGCTTGTACGTGGAACATAGCGGTGGTTATCAATATTTCCGACGTTTCGTGCTGATTTTTTCGTTGAGACACGTACGTACTGGTGTTCTGCTTCGGCTCCTGCTTTGACTCTGTAGTAGTCGAAACTACGTCATTCGTGAATGTCTCGTGTAAAATGGTGTTATGCTGATCGTTGCATTCACGACACCTTTTGCTTGAGAAGCAAGATTTTCCTTTATGGTCATATAAGCAATTTTATTATTACAATAATAATTGTGTTTCGCAATTGTTTTTCGTTTAACATCTGTTGGCATACTTAAAAATTGTTGACATAAATAAATGCCGTGTTGCTCACCGCAAATTAGACAATTTTTAGATGGCGTATTAAAGCGACTTTGCTTTTTAGATTGCTTGCCTGATTCAGAAGATGATTTGTTGGTGGCAAACGATTTAAACGGATGAGGTTTTTGCTGACGATGCCTTCCGGAGACCACGGAGGCCCCCGAACTCGATTTATTCAGATTTTCGGGCTTCCTACGTACTACTGATGACTCCATGGATGTGAGTTTATTTTCTAAAAACTCTAAGAAGTCTTTCAGTGTAGGAAGGTCTCCCGGCTGCTTTAAGGACTCCATGTAATCACTATGAGTATCCGAGTCCAACTTTTGTGATATGATGTGAACCAATAACGGATCCCACGTGCTTATATCCACTCCGAGATTCCTGATTGCGTTTAAGCATTCATTAGTCGTATCATGAATGCGTTTAATCTGTGTTGCATTCGGTAGCTGTATAGCTGCCAGATTCAAAATCATGCTAATATGAGATGTAAAAATGAGCCTTTTATTATGATACTTATGATTTAAAATATCCCAACAAGCTTGTTAATTATCGGAGCTAATTTGGAGATGCTGTATCAACTTTTCCGCTTCACCCTTTATTTTACTTTTCAAGAATTGCATTTTCTGTGCATTTGAGAGCAAGGGGTTACGATGAATTGTCTCCATAAACAGATCTCTGAACGATACCCAGTTATGATAATTCTCATGGAAAGACGGTATCTCCATCTTTGGAGTTGATGTTTCTCGGTGCGCACTGGACCACAGTTTGCTATTGATAGCCCTCTTCATGAACTGGTAAGTCTTTTCATCCGTCGAAAAAGTATTCTCATACTCCTCGTTCTCGCCACCTATCTCACTATCCAGCTGCCAGTGGAGAGTATCTATCACCGACCATCTTGTCTGCATTTCTTTCAAGAGGTCCTTGAACTCCCACTTTTCCGTCACTGCCTCTAAGTCTATGTTGCTAACTGTCCGCGAGAAGGCCTTGAAGTTGCTGGCCTGTTTCCTCAACATCTCGGCAGTCTGACTGTCAGTTGCTTGTGACCGTTTTTCCGTATTTATGGGCGCAAACGGAAGCCCTTTGCTGGTGCTTGGTGTTGGTATACTCTTGCTCTCTTCCTGAAGTCTACGCGGGCTTGTTGGCCTCTGTAAATACTCCATCGTTGGGCTTTGGCGTTCTCATAAAATTCTAAAACCTGCGTAAAATGGTCGTTGTGAAAGTACGGATCACTTTTGTTACCGAACTCACACAAACGCGAATGGTTATTTTGGTACTCTTTCCAATACAGCTCCAAAGTTTCCAACTTCCTCCTAACATATTCGACCGTCCTACGGTCGCGAGCCGTCTTCTTGAACGACGCCATAAGCTGTTCCATTGCTTGGCCAGTTTGCTCCTGATTGGCTAACAAGGTTTCCATTCTTATAGAGTAGTAAGACAAAAAATTGGAAAGATCTTACTTGATTTGCTCGTACTACCCCTGCTTGCTAGCTGCTGATGACTGCGTACTCATTAGCTCCGTACTGCTACTGACACTCCAGATAGTCACTGGTAAACCACACGCGACTGATCCCTGCTTTAACCAAACCGCGCGCTAGGTAAAGCTTCGAAGGACCATTAATGTACGGTCTCCGTACACTGTTTGCTGAATATATAAACAACTAATGTTTTAGTAAATTATTTAATGATATAATGATTGATTGTTATGCTAGGTGAGTACACTTGGCGCTCTTTAGCGCATGCCTCGAAAGGGGCCAGTTTCCAAAGGCTTGGAAGACAGGGAAACGGGTCCTTATCAGGAAGGCGGGGCGGCCGGCGGACCAGCCATCCGGTTACCGGCCGATCGGGTTGCTCGACGAGGTGTGCAAGCTCTTTGAGCGGATTATTGCAGAGCGCCTCGTCGAGCATCTCACGAACGTGGGGCCAGATCTGGCGGACAACCAGTTCGAATTCCGCCGGGGGCGCTCCACCGTGGAAGCGATCATGCGCGTTAGGCGCCTGGCGGAGGAAGTAGTCTCGCGGGGTGGGGTGGTGGTGGCGGTGTCTCTCGACATCGCCAACGCCTTCAACACCCTACCCTGGAGCTGCGTTAGGGAGGCGCTCGCGTATCACGGAGTGCCTCCTTACCTCCGCCGCATTGTCGAGGCATACCTATCCGAGAGGGCCATAGTTTACCCGAGCTGGCTAGGGCCAGGGCGGCGAGAAGTGTCGTGCGGTGTTCCGCAGGGGTCAGTCCTAGGGCCACTCCTGTGGAACATCGGATACGACTGGGTGCTTCGCGGTACGTTGCTCGAGGGTGTCAGCATAGTGTGCTATGCTGACGACACCCTCGTTATGGCGCGGGGAGCAACGTACCGAAGCGCGGCACTGAAGGCCACGGCAGGGGTTGCTCAAGTCGTGGGTCGAATACGGCGGCTGGGACTCGAGGTGGCTCTCCACAAATCCGAGGCTATGTGTTTTCACGGGCCTCGGAGGGGGCCACCTGCGGGAACCAGCATAACCGTAGGGGGCGTAAGCATCGGCATCGAGCCCACGATGAAGTACCTTGGGCTCGTACTCGATAGCCGATGGGACTTCGGACCTCATCTCCGAAGTCTGGTCCCGAAACTGAGGGGGGCTGCGGCCGCGCTATCGCGGCTGATGCCCAACGTTAAGGGACCCAACGCCCCCACTAGGAGACTGTACCTGGGGATCGTGCGAAGTATGGCCCTATACGGGGCCCCCGTATGGGCGGAGACTCTGGCGGCCCGCAACGTGGCTGTTCTTAACAGCCCGTTAAAGGCGATGGCCGTCAGAGTCATCAGGGGGTATCGCACGATCTCCGTCGAGGCGGCATGTCTCCTAGCTGGGACCCCTCCATGGGACCTGGAAGCGAGAGCCCTTGCGCTGCTGTACCAGTGGCGCAAGGAGGCGCTGGAGCGGGGCCATAGGCCGGAACCCCGAGAAATCAGGGCTCAGCGGTCCCTGCTTCGCCAGGAACTCATGGAGACATGGAGGGTGCGACTTGAGCACCCAAGGTGGGGGGAATCCACCATTGCGGCGGTGAGGCCGATCATGAAGGAGTGGTTGGAGAGGGACCATGGAGACCTCTCCTACCGGATGTGCCAGATGGTTACTGGACACGGGTGTTTCGGTAAGTATCTGTGGCGCATCCACCGGGAGACAACGCCGCAGTGCCAGCAGTGCGAGGATCCTGGCGAAGACACGGCGCTCCACACGTTGGTGGAGTGCCCTGCGTGGGCGAGTCAACGCCGGGATCTCGTTGCGGTCCTGGGCGTGGACGTTCTCTCGTTGGAGACCATGGTGAGGGCCGTGGTCTCCGACGGGAGCAAGTGGCACGCCGCCGCCTCTTTCTGCGAGCAGGTAATGCGCGCGAAAGAGACGGCGGAGAGGGAGCGGGAAAGAACCCTGCCCCCCGAGTTTCGCAGTCTGCGGTGAGGACGCCGCAGACTCATCTACGCCCAGGACTACCGACCTCCATGATCGGGGCCTGAGGACGGCAGTTGGCCGACTCGCCGTCCTTACAGAAGCAGGCCGTGGCGGAGGCGTGTCGTGTGTGCCCTACACACGCCTGCCAACTCACCGAAGCGGGATAAAACCCGACCCCACCAGGCGAGGCCGCGAAGGCTGCCAAAGTCCGCCGGCAACCCTGGGGTTATCCTTTCGAGGGCTTACCCGGGGTGCCCGGCAATGGACACTTGGGGAGGACACCGTGCGGTTTTAGTCGAGACACGACATAACCACCCCCGCTGGCCAGCAGGGGGGGTATCCGAAGGGATTTCCGCACGTAAAAAAAAAAAAAAAAAAGGTGAGTACACTTGGATTGCTGAACGTGAACTAAATGTGATTTATATAAAGTCACCGCGTTAAGGTAAATTTGGGGATCATGCGAAATTTTCGGTCATTAGCCCGAACATAGTCTTAATGGCGGAGTCGCTAGAGGAGCTAACCCGGATGCTGGACGGTCTAGCTTCAGCCTCGCGACGCATCGGTCATCGTCGGCCACATTGATCCAGGACCGGTCGTCATGGATGGCCACCTTCTTGAAATTGTTTCTGAGTACACTTACCTCGGGCAGATTGTGCAGTTGGGTAGAAACAATTTTGAGAAGGAGGCCAAAAGGAGGATCCAGCTAGGCTGGGCAGCGTTTGGGAAACTACGTCGTGTTTTAAGTTTTCAATCAGTGCGTCCTACCCGTAATGACCTACGGAGCTGAGACGTGGACATTCACGTCCCTTGATTCGGTCGACTTGCCACCCGTGTACCGGCCCAAGCCACCGCTGAATAGCTCCTTATATCTGTTAAACAAAACCATTATCATTATCATTATTTAATTTAGATACCCCTAAACTATGACACTGACTGTCTATTTCTAATTCGGTGAGCCACTGCTTGTCTAAAAGTGAAGTCGTACCCCCATCTATCACAAACAATTCTAATAGCTTAGTCACGTTCCCATAACGAACATTAGGTCTAATTAACCCCAATGGTGTGAGGGTAGATTCGTCATAAAATTTGCAACCCACACCGGTCGGTTCCAACTTAATATTTCTAAAACATTGATTGTAGGTATGATTACTGATGCAGGATACCGCCGTACCGGTGTCAACCTCCATAATAATAATTATACTTTCATTGGAGACTGGCAAACTCAGCGCCTTGTAGTTATTCAGGCATATTTGATGAAAATCTTGTTCCAAATTCGTCTCGCCCTCCTGTTCCTCCGTCGCTCCGTAGTGCAACGAAGTACCCTCTCCGCTGTCCCGGCCTCCCGTGCGCCGCCCCGGGCACTCCCTTCGCAAGTGTCCTACCTCCCTGCACCTGCAGCACTCGTACTTTTGAAAGCCGCAACCCTCGTAGGCATGTGTGGCCGAACCACACCCTTTACACTTCGTCTCCGCCCCTCCTCGGCGTGCCAAGTGAAACCCGCGGCCTGCTCCCCGGCTGGACCCGCGACTCGATGCTATTGACCGCTGCGCCTCTCGTACCGTTGTTAACTTGTACACCGCCGCCGAATCCTCACTCCGCGCTGGCAAGGTCGCTCCCGTGTCAACCGCCGCTGCGTTCCGCTCCGCGGCTTCTAATGACGTAACCAAATTGACCGCCCCCGCAAAACTCAATGAGTCTTCCTCCGCGAATAGCCTCTGCCGGATAATGTCGCTTCTCAATCCCCACACGAACTGATCCCGTAAATTCTCGTTGAGATTCGCCACTAGCTTGCAATGGCGGGTTAGCTTCTTCAGTTCCGCCAAATGAGTAGCAATTGTTTCATCCGCCGCTTGCCGCCTTTGCCAACGCCGATGGCACCGGCTGTAAGTGGTTTCGTAGTAATTCTATCGCCTCGTCGTAGGTCAGTTCCGAAGGTCTCCTTGGGCTTGAAAGATTCCCCAATAGTTCGTAGGCAGCATCGCCCATCACTGCCACTAATGTCGGTAGCTTGAGATTATCCGCCACGCCGCGCCGTTCGCCGTAAAGTACATACTCAATCTTTCCGTGTACGATGACCACACTCCCTCGACAACGTCGAACTCCTTCACCTTCCCTATTGACATTTTTCTTTTTTTCTTTTTATTGTACACGCGGAAACCCGTACTTGATCCTCGTCAGCCAATGTAATGTCTTCGGTGGCGTTGACGGGAGCGGATGGAAACAACCTTACAACATCCTGCCGTGTAACCGGCGTTTTCGACGTTTATATAGCACTTATAACTATTTGCAATTATGTAGGTATTCGCCGCTCGCTGCTCTAATCATTCGCAGCTACCTACAGAACACTAACTATTGAAATATAACATTATATACAATAACTACTCAAGGATCCGTTTTTAAAACTATTCCACGAACACTTTCCGTGTTACGGGTGGCTCCTCAATCCAGATTTTTAGATTGAGGAGCCAATTTAACTTTGAATATAATATATACTACAAATTTCAGAATCTGGCCTAAAAATTATCTTTCTTCCTACTAAAATAAGGAGGTGAGTTTCCTTTCAAAATCTGAATTGGCTCCTCAATCCAAACGGAAATGGAAAGAGACGTATAAAAAAACTGCATATTTTAATGTCACTCTTTTATTACCTAGAAGTTCTCGATGTGTTAGTAGGTACATAAATAGTTTAGTGGCCAAAACTTACATTTAAAACAAATGCCTATAGGTATACCTACAGTGTATACAAATTTGAGTGTAGCAACATGGAGAGGACAAAACTTTAAAATTTATTTAAAACCTACTTAAAACTATATGAATACAAACTCAAATGCAACAGAACTTATGCAGTCTGTAACTATGACCCATCGTTTACACAAAAACAAGTGCCGTCCTATTCTATTTTTCCAAATCTTGTAGAATATTTGTAAACACTCAAATTATTTACTACACATCACCGATTTGTTTCCCCCGCAATATAAGACCCTGTTCTTTATACATGACGCAAACGATTCCTTCGTTCGTCGAACAAGCAAGGAACAGTGCGGCATGCCTCTGAGGCGCCTTTGAGCATCGACATCAACCGACAACGTCCTGAACCCTGAGCGTCCTTAGTGTCCTCGCCTGGCCGACCGAGGACTTGAGGAGAGGCTGACGCTCAGCCAGGACGCGGCCATTGTGTTTGGAGGCGAGATATGTACATAATCTGGAGATTAAACCACGTCCTAAAGCACTACCTATTGTTTTAGAATTATAACTGCTAAAATAATTGTCGGTTGCCTCTGCACGCCTAGACCGCTAAACAGATTCTCGCAGGCTCAATTTTGACATAGAGATAATTTCAAACCTAAAGAAAATAGGATACCATTTATGTCGAAAAATAGCAATTTCCACGTAGGCAGAGCTGCCGTCAGCAATAAGCACGCAATCCGAGGGGATTCCCACACGAAAAAAGGCCATTCTACACAGCGCAGTCCAGACCCAAAGTGGGCATAGCTTAACTAGCTTGTATTATGGGTTCTAGAATGCGAATAAATTAACATACTTAGATACATTTTTTGTAGTTACATACATATTATACATAGAAACATTCCGACCAATGCAAAAAATACATTGTATGGACACAAGCAGTGTCGGAATTTTTGTCTGCATACGACGACTGCGTATGCACTCGCTAGTCTCGGGATTGTCGGCAGCGAGTGCGTCGCAGTTTATATAACTTGTAAATTGTTTCACAATATAATTTTATATAGCCTCAAAACGACACGCACTTATTTATTAACATAGCCCGATCCCTTGACCAATCAACTGTAATGGAATAATCTAACCAAAGCAACTGTAGTTTTTAATGAGTGTTTAAACTAATATGTGCTCCTAAGGTCCTTTTATCACGGAACTATGCCTTGCATACATAACACTGATAAGATTTCCCACCTGTGTGTGTGTATGTCTATCAAAATTACACTTCACACTAAAACATTTCTCACATTAATTACACACATAAGGTTTCTCACCCGTGTGTGTATGAAGGTGCTTTTTTAACGTACTATGATCATTGAAACATTTCTTACTTACATCACACACATAAGGTTTTTCACCCGTGTGTATACGAATATGTCTATATAAGTTCCTCTTATTATTGAAACCTTTCTTACATTCATTACACTCATATGGACTTTTTTCGCCAGTGTGTGTACGCATGTGATCATCTAAACTATCCTTTACTCTGAAACATTTCTTACATACATCACACACATAAGGTTTCTCACCCGTGTGTGTGCGAATATGTCTATTTAAACTACCCTTTAAACTAAAACATTTCTTACAAACATTACACGCATAAGCTTTCTCACCCGTGTGTGTACGAACATGACTTAGTAAGGTACTCTTTCGATTGAAACATTTCTTGCAAACATTACACTTAAAAGGTTTCTCACCCGTGTGTGTACGAACATGACATAGTAAGGTACTCTTTCCATTGAAACATTTCTTGCAAACATTACACTTAAAAGGTTTCTCACCCGTGTGTGTACGAACATGACTTCGTAAGGTACTCTTTTGATTGAAACATTTCTTGCAAACATTACACTTAAAAGGTTTCTCGCCCGTGTGTGTACGAACATGACTTACTAAGTTACTCTTTTCATTGAAACATTTCTTGCAAACATTACACTTAAAAGGTTTCTCACCCGTGTGTGTACGAACATGACTTACTAAGTTACTCTTTTCACTGAAACATTTCTTGCAAACATTACACTTAAAAGGTTTCTCACCCGTGTGTGTACGAATATGTTTTATTAAATCATATTTACCTCTAAAACATTTCTGACAAGTGTCACATAACAACGATTTAAGTTTGTAGCTTGAGGTACTATTAATACTTTGGTCTGCACTGATTTTGTTTTGAGATATTTCTTTGCGAACGTCATTTTGATCGGATGTACTATTTTTTTTTTTATTGTTACGTAGTTTGATGTCTTTTGTGTCGCGAGGTTCCACTATCTTATTCTGCTTAACTGGTTTGTCTTCGACAGCTCTTTCAGTCCCTCTTTTCGGTGCTTCACTCTTGCCCATTGTTTGGTGAGTTCTCTTGAGGCTGTTTAAAGTCGTATCTTTACGGTACTTCTGTGCGGCAAGTCGAGGAGCACCTAAATAATATATAAATCATGTTGATGTTAGTGTAACTTTACAGGGGTTGGCAGAAATGTTAAGATTCCTACAAATTGTAAAGTTGAATCTAGAAAAAGTCAAAAGTATAATACATTCGGTGCAGTCCATCCAGTTACTTTTAGGCGCTAAACATTTTTGTCCCGAAAGACATTATGGTTTGTGTTACCGACTTCACTTGAAGTCTCTTCTTCATCCGCGCGACAATTCCGGTTTCACTCAAAGCTTGCACTTTAAATAAAACCGTAAAAGCCAATATAAACCAAATCGTGGAAAGGGTCCACAGTATGGTTTCTATTGGCTCTTACGGGAGCAACCCCGAGACGAAAGCCTGCGCCAGAGCCTCGTCCGTCAATCAGCAGGTGTAGCGACCTGTATGTGAGGTTGGTTTGGGCCCCGAATGTTTTGGTGAGACCTCATACCCACCCTTCGTCTTCACTTAAAATAATAACATTAAAATAGCATCTACCAGTACGTAAGGCGCCTACGTATTTCGTTAGAGCCAAATTCAACCATGACAGATCGATAGATAACTCTTCAGTGTACACCAAAAAGTTACAGTAAAGACAAATAAGGAGTACGTAAACAGGGCCTGTAGACAAAGTGACATTCTACTAGTGAAATCGCTTCGAAGTGAACCTTCAAATGTCCGAAATGTATAGAAGTGATATTATTTTTTACACGTGACATGTCGATAGATAATTTCTTTCCCATACATTTATTATTACCCGGACCTTTGAAGGTTCGCTTCAAAGCGATTCCACTAATAGGATGTCACTTTGTACAGGCCCCCAAGCAACCTTAGGATGGACAATAATGTAACGAAAGCAAAATAATATGGTGTAGTTATAAGATAAATTAAGTACAAAATGAATTATACAAATTAAATCAAATTAAGAACAAAAATAGTATTAACATAAAATAAATAAATAATTTCGCGGAATGTATTATAGAAATAAATAGATAGGTATATGAAGTATATAGTTAGTACACACTAATAAGAACGGAAAACGTGACGAGTGAGCATATAATGTTGACCTTTTATGGAGTACACGATGACAGGTAATGATCTTTCCCATTCTTTTAAAGATGTTCATGGTTTTAACCAGTTTGATGTGTAATAACAATGCATTCCATAAGCGCACAGCCTTAACTGTGAATGACTTGTCAGCATAATCAGTGGAATGCAATGACATTGTCAGCCTCAAATTCTCGGATGAGCTCAGGCATCTCGCATGTGTCTCATGGAGAAACTTGAAACGTTATTTGAGCTAGGAGAGATTTGTATGATTAAACAATACATTATATAATAATGTTAAAAGCCACTTGAGTTGTTTACGAAAATCTAAAACGTGATCATATTTGCGTAGACCATATTATTATAAGAATCGGATGCAACAATTTTGGAGCCGCACAAGCTTATCAAGTTGTTCCTCAGTGAGATCGGGATAGCTGACATCGGCGTAATCGAAGGCAGGAAGAAGAAGCGATTTTGCGAGCGCAATTATAGTGGCAATTGGAAGGAAGTTTCGTAGCCTTCGTAAGGAACCTGCTGACGCAAAAAGTTTGCTACTGGTTCCTTGTAACTGGACCTAAATTCTTGACATTATCGCAAACTGGCACGACTCCCTCGACCCATAGTGTTTTGCGGAAGTTGGAACCAATCTATTTGTGAAGTCAACCTTGGACAACTTTAGCGTGAGTCCATGGCTTTTGGCTCCATTCACATATTCGCTTCAAGTCCGGGTCTTATATGGGTTCCTTTCACCTTTTGAGGTACGGAACCATAAAAATAGCGAAACGTAAAGGAGATAGAACGTCACCCTTGGGTACACAAGCGGTCGTATTGCACCAGGAAGAATATGACTCTTCGACGCGAACACGTTGCCGACGACCAAACAGGTAACTACGAAACCACTCAATAGCCGTTGGAGATATGTTAATAGAACTGAGTATACCAAACAGAATGTGGAAATCTCCGGTATTAAAAGCGTTGCGGTATTAAAAATCAAGTAAGGGTAGAAATGCAAGGCGACGGACAAACAGAACGGACACGCTTCCTAGACATGTATTTGTAACGGGGGTGAGCTGTGGGAGGGGAAAGAGTGAGCGGAATGGTTAAGGGGTGCGCGGGGCGTTACAAGCACATGTCTACGACGCGCGTCCTGTTTGTCCGACGCCTAAGCTTTCCACCATCCATGCCCAGTCTTCTGTCTTCCGTGATATCGACCAGTGCTGTCGCAGTACTGTGCCCAGGATAGAAGCCGGATTGACGAGGGTTTAATAGTGCGTTTTTATTAAGAAAAGAACTGAGTTGAGAGTGAATGACACGCTCCAAGTCTTTGCAAAGAAATGGTAGGATAAATATAGGACGATAGTAAGAAAACGAACAGGGTTTAGATTTGGGCACTTTTCCAAGAAGTTGGGAAAACTGCACAAGGGATGGTGAAATTAAAGACGTGACATAGGATAGGAAGAATTTGCTCTTGATTTGGCACAAGCATATTTCGGCTAACGGCATCGCTACCCACAGCATTGGATGAAATCGACAAAATGCTCTTCTTAACATCACAAGCGACCAATTTGTTGAAGACGAAAGGTGGCTGATCAGGAGTTGGAATAGATGAAAGATAGTGAAGTGTGTTGACTTTTAGTTAAATATCATTAAAATTGGACGAAGCAGAGAAATGTACAGTCAACCACAAATGAATGTAGCTTAAACAAATTCTAATTTATGGATCCTCTTAGCTCTTAAACCTTTCATAGAATAATAAACTAAACATCAAATATACACACACCGGCAGAATTAGCGGAACACAAAAAAAAGGAAGAATTAATATATTTTTTCCGTAGCACTGGCCGGTTACATTAGTTTTTTATCATTATTTTACATAATTTTTTTAGAAACGTCTTATTTGAAAATGGAACATATGTCAACAGTCATTTTTTTCATTCGTTTGCTTTAATTTTTCATTCATACACCTCTATCGACTGCTTCGAAGTAGATTTTCCATTTTCGTAAAGTTCGTAAATTCCACTTGAAAAACATTGTATTGCAGTTTTATGAGACTTTTGTGTTTTCTCGCTTATTGATAAGTTACGAACATCTAAGTATGCCTGATTTAACGCTACCAGAAATCATCAGGGCAGATGAAATGAGAAGAAATGGTCAATCCTACAGATCGATTGCAACAAGACTTCGTCGACCGTTATCAACGGTTCATCGTAGCATCAAACGGTACAGATTGACGAATTCTCTACTGAGGAGTAGAGGGCAAGGCAGGAAAAGGTGTACTTCAAGGAGAGATGACCGTTTTCTACAACTTCAAGTTCGTCGGACCACGAGACTTACGGCGGTGCAGGCCCGAATTGCATTGGAGGAGGTTCGAGGAGTAAGAGTGAGTGAGCGGACAGTTCGCAGAAGATTCGAGGAAGTTGATATAGGCTCATTTATACCCGCCAAAGCACCAAAACTTGAGAGACACCACCGCACAAACCGACTATACTTTGCTCGTGAACATCGTCATTGGGACTTTGACGAGTGGGGACAGGTTCTCTTTATTGATGAATGCAGAATTCTGTTAAATCAGATTGAGGGAAGGCAGCGAATATGGACACGCAAAGGAGAGCGTTATTTACAGTCTAATTTTGAAAATACAGTGGCATATGGCGGCGGCTTAATTATGGTCTGGGGAGGGATATGTTTAGCTCGCACGGAGTTAGTGGTAGTCGACGGCGGAAATCTGACTGCTGATCGGTATATCAGGGAGATTTTAGAGGAACATGTTGTGCCATTTGCCCCATTTATTGGTAACGACTTCATTTTAATGCAGGATAATGCTCGGGCTCACAGTGCTCGCTCAGTACAGGCATACCTAAACCATGTTGGTGTTACGGTGATGGAGTGGCCAGCACGGTCCCCGGATATGAATCCGATTGAACACGTTTGGGACTTGCTAAAGAGGAGTGTCAAATCAAGAATGCCACCTCCTAACAATCTGGGCGAGCTGCGAAACACATTAGTTGAAGAATGGCAGAGGTTGCCCCAAGAAATCATTGACAATATCATTCGCAGCATACCCAGACGGATGGAAACCTTAATCAGGGCACGAGGGGGAAACACTCGTTATTAAACATTCATTTAATTAATTTTAAACCGTCATTAAATCTAAAAATTTCAACTGTTTCTCTGTTACTACGAAATCTAAGAAAAATGCATTTTGTTTAGTTAAGTTTTTTTTTTATTAAACTTTAAGTATGGTGTTGCAAATTAATGTCAAAACATGTTAATTTAACTATTGTTTCATGTTTAATTATTATTTGTTTAAAAATAAAGCTAACTATACTGTCCTTTTTTTGTGTTCCGCTAATTCTGCCGGTGTGTGTATTAACTTCATCCACAGGAGATTATAAAACTACTTCTTTTTATACCACTTAGGCGGCAGACAAGCACACGGCCCACCTGGTGGGAAGCAGTTACCGCGGCCTATGGACGTGTGCAACACCAGAGGAGTCACGTACTTATAGATCAGTTATTGGCGTATGTATTCCAATGTAAAAAACCGGTTGTCTGTAAAGTCGGTTTACTGCCGATAGTTGAACGTGACAACGCCATAAGAAAATATTAACTATATGTATAGCAGCTGTCCACGCGGACGCATCGCTTGCACTTCAAAGCCAGAGCCAGGTAACGCCGCATACGAGGTAACGCCGCATACGTCAGGTAACGGCATGTTGCGTTATGTTTTTTCGTGCGTGCAGCCGGCTCCATCGATTTATAAGACGTTGTCGCGCCAAAAGGTTTGTAAATATTTTAGTGTTCAGCCACTTTTGTCGTCGACTTTACATTATGTGAATTTAAGTTCATATTTTTAAGAATTGAGTCTTGACGAGACTTTCTAACTGTTAATGTATTCAGAAATATCTGAACTTTTGCTGGATCCCCGATTTCCAGAGGTATGGATATGTTGGCGTTGTGTTTTCCTACACACCTTGCTGCATCTATTTCTGATGGCCACATGCTTCTTCAAATAAGCCTGGGTAGATCTGATTTTGTATCTCGCCTTGATTGTAGCTTCTTTCGACATCAGAAGGCTTACATCCGCAATTGCGGGCCCGCACGAAACACGAACGAAAGAAGTGCATTTAGTAGGTACCATGAAGTTACTTCGGATTTGGTTCTTTCGGTCGGGACCAGAAAGTATGTTCGGGACTAAATCAAACAGGTTTTCGTTTACAATATATTTCTATTATTTTTATTATAAACCAACATACGGATTGCCCGAAATTTCAGTCCGCAATTGCGGATGTACGTTTCGTGGTAGGCCTGCACATCTTCGATATATGTAGGTAAGCCAAGGCGCTGGTAAACGCTTTAGTTTGATGGCACGATTCGGAGCACGCACGTCGTACAGATGTGTTATTTTATCAGTCAGAATGTCCAATTTTGCGTCCATACAATTGGAAGACAAGAGAGGGTACCAGTCAATATTCTAGGCATCCTCACGAAGCTTGTCAAGTTCAATGCCGCGACAATTGCGCTGCATTATAAGTTTAGGGTTTTCTTTAGGTGGCCGTATCTTGTATAAGAAACATAAACGAGACCAAGGTAAGAGATATTGTCAGCAGAGCATTGACCATGCTTTGCGATATGAGTAAGCGAAGGTATGAACATTTTATCAAAACGACCAGGGGCACAGTCAAGGGAGACAAGATGGGTTACAAGATTGAACAAGACGCAAGACGCAAGATGCAGCGCTAATTCTTTATATTAAACTAACTTCTAACTTTTATGTCGATATGTATTATGCTACAATATTCTTTTAATTTTGTTTTTATTCAGGACGAAAAATG
The DNA here is from genome assembly GCA_946251805.1 of Cybosia mesomella. Taxonomy (NCBI): domain Eukaryota; kingdom Metazoa; phylum Arthropoda; class Insecta; order Lepidoptera; family Erebidae; genus Cybosia; species Cybosia mesomella. Next base: position 70,096 of record OX276396.1, read on the forward strand.
AATATAATGCCCACACGCACGTTCCGCCACAGTCTACTAACTTACCAGTGTCGACGTCATCCGGGTCCTCCTTCACAATATCCACAGGTATGTCGCACTCCGTGGGTAAGCCTAGTGCGGTATGATACAGGTCTGCGCCATCTTGCTCTACCGCGGCATCATCTGTAAATGAGTGCAATAAATACTGCCTTCTTCCGTCTTATATATAATTCTGTTGTCGTATGATTGGTTCAGAGCACATGGTCTGCTGCTGATGTGCAAGGGCCCTGCCTGATGTGTTATCTGATCCGTTTCTTATTATCATATATATATAGGTCGGTTATCCATTGTTTGGTCATATCTCCGGTTCTACTCAACCAATTGCAATCAAAAATACGGCAGATTTTAAGTCTGATCAAGACCTTTCTAACTGAAAAAACCGCATCAAAATCGGTGCAGTACTTTTTGCGTACATCGTGAAAAAACGGAAAACCAGATAAACAGGCAAGAAATAAAAAAAAAGAGTACAGAATCATGCATTTATCGTAACCCAATATAAATATGTCCAGCAGTGGACTAGCATAGGTTGATGGTGATGAATATAAATATTTTTAAAAATTGTTTTAAATATCTGCAATGTACAGACAGAACTAATTTACAATTTTATAATAGTATAGACCAAAGTAAAGTCAAAGTAACATTTTCCGATTGCTTTTTCTCCAATCTATTTAAATAGTCCAAGCTATTTTCAGATATTTTCTCATATAGAGTAAAATTTTCTATCGTGCCTCCGCGTCCGTAAGAATATTGCGAAGTTGGAAAAGATGTTTATCAACACCGTTGCGCGTCAAGTTCAATATCAAGTAGACATTTATTTAGTGAAGCTAATTTAATTTATGAACTGTAAGAAATCGACAGGCATCAGAGTAAAGTGGGGTCGCCAGTTCAATTCCAAACAAATTCGTCGCCAACCTGTTGGGGATCAAATCCCCCTCCCCTATAAAGAGGGCGGCTGGACACCAAAGGTAGCCGGGGTGAAAGATTAATAATACTCGCTATATATGTTTTATACAGAATGTATCTGCACAGCAGTTAGCTGTTTTAATTAATAAAATGCCCACAAGCATGTTCAACCACAGTCTACTAACTTACCAGTGTCGATGTCATCCGATTCTTCCTTTACAATGTCCAGAGGTATGTCACACTCTGTGTGTAAGCCTAGTGCGGCATGATACAGGTCTGCGTCATCTTGCTCTACCGCAGCATCATCTGCAAATGAGTTTGTTACTTCATTCATTCGTCCTACATATGAATCTGTAGTCGTATCATTGGTTCAAACAACGCGATCTTCTGCGGACGTGTAAGGGACTACTCACACTCATTCAGCTTATGCCCATAAAAAACAACGATTTTGTATGGAGACGCGTACGTAGCCTTTTATCTTTCTTCTACCATTCTGCTTTCGCGCCAAACAAGTGGACGAATGTGTTTTTATCATGCGAGTGCACTAGATAGAGTTCAGCGCTGTACACGGATGGTGTATTGTGGTTGATGGCGTAATTGTGGTAATTACTGTATAAGTGTGACCAAAATTGTTAGCGAAACACGAATGGAGCTGGATGGCCAAATCCGAAACTTTAAGGGATAGCAAAAAGTACCCTCAGGCTCCATTTTTATGAAAACTTGCACTTGCATTTGCATCATTGGATTTTTGAAAATTTAATATTCCTAGCCAGATATCGAACATGAATTTAAGAAATATACATACTGTATTATTACACCATTTAATAGTGTAAGGAACGAACAAGGGCGGATCCAGCTTTGGTGCCAGGGGGAGGTCACATAGTCGTGGTCAAGTCACAAGTTATAATTTAATTTTTTTAATCATAGATACAAGTAAAAAGTAGGTTTTTTTTTTTTTTTTTTTTTTTTTTTTATATTTAGTCCGTCCAATTCACTGTACCCCGCCTGATGGTAAGCTGAGGTAAAGTCCAAAAAGTAGTGGCCACCATTTCTAGAGATTGCCCCTAGAATGGTGGCCCCTACCTAGACGGCCTCAACAGATGTTTTTTCACGCCCCGCTTAAAGAGCCCAGGATTGTAGGTAGAAGGGAACACGTGAGTGGGTAAAGCGTTCCAGTGCTTTATGGTCCGACAAAAAAAGGAGTCACCAAACCGCTTGGTTCGCGATGGTATCGATTGCACTGTATGAGGATGACACCTAAGTCCTGCACGTGTTGTTGTAATGTATGTATTTAAAAATACCTATATTTAAATAACAAAATCAATGTTTCTTTTGCGTCTTCTCCCGAAACGCGTTATCACTTCATCTATTTCAATGGGTACGTTTTTATGGACGTGGAGAACTGCCAGTCCGGTTAGACGTTCTTCAACCATTGAAGCTCTTAGCCACGATTGGATTCTTCGCAACGTAGAGAAAGACCTTTCCGCTGTCGCTACACTAACAGTAGTGTAGTGTAGCCATAATACATAAAAAAAATCTTATATTAGGATAGGTAGCACAGTAGCCTAGTGGTATGGGTAATGGACTGCTGAGACGAGGTCTCGGGTTCGATCCCAGGTTTTATCATGGCACACACCAATGACTTTTCGATGCTTTTCGAAATTATGTGTGTATTTATCGCAGGTTTAAAAGTGCCCGGCTAATGGCAATAGGCTCGCCACCTATTACATTGGGACCTAAACATAAACTGGCGAAATGTGGGTGCTAGCACCTCTGCCTACCCCTTCGGGGACATAGGCGTGAGTTTATATTATGAATATCGCAATTTGTAAGCAATTGCAAGTTGTGTCACGCTCACGAAGATACACTTATTTTCATTGTATGGGGTGTTTCCTCGTGGCCAAACTAGATTGCCAAACTGATTAGGCCACGAGGAATAATATTTCCTTGTAGCCAAACTGGTGCGTCACAGGAGGATAAAATAAAATTAGTACATCCTTTATCTAAGAGTAGGGAAGTATATACGAACCTACTTATTATAGTTTATATAAGAGGCTCTTGACTCAATCTAAAGAATTTTTCGGAGATGGGAACGTTTTATAGCTGTCCAAGTCCAAGTCTACGTCCTCGAAAAATGTTAAGCCCATGGTTTATGCTCTCATGACTGATAAATCAGAAGAGTCCTATAAAGCGTTATTATTTATTTCTTTCTAGACATAACCTATACCTACTCAAGTAGGTATTAAGTTATCGTTTCTAAAAAGCCACTACACTTTTTTATTTGTTCACGACTGTACATACTTAGTCCACGGTAGTACAAACTTACTGTATACAGGTTGACTCAAAAGTTTAACGACAAGTAGTTTGGCTACAAGGAAATATTATTCCTCGTGGCCAAATCAGTTTGGCAATCTAGTTTGGCCACGAGGAAACACCCGAATTTATCTGAGGTTTTAGGTTAGGGTAGTTGGTTAGTAAGTTTAGGCTCTTCAAACTTCCTCGTCCAAAAAAATTATAAAGGTAAAAGTAGGTACATAAGTCACACACACACTCTTTCAGTAAGTAGGTACCTACTTATCAAGGGCACGCCGCCGCCGCAATAGCGGCGGTAAGGCCCATCATGGAGGATTGGCTAGAGAGGCGACACGGAAGCCTCTCGTACCGATTGACGCAGGTGATCTCCGGTAAGTGGAGTTTCGGGGACCACCTGCATCGGATCAGGAAGGAGCCAACGCCTGAGTGCCATCACTGCGATGCGAGCGAGGACTCAGGGCTGCACACGCTGGCGGACTACACGGCGTGGGAGGCGCCGAGGCGTGACCTCGTGGCAGCCATCGGGGTGGGAGTCCTCTCGCTCGGCAGCATGATTGCGGCAATGGTGGGCCTCCCCCACCTCCTTCTACGAGCATGTAATGCTTGCAAAGGAGATGGCGGAGCGCGCCCGGTAGAGATTTAGAACTCTCCCGGTCCGCCGGGCCCGCAACATACTCGCCGCGCGTCGCGGGCGACTCAGGCGCCGGAGGTCGCTTAACGACCTCCGTCCTCCATGAGCGCAGGCCTGGGGGTGGCAGGTGCGGCCGCCTGTCACCCCAGCAGAAGCAGGCCGGGACGGTGGGGCGAATAGCGCCCCTCCCCAAACCGGGGACACCGTGGTTCCCAAACCCGAGGGGCCATCTCGAAACCGGAGATGGCCCAGGGTCAGTCGGGGTGCGAGGGATATGCTCTATGGGCAACCTTACACCCCGGTGTCTTTAGACCCGAGACGGCGGGGGGTATCCGAAGGGATTTTCGCACGAAAAAGAAAAAAAAGGTAGGTATCTACCTATACAAACCAGTATACAAAATATTATATTAAATTACTTAATTAAATATTGAAGGTACTTACATAAAATCTATATTGTGACAAAAAAATATATAAAACATTATGTTTAATAATTTTAATTAGTGGTTCACTAGGTTCTGGACCCAGCACAGGGGGGGGGTCATGACCCCCATGACCCTCCCCCTGGATCCGCCCTTGGGAACGAATTCTGGGAAGTAATGACGTACTTAACTTAGTAAAACTTACGCGTACGGAAAACGTATGCATTTTGTTCGATATTGGAAAAAAATTCTGACAAACAAAATGTTTCATGTCAGTTTGCAATTTTTTTTAATAACTAAATGATGTCAATTTCAGTAAGAAAATGTCTACTTTTGCCGCAGCAGCTCCCAAATCGGCATCAGTCCACAAGTCCACTAGTAGGTACACTGGTGTACAGGTTCACTTGTGGGTCAGTGTGGCGCCTTTATCTTACAAGTACGGTGAGCCAACCAGGCTACCAGGGTACCTAGGGTGACGGCCTAGCAAGCCAAACCCTAGAATTTAATCGCGCTAAAAGTCCGAAAAAGAACTTTTAGCTCGACCCCAGGACAGTCCGAGAGGGGGGGCGGAAGATTTGTCCACCGAAAGGAAAAAACGACAACTCTGGCGATAATACGGATTTGAAATGCCCCACGTGCGGGAAACAATACAAGAGGCGAGCTTGGTACATCAAACATTTGAATACACATGGTGTTGAAGCACGACAGCCGTCGGTGAGAACTTCATCAGTCACTATGGATAGACCCTCATACATCCCATGGTGAGCCATCGTGTCAAAGTAACCAGGAGTCCATAAATATCCGGACACGTCTTAGCATTCCGAGCCTTCAAAACTCAACCTGGAAAGTGCACGACGAAAATTTGGCCATTCTGCTAGAACATCCAGGCAAGAAACAAGATTTAAATAGCCAAGTAAACACTTTCCAAGATACAATTTATACGTATTATCCACCTCCAAATTACCATGCTCCTAAAATTAAAGAAAACTCTTTTAAAACTAAATGGCGGAGAAAGAAAAGGGAGCTAAAGAAAAAACTTCGAGATGCCAAAGCCTTGGGCGATTATCATCTTAGTCACCAACTGTCTAGGGCATTAAGATCAATTCTTAAACTAATACAAGGTATATCGCAACAAATAGCAAACAATTGCGATAGTTACGATAGGGCAAGGCATGAAGTAAATTTTGATAAAAACCCTTTTCAGTACTCAAAAAACATCTTTAAAAGCCAAAATGGTAAACTTCTTTTCACCTAAGAACAAACTTACGAACATTACAAAAACACTTACGAAATACTTAAATGTAGAACACCATACAATCAACCGGAAACCCAAAGACCCCACGACCCTCTAGTACAATTCCAAGGGAATGCACCTACCATAGAGGAAATAGAGATACAAATAAAAAAGAAATCATCTAAATCGGCTCCGGGCCCTGATGGGGTTCCATATATAGTGTATAAAAAATGTCCAACAGTTCGTTCACATCTCACAAATATATTCAGTAAAATCTGGTCAGAAAAGAATATACCAGTCGCATTTGGCGAAGCGGTTGTCGTTCTCATTCCAAAAAAACATGAAGTGACCCATCCTAAAGATACTAGACCGATAGCACTAACTAACACAATTTCTAAAATATTTTTCTCAATTCTACAAAAAAAAAAAGTGTCATTTTATGATTAACAATAGATATTTCGGACCTAAAGGGTTTTTACCCGGCATTTCTGGTTGTCTGGAACACAATAGTCTGTGTAAGCTTAAAAGATGCCAGAAAATACGAAAGACAGATAACGGTATGTTGGATAGACCTAGAAAATCTATTTGGCTCATTGGCTCAATTCCACATTAACTTATGGTATACGCGTTGCAATGGTATAACTTTCCACCCGTGGTCATAGAGATAATCGAGTCGTATTACTCGCAGCTAAAATTTGCTACAAGCTTCCAAAAAGTACACACAGAACCATTACGGTATAATGTGGGACTGTGTCAGGTATGCTGCTTGTGGGGTGTGTGTTGGGTAACCTCCTCGAGTGTCGCTCCGATTCCGATCCCGCTGCAGTCCGGGGGGAACGGAATCGGAGCGGCCGGTACACCCTGGGCGGCGGTCAATGGCTTTCCCTTCACCCCTTCATAGGGTTGGCATTGATCGTCGGCCAATACCCAACGTGGTGGGAACACATCGCTCTCCGTACTCCTCTGCTTTCAGAGGAGACAGGATGAGCGAATCTGTTAGTGGTGAGATGACCCAGGGTCAGCCGGGGTGCGAGGGATATGCTCTATGGGTAACCTTACACCCCGGCGTCTGAAGACCCGAGACGGCGTGCGGTTTTAGTCGGTGCAAGCCCGACATAACCGCCCCCGCTGGCCGGCGGGGGGGTATCCGAAGGGATTTCCGCACGATAAAAAAAAAAAAAAGGTATGCTGCTTGTCGCCAATAGCATTTAACATAGTGTTACAACGATCGTCGATATCTCGGAAACTACTGATCGAATCTTCTAGAAATTAAAACGCATTGTTAATGTCGAAGTACTCTATCGATCCGTTTAGAAAAATCCAGAAAAGTCAATACAAAATCACACGCCCTTTTGTCTACCTATACCAACTTTACCTACAAATCGCGATAAAAAGGGCATTCACCTCTATCGTCGGCACGACTGTGTAGGTACTTATTTTCTCGAACGCCCCAGTAAATACCTACTATTCTCGAACGCTCTAGTATATTCTACCCCGCTTATTACGAGCTATAAAAGGACGCCCGGCTATCGACACGAGTTAGTTAATTTTCGAAAGCGAAAGTGAACACATCTTACCGAAGTGAACCAAGAGAGTTATACCTGCGACTTAAGCAACGATTGTGGACTACTGTGAACTGCTGAGCGACTGGAACTGTTGAAGAGTACTGTGTGTGCTAGTTATTTAGTTGTCTAGTTTGTGGTAAGCGAATAAACCTCTTTGTTGTGAAAACGGCATTTAATTTGTACCCCGCGCACGTAACAACTGGTGTCAGAAGTGCGATGCCGTTATTACCACGTGAAGACGAAGGGCGTACTCCACGGACCAGACGTCAAGTGGAAATGGATGCTGCACGTCAACGGAGCCTTGAAGAGGAAGGGCGTCAGGCCGATCCTACTATCTCAGCGGTAACTACGAGAGCACCAGATGGAACCTCGTCAGATACCAACATGATGACGCTGTTGGCTTCTATGCAGCAGATGATGCAGGCCTCTATGCAAGAAATGCAGGCCAACCAAGAGGCTAGTCGACAGACAATGCAGGCCTCCATGCAAGAGATGATACAGGCCAACCAAGAGGCTAGCCGACAGATGATACAGGCCAACCAGGAAGCTGTCATGGGTAAAATCGATGCAGGCATCCATGCACTGGGAGATAAAGTGAAGAACCTCGAAGACGGCTTGCAAATGCTGAGTAACGAAGTGGCTTCGAAGACTGGGACCATTGACGACTGCTTGCAAATGCTCAGTAAGGAAGTGGCTTCGAAGACTGGGACCATAGACGACTGCTTGCAAATGCTGAGTAAGGAAGTGGCTTTGAAGACTGGGACCATGGACGGCCGCTTACAAGAGCTTGAAAGAGAGATTGTCAGGCTAAAAACCTGCGGACCTGTTGCCGCGACCTCACCATCATCAGCGAAGTTCGACCTACCACACTTCGATGGAACCTCCTCGTGGACAGCCTTCAAGTACCAATTTGAGATATTGGTAAAAACTAAAGCCTGGAGCAACGAGGAGTCTTTTATGGCCTTGACACTTGCATTACGAGGAGATGCCTTAGTAATACTGGAAAACCTGCCACCTGAAGGAAGGACACTGGAGTCTCTGATGGAAGCGTTAGACACACGCTACGGTGACAAGCACCTGGAAAATGTCTACCGGGCGCAGCTACGCGAGAGGAAACAAAAAGCTGGTGAAAGCCTCCAGGAATGGGCTGTAGAGGTTGAAAGACTCGTTCGTCGGGCCTACTCATCGACACCCGTGATGATCGAGACCACCCTACTGGAGGCCTTCCTAAACGGTATACGGGACGCAGAAGTGAAAACTAATGTACAGTTGCGTCACCACCAGACCTTAAAAGAAGCACTGGCTTATGCCCTTGAGGTGGAAACCGTACGGCAGAATGCCGGGATAGGGAAGATCAGGGAGGTCAAAGAGGTAGTTGCAGAGGAGAGGAAGCCGCGGTATGTCCCAACGTGTTATTCTTGTAGAGGCAGGGGCCATATCCAGTCAGAGTGTCCTTCGAGGAAACGGAGGAGGGTCACGGACTCCGGGACCCAAGTGGATCAAGATGTTCCGTTAAACTAAACGTCGCCAGGGCCGCGGGGCGGGCGCTGGCTGGTCGATATGAAGCCCCAACCATCACAATAACTCAAGTTGGCAACGGAAATAGTCTGATCATCGAGGCCACCTTGGACAACCAACCTTGCAATTTAACAGTGGATACTGGAGCTTCACGTACAGTTGTTAGGCCGGAATTGCTGAAACGCACCATAAGGTGGGAAAAACGATTTCCGAGGTGCCAGCTTCAGACTGCTACTGGCCAACCAGTGACCGTCCTCGGTGAAACAGATGTGGAGGTAAGAATTGGCGACCAAATATTTCACCAGTCAGTATTAATTGCTAATATTACTGATGATTGCATTTTGGGACTGGATTTCTTGAAGAACTACCGATGTGTCTTGGATATACCTAGAGGGGTGCTGAGATTTCCTGATCAGGAGGTTTGTTTACAAGGGTCGCACCCGTGCACTCTTTACTGTTTAACGGATACGACACTAGCTCCTAAATCGGAAACATTAGTCAGAGTGAGGTTTCCTGCGAAGACTGAACAAAGAAGATGTCTTATTGTCGAAGATACCGGCAGTCATCAAAACTTAATAACAGCGAGAACTTTACTGATGCCGAACGGAATCGCTAGGGTGAGAATCCTCAACCTCAGTGACGAAATGGTTCTCCTGAAGAAGAATAGTGTGGTAGGAAAATGTGAGGAAGTAAAGTACCTGAGACGGCTGAACAACACTACGACTAAGCAAGGCGGTACACAAATCTCCGAAGATCACATCCAGCAACTTCTCGAGAATTCAAAGGAAAACTTATCGGCATCAGAATTGCGTCAAGCCAGAGACCTCTTGCTACAATTCAGAGACATCTTTGCAACCGGAAATGACTGTGGAAGGACTGGGCTCGTGAAACACCGGATTGACACAGGTGACTCCAGGCCTATAAAACAAAGACCTCGACGTTTACCATGGGCAAGAGAAGAGGAGGTAGCAGTTATGATTAAAGACATGGCCGATAACAAGGTGATTGAACCTTCAACGAGTCCATGGTCATCACCTGTGGTACTAGTGAAAAAGAAGGATGGCAGTACAAGGTTTTGTGTGGATTACCGAATGTTGAATAATGTCACGAAGAAGGACAGTTATCCTTTGCCTAGAATCGACGATACCCTGGACATGCTTAGCGGTATGAAATGGTTTTCAACCATCGATTTAAAAAGTGGCTACTGGCAGGTGGAGATCAGTCCAAACGATAAAGAGAAGACAGCCTTTAGTACAGGAATTGGAAACGGTTTATGGCATTTTAATGTCATGCCATTTGGTTTATGTAATGCACCAGCCACGTTTGAACGCCTTATGGAAAGAGTAATGGTGGGTCTACTCGGAGACGTCTGTCTGGTTTACCTGGATGATGTTATAGTTATGGGACGCAGTTTCAAAGAAAACCTGAAGAACCTGGAAAAAGTTTTTACTCGGATTCGTGAGGCTAACCTTAAACTGAGTCCAAAGAAGTGCGCTTTATTTAAAAAGGAGGTCAGCTATCTCGGACATGTCATCTCAACGGAAGGAGTCAAAACCGACCCCGAGAAGATAAAAGCCGTTCAAGAATGGCCTGTTCCAAAGAACAAAACGGAGGTTCGAGCGTTTCTGGGACTATGCGCGTATTACAGACGCTTCATTAAGCATTTCACGGAAGATAAACGAGACTTCGTTTGGGACCTGGATTGCGAGCAAGCTTTTAGTAGGCTTAAACAACGATTGTGCGAATCCCCTATATTGGGTTATCCTACTAGGGAAGGTAGATTCATTGTGGACACGGACGCCAGTAACACCGGAATAGGTGGAGTGTTGTCACAAGTGCAGGGAGATCGCCATGTTGTAATAGCGTACTTCAGTAAATCGCTATCTAAACCGGAAAGGAATTACTGTGTAACTCGTCGTGAACTTCTCGCTGTGGTGAAGTCTTTACAGCATTTTAATAAGTACCTTATAGGACGAGAGTTTACACTAAGGACAGATCATGCTGCGCTACAGTGGTTGCTGCAATTCAAGAATCCGGAAGGCCAAGTAGCAAGATGGATCGAGCAACTACAGGAATTTCCCTTTGTGATAGAACACCGAAGTGGAAAAGGGCACGGCAATGCTGATGCTTTGTCACGACGGCCGTGTGTCGAAGATTGCAAGCATTGTCAGAGGAACGAAGATCGAGAAGAGATTAAAGTCATAAAGGTGAATGGACTTGACGACGAATGGAGTGGAAGCAGTATGAAGAAGGCGCAAGAAGATGATGATGATCTACAACCTATACTGCACTGGAAACAACTTGGAAGCAAACCCCGATGGAGTGATGTATCTGCTTACAGTTCAACTACCAAAAGCTATTGGGCCCAGTGGGACAGCTTAGTTCTGGTAGAAGATGTCCTGTATAGGAAATGGGAGTCTAACGATGGTAAGGAAGTAACCATGCAAGTAGTGGTACCACGAAGCAAGGTGGCCCCACTCTTACGGCACATCCACGATGGTGTTTCTGGCGGGCATCTCGGAGTCAAGAAAACCCTGGTTAAAGTGCGACAGCGGTTTTACTGGCTTCGTTGTCGGGAAGATGTCGAGGATTGGTGCCGTAAATGCACTGCATGTGCTTCGGTTAAAGGACCGCCGACAAGAAGCAAAGGAAAATTGAAGCTGTACAACGTTGGAGCACCGTGGGAACGTATCGCCATTGATGTTGCTGGACCTTTTCCAACGACTGATGAGGGTAACAAATACATCATAGTAGTGCAAGACTACTTCACTAAGTGGCCGGAAGTATTTGCGACACCCAACCAGGAAGCAGTCACTGTAGCCAAGAAACTAGTTCAGGAAGTGGTCAGTCGATATGGCGCACCTATGGAGATCCACTCCGACCAAGGACGGAACTTCGAGTCTGCTCTGTTTCAAGAAATGTGCAAACTCCTCGGTATAAACAAGACCCGTACGACTCCAGCGCACCCACAGTCAGACGGAATGGTCGAGAGGTTTAACCAGACGTTGGAAAATCACTTGGCTAAAGTTGTCGACGAACACCAAAAAGATTGGGACCAGTACATCCCACTGTTCCTGATGTCCTATCGATCTGCGGTGCATGACAGTACGGGACACACTCCAGCTAAAGTAAATTTTGGTCGAGAGATAAGGCTACCAGTGGATGCAATAACCGGCACGCCACCCGAAAGTCCTAAGCCCGTAACGGACTACGTGAGTGAACTTCAAAACCGGCTGGACGAGGTGTACAGAATGGTACGGGAAAACAATTTGAAGACAGGTATAAGGATGAAAACCCGGTACGATAGAAATGCAAACACCAACGGTTTTGAAGAAGGAACACTGGTATGGTTTCACAACCCGCTACGCAGAAAAGGGAAATCTCCAAAACTTCAAGCTCGCTGGGAAGGACCCTATACGGTTGTCACAAGAATCAATGACATCACCTACCGCATTAAGAAGGGCCTTAGGGGAAAACCAAAGGTAGTCCATGTGGATAGGTTGACGCGATATCATGGAACAAATGATGCTCGGGACGAGCATGATTAAGAGGGGGGTAATGTTACAACGATCGTCGATATCTCGGAAACTACTGATCGAATCTTCTAGAAATTAAAACGCATTGTTAATGTCGAAGTACTCTATCGATCCGTTTAGAAAAATCCAGAAAAGTCAATACAAAATCACACGCCCTTTTGTCTACCTATACCAACTTTACCTACAAATCGCGATAAAAAGGGCATTCACCTCTATCGTCGGCACGACTGTGTAGGTACTTATTTTCTCGAACGCCCCAGTAAATACCTACTATTCTCGAACGCTCTAGTATATTCTACCCCGCTTATTACGAGCTATAAAAGGACGCCCGGCTATCGACACGAGTTAGTTAATTTTCGAAAGCGAAAGTGAACACATCTTACCGAAGTGAACCAAGAGAGTTATACCTGCGACTTAAGCAACGATTGTGGACTACTGTGAACTGCTGAGCGACTGGAACTGTTGAAGAGTACTGTGTGTGCTAGTTATTTAGTTGTCTAGTTTGTGGTAAGCGAATAAACCTCTTTGTTGTGAAAACGGCATTTAATTTGTACCCCGCGCACGTAACAATAGTAATTAATATCTTAATTACCAAGTTAATACGTCACGAAAAGAAATAGGGTTATCGGTTTAAAGTAAATAACATATACTCTGAGTCCATCTTAGCTTTTGCTGACGATCTCGCAATACTGACGCGTAATACAAAATAATGTCAGAAACTATTAAAGGAAGTGGATGAGTTCTGTTCGTGGACAAATGGACTGAGGACGAAGCCCAGTAAGTGTCACTGCCTGTGTCTGGGTAGACGGGACACCAAATTTACCTCCTACGACCCGGGACTCTTCATTGGGGGTAAACCAGTTTCCATAGTCGCTGAATCGGTGCCATTTAAATTTCTTGGGAGAAAGATAGACTATAAAGGACGCACACCATCCTTAGATAAAGTTGTCGATACGTTTATAAATGACCTAAATAAGATAGATCAGCTACCACTAAACAATATCAAAAAAGCTTGGATATATGACAACTACTTAACATCACGTCTGACTTGGCCTTTTCTGGTGTATGAATTCGGTAAAACCTTACTGGCGAAAATAGATGCAACTGTCATAAAATCGCTAAAATCGTGGCTTGGACTAGCGCACTCTGCTGATTCCTCTGCTCTATTTAGGGATCAAAATAATTTTGGGATGAAACTTAAGAAACCATCGGAGCTCTATAAACACCTTAGAGTTACCAAAGCCCACATCTTAGGTAAATCCCAAGATGTCACAGTCAGGGCACTCCCGAAAGATAATAACGCGTCCGAGCTTGAATCTAGACTCCTATTCCATAAACGATTTATAATAGGGGCCCAGTCGAACAGAGTGGGGTTGGGAGTACGAGAGCCAGAAAGGGACCAGGATATACTTAAGTCCTTTCTAAAACAAGACGAAAATGATAAATATCGAGTGCACGCGATGAATTTGGAAATCCAAAATGAATGGTTGACAATGGGAGAGTTCTGCATACCGATGGCATTAAAGTGGCGCACCTTGATCTATGACTGGTCGCCGGCCCTGTTAAAATTCTATCTTAACGCCTTTCAGATGACCCTCCCAGACCAGAGTAATCTGGTAAGGTGGAAGAAGGCCACAGAAAAACAATGTTATACTTGTGGTGAGGCAATAGGGACGGCTAGACACATATTAGTAGGATGTAGGGTGCTTCTCGATAGAGGCCATTACTCACGCCGCCACGATAAGGTGCTTATCATCATACGTGAAGCAATGAATCTGGCAGTAGCTAGAGCCCAAAAGGGGTCAACCCCTTTTGGGCTGTCTATTAGTAGTCAACTACTAACAGACGTTATATCAACTTTGTGTCTGAAGGTTCATCCATAACATCCAGGAACAAACCTTATTCAATCTTAGATACTGCCCCAGATTGGACTCTCCTAATCGACACATATGAAAAGCACTACAAAATTCCGGAGGATGTTGGGGTTTCGTCATCTAGACCTGACATATTCCTTTATTCTAAGTGGTTTAAACATGTGGTTCTTGTGGAACTTACTGTACCGTGGGAAACAAATATACCAAAGGACCACACAATAAAGAAAAATAAATACTATGATCTCACAAACGAATTAATCAAAAACGGTTACGTGGTTAATTTGTATGCAGTGGAAGTGGGAGCGAGAGGTATACCAGCAAAATCTCTCTATAACCTACTTAAAGATCCAGGCCTAACGAGAGCTACAATAAGCTCATTACTAGGACAAATGTCTCAAGCGGCACTAGTAGGTTTGTATCAAATTTGGTTAGGCAGGGAGGGGAACTTGGGTAGTGAAGGTGAGTGTAGATGTACATCAACAAAAGGGGCCCCTTCTAAACCTACACTTGGGTCGCAAGTCCCAGGCACTGTCCCGAGTTCCCAACTCAGCAATGCGATGGACCCGGCACCCGCACAGAGAATCCATGGATTGCTAAGAATATCGGTCTCTGCTATAGAGGAGAGTTCTGCGTGCTATCGCAATATTACCTTCAACATCTTCTTGTTTCAAGTCATCATTATCTAAGACATCTGCAGTCATCTGCATCACATCCTCCATGCTCAGGTGCACATCGGGCATTATTTGTATGTTGACTTGCTGTAAAAACAACACCATATTTTAACAACTCTCTCTCTCTCTGACCTCATATCTCCTGTATGTGTAGCGCATGCCTACAAATATTAGCACTGAGCGGGTTCGATTCCCGCTCAGTGCAAATATTTGTAGGCATGAATATGTCTATTTGCATTGGTCTGGGTGTTTCTATGTATAATAAGTATGTATTTACAAAAAAAAGTATACAAGTATGTTTATCCGCATTCTGGAACCCATAACACAAGCTAGTTAAACTATGCTTACTTTGGGTCTAGAAAGCGCTGTGTAGAATGTTGTAGAATATTTGTTGTTGTTTGTTGTTTATGAGACCACTAGCAAATGATAATAGTAATTAAAATTACACTATAAAACAAGATTAATTATACAATAATAATATTCCAGGGTGCATATTGTGACTATAAACACCTAAACAAAGCAAATACACATATTCATACATACAAATATAAGCATTGAGCAGGACTTGAACCTGCAAATTCTGACTTACCCATCAAATGCTCAACTGCTACACCACTCAGGTTGTCGTGAATAAATTTGTAACCTTTATTACACTATTGCTTGTCAAATTTGCATTATTCAATGATAGTATTATAACTGCTGAACCTCTCACCACTTTGTGTCTCAGCAACTGCGTGAAAAGCTCCTCACTGCGGAGAGATCTACTTCTCAGCTCACAGCAGGTGCCTAGCTCCAGCCTTGAACAACAGAGGTCACAGGCCAGTGTTGGTCTGCTGTCTTTGGTAACCAACTGTTGAACATAATTACTTTACGAGTAGTTTTCAACTTTAGTGCCTTAATAAAAAGAAAGTTGTTGTACACAATGCAAAAACCTATATATACACAGAGATATAATAAAATATATTAACAATCAAACTAGTTCAATTAAATTTTTAAGCATTTTGTATGCTTACTTTTTCTGAAGATTTAGATCTGAAAAAGAGAACATCTAGGACGGGACTTGAACTCGCGACCAGTCCCTTACAGGGGGAATGCTCTGACCAACTGAGCCACCTAGACACGTCCCAGATATTCGAAATTCTCCGATATATCATATACGTCAACGTCCCGTCCTAGATGTTCTCTTTTTCCGATCTAAATCTTTAATAAAACTAGTCTTATATCTATATCCTTTAAAGTCCACACAGTGCAAAAAACAGGTGAATATCTCTAAAGCTTAACATAGGAACAGACTGAAGAGCTCTTAATCATACCAAGTTGACACACTCACACACCCTCACACATGCACATATGCCCTCCATCACTCTCAAACTCATCCACGCAACACATACCCTCACACACACATTTAGATTAAGTTAAATTTTAATTAATAATTTGTTATGTACACTCTTTTAAACTATCATACCACTTACAAGTAGATCATTTCAATATTGTTCATTGTATGTATCATTGCTCAGATACTACTTACGTAAATATAATTATTTTATTGCAAATCTTATTTGTGGGCCTTGGTGCGGTTCGCATTCATCTAAGTCATACTATTGTATTTATAATGTGATATTATATAAAACAGACAACAGGAAAATGTACTAGACAGGCTGATGGTCAGCTGTAACCATAGGATATCATTGCTTAGTTTGAATTTAAGTGTTAGCATGTTTGGTATGTCGGAAAAACCTCCAATGAGCATTACCTATAATAGAGAATCAAGAAGAGGTAAGCTACATACAACTGGTGTTACTGATATCGGTTGGAATCAAGAAGGCTGTAGGTGGTAGCACCAACCAGCGGCGTCGGAGCCATGCTTTGTCAAATCGATTCCAAAGCAAATTCCACCTTTAGATCTCTCAAGTTCGTTGGTTCCCCACCGCAGAACCTTCCATCTGATCAGTGAGTACATGGGGCACTCGGCCACTAGGTGAAGACTGGTGTCTTCGCTATTCATGCACTCCGACTGAATAAGTTAGAGAGAGTAATAGTTAATATGAGGTGTTTTATTGCTATATTATTGTAAGGCCGCTTCAGATGCTCGTTTTAACCTTCTGATTGTCTAATAATGGTAGGATTACTTACGGGCAGCATAGTCAAAGCTTCATACATCTTCTGTAGATGCGTGTTAACCATGGAACGCAATGGATTGTTGTCCGATAAACAAATTCTACACATCGATAGCTTCACCATATTTGCGTTTATGTTAGTTTATTGTCACTGACCACTGTTTATTTCATTGGTTAGGGTCAACCATAGATATAGGAAAACGAGTACGGAAAGTAGAATATTTTGTTTTTTTTTTTTTTTTTTGTTCTATGGCGATCCCAATAATTCCGCCAACAACTCAGTTTTTATACTGATCAAAATAACGTGTGAAAGTACAAGTGTATAATTATCCATACAAACAGTTAATTTGGAAAAGCGGCCAAAAGGTTTATAGTGTGTTGAAGTACCTGAAAAGAAGAGACAACATTAAAGCAAAAAGTAGAATATAATACATACGAGCAACGGTAGCGCAGCCACTAGACACTTAGAACATTCGTTTGAGCTACAAAAATTTTCAAAGAATTATATCCCTTCTGTCTATGGAGTTAAGGCCTATTTGTCGTTTGACTATATCCTTAGCCAACATTCGCACACAATGTCTGAACGTCTGAATGTTGGCAATTCTTACTTTTTCTTCACAGATTATATAGAATGCAAAAATGTCAATGAAAATTATGTTATCTGTGACAGATGAAGAATAAAAAAATAAATTTCAAAGAAAATCAAAATGGACGTTTCGTGTTTGATAACTCTTTTTTGAACTTTGCATACCTACTTTATTTGTAAGTTTTATGCAGTGTAGTGTAATTAACTTATCTGCGAACATGTCAGAATCAACCAGTTCTAAAAAATGTGAGATTTGCCACAAAAGAAGACTAATAGGGTCCAACATATTTTTATCGAAATTTCCTATAAATCCAGACCGGTAAGTTTATGAAAACTATGTACTAAATTACGTTTGAAGTAATAAAAAGTTACAGCAGAGTTCATTACTATATGAACACCTTCCAGATTCCAAAATATATGATCAGTATTTTAATCTATCTATCTATATCTGTAATATGAAAACAACCAAAGGTAAATTTTTTATTTGAAATCTTTATGATCATGATATATTAGATATCTGAAAAGTGTATGGATTCCTACGAACTTATCGAACATCTATGGCACTCGTTACGGGTATTTAGATCACTAAAAAGTTCGACAACGAATCTAATTGCAATGCCATTGGGTTGTGGTCGTTGTGGAGGTCATATGGCAGTAACTTCACGGAAAATATTGAAGTTCAGTTAAGTGCACAGACTGGCCAACCCCGGACTCCAAGGTTGGATGCAACTGCAATTAACGCTAAGATGAAAAAGTGTAGAATGCACATGAATATAAACTTAAGTACAAAAGAAACTCCTTTAACCATTCAGTTCGGAACTTAGGTAAACAAAAACAATCTTGATGTGTCTTTGTAAATATTGTTGTATTTAGAAACTCAGTTTATTAATATTTTACTGTTTAGAAACTCATTTTAAAGACTAAAACTGTAATTGAAAGACTAGTTAGTCAATTAATAAGCTTAGTTCAGTAGTAAGCTTTGTTTAAAGTGTGTTTTTATGAAAAGTCACTACAAGATTGTTTACCTTTAGTTTAGTACTTAACTGAAGGGAGTATAGTTGTCGTTGTTAGGTATTCAGATAATCAAATGTATGAAGACAAGCTGGTCTTGTGCATATATTTAGTACTTAATGTATGTTTGTTAAAAACAATAAACACCTATCAAGGAAAATCAATGTCTATTAAGCAATAAATGAACAGATACATTTGGGAACATTCAATGTATGCACTTACCTATATATGTAAGTACATGTAAGAACAACCTCATCACAGTCGCTGGGAAGCGCTGAATGCAGGCTGCTTTAGGGAAGTCTATAAGACGTCATATTTAATAGATTTTGTTGCAACTGGTAACCCGGATAATTATGAGTCTGTATCCGTGAGGGCCGGGTAATTGAGTTTCTACTGTAATTCAATTTCAACCTTAGATGATTCAACCTATTACTGTTTAGATATAAATAAAACATTTAAAAGCAAATTCATCATATATAATAATTATATATCTATACTAATATCACAGTCTAACGATTCAGAGTCTGTTGACGAAGCAATCATGTGGGTTGAGCGGAATGATGGGAGAAGGGGTACCAAACCGAGTAGCCATACATTTTCTTGAACTTGGCAACGGATATGACCTTTTATAGCGACATAAGGGGTTAAAAGGGGAAAGGGTAATAGGAAATGAAAGTTTGTGTGAAAGTTTGTTATTTTTAAATATCCTTATGTTATGGTATTTGGTTGGGAATGATGATGATGATGATGATGATGATGATGATGATGATGTTGATGATGATGATGATGATGATGATGATGATGATGATGATTCAATGTCACTAAGGTGGAAAATCGCTTTGACTACTTTATTCTACATAATATACATATACATATAATTATATATTGTAGATCATTACGAGAAATAGGTGCATAAAAACTAATGAAGTACATATTTTTGTCCTGGGTCCTGCCGGGGCACGGATGCTTAGTCGGCCACGTTCATGCCACGGCCCTGGCTTCTCTTTTGTAATCTTACATAAAATCAGTATAAGTATAAAAGTAACCCTATCTAATTCCGACCTATGGTAATGAGGAAGGGTTGGCTTTTGAATTACGCATTTTAGCTAGGGGGTTGAGAGTTGGGGTGGGGGGTGGGGGGGTGTAGGAACCCCCCCCACCACCCCCAAAGTGAGGATAGGTTAGGTTAGAAGGCTAATGCGGGAGCGGAGCGTAGCGAAGCTCTCGCATTAGGCCTTCGTGGTTATTTTTTTATAAACCACCCAGAAGTAGGAGCCCCGCATAGCGGGGCTCCGTCGACCAATGAGGTAAAAAGAACATAACCATGCAGAAATGTCATTTTTCAAACCGTTTAACCTTAATTTTTAAAAATTCATTAAAAAAAAACTATTGATTTCCTCACTTTGGGGGTGGCGGGGGGGGGGTCCTACCCCACCCCCCCCAACTCTCAACCCCCTAGCTAAAATGCGTAATTCAAAAGCAACCCCATGAGGAATTAACAGTATGTTTATTACGATCTCATCTGTTTATTTCATGCATGCTTTGTTTGCTTCTATTATTTCAGATGCAGACTATGGGTCAAAGCTGTGGGAATAGAGGACCTTGCATATTTGCCCATTGAAAAGCTTCACCAGCTTAAATATATTTGTGGTGCGCACTTCTCCGAGGAAAGTTTCCATAAAAAGGGCAACCGGTTGAAGCAAGATGCCATTCCAAACATCAATTTGCCTAATATTCCTCTGACAGATGAAATCCTTAAAGATTTCCCACTGCACATGAAGAATGTTAAGAAGCAGTACGCGCCAAAATACGGACAATGGTCACTGGATATTACATTATGATTTATTATATTCGATTTATTTCCATATAATTATTTAACTGAGCTTACTAAATTAAGAATAGTAAACATCCATAACACAGTTCACAATGGTTTATTTCATACAAATTGCCATTATAAAGCTAATTTTAAGAGCAATTATATATTATTGTTTTTTTAGGACACGTCAATTTGACTTCACCTCGCCTGATGGTAAGCTGAAGGCAGTCTCAGGAAAGAGTGCCACCATTATAAACACGTGCCATGCTAACAATGGTGGCACTCAGCTTGTAAATTTTTTGGAGTAAAATGCCATTTTTTATACCACTGAGGTGGCAGACAAGGACACTGTGAAAGTCAAAGTCCTGATGGAAAGTGGTTGCCGTGGCCTACGGACGTAGGATCGGCAGCACGCTCGTGCTGCCGATCCTGTAAATACAGAGTTTCTGTACCGGCAGTGTAGTATACTAAATTTAATAATAATTAATCATATTTTTAGTTAAAAATTATATATTTTTCGAAATATTGAGTAACATACTATGTAAGCTATTTTAAACCTGTGTTTTAGTTAAAACAGTCCCATGTTGCAATATTTATGAAGTAAAATACTATGTAAATGAATTTGAAGCTGGTTTTTAATTATAACCGTTACATTTTGTAATATTTTTATCATAAAACCCTATGTAAATTACATATGCCGTGTTTTAGTTAAAACAGTTTATTATGTAATATTTTTAAAGTAAAATAATATCTCATTTTTAATTTAAGGCTGTGACTTAATTGAAACAAATAAAAAAACACAGTTATATGTTGTAATATTTTTGAAGTAAAATACTATGTAAATTTATTTAAAGTTGTGATTAAGTTGAAACCGTTATATTTTGTAATATTCTTGAAGCAAAATACTATGTAAATGAATTTAAAGCTGGTTTTTACTTAAAACCGTTACATTTTGTAATATTTTTTCATAAAATTCTACTTAAATTAATTTAAAGCTGTGATTTAGTTGAAACAGTTATATTTTGTAATATTTTTGTAGTAAAATACTATGTAAGGTAATATAGAGTTGTTTTTGAGTTGTAATAGTATGTTCAGTAATATTTGAAGAAAAATGCTATGTATTCTATGTATAATATTCTTAAAGTAAAATACTATGTAAGATAATATAAAGTTGTTTTTGAGTTGTAATAGTTATATTTAGGAAAAAATTTGAAGTAAAATCCTATGTAATTTGATATAAAGTTGTTTTTGAGTTTTAATAGTTATATTTTGTAATATTTTTCAAGTGACATACTATGTAAATTAATGTACGGCTGTGTTTAGTTGAAATATAAGTTGATTTACAGCTATTTTTTAATAAAACGTTTTTATCTTGTAATATTTTTGAAGCAAAATACTATGTAAATGAATTTAAAGCTGGTTTTTACTTAAAACCGATACATCTTGTAATATTTTTATGATAAAATTTTACTTAAATTAATTTAATTAAAGCTGTGATTTACTTGAAACAGTTAATTTTTGTAATATATTTGAAGTAAAATACTATGTAAGGTAATATAGAGTTGTTTTTGAGTTGTAATAGTTATATTTAGTTTTTTTTTTTTTGGGCACGGTTCCAGTAGAGATCGATGGGGAGGAATTTATCGATGCCTAAAAATTTAAAGCTATTTTTTAATTAACACAATTATATTTGTAATTTTTCTGAAGTAAAACACTATATAAATGAATATAACCGTTACCGGTCGCTGTTTTTACAGTAGGAATTCTCTTGCTACTTGTACCTATTTTATAACAATCATAATAAATACAATTTACGTTGTTGCTGGGTGTTTTATTTTTTACACTAAATTTAAATTTCTGTATGGGAACCGCCAAAAATATTTAATCGATATCGATTCAATGCGGCGCATCACTATCGATGTCGATGGGTTGAGGTACTTCACTGATACTTTTTTGAGTAGGTTGGTAGCACTACGTATATGTCATTTTCAATTTGATGGCCTTCGCATCAGTTGGTAGTATAAATTAGTACAAACGTGTATGTGTGCGTGAGCTCCAAAACGAATGTTCTAAGTGCGGTCTCTTCTTACGTAGTATATTACTTACTCTGTGCGGTAGCGTTCTTCTTCTTCTTTTCTCAGATGGCAATATAAGTTATTAATATTCTTGCCAGTGTCAAGTTGGAAATTTCCCAATTATAAAGTATTTCTTCGACGTTTGAGTTGAATATAGACAGAGGCTTTTACGTTGACTTGTAAAGACGTGGGCGATCCGCGATATATACACAGTTATAATGCTAATTACAAAGATATATTATGAAGACGTAAGAATTTAATAAGCGATTTTATATATACTTTGTTAGATAATGATAATATAGATGATAGATCATAGGGTAGAGAAGCTTGATAGTTAATCATCAATTTGCCATAAAGTTGTGAAATCGTAATAAACGCAATTTATATCAAGACTTCGTTTATTTCTACAACAATCATGACCCATCAATATCTTTTACTCATCATCTCACACACTGCATCAATTATATTATTCATTCCTCTTCTAACATTAAAAGTAGTAAAGTGGCTATCCAAAGCCCACTCGCCCTCACTGTTTTTTAAAGAAAAGAGAAAGGATTCCAGCCGCTAGGACAGATAATATACACTCCAAGTTTGTTCTCTGCAGTCCATATCCATAACCGTTAAATAAATGCAAAGAATTGAATTGTATGTACTAATGTTTGTATTTACTAAAACAAATGTATCTTGTATTATGAAAATCATTATCAGTGAAAATGAACTAAGTATATTATAAATATTCGACGATTTTCAACTATTTTAATTCTGTTTATTTCTGAGTCTATGATAGGTTTATGATCACATCACAATGTAACAATCATAGTAACAATGACAACATTGACATCGTGCGATAACATCATGAAGATTCCGAGGCGGGAAATTGAAAAGAGCGGGCGCGATTTTTTTCAATTCTTTCAACATTTATATTTAAAGTTGTAAATACTTGTACAAACCCTGCATAGTATTAAAAATAGTGTTTAGCACTTGCTCAAAATGGAGGAGGACGAAGGCGGGGGTGTTAATACTCCCCCGAATCCTAAAGTGAGGAAGAGGAAGGAAGACAATGTTAGGACTGGCGACAGTGGTGAGGAAAGTGAAAAAAGTTATTTGCCTTTTTTCAAACCTAATTATAAAAGACTCTATCCAGAAAATTCTAATTATACCGAGTTCAATGTGTTCGTGGAAAGCCGTGATAAAGACCGTATAGGGAATAAGAGCCCTATTTACTTGAACCATATTTTTGCATCGGAAGTAAAGGGAGTGGTAGCTATAAGGCGAATTAATGCCAATCGAATTGGTGTTATATTCAAACAATATAATACTGCAAACAATTTTATTAAAAATGAACATTTCCTAGAGAAATACAAAATTAAAGCCTTTATACCTGCAGCACAAATTGAGCGCATAGGTATAATTAGACATGTACCAACAAACATTTCCAATAAGGAATTATATTTGAAGCTCTCCTCAATATATGAAATAGTTGCAGTACGCCGATTTACTAAGAAAGTAGGGTCCAGCTGGGCCCCACTGCAGACAGTCAGCATAACATTTCTATCAAATATCTTACCAAATAATGTCCAATATGATTTATTCTCATACAGAGTGTCTGAATACATCCCACCTCTGCAGCAGTGCTATCGCTGCTTCAAATTTAATCATTCTGCTAAGGTTTGTAATGGTAAACAGCGCTGCAGCTGTTGTGCAGGTGATCATTCTTATAAAGATTGTGACAAGCCTAATGAATTATGCTGTGTTAATTGTGGTGGAACTCATTTGGCTGTAGCTAGGACTTGTCCAGTAAAAATGAGGAAGATAGTAGAAAAAAAAGAAAAAATAAGTTATTCAAGTGTAGTTAAAACTAATAAAAATGATGTTAAAGAATTCCCTCTTTTACCAGAAAAGTCCCATAGTGTAAATAAAACATTTAATAAAACAGGAGTAAATAATATTGTAAATAGCTCTAATGTAAATACAACTGAGAAATCTCAGACTGAGAAGAAAAGCTCTACCTCAGATGTAA
Organism: Cybosia mesomella; assembly: GCA_946251805.1. Taxonomy (NCBI): domain Eukaryota; kingdom Metazoa; phylum Arthropoda; class Insecta; order Lepidoptera; family Erebidae; genus Cybosia; species Cybosia mesomella. Next base: position 94,424 of record OX276396.1, read on the forward strand.
TTAAACAAGTCATAGGTAATAATGATATTCTAATGGCCCTTGTACAAACTTTAGTACAACTAGGAAACAAAATGGATGATGTGCCTATCACCACAACATCCATAAAACAAATGTTACTTAAAAATTTATCATCATAAACAATGGATATAAGTGCCAGTAACATAAGTTCTAACTTACGTATTGCACAATATAATATTCAAAGTGCCAATAGTAAAAAATGCCTATTAATCAAATTTTTACATGAAAATAATATAGATATTTGTTTACTAAATGAGACATGGTTTAAAAACAATAATAAACAGTTTAAAATACCTGGGTTTAATATTTACTTTAAAAATTCTGTGAATGATCATAATGGTGTAGCAATTTTAATAAAACCATATTTAAAATACAATGTTTTAGATACAACTTTCTATGAAGAAATACAAACAATTGCTATTTCAATATCCACAGAAATTGGTAATATTACTATCTTAAATGTATATTGTCCTCCTAAAAGTGGACATATAAGATTAAATAGATTATGCAACATGATAGGTAGTCTTCCAAAGCCCATCCTTGTTAGTGGAGATTTCAATGCCCACCACATTGCCTTTGGCTGTCTAAGTACGAAAGGGCGCGGTCGAGATTTGTACAATGTGATAGATGACTGTGATTTATGTATTTTAAACGATGGTAGCTTCACTACTGTTAATAGCCCTAGGCATAACCCATCTGCAATAGATGTTACCTTTGTTAGTCCGAATTTGGCACCACTTTGTAAATGGTCCTTGCATGATAATGCTATGGGTAGTTACCATTACCCAACAATTATTAGCATTGCACTGAGTACTGACAAATATCAAATCAATCCACCGGTTGATAAATATTTGTATAATAAAACAGATTGGAACAAATTTCGTGACCTTTCTCAAAATATTTTCACTGACATGACATCAACAGTTGATGAACAAGATCCAATGTCTGTATATTTAGACTTTTGCTCTCGTCTAGACAAACTTAAACAACTCGCTATCCCAAAATTCGTAAAAACTAGTGATTTTAAAAGTAGGCCTCCATCACCCTGGTGGAATGATATTTGTGAGAAAAGTGTTAAAACGTCATACAATGCCTTGAAATTATATAGAAGTGATCCAACTATAGCAAACTACATCAATTATAAAAGATTGGACGCTTTGAAAAAGCGGACTATTTCCGAGCAGAAAAAGAGTGGTTGGAATGACTTCTGTAACACTTTCAACAGAACTACTCCAATAAGCAAGATTTGGAATTTAATTAAAAGATTCAAGGGTGTAAAAGCTGGCAATAAATCTTATAAGGATGAGTTTGTTCAACCATTTTTGTCTAAATTAGCAGACAGCAATAATTTGATAGATTTTAGTTCATATTGCAATTATTTTAATGTGAATAATGATAATCCCAAATCAATGTTTCTCTTAGATACTTTTACATGGAGTGAATTTATGATGAGCTTACAAACCAGGAAAAATACAACTCCAGGTCTTGATGATTTTCCATACATTTTAATTAAAAATCTTCATGTGTCCATACAACAGTTATTTTTAAAAATTCTAAATATGCTCTGGCTACAAAAAATCATCCCTACACAATGGAAAACACAATGTGTCATTCCCATTTTAAAGGCAGATAAACCACCTGAACTACCCAGTTCGTATCGACCTATCTCTTTATCGTCATGTCTCGGTAAGATATTCGAAAACATGCTCAAAAATCGTCTTGATTGGTATGTTGAAACAAATAATTTTCTTCCACGGATCCAATATGGTTTTCGAAGGGGCTGCAGCTGTGTAGATAGTTTCACCTCACTTATAACAGACCTGAAAAAAGCCAAAAATTTAAGATTAAATACTGTTTGTGTATTTTTGGATGTACAAGGTGCATTTGATAGTCTCGACCCTGGGATTTTAGTTAAGATTTTAACTGGTAGCCTAGGCATACCTGGTGAAATCTCTAAATGGTTACACAATTTTTTAAACAAGAGAGTCCTGTATGTACGACACAATAATATTCTGTATGGCCCAGAAGAGGCCTCTAAAGGGACAATGCAAGGTGCAGCACTCTCACCTTTATTGTATAATTTGTATACTTCTGAAATATGTAAATATGTAAATTTGAAAAATGTACAGATTCTGCAATTTGCAGATGATCTGGTTCTTTATAGTTCTGATAACAACATAACTAAAGCAATAGACAATATTAATTTAGCCTTACATGAACTCAAGAACTATTACCAAGATATTTTAAATCTGAAAATTAATGCTGGTAAAAGTAGTGTGATGATTTTTAGTGATGAGACTCCCCGTACAGATGTTATATACAATGGTGACATAATAGATAGAGCTAATCAGCATAAATTTTTAGGTGTTATTTTGGATCAGAAGTTAAACTTTGAGCAACACATTAAATACATTTCTCAAAATGCTCTTAAAGGTGTTAATATCATTAGATGCTTAGCTGGTTTGTCTTGGGGTGCAGACCCCAATATATTGTCCCTGTTATATAAAGCAATTGTAAGGAGTCACTTTGATTACAGTACTCTAGCTTATGTAAATAGTCCTTATGTACATAGATTAGATGTGATTCAAAACAAGGCTTTGAGAACTATTTCTGGAGCAATGTGTTCTACTCCTATTAGAGCAATGGAGGTTGAAACCAAAATTATGCCTCTTATACTAAGGAGGATTCTACTAATTGAAAGATATTGTCTGAAACTGTTAGCACTAGAAAATAATGAAGTTAAACATAAAATAGTTCCTCACCTTATTAGTATATCAGGCCCATTAACTTCCGCAGACGAATTGTTAAGAGATATCTCTCCTCAGATATGTAGAATTTTTCTGCAAATTCATGAAAAATGCACTCATGTTAGAAAACAGTCACAATGGCCATGTTATTCTCATTCATTCAAAAGTATACTTCATCCTATTACTATTTTAACTCACAAAATTTCCTGTAATTCTGACATGTTACAATTCTTAGAAGAGAATATACTTTGTACACTGACGGTAGTAAGAGCAACGACCATGTGAGATCTGCAGTGTTTGATCCACAAACCAATTTTTCTCAAAGTTTCGTTTTGGATAACAATTGTTCAATATTCACAGCAGAGGCATATGCAGTTTTAGAAGCTTTAAAATTAATAATTCATTTGAAAACGTGTAAATACTTTTTAATTCTATCAGATTCTTTAAGCCTAGTGGAAGGTTTAAATAATTTAAAAATTAACTATAAAACAAACTATATTCTGTATCTTATTAAAGAGATTATATATAAATTACATTTACTAGAAATAGAGGTAGTCTATAAGTGGATACCTTCACATAAAGGTATCTCTGGTAATGAGATAGCAGATAAAACTGCATTTGAAGGGATTAACGCTTTAAATGTTAAATGTGTAATGGACATTCCACTGACAGATTATTACTACACTCTAAAAATTGAAATATTGGGATTCTGGAGAGATATGTGGAAGAAAGATCAAGATGAGAAAGGAAAGTGGTATGGGAAAATTCAAGAAGAGATACCTACTAAACCTTGGTACTACAAATTGACGTCAGCAAGTCGAGAGTACATAACAACTATGAACAGGCTTCGATTCGGACACTCCACCACTCCCTTCCACCTGGCAAGGCTGGGAATTATAACCGATAATAGGTGCAAATACTGTAATGTGCCACAAGCAGATATCGAACACGTGCTCTTCTGCTGTCAAAAGTGGAATATGCACAGGTTAATACTCGCCAGTGAATTAAGTGATATTATGGCAAATAATTCCTCCCGCCACTTGTACGAATTATTAAAAAACAAACAATGTTATAATTCATTATTTAAATTTATTAAAAACACCATAGTAAACGTTTAAAAACGCAGTGTATTGTGACTTGTGAAGCTTGTGAATGTAATGTGAAGTGAACTATGGAAGTGAATAAACAAAACTATTATAAATAAAGACATGGCTTAAAGGTCTTGTAACCAAGCCAAAAATCTTCAAAAAAAAAAAAAAAATAACATCATGATAACATAATCTCATAGATATATAATATTATAATCTATATCATGTGTCAAACGTCAAATTGCACGACGTTTAAAATGTCACGAAAAAGGAGCGCGGGAAACTCGTATCGAAAGGGCGCCTTTTTAAAACCTAAAATTTTTAAATCGTTATTTTATTATTTATTAAGTTAGTTTCCTTTTTTTGCTGTGATGGGGAAGAAAGGAAAAGCAAAAAAAAGAAAGAAAGATGAAAATTCGTCCTTGGTGTCCTCTGAAGACGACGGTGGAGCCTCAAGCTCTTCGGAGGAGTCTGTACCACCGGTAGAGAAGGATAAGTATCGGGAGTTCAGGATTCCTGACTACATTAGGTCTTATCCTGAAAACGGAGGCAATTTCGAATATGTAGTGTTTTTGGAAAGTGTCGACTTGGTCCCGATTGGAGATAGAGACATGATGTCCCTTTCATCCAGCATTAAGAAATACAACAAAGGCGTTAAACAATTATTACGCATGAACCGTTACAAAATTGGTGTTATTTTTGAACGTCCTGGCTTAGCCAATGCAGCCTTAACTAATCGGAAATTTTTGGATAATTATAAATTGAAAGCCAGTATTCCTGCAGCTGCTACGGAAAATACAGGTGTCATTATGCATGTTCCAATTGACCTGAGCAACGAATACATTTATAACGCTATAACTAGCACAAAAAATATTATTTCTGTCCGAAGATTCATGCGTCGCACTATTTCAGAAGGAGGAGGGGTGTCCTTTCAGCCTACGAAGACGGTGTCCATCACATTCTCGTGTGCAGCGATACCTGATAGTGTCGACCTGAACAGCTGGCGATTTGAAGTACGTCCATACATTCCACCAGTAAAACAATGCCTGAAGTGTTTAAGGTATGGTCATATAGCTAAATTTTGTAAGAATGCTCAAAGATGTTCCATATGTACAAAGGACCATAATTATAAAGAATGCCAAATACCACAAACTGAGGCAACATGTTGCCATTGTCAAGGCAAACATGTAGCTATTTCGTCACAGTGCCCAGTCAAACAACAAAAAGTGGAAGAAAACAAAAAGAAAATTAATAAAAAATCATATGCTGATTTATTCAGTGAAAAGTCATTTCCATCTCTTTCAAAGTCCAGTCCTGCTAAACAATTACAATCACTAGTTGAAACAGAACCAATTTTAAACATTTTAATACAGACTTTAGTAACATTAATTTCTCAAAATAAAAATAATGAAAAGAGTATTTGCACTCAAAGCATAAAAGATGTTCTGTTATCAAAAATTCAGAATAACATAAATAAACCTTAATTTTATGGATCAGCTAAATATTGTACAGTGGAATGCCCAGAGCTTCAATAGTAACAAACATGCTTTTTCGTATTTTTTACATGAGTATAACATACATGTAGCTTTATTGTGTGAGACTTGGCTCAAGCCTCACATGAGATTAAGTATTAAAGGATATAATATAGTAAGATTAGATTCAGGTAATACACACAATGGTGTAGCTATTTTAATACATAACAGTTTACAATTTAGTAAAATAGATACTATATATGATGATTCTATACAAAATATAGCAATTCGTTTAAAATATGGCAATAATAAAGAAATTTCATTAGTCAGTTTTTATAGTCCCGGAAACGCTTCATTTTCTAAGTATAAGTTGGATAATTTAATTCGCAGTATTCCTGGTCCTCTCTTGGTAGGTGGAGATTTCAATGCACATCATTCGGCTTGGGGATGTCACAGTGTGAACATTCGCGGCAGAGAGGTGCTTGAAATCATTAATGACCGTAATTTGGTTTTATTAAATGATGGAGAAATGACTACTGTAGGCTCTGATAGGTGGCAAAGAAATGCACTTGATTTAACTGTAGTATCAGCTTCAATTTCATCGTCTTGTAACTGGTCTGTTCACGACGATCCTTTAGGTAGTTACCATTTGCCTGTAATTACAAGGGTACTAATTATTAACAATTATAATATCCCACATGATACAGAAACCTCAAATTTACCTAAACATTTTAATTTTAACCTGGTTGATTGGGAAATATATAAGAAGAGTGTTGATAGTTTGTTCATTGAATTTAAAATTAATCAAGATAACCCACTACAGTCATACAATGACTTAGTAGAGTTATTAAATTCTGCTATTGTTAAATCATTACCAACATCTTTAAGACCTGCTACATCTTTTGATACAACGTTAGTAAATAATGTTCGTAAAAAACGCATCCCATTACCATGGTGGAATCTGAAATGTACTAAGGCAGTAGAAGACTCTAGGAATGCCTATAAAGAATTCAAGTACAATCCCACATTAGAAAAGTATATTGAGTTTAAAAAATTACAAGCACTTAAAAAGTTAGTGTTAAAAAGAGAAAGATATTTAAGTTGGATTTCTCTATGTGAGTCATTTAATAGAACTACTCCATTATCTAGAGTTTGGCAAATTTCTAAAAGATTTAATAAATCATTTACACCTCCATGTAACACTATTTCTCCTTGGGTATTCGATTTTCTAAAAAAATATACTCCAGATACAGTTGAAAGGCCATTCCAATCAATTCCTAATGAAATAAAAGTTTCAGGGCATTATGCATATCTAACTAATCCATTTTCTGTTCAGGAATTACAATCTGCAATATCATCTAGACGTGATTCAGCTTTTGGCCTTGATGGAGTACCATATAAAATGTTAAAAAATGTATCAATTAAGGCACTTTCTGACATACTAAGTGTTTATAATTTACTCTGGCAGGAAATGATCATCCCCAATGAATGGAAAACAGATTGTCTCATCCCAGTTCTCAAACCTAACAAAGTAAGACACAAAGCAGAATCATATAGGCCAGTAGCATTAACATCATGCATGGGAAAAACCTTTGAACAATTAATTAAACAAAGGCTAGAATTTTATATAGAAAGTAATAGTCTATTACCATCTAATCAATTTGGCTTTCGACGTGGTTGCTCAACTAGAGATAGCATTTCCCATTTGCAATTAGACATATACAATTCTAATAAAATGGACAATCATTTTGTTGGTGTCTTCTTTGATGTAGTGGGTGCATTCAACAACATCAATCTGCACATTTTGTGTGTTCAACTTCGTGCCCTTGGTATTCCTGAAAAAATTATAATATGGATCTTTAACTTTTTACATGGTAGAGAAGTCTATGTTAAGGTGAATAAAAGATTAATAGGCCCACGTTTTTCATACAAAGGGGTATGTCAAGGTGGCATCCTCAGTCCATTGATTTATCTTCTATATATACATAGACTAAACATTGTACTTGGTCTTGAAGTGGCAAATTTGCAGTTTGCAGATGATTTGGTTATCTATGCTTCAGGTTCAGATATAAGTTCTGTTGAAAGTATTCTAAACACAGCTTTAACTCGGCTAAAGAACTATTTTCATTATTTAAACTTAGATATTAGTCCAGAAAAATCTAAAGTTGTAGTCTTTGGAGAGTGCGAAACAGTCCTAAATATTTATTACAATAATTGTGTTCTTCCAATAGTGAATGAAGTGAAGTTTTTGGGTATAATTTTTACAAGCAACCTCTCATGGACTAAGTATGTTGATTATCTGTTAGGTAGAGCTAATAAAGCATTTAATTTCATAAAGTCACTGTCAATTGCAGCTGATCCTAAAATTTTGCTGATGCTTTATAAATCTTTAGTCCGTAGTCATTTTGAATATGGATTTTTATGCTTTGGGTCTGATCAGAGATTGGTTCATAAATTGGAGATCCTTCAAAACCACAATCTTAGATGTGTAACTGGTGCAATGAAGACAACTCCAATTAATTCACTTCAAATTGAGTGTAGCACTCCTCCTATGAATATAAGATTTCAGTTTTTAAAATCCAAATACATTCTCAAACTTTTATCTTTTGAAAATCATCCTTTACTAAAGAAAATGTTATTTTATCACAGAGTATACAGTCCCTCTAATTCCGTAAATGTCCCCTATATATTTCATGACTTTTCTAACGTAATCAGTATTGATGATCAATATCAAATTGAGAAATGTAAAGGCAGATGGCCGTGTTACTCTGGCAATTATATCAGCAAATTCTGGCCCATGGACATATACATTAAACATGACCTACGGTCTAAAGAAGATGTCTATCAGTTAATTGCAGAGTTCCCTGGGTACAAGCATATATTTACTGACGGATCCAAAAACAATAGAAATGTTTCGCTAGCCATATATCTACCTCATCTTACTGTTGGACATGGAGTTCGGTTACCTGGAGCCATGACTATATTTACAGCAGAATCTCTAGCCATTTTAACAGCTCTGCAGTATATACAAGAAAAGAATCTTGGGCACACAACTTGGCTTGTAGCGACCGACTGCATGAGTGTTCTCATGGCCTTACAACACCCGAAACTGGACGCCAACACCGGAAATATTTTATATGAGATTCGGACTTTATACGCCTATCTTAGTTCTAGAGGATTTATGATAAGTTTAATATGGACACCCTCCCACATTGGAGTAGCAGGAAACGAAAACGCAGATCATCTTGCAAGAGTTATCACTGACATTGACATCCCAAGCCCAGTGACGAGAAATGTTGCCATACCAAGTTCCGACCTGCTTACTAAATTACGTGAACAAAACACCTGTATTTGGCATGAGAACTGGCTAGAAACACTAAGAACTAAAGGAAAATGGTATGCGAAAATAAATCAAACCATTGGTTCTGCGCCCTGGTTCACCAGATCTGTTCTTCCTAAGAGCAGAATATTTTACACTACTATAAATCGTCTTAGACTTGGACATGGAAGATTCAATGCACATTTAGCCAGAATGAAAATTATAACATCGCCTGTTTGTGACAATTGTAACTTAGGAAGTGATCAGACCCTAGATCATATAATTTTTGAATGCCCTGCATATGACTTGCAAAGAATTCCTCTAATTGATAATTTATTGGAAATATTTAGAACGCCAGCAAGCATCCCGCGCGACACTCAAGGTTTGCTGGAAAATTACAGTACTTATGTACCACTGTATAAATTTATTGACAGCACTGGATGGGCAATTTGACCGTTCGGGGCGACTTATTATAAGGATATGAATGACCCGGATGATATGACCTTACTTCACAACATGAATAAGACGAATACACGGATATGACATTAAATTATTATGATTTTGACTAATTATTGAATACTGAAGACGTGGCTCTGGCCTAAAATATAAACTACTACTACTACTATAAACTACTAAGGACGAGGCTGCGGCCTTATTGACGTTTGGACAAGAAAGAAGGAAAAACTGAAGACGAGGCGGTATGGTCCAAGATCGTAGCCTGCCCGACACGGGCGAAGGAAAAAAAAAAAAAAAAAAAAAAATTAAAATGTCACTAACACGTTGCTTTGCAGGCGCAGTCGCTATAGTTCCGGTTTGTTTATCGACGTTAAGACGTTCGAGCAGTCGTTATTTCGTGCGGAACCGTTCCAGTCGTGTAGTGAGCGCACTCAAACAGTTTGACAACAAGAACAATATGTACATCGCAGAGGAGAGAGGATCGGCTTACGCGCCCGATTACCGGATTTATTTCAGTGAGTAGACGCGGGCTAGCAGCCGTTGGAACCCCTCACACCCCTACTGGCACATGCTGGCCCGCGGGACCCTGTTGTTTCTCTTTACACTTACTTATCGAGTTCTTAGGACTTCGGACCTTTCTACGTTATGGTGACGTGTCTTTCGTATGTAAATTATACTTACATATAATATATATTCTTAGACGTCCGAAATAACCTAATCACCTATGACCCTGAACTATTCCATCTAGATATCATAAATTGCTTGAAAGTGTATACCTACATATATAATATGTAAAATGTTGTAACTAGTTATATAAAGTGTCATGTGTCTTGATAACATTGAAAATGATATACCTTTCACTCCTGTCACCTTAATAACACGCCACTGCTAGAATAGCTCTTATTTCATAGGGCAAGGGGGTGGAGCAAATAATTAATAATCTATTATGTACTTTAATATATTTAACATCATCATTAAATTTATGGGACCTTATCTTTACTCAAAATTGTATGACTACAACAATAAAATACAAAGCATGACTAGATCTACTTGTAAAGCTGCTATTTTTAATTGGTTATACAGTAAGGGCTATAATGATACCGAAGGTATATTGCAGATCACTATGTGGTAGGTACTCCTGTGTCATATCAGTAGTCGCACATGAACACACATACACACACATGCGCACCCACCCTCACACATACACACATGCGCACCCACCCTCACACATACACACACATGCGCACCCACCCTCACACATACACACACATGCGCAGACATTAACAGATAAGTGAGTTTGGTCCAACATCCTCTGATAATAGTTAACGTAAATCAGTAGACAAGCAGTGTATCCATAGTTATGTAATATGTATCTAGTTTAGGCACCAGTCTCACAGTTACATTACACAGTAAGCAGTTTATTATTTACGAAGATAGGCTAAGAAAACAGTTTTATTTTTGTTTTAAATTTGTGTTTAATGTTTAATACAATTAAAGTATTTTTCATTATATATTTATTATTTATTTATATATTGAGACCGCCAGAGATACAGACTTCAATACAGTTAAATAAAGTTAGTCAATGTATTTAATATAGAACATTCCACTTTGTAACAACCATATTTCTCTAGCAGTTTAGTTTTATATGACATGCTTGTTTACCAAGTTACTTTACCCTTATTGTATGTGTGTCTGAGTGGGGTCGGGTGTACGCCGTACAAAAGTTTACCAGCTATTTGGTTTCATTGGTATCAAATCAAGTCTCAACATGCATTGACTATTGATGAAGCATTTTAATTAGGACAACATCATTGTATTTAAAATGCTTCTATTAGGTACTGTTGAAAGTAGTTTTTCTGTCTTTATATATTTTTAAGGTCAGACACATTAAGATTTCAAATAACATGTTTTGTTGGTATGTGCAAATTATACAAAAGAAATAAATTTTATAACACAGAATACATAATGATATGCCGACAAGTGAACTTTGCTATTTCATTGCCTTTACAGTTGTCCTTGTTATTGAAAGTTTGCTGTGGTTTCCAGTACATACAGTTACATACATACAGACTAAAACTATTTTTTATTTTGTTATTCATTTATTTATATCTTATTTTCCCCAGAACAGCAATAATATTCTTTGTCTGTAGAATATACTGCTTCCGGGCTGTTTGGCCGTGGTCCATCGGAAACTTGTGTTCCAGACGTTTCGTCGATCACTGCGGTCGACATCTTCAGTGGTACACGTCGGGACGCCGTCGAGTGCGGAGAACCTTCCTCGGCGGCGAACTCGGTGCGACTGATGTAAAGGCCCGAGTCACTGGCGTATTTATAGGTGCAATGGGAGGGGCTAAACAACGTGATCGCTCCTGATTGGTTGAGAGCTGCGCAACCGAGGAGAAACCTGCCCCTCTAGGGAAGGCCTTTTTGCCATACATTTATGGTACAACGGATCGTATCGGGAGACTGCTGGAAGCTTACAACATTAAGCCTATTTTCAAGCCCACGACGCAGTTACGTAATCTTCACCGTTCAGTCAAGGACCCTCGTGACCCACTATCTTCGGCTGGAGTTTACCGAATCCCCTGCTCGTGTGGCTCGGTATACGTGGGCACTACTCAAAGAAGCGTCAAGACCCGCCTTTCAGAACATGAACGAAATTGCCGCCTCGGCCACTTCGACAAGTCAGCGGTTGCGGAACACACCCAGGAGGATGGTAATCATACCATCAAATTTCAGAACACGAAGGTTCTAGCCACCACTTCACAATTCTTCCCACGGCTATGTCGAGAAGCCATCGAAATATTCAAGCATCCCGATAATTTTAATACGAAGGTTTTCATCTCCAAAAAGATTGGTATCCAGCACTGAGAGCCGCGCGTCATCACAATTCAAACATGACGAAGCCGCCACCATCCCCGGTATCCCCCTTGCTTAGCCTCGACCAATCAGTATCGAGCGCATCGGTTGCGCAGCTCTCAACCAATCAGGAGCGATCACGTTGTTTAGCCCCTCCCATTGCACCTATACAGTTGTGGTCATATAATTAAGAACGATTTGAAGTTCTAGAAGTTTTTTATTTAAATCGTATCATACACAGAGATGTGTACCTTTTGAGAAGCAACTATTTATGTTATATAATAGTCACATTAATAGAGCAACCTGACTTAAGAATAAAGTATGAAATCGCTAACTGTTTTTTGAACATTTTATTGATTTTATCAAAGTAACACATTCAAATAGTACTGAAACTGGACAAATAATTAAGAACGATTTATTTAACTGCTCGGGAATTGTTTTGTATGACACTTAGATTTAAAAAATCACAATATTATGTAGCACAGGAAACATAAAAAGAAATATTTAACTAAAATTAATAGTTAATAGCATATCCACGGATTACAGCTTTACACCGGCGAGGCATTGACTCTATTAATTTTTGACATTTCGCAAGAGAAATAGAGTTCCATTCTTCTAAAAAAACGTCATACAGCTCTCTTAAATTTCCACACTTTGTATTTGAAACCTTTTTCTTTACTTCAAACCACAGATTCTCTATTGGGTTGAGATCTGGACTGTTAGCAGGCCAGTCTAAGACAGAAACTAATTGCGCTGTAAGAAATTCCTTTACGGTGCGTGTAGTGTGCTTTGGATCATTGTCATGCTGGAATGTCCAAATGACCGGTAGAACGTCTTCAGCGTATGGTAACATTGTTTCTTCCAGTATATTTTTGTATTGGAACTGATCCATGTTACCTTCTATCAACTTTACAGGTCCTACACCATGTCCAGAAAAGCAACCCCAAATTTTCACATTTCCACCACCGTGCTTTAATGTAAATTTTGGTGTACTTTGGGTCGAATGCTGTATTCGGGGGACGTCGTACATATCGTTTTCCATCAGAACATACTCTGTTTATTTTCGTCTCGTCAGAAAAAAGTACATTTTTCCACTGTTGCACAGTCCAGTTTTCATACTTTCTCGCAAATGCAAGCCGGGCTTGCCTGTGGCAAAGTTTTAACATGGGTACCTTTCTTGCTATCCTACCGTGCAATTTTTCTTCTACCAAACCTCTTCGAATAGTGCGTGCTGAGATTGCTGAAAAGTTGTTTTCACCAAAATATTCTTTTATAAGCTCATTGGACCCTTTAAAAGGATTTTGTTTTGCCATACGAACGATGTTTCGGTCATCTCGAGGAGTTGTTTTTCTCTGTTTAGGTACACGTGGAACATTCGAAGTAGTTTGATACGTAGCAAAATGCTTTACAGCGTGGAAAACCATCGTTTTTGAACATTGCAGATGGTCGGCTATCTTTTTATAAGACCAATTCTTCCGGCGAAGTTTTATTATTACTTCCCTTGTAGATTTATCACAACTTTTCTTTTTTCCCATTGTTTTTTCTAAAGAAGCAATCGCCTTTAATATTTTACAGCACGTAATTGCGCCAAAATTATACAAACAGTAACAAATCGACTGAGTGTTCTCTATTTAAATTTGAATAAAGGTATAAACTACTTAGCGTTCTTAATAACGTGACCAGCCAGTAAAAAGGAATACTTTGTTTAAAAGTAGTGTAAAAAGTTTGCCTATTGATTTTTAGCCAATCATGTGTATCAATGAATACAGTGGTAATATGGAAATGTTTTACGATACCGAGAGAAATAAAAACAAATGCATACAATTAGTTTTGCATCTTAGTTGGAAAAAATCTTCCCTTTATATCAGCGTTATATTATATGGCCACCACTGTAAATACGCCAGTGACTCGGGCCTTTACATCAGTCGCACCGAGTTCGCCGCCGAGGAAGGTTCTCCGCACTCGACGGCGTCCCGACGTGTACCACTGAAGATGTCGACCGCAGTGATCGACGAAACGTCTGGAACACAAGTTTCCGATGGACCACGGCCAAACAGCCCGGAAGCAGTATATTCTACATGCAACGCCGGCCGTGAAAGCCTTAAGATTAATATTCTTTGTTGTTAATTTGTATTGTTTGTCAAGGGATCACACAACAAACAATTAAAGATTTCATTTGTCACGTTGCCCAGTCTTTGGGTGTGTGCTGTGTGCCTATGTCATTATTACATTCAATATTGCAATTCACGTGTCTATGGTGGTTGGGTCGCAGCTGCTTGTTTATTGTCTATTGTGTGGTTCTATTCTCAAGGGCTTTCTTTTCTGCCTTTTGTTTTGTGAACCTGACTTTAAATTAAAATGTAGCGTGCAAGAGACCATCATAATACAAGATTTTGTATCCCCACTTCGGCGACAGCCCCCGTGGCGTGGCGGTATTGAAAGCGGCCGCTACGCAGGAGACGCGGGTTCGATCCCCGCTCAGTGCAAATATTTGTATGCATGAATATGAGTATTTGCATTGGTCTGGTCGTGCCTCGGAGAGCACGTTAAGATGTCGGTCATACGGTTGCCATACGAATATGTATGACAGTCGTTATAGGGGAAATGGGTGAAATGGAACCCCACATAGAAGGGCTGATCACCTGTCTGGTCAAGCGGCGTCCCCACTGGCAGTATCCCCACTTCGGCAGCATACCCAGTTGTTGTGATTTTTTTTTAAATGGGAAATTTTACCTCTGGGTATTAATTCAAAACCATATCATGCGTACACTAACAATGTTACTCGTTAATGATTTTTTGTTCATTGAAAGCACAGGCTCCTTTGGAGACCACAATGAAAGTCGTAACTTTGTTAGATACAGATTTATGCACTTTTCATTATTGTTAGCTTTTAATTTTTCTCGAAAAATACACCATTTGGAGAAAAGTTATTTATACTTAAGTTATTCTTATTATACTACCAGCATACCACGTAAATTTCACACCCCAACCATGTAATCTGTAAAATAAATCAAATTGACTATCTTTACTAGGGTCACCGCTTTTCTATCCGGATGTAATGTTACATCCGTTGTCTCAACGGATCAATCATTGTGTAAAAGCACTTTTTAGACAGCCATTAAAATATTTTACTTTTAGACTTAATACTTACTGTTCAAGTGTTTTTCGTAATTTTGTTGAAATTTTTTGGTTTTTATTCATCATACATACATATATTCACGCCTTTTTCCCTCCGGGGTATGCAGAGTCAACAGATTGCCATCTACTTCTGTCCATACATACTTCAAGAGCTTTCTCTACTGCCATTAAAGCTTTATTGCAAGCCCGCCGGTTTCGAGTACTTTTGACCTGCCCTTTTCTCTCTCCCTGTTCTGCGACGTCGACCCCAGCTGGTCTGCCCACTTATGAGTACATGTGCCTTAAGTTTTTTAAACCACAGAATAAATAATAGTACAAGTAGTTAAACTACTAAAGCAGCAAGCATGTCCACAGCCCACCTGACGGCAGGCGATTAGCGATTACCGTGGCCTATGGACACTTGCAATATTAAGAGGGGTTATCCTTACTCGGGGTGCCCGGCAACGGACACTTGGGGAGGACACCGTGCGGTTTTAGTCGAGACATGACATAACCACCCCCGCTGGCCAGCTGGGGGGTATCCGAAGGGATTTCCGCACGTAAAAAAAAAAAAGGTGTCCTTCCTAGACAACACTTTACATCTTTATAGAGGGTAAGAGCACAAGTGCTAAGCATGCAAGTGTTAATATCTATTTATATATTGACAGAGGACGAGAGCGGCCCCATCTCGGCGATGCACGACATCCCGCTGTGGGCGGACAGAGCTCGGCGGCTGGTCAACATGGTGGTGGAGGTCCCGCGCTGGTCTAATGCCAAAATGGAGATCAGCCTCGGTGAGCACCTCAACCCTATCAAGCAGGACGTGAAAAAGGGCGCTCTTCGTTTCGTAAGCAACGTGTTTCCACACCACGGGTACATATGGAACTACGGAGCGCTCCCCCAGACGTGGGAGAACCCGCACCACATCGACCCCGGCACGCAGGCGCGGGGCGACAACGACCCCATCGACGTCATCGAGATCGGAGAACGGGTGGCCACGAGAGGAGACGTGTATCCCGTGAAAATCTTGGGCACGCTCGCACTCATCGACGAGGGCGAAACCGACTGGAAGCTGATCGGCATAGACGCGCGCGATCCCATCGCCGAGAAGGTCAACGACGTGGGCGACGTCGAAGTGCACTTCCCGGGACTGCTGCGCGCCACCGTCGAGTGGTTCCGGCTGTACAAGGTGCCCGACGGCAAGCCGGTCAACAGCTTCGCCTTCGACGGCGAGGCGAAGAACGCCGACTTCGCATACAAAGTCATCGACGAGGTGAGCATACCTAAACGAGGGGCCGTCAGACAGCCGCGACGCGGTCGTTCCGCGGCCCCTCACCCCCACGCGCCCCGTTGCAGGTGCACGAGTTCTGGCGCGCGCTGGTGGCGGCCGCCGCGTCCGGCGACGGCGCCGACGCCAACGACATCAGCAAGTGAGTATGGCGCGCCCGCACCGGCCCGGCCCGGCCCGGCCCGCCCCGCCCCGCCCCGCCCCGCCCCGCCCGGCCGGCACTGACGCGCGCTTGTGTCGCAGGATGAACGTGACGGTGGAGGGCAGCGCGGCGCGCGTGGAGCGCGCGCACGCCGCCGCCGTACTGGCGCGCGCGCCGCCGCGCGGCCTGCCGCGCCCCGCGCCCGCCACAGGTGCGTACCGCCCCGCCGCCCCGCCGCCCCGCCGCCCCGCCGCCCCGCCCCGCGCAGATAGGCAGCGCTGGTTCCACGCCGTCTAGTGCATTATCCTCGATAGGAAGAACGTTACTTAAAGCAACCTGCTGCCACCTAATCTATTTGAGCGCGGCTACTTCCACTTGCGCTGCTGCTTGTGTGTCTATCGGAGCTAGAGCGATAAGACTAGCGAGCAGAGCTGGCGCGCTCGGCGGCGCAGGCGCAGGCGCAGTGACGTGCTTGTTTGTTGCAGTGGATAAGTGGCACTTCATCTCCAGCCTGTGAGCGGCGCGGGCGGTGACGTCACGCGGCGGCTGCGCCTGCAGCGCCACCCCGCCGCCCCGCCGCCCCGCCGCCCCGCCGCCCCGCCGCCGCGGACGGACAGACGTTATGCTAATGCAGCAGTATGGCGTCTCTGTACCTACGCAGTGTACCTGAAACTGATTTAACGGGACATCACTAGAATATTTAAAACTAATAGTCTTTTACAAGCTTTCATTAACTTTTACTTTATTCACTTACTTTCTTAAATCAAATCGTGCAATTTAAATTTGTTAAATTTGACACTGCCTAAATCCGATGTCCGATGTAAAAGTCCGATGAAGGTGACATTTTGCACGCATATGAAAGCATATCGCGTGACAATGCAATATTGTTTAGTAAAAGCTTGTTTTCAAGAAGTATTTTGTAATGAAGCTCGTTTAACCTTTAAATATGCAATATGTACTGCCCGTGTCTGGCGGCAGGCTGCTGCCGACCCTGCAACGCGGCGACACAACACGCGGCCCACTGCGCGAGCTGCGCTAGCCCTAAGTATTTATCCCTATTGCTAAGTGTATTATAGAGCTCGATTAAACGGATTAAGACAAATGACACTGGCTTCACTTATTGCCGCGCCGGGAGGCGACCTTGTCTCCGTATCGCCACACAATCTCAAACTAAACGGCAACCTATCATTAGTTCCTTGTGATGGATGCCAAGTAACATATCTGTCCTACTGAAAATGCACAGGAGAAAATACAAGCCACTTATTTATAAACTTGACGGAGGTCAAGGCACGTTATTTAAGGGAAAGCCAGGACACGTCCTGGACATTCGATCGATCGATGATTGGTATTCGACGAAGCGTCGGTAGCTTAGTTGTGAAGGATTCAGCTTTATGAACGAGAAACGAATCCTAGCCATTGTGCTACTGGCGTGAACCCACTCCCTAATACAAGCAATTTAGCGTAGCTGGAGGGTTTAGGGAGAGTACCTATATACACTAAATTTCAGTTACAAATATTTAAAAAAAAGTTTATCGAAATTTTTGAAGCAATTACTTGATAGATAAGAACTCTATAGTTAAGTTTAAATTTTATTTATTCTTATAAGCGGCATAACCGTTCGGTGGCCACTCTCGCGATCTTGACCAAATTGACCACCGTAATAGTGTGGACACTGAGGAGTGTGTTGAAGCGAGATGGTTCATGTCCGATGTTCCATTGAGGAATAGTCACCGAGACAGTTTGACGAGCGCGCGGCCCTAGCTAAGCGCGCAACCGTAGTAAGATGTCTTATTTCCAAGTGCGAGTCCTGCTCGCTCAGCTCAGTTTATTTCAGTCGCACCCTGCACTGATTTCCTAGTTGTATGCAGTTTGTATACGCTCGGGTTTCAGAGTGGCACTGTGACGTGTTGCTGTTACTACCGGTGTACGCTGGTGACACGTTGTCGCGTCTGGGCAGTGTTGTTGCGACTCTATTCAATTGTTGTGCATTACTTAAAGGTACATAATTGGTGTGCGAGACTGGGCGCGTGACGTCACCGCCACGCGTCACCGGCGTGTCGCCCTCGCCCTCGCGCTCGCCCTCGCGCTCGCCCTCGCCCTCGCGCTCGCCCTCGCCCTCGCCCTCGCGCTCGCGCTCGCCCTCGCCCTCGCGCTCGCTCTCGCGCTCGCCCTCGCGCAGCTCGACATTGCAGAAACGCTCGCTTATGTTTATTTATTGTAAGCTGTGCCCGCGCGCCGCACGTCGTTCGTCTGGACTTATATCTGAGTTTTGACTTTATTGCGTGCAACGCTAATGCTTTTTCTAAAGTTTGTTCCGAGTGCCGTGTATGGTGTGGTACCTACCTACATTCAAAAGTATGCATTCCTTGAAAAACTGTTAGGTGTTTGTAACGTTAACGTTGCACTGTTGTTTATCTACTTAATGCGGTATGCCAAGGTCGTAAGGTGCCACTTCGTCATATCCTTATCTGATATTGAAACGATTTTGCGAGTAACTGCGGCGTTCGTTAGTAGTATCGGGGAACACCCGATCGTCGTTAACGATCCTTTGTTTATTAGCTGAGTGCCACCATTGTTAACATGGTACGTGTATGTAATGGTGACCCTCTTTCCTGAGACTTTCAGTTTACCATCAGGCGAGGTGAAGTCAAATTGACGTGTCCTAAATATAAAAAAGAAAAGTATCACACAAATTAAATACTTTTGAACGAATAAACATTTAATATCTAGTAGTCCAAGTAGATCGCAACTCATAGGAGTGTTCCGTTCGCTCACGACCTACCTACTGGTGCGACAGCTCGTGGAAAGCCACGGCCCTGCGTTAGTCTCCGCTGCGGCTCCGGCCGCCGAGAAGTTGGGCCCCAATAAAGGGATCGTCCACACTACGCAGGACGTAGGTACAGTACTAATTTTCTAATTAATCTTCACAGCAAGAATAGCTGACGGCGCAATAAGGCAATCGGCCGCATTCCGGCGGACCCTGGGCCATCTACGGCTTTGAGACGGCACCCTCGGGTGTGGGAACCACAGTGTCCCCATCTTGCCCCGGAATGGAGGCCCGGCCTACTTCTGCTAGAAACACCGGAGGTCGTTAAGCACCTCCCAAGCAAGGTGTTCGGCCCCGAGTCCTCGCTCGCGTCGCGAAAGTCCCCTCGCCGCAGATAAGTTGCTCCAGTCGGTTGGAGAGGCTTCCGTGCCGCCTCCCAAGCCAACCCACCATTACGAATGTTACGCGGCCCCCCGCGGGAGCCCCCACCGCGCGCAGCCCCCCGCGGGAGCCCCCACCGCGCGCAGCCCCCCGCGGGAGCCCCCACCGCGCGCAGCCCGCAGCCCGCAACTTGCGGAGCGCAGTGGCGCGGGCGGTCCGTTGAAAGCGCGCCGTAAATATTGGAAATGGTAAAAGAGCCAACTACAACATTTTTCCTTTAATATTGTAAATTGTATATTTGAATTTGATACATGTTATATTTTTAATAGAATATCATAATATTGGTGGAAGTTTGCGCGAACGTCCAAATTGAAATAACGCTGTTTTATTTATATTTAGGACACGTCAATTTGACTTCACCTCGCCTGATGGTAAGCTGAAGGTAAAGTCTCAGGAAAGCACCATTACATACACGTACCATGTTAGCAATGGTGGCACTCAGCTTGACGGCCTCCTCAGAAGAGGATTGTCGTCGCAGCACCGCGTGACACCCACCGGTCGCACTAGTGCTTCGACCACAACCCCCCTGCCCGGCTATGCACTTGCTGACCCCTGAACGCAATCAAACCGAAATTGGATTACTATGGAGGGTTT
The DNA here is from genome assembly GCA_946251805.1 of Cybosia mesomella. Classification (NCBI taxonomy): domain Eukaryota; kingdom Metazoa; phylum Arthropoda; class Insecta; order Lepidoptera; family Erebidae; genus Cybosia; species Cybosia mesomella. The sequence continues at coordinate 114,732 of OX276396.1, forward strand.
TTCGTAATCGTACACGGTAGTACCTACCCGGTCGAATTTTGTGACAAGTTTGTGTCACCAAATTTCTACCACCAGTAAACGCTATGTTTCATAGATTCTATTGCGATTATTTTAATGTTCAAAAATAACACCAATTAAAGCGCGATACAATCCATTAAAAATTGTTTTATTTTAACGATATCGTAACTTTTACTCGTATGTTCTTTTATATTAAAAAAAAACCTATAACTATTATCAGCTAATGTTACCTATTGTTCGAAGAGTAATGAAGCAGAATGAATCTATTCAAAGAAATAAAATTGAAGTTTCCGTTTGTAATATTAAGATAACAGACTTTTAACGATTGCATATGAACGTATACAAGATAGTTACAGCGACAACACAATAAAAAAAAATTGACTCTCCTACTGATTAACTGCGGTAATCTCTGGAACGGCTGGGTCGATTGTCACGGGACCTTCGCTGATGGATATTAATTTAACAAGGCGTAACATAGGCTACTTTATTTTAGAATAAGAAGTAGGGTTCCGCGCAATAAAAATTAAAACCCACATAATTGTGAATAAAATCTGATGTAACGATTCGTTTTACTAAATCAAGGTTTTGTTTGGACGTAAAAAAACGTTCATAAACATAGGCAAGCCTGTTCCCCTCGGGCAGCCCAACAGCTCTGGAACCTTTCACTTAGATACGGGGCCGGCGCGCGGCGGTGGCCGTCGCTGGTCCAGCGTTGCCAGGGAGGCATATATCATTATATTTACTTTCGTAAAGCTCTACATTATTGGCGCACTGCAAGTAAACCTCTCATTTTAGGTAGATTTCGATGAAATCGATCTACCTATTGGTTTCTTGACTACTGTCGAATTTTAAAAAAAATTCTTCATAAGAGGTCTAGTTATGACCCCCTGAGTCCGAAATGACCACTGGTCTAAAAGTTTATATATCGCACACCTAGATAAAGACTAACACAATTCAAAATAATTCAAAATCGAGTTATTATTATTATAGGAATCTGCGTAGTAAACTGCACACACTCCAAAGACACCTGTATTAAAATGTCAAATAATAATAAGTTGACGGCCCTATAAGTGAGTGTTAAAGATTTGATACCCTCGCACCCCCGCCAACAAAAGTCGTGCATCACTAGATGCGGCGCGGATAGACGCTATCCGAGCACACAAAGACTCAAGTATTTCGAGTTAGTTTATTATTCGTGATTCACTGCACTGAATTATTGGAATTATTTTGAATTAGTCTAGTATTAGTGACTGAATTTTTTATTTTTTTGAGACGATAATCTGACTATGTCGACTTACTGCAATATTGATGAACCAATGTAAGTATTTTTATTTACCTAACTGAAAATAATTTGTTTTTGTTGAAATAAATTTAGATTGTTTTAGTTGATCGAGTATTTGTGGTTTAAATAAAATTCGCTCTTATTCCAAAGTAATAAAATGCTATTCATCTTTCGATTTCAGGATTATTTAGCGTTGATGTTGTATTTTTGACAGTGAGTGAAAAAATACAATTAAAGCGGATATTACTTCGATTATAAAGTTTTTTTTTAGTTAGTATAGTCTTTGTGATTTAATTCAAGTGAGTCAATTTTATTAGCAGAAGATGAAGGGTTGTGGTCTTCTAATGTTAGAAAAAGTGTTGCCTATTAACCTAATCGAACCTGCGAGCACCGATGTTCAGTTAGACCTGCAAGAAACGGTAACAAGCCTTCTCTAAGTAACAAACCGTCTGAGGAAACTTTAAATAATCACAATGTAGAGTTAGAAAATAATAACAACCTATTACTAGCACCGTCTACCGTCTCAGTACCGAGGTGAGACCATCGTTCTATATTCACCGGTTAATAGCGAATGTAGCGATTTTGATGACTCTGATGCTGATCCGCATTTCGTTTTATCTACCAACGCGGGAACCTACCTTAATTGTAGAAAAACAACCCGTCCCTCTAGGTCTCCATCGTCAAGTTCTACCTCGTCTAGCTCTAGTTCACCATCAGGTACTAGTAGCTCTTCAAGCAGCAGTAATACTGAAATGGGTAATCAGTCTATGCTATTGGCTATACCAGATACTGTCACACTTTCACAAAACGATCCTCAACCTTCCACCTCTTAACCATGAAATGAGCATGTTTCAACTGTAACTGAGAGCCTTCAGAGGTCCAGGATAAGATCAAGAAACCCTGCATGCTGGGTCTCACATGTTAAGAAAGCTCTGCGTAATACGTGTAGGGCTATATAACTTCCACCAACAAAAGGGTCCCGAACAGAGCAGTAAAACCTCCATGTACCGACAAATGCAAATTAAAATGCAAAGATAAAATTGCTGAACCACTACGACAAACTTAAAGATACTATTATAATTATAATGTTGAAAGTCTGATTATAATAAATTAAGTAACTTTGGTGATCAAATCACCATGTAATTTTGATCTCAAATGTTGATGATCACTGATTCCTACGATTTTTTGTCCGTAAGTACATAAATAATGAAGCTCAAAACAAAGTCTGATTGTTATGACTATTTAGTCTTTTTTCTTTTTAGTTATTTTAAGTTAACAGTTCATATTTTTGCGATCGTACCTACTTATTTAAGAAAATAACAAATGACACTGAAATAGTCATAAGTAGTATTAAAGAGCTGTGATTCTTTTAGTTAAGTATGTCTTTAAAATGGTTAATTATTTAGCTAATGTTTTACCAATCTATTCAAGAACTGATAGAGATTTTTATTAACAGAAGAATTATGTTTTATTTTCTTTGTGCCATTTATTAGAAGTGTTAATTTTGTTAAAATGTTTAAACAACCTATTCAAGGATTGATAGGGTTTTTTGCTATAGAATTACTGTATTTGTTTTTTTATGTGATTTTTATTACAAAACCTTAATTTTGATAATTGCTTCTAAACCTATTCAAAGATTTACAAGGTTTTTCTAGAAATTTTATATAAAAATTGTAATTCTTTGTTATCCTTATTTGTTTATAATTTAAATAATTAATACAAATAATATTTTTCTAGTAACAGTATTATTTCATTTATATTTTTCAACAATGCACTAACATTATAAAAGATATACACTACTAATATTGATAGAGATCAGATAGAAAATACACAGAATAAGACTGCATTAACTCAAAAATTTTCAGTAACATCAACACAATTTGAGTTAGTAAAATAATTGAATAAATATTTAGTAATGATTACTAGTCTAACTCAAAAAATTATATTATTAAGGTCATTGTCCTATTTCATGACAAACCGTTAATTAGTAATATAATTAATTGTATATTTACACACATTATACATTTAAAGTTTCTAAAAAATTAACTACAAATAGAATTAAACGTTTTTTTCGTTTCCTGAAAAAAGTGACATTTTGAGTTGTGTTAGTCTTTATCTAGGCGTGCGATATATATATATATATATATATATATATATATAAATATATATATATATATATATATATATATATATATATTTAATTTATGTATGGTTCCACTTCCCAAAATTTGCGGCACTCTCACGGTCGCATTTTTGCCCCGATCGCTTTCAAACTGCGGTCAAAAATTGCTTGGGTGTGAACTTAGTTTAAGTTCGTGAACGGGTGGAATCCGGCCTAAGGGGACGGTAGGGCCTCACTTTTTGTGAAATCAGTTTTTCCTCAAAATTTCACGGTCCATGAAAGATATTCGAACCGTTCTAATTTTATCCCATAGTATACATGAATAGCAACAACTTTAAATTATAAATCTATAAGATTAAAACTAACTAAGAGTGGATTACATAATATTATTCTAGTCGCGGGCACAGCTAGTAATGAATAGCAGCGAGAATTACAATATAAGCGGATGCGGGACGGGAAGAGATCGTATGTGTCGACGAGTAGGTTCCTAAGTCTACTTCGGCCAGACCTACCTACGGATGAAGTAGACAGAATGATTAATAACTGGCAAAGATACTCTCAAATGGAGGTCTCTCGAAGAGGTCATGGAAAATAGAAATTGATGAAGATATCAGAAAATAGAACAGTTGCACACCTGGGACCTCTCGAGACAGCCTGTCCTTGCCGATAGTTAAACTAAACGTTAGTTATTGAGATAAAAGTACTTACATTTAAGTTTAACGCACGTATCATTAGATTTGAGCAAATATTGTAAATTAGTTAGGCACTTGTACGTACGGTTATTTTGTTTACGTGCCCCACTCTATTCTGTGCCTGGTGCGGGAGGGACCTCGCACTCACTTCGAATCTATGCAGAGTGGTGATGAGAGCAAGGAGACAGCGCGGGTACCTCCCCCCCGCCGGCCAGCGGGGGCGGTTATGTCAGGCTTGAACCGACTAAAACCGCACGCCGTCTTGGATCTACAGACGCCGGGGTGTAAGGTTACCCATAGAGCATATCCCTCGCACTCCGACTGACCCTGGGCCATTCGCAGTGCTGTTATCAGAGGGGTACCTGGAGCGACCACGCCCCCGACCCCCTCGTGCAATGGGGTCAGCTGGCCCTGAAAAGGGCCGGTTGGTCAGACTCTTGGCCGTTGACGATGACGCCAGCTACTCCAGAGGAGCAATCAATGATGCGTCATCGCCCACGTTGCCCAGGGTGCACCAAACTTGGAGGTGATCCAACCAGTCGCACCCCACAGCGCGGGTACCTTAGGGCAGACAGGTTTCTGTGTTCCAGACAAGGACGTGTGCGACTGGTGGGGCGAGGGCCCCCGCAAACCTTTGGAGCAAGGCGCCTCGGAAGCGCTCCACCTCATTTCTAGGGAGACAGACCTATTTCTGTTGTATTCTGAGTGAATTAACAAGGACAGCATTATTTGTCATTTGTGATAGAATGTATTACATCGCTTGGGGTTTATTGTGTAAAAAAAATATGGATTTTTTAAAATGTTTTATCTAACAAATGTGGGCTAGGCCACTGAAAAAGAATTTCAAATCCAATTTGTCTTTATCTTCCAAATGTTTTCGAAGTGTTATTTGAGTGGCCAGTCTGCATTTGCGTTTTATTATCGGTTGGGCTGATATTATATAATCGTTGCTAATCTAATTATTTAATCTATGTTATCTATCTTCGGTTCTGTAATTGTGTGGCAAATATTCGATTTTTGTTTTGTGTAACAGCGTATTCCACCGATTGTGCCAATATTCCAGCGCATTTTGTGTAAGTGGAAGTAGCCTAGTGGTATGGGTAAAGGACTGCCGAGACGAGGTCTCGGGTTCGATCCCAGGTATTACCATGGCACACACCAATGACTTTTCGATGCTTTTCGAAGTTATGTGTGTATTTATCGCAGGTTTATAAGTGCCCGGTTAATGGCAATAGGCTCGCCACCTATTACATTGGGACCTAAACATAAACTGGCGAAATGTGGGTGCTAGCACCTCTGCCTACCCCTTCGGGGATATAGGCGTGAGTTTATGTTATGTTTATGTATGTTTGTTGGAATACTTCACGCTTATCGGTCATCAGGCCGCTCTTTCCCACTGGGCACTCTGGGTACGTGCCCAGGGCCCCGCGATCGAAAGAAGCCCCTCGGTTCCAGCAAGATCACCAAATGATAACCGATATCAATTACCGAAAAACATATTGCTTTTGAAAAAAGCAAATGATATTGACTGACTACAATACTTAGTTGCTTATTAGTTTTAACTTGCGTGAAGATACTCTACTCTCGCTCAAAAATCAGGCTTTCCAATATTAGTAGGTAGGTGTGTATAGATTAATTTAAATATCTACTAATATGACTGTATAAGAATACAATTTCACTTCAAAAGTTAAGCACTTTCCATATAACGGACTACCATGCAACCGCTCATCCCTTGTTTAGCCCCCTAGGTGCGAAATAAAAAAAAAACGCCGGTACACGTGTACTTTTTAAGCAGAAGCAACTATCTGAAATTTCGAGCTTCTATCTTCAAAAATACCAATACCAAACCCATATTTCACTCAGGGGTAAAATTTGAAAAATGCTGAAATACGTATTTATTTATTTCTTACCAGAAGCAGGTGTATGAAATTTCGTGCTTTAAGTGTATGAGACTATGAAAATGACGGACCTCAATTCAAACGCTCATCCCTTATTTTGCCAAATCAGGAGCGAATTTTACAAAAATCCTTCCTTAGTATCCACTACATCATAAAAAGCATGTAGGTACTGCCGAAATTTCAAGTTTCAGCTGCAGCGGTATAGGCGCTGCGCTAGGCTAAAAGATATACATTTAGTCTGAGGCTCTGCGTTGATGAATCAGTCAGTCAGTCGGGACACGTAATATATGTATAGATTGCAGTGGCGTAGCAAAGGGGGGGGCGGCAAGGGGCCGGCCGCACCGGGTGTCACCTTTTTTGGGGTGACACCCACCCGGTCTCTCAACTTTAAGAACAAAGTACAAACCAAAAAAAAATCGCTAGCACATGAAATCTTTTTCGGGGATTCCCACAAAAGAGCCTGACGCTGTCGTGGGGGATTCCCCGTCCCATACACGCGATCTTTGATGTCTCAGTTGCAAAATTTCTCATTTGTTTCGTGAAGTATGTTGTGTTTGGTTGGCGTGAATTGTTAAACGTGTATTATTCTATAGTGATTGATAATAAAAAGTATTGATAGATAATAGAAAATGTATTGCTTTTCACTTTGGATGGGGTGATACCACCAAACTCCGCACCGGGTGCCACCTAAGGTAGCTACGCCACTGAAAGATTGCCCGTTCATTTACAGTCAGTAAATAAATACAAATAATTGTAGAACCTTGTTCTTTAATCTTGTCTATTCCAATAAAATAGTGCTCTTTCAAGGCCATAGGGGCCCTATTATCCTAATGTGCCCAGGGCCACAAATAGTCTAAAGACGGCCTGGGCCTTGTCGGTCATACCTACACTGTCCATAGGTTGGAAATTTTGGAGGCGTTGTGGTCAACTTGGTGCTCTCTTCGCGTTCATGTAGGTACTTAGTTGGCTCTTATTCACGCATTTAATTATTGGACATTTAGTTTTCCTACCAGCGTGGAGGGGGGGGGGGGGGGGGGTACGGCAGTCGTCCCCTTAAAATTGAACTTTTGAAAACTCATATATATGATTTTAGATTGACATGGTCATTTACAATTAGAATGATAAATGGGATATTTACCATGTTTAAACTTTACTAAACATGGTAAATATCCCGTTTATCATTCTAATTTTTTGAAAACTCTTTCCTTTACTTAGTTTCTTTCTTGCATTATGAAACAAAACTAGATTTTCTGGTTTCTAGACTTTGGAGATACTATCGGCCTGTGCAGTAACACATAAGTCAGTTATGCGCACTGAAGGTATTTCGTCGATAGCTTTTTATACCTACCTACTGTTATGTGATTAGTTGGGAACGTGAATTTTAATCGCCCTATTTTGACACTTGTAAGGTTGCAAATGATATAAAGCGGTTATCGCCCGATAGTAAGCCGTAACGTCGCCGTCGCCCATGGAAGCTTGTTGCCAATAAATAAATGTAAGTAGTCGGACGAGACTCCGGCGCGGGCTTTCTTCTCGGAGCTGGTGGGTCAGCTCAGTCAGCATCAGTCGCTCCCATAAAAGCCGTATGGGTGGTATAAGACTTATAACAAGGAGACGGAGTAATCGGCACCGGGCCCGAGGTGAACGCCCCGCTCGCGGCTCGCGGCCGGGAACGACGCTAACATTTAATGATGAATTAGCAATCAACTTTCTTACTGCCTCTATCAATTAGGTAACTCTTTAAAAATATCAAATGGTGTTCCGTATATTTTGCTATTTTGTGACTTTACCGCCGTACATTCTACTTAGCAAATATTCTTTAAACCTTCACATACATATGCGTGAACAGAACAGATTGTTGGCTAGCGCTTCAAAACAAGATAATGATTGGCACGCAGCAGCCAGTGGGCGCGCCTGCTGCCGATGCCGTGCCGCGGTGCCGCGGTGGCGAGTGTCAGAGTGTGGCGACTGGCGACTGGCGACTGGCGAGCGCTTCGCCGATCGCTCTCGCCGTCTCGCGTTCCAGCGGCGGCGCGCTGCGCACTCGCGCACTGCGCACTGCGCACTGGAGCACAGATTAATAAATAGCACTGGAGGCAGCGGCGCGAGGCTCGCGCGGGGCGGGCGCGGGGCGGGCGCGGGGGCGGGGTGGCGGGACACGGAGTCGACACCCTGCAGAGTGGACAGCGTCCGCACAGTTGCGTTATAGCATTCAATAGGTGCCTTCTTACCTACTTCATGATGATTGCGATTAATCTTGATTAGGTATCTATGGATAACTTCATTTAAGTAGGTTACCTATTTAAACCTTCAGACTGTCTTATAGCTGATTTTGTAATTTTAATTAAAACACGTTTGCTACGAAAATCGCAATGAGGATGATGATAGCAATAGCATGAAAGATAAGTTGTAGGTATGTAAGGGGTAGCAGGCCGGGACGGTGGGGCGACTAGCGCCCCTCCCCCAAACCGGGGCAAGACGGGGACACCGTGGTTCCCAAACCCGAGGGGGCCATCTCGAAACCGGAGATGACCCAGGGTCAGTCGGGGTGCGAGGGATATGCTCTATGGGCAACCTTACACCCCAGTGTCTGTAGACCCGAGACGGCGTGCGGTTTTAGTCGGTTCAAGCCCGACATAACCGCCCCCGTTGGCACGCGGGGGGGTATCCGAAGGGATTCCCGCACGATGAAAAAAAAAAAAAAAAAAGGTATGTAAGGGGTAATCTAAGTTTCAATCGATCCACTTTAAACACTGAACTAATAATAAGGTATAGGAATGACAGGGGTGCTTGGTTGGGGACCTCCACGCGGTGCACCCTGGGCAACGGAGACAGCAGCGCCTCTCTCCTAGGGCGGGAGATACGCTGCCGCCTACGACCAAATCCGACCGACCGAAGCGAGGACGGCCCTGTTGAGGGCTGTTCGGAAGTTTTCCACGTGTCCCTCTGATTAGCAGATGACAGAGTGGAAAGCAAGTAAGGGGGCCATCTCGAAACCGGTGATGGCCCAGGGTCAGTCGGGGTGCGAGGGATATGCTCTATGGGTAACCTTACACCCCGGCGTATTAGGACCCGAGACGGCGTACGGTTTTAGTCGGTTCAAGCCCGACATAACCACCCCCGCAGCCCGGCGGGGGGCATCCGAAGGGATTTCCGCACGAAAAAAAAAAAAAAAGTATAGGAATGACACGCGAGATAGAAACGCGAGGCGCCTGCCTGCCGATAATTATCTACTCACACACTCCCTATCGTACTACTAGCCTTCTGTCCCGAGTGCATCCGAGACCTTCACTTCGAGAACTCCGGGTCTACCTTTTGGGGGGTTTCCCTTGCCTCCTCCGCTTCACACCGTATTGGGCATTTTGGAGCCCGGGGTCCGCTTATTGTTTTTAAGGGGTGTTGGCTTTTCCGGCAGCGACTGTCGTTTGACCTCCTAACTCCGAGAGATACGCTTGCGCCAGACCCGTTGTTAAGCATGGACTTTGATCGGTAGGGGAGGTTGATTCGGGTCCCAAAGGTGTAGGTTGGGCCCGGTACACCTAAAAGTGCTCCTATCTTCTGGAACGTTTTGTTTTGTAGGTAAATGTATTTTACCTACTTAAGTGAGTGCAGGTGGTCGTAGGCACATATCTCGTGGACACGCGCGGGTCGGCGCTGGCGGAGGGCGCGGCGGCGCCCGGCGGGCGGCGGGCGGCGGGCGGGGGCGGCGGCGGGTCGAGCGGCGCGCGGCGGCAGTAGCGCGAGTGCGGTGACGCGATGCACTCGTTCCTGTGGGTGACGGCGGCGGCCGCGCTGCTGGCGCTGGCGGCGGCGCGCTCCGACCAGGACTTCGAGTTCGACGACGACGCGGTGAGCAGCCCCGGCCTCGGGGAGCGAACTCCTCCGACGGCTCACCTGAATTGCAAGGCAGTCATCTCGAGTCCCCCCTCCCCACTCGCGCCCTGTCGACCCTCTCAGCGAAATGCGTTAATGTGCTAACTTTTCAGATAGGTAGTTCTCATAATGAAAGCCTGGAGTGCGTGGGCGGGTCGATCGTTGGACACCCAGTGATTGTTTCCGCAGGAGGTGTGCGGAGTGTGAGGGCCGCGCGAGGCTGTATAGCCTATAGGTAGATACTATAGACCCCTACACGTCGCCATGTAGATAGGTACTCACAGAACGAAAGCGGCGGCACAGGTCTTACGTAGTAGATATTTATTGATTTTGTTATGGTGACCCTAATTAGTAATTTCCTATACTTAGCCCCTATAGGTCATGTGCTGCATTTACTGAATATACATATTATTGTAAAAAATGTGTGTACACAAACAATCTTTCGCTTATGGTTGTGTGGGATAACAGGGTTGCCCCCCGTACTTTATTGTAAAGTATTGTAGTACCTTTTTTTTCTTTTTTCGTTCGGAAATCCCTTAGGATACCCCCCGCCGGCCAGCGAGGGCGGTTATGTCGGGCTTGAACCGACTAAAACCGCACGCCGTCTCGGGTCTTAAGACGCCGGGGTGTAAGGTTACCCATAGAGATATCCCTCGCACACCGATTGACCCCGGGCCATCTCCGGTTTTGAGATGGCCCCCTTGCTTGCTCTCCACTGTGCCATCTGCTAATCAGAGGGACACGTGGAAAGCTTCCGAACAGCCCTCAACAGGGCCGTGCTCGCCTCGGTCGGAGTTGGCCGTAGGCGGCAGCGTCTCCCCCGCCCTAGGAGAGAGGCGCTGCGGTCTCCGTTGCCCAGGGTGCACCGCGTGGAGGTCCCCAACCAAGCAATACCGGGTATTGTAGTACCTATCTAGGTTATTTTGGGTAATTATAATCTATAGTTAGGGAAGTACTTGTCAAAATACTTGACTGCGAGCCTCGCCTATCAACCAGCTGTCCCGGCCGCAGGCGAGGTCGGCTCGGCGCCGAAGCTCCTGTGGAGCCCTATGCACGCGCTCTCCAACAGTTGCTAAAAGCACTTACCTACCACTTGTGCAAAATATGTTTAAAGCGGATAGAGCAAAATAAATTGTATCTACTTTATTTTGGCACAATGTACTTCTAATTTCTACCTACAGTGTATAGGTACCTACCTGTTTTATTAGTCAAAAAAAAATAGGCACAGAGGTGATAGACTAAACTGAAATTTTGCGTTAACGTATTATCTAAGGCTGGATTTCACCAGTGGCAAGAATTTTTCAAATCCGTCTATATACGAGTATGACAGAGCTCAGAGCTGTGCCCGAACATATATGAAAAAAAAAATTAAACATCCGAATCGAGAACCTCCTCCTTTTTCGAAATCGGTTAGAAACCAGCGATTAGATTTTACGTCATTCACTTAATTAAATCCAAGAAAAATCAAAATACAAGACTTCATGACACTGAACCCATTCTGCGTAAACAGTAACATCAACATCAGTATAGTTCGGGTCCTTTGAGATAACTTACACTTCAAACCTTAAGAAAACCACCATCTTCAGTCTCCCCGTAACCGTGGCTGCTGAACAGCGACCGAAACGTCGGATTCAGTGTGAATAATAAAATAACATCAAATAAATCGCGACAGCCATAGTTCTATGTACTCATGTAACTATGTACTCGGTACTCACTTAAACTTTTCTTTTGAAGAATATGAGTAATCAAAATTACTAGTATTTTCTTCAACCTCTCCAGCTAAGCCAATTTGCATGTGTCAGGAGTGAGTTCACATCGCGGCATCGGTAGTGTGATGGCCAGGATTCGGACCCGGGAGGTTATCTACTAAGCTACCGACGACGCTTCGAACATGGTTTTCAAGTTTGAGTAAAGGAAATTCATTGACAAAAACGTGCTGAAGCAGTCTAATTATAGTTGATCTCGGATCCTAGGTGTCGTTAGTAAAATCAACTCGTAATCCAGTTGGGGAGGTAGATGGAGCCTTATGTTCGGATTTAGAAGTGTCATTTTCAAGCGCCTAATTACGCTGAAACTGCCCGGATTCAGTGACATTACGGTTTCAAGATGTGGGATTTTAAAACTTACGAAAACTCATAGAATCAAAATTTAATGATAAACGAATCAAACTATGAGTGATTCCGAAGGTTTAATACCGAAAGGGTACCTTTTTTTTTGTCGGAAATCCCTTCGGATCCCCCCCCGCCGGTCAGCGGAGGCGGTTATGTCGGGCTTGAACCGACTAAAACCGCACGCTGTCTCGGGTCTACAGACGCCGGGGTGTAAGGTTACCCATAGAGCATATCCCACGCACTCCGACTGACCTTGGGCTATTCGCAGTGCTGTTATCAGAGGGGTACCTGGAGTGACTACGCCCCCCCGTGGGCCTTGCAGGCCCGCTATACCCCGACCCCCTCGTGCAATGGGGTCAGTTGGCCTGAGAAGGGCCGGTTGGTTAGACTCTTGGCCGTTAACCTTGACGTCAGCTACTCCAGAGGAGCAATCAATGATGCGTCATCGCCCACGTTGCCCAGGGTGCACCAAACTTGGAGGTGATCCAACCAGTCGCACCACTACGAAAGGGTATCTCACGTCTGTAAGATTTGTTTTGACAGCAGATTTTTTAACATTTTTCTCTCTAATTGAATTGAAATCATGCGTTTGAGATGGGCCCCGGGGCGGCGACCACCAGCGTCACACCCCTCCCCTCCCAGCGGGGCGGCCCCGCCCGTAAAGTTCCACCTGGCGGACGGCTGGACGCGCCGTGCGGCGCGGTTCCGTTTAGTAAAGCTATTTCCCGGAGTGCGAGCACCGAGCCGCGGCAGTTCGCACTCCGATAAAAGCTCATATGATTATCACACGATGTAAAGCTCGATGTAATGCTTGCAGGAGGCCCCGGCGGCCGACGCGGCGGACGGCGGCGGCCCGCCCGCGCGCCGCCCGCGCCGCTACGTGTACGAGCCGTACAGTGAGTACGCGCCGCCCGCCCCCCGCCGCCGCCGCCGCCGAGCCTAAAGGATAAAGAAGCAACTCCCAAGTGCAAACACTAGCACTGGTTCAGGCGCGGCGGCGCGGCGGCGCGGCGGCGGGCGGTACAGTGGTGCAACGGCGGCGCGGCCCCGGCGGCGGGCAGCCCCTGCCGCGGAGCCATTGCGTTCTCTGGGCCACTGTGCGCCTGTGCGCCTGTGCGCCTGTGCGCCTCTCGAGCCGAGAGACTGCTCCGTCGAAGGAAATCCCCACCGCCGCGTCGGGGTCCGGGGCCACTCGGTCTCTGCGATTTCCTTCTTAGGTTACACCAGGTTCCCCGTACCGCATGGCTGACGCGAGAGACGCCGTGCGGTTTTAGTCGGTTCAAGTCCGACTACCGTTAGCTCCGGTGGGTGAAGCCCGAAGGGGTTGTTGCATGTGTCTATGTATTAGTTCCCATCCATTAGTTTTATTCTTTATTTATTCTAGTGTATCCTGACCGAAACTGAACTTGTTCCGCGATATTACAGGAAATAGATACTTTAAAACCAACCCCCAGCCAGCGGAATACTTTTTTAATATTAGATTGATGAACTCACGATTAATATTCAACTTTAGTTTCATTTGAGTTATATCATCCTACAATTTTTTTTTTCCTATGTTATGTAATTCCGTTATTGAAAGTAAAATCCACTGGCTAGCTTCCTTTCTAAGTAAATATTTCGGTAACTAACAGTGATATAAAAAAAAACTAGGATACTCCCTGCAAAATGGCGTCATTGAGACAAAAGCCTACTCAAATAATTCTGTAAATAAGTGCGATAGATTTTTTTTTTTCTAGAATAATATAGATACTTATAACGGAACTAAAGTTCACCAATCTTATATTAACAAAGTATCCCGCAGGCTGGAGGTAAATTTTAAACAAACCTTTCCTTTAATAGGTATCGCGAAACAAATTCAATTTTGTTCAGGATTCACTAGAAAAAATGTAGAACTAATTCCCTGAACCACGCACGCATGACGCACCTCCAGGAGTAGGAATAGCGAATAGGAAAGGAGATAGGAATCCAGTAAGAAAGGGAAAGGTATTTTTCAAGTATATAAGTAGTTCGCGTTTAACTTTAAGGTAACTGTATATCCGCAGCAGGCAGGCAGGACCTACCTAAATGAAATGTCTCCTACTCAAAGCTAAGTGTACCCTGGAGAGTTCTATGTGGAAAGTTCTTCACTAGTGTCGCAAGATGCAGGGAACTAGCTTCTTATCGTTACATTCATAATAAAATTGGTGTTTCAATCAGGTAATAGGAATAGGATGTTTTTACAAATTTATTCACGGTCGACTTTGGTAGATATAAGTTATCGGGATCGTCACGCGGTTTCACCCGCGTAAGTCTTGATCCCGTGGGATTGGGCTAAAAAGTCGCATGTGTTACGGTGGGATAATGTAACATTCTATTGGTGAAAGAATTTTTGAAATCCGTTTAGTAGTTTTAGAGTTTATCGACTACAAAGAAACAAATCATTCCTCTTTGCAATATTATTATACACTAATATAGTATAGTAATAAAATAACGACCGCTTGACTAGAGGTTCTTGTAACGACTACCCAACCACTGAACGGCGCGCGGTGCTAGCGCGACACAGTGCCGTGCCCGGGCCGGGCCGCTCCGCCACGCGCCAGTGACCCGCTCCACTTGCAGACCCGCTGTGCCGCGCGCTGCTGTGCAAGAAGCGCGAGGTGTGCCTGCTGCGGGACGCCTTCACCGCGCTCTGCGCCACCAAGAAGGAGATACTTCGTAAAGGGTGAGTTTCCGAATCGAATCGGTACGATCCAATCCTCGGCGGGCACGACGTTTCGATATCTGCGGTCAATTGACATTTATTTAATCGACAACGCGGCGTCTCCTCTGCGCCCGTCGGAGACGGCACATTCTGGAGTGCGTCCGTCCCGTCGCGCGTCGGTCGGGAGGTCGGTGCCTCGTATTACGTATTACATGTGGCTCCTCTGTGCGTCCGCAGCGACATCATAGTGGCGGCGGGCGCGGCGGGCGGCGGCGCCGAGGCGGAGCGCGCCGCGGACGACGACGTGTTCTACGACGCGGGCGCGGGAGCGGGCGCGGACGCGGACGGCGCGGCGCGCTGCGTGGGCTGCGGGGCGCGCGCGCGCGCGCAGTTCCTGTGCGGCTCCGACAACCGCACGTACTCGTCGCTGTGCCGCCTCGACCTGCACAACTGCGTGCGGCGCGGGCGCGGCGAGCGGCCCGTGCGCCTGCGCTGCCGCGGCTTCTGCCCGTGCCGCCGCGCGCGCCGCCGCCCGCGCCCCGCGCCCCGCGCGCGCGCCCGCGCCCGCGCCGAGCGCCGCCGCAACGAGGTGCTGCCGCGCCGCGCGCCCGCGCCGGGTGAGTCGCGGCGGCTCGCTGCTGCACCAGCCTCCCCCCCTCGCCCCTCCCGCTCGACAGCACTAACGCTGTCCGCGCATTCACGTTCTAGATGCGGAGGGGTGCGCACTGGACAAGATGGCGAATCGCTTGCTCGATTGGTTCTCGGTGCTCATGGACGAGGCGGGAGCCACGGCGCCGCCCGTTGACGGTAACTTGCAACTGAATTATTACTTGTAGGTATATTATTTTCTCTGCGCTTGTGTCATGAATTTGTGTACGAGCCGAGTCTCAGTCACTTTTCTCACCACATACTCGTCGCTGTCCCTAATCCTGTCGGACGTCATCTCGTCCACTCCTCTCCTTGAAGTGCAATCTGTCACGCGTTCCATCCATCTTTTCCTGAATACGTATCCTGATACTGTGCAGACACTACCAATTGCCATGCGAACAGTCGTTTTCATATTTATGCCGATGACGTTCGGGTGTACTTGTCATTCACCACCGGTGAACATCAAGCGGCTGTTACAATTTTAAATAACGATCTTAAGCGTATAAGAACGTGGGCGGAAAGTAATTGCTTAGTATTAAACCCTCATAGAACTAAATATCTGCTGTTTGGTACCAAGACTCAGATCAGTTGGGTACCCACCAGTCTAAACCTGAGCTGATATATAGGGTTACTGAAGCTCGCAACTTGGGATCATACGTGGATCCCAGCCTAAGATTTGAAAACACATATCGCTGAGTGAGTTCAGAATTCATCATCATCATCATATCAGCCGTAGGAAGTCCACTGCTGAACATAGCTCGCTGTGTGACCCCGAGCTTCCTTGTGAGGCCCATAGTGAGCGACCACGTCTCGGCACCGTAGGTCATCACTGGTAACACGCACTGATTAAAGACCTTTGTCTTCAAGAACTGCGGTATTTTGGACGAGAAGACGCTGCGCAGTTTCTCGAACGCAGCCCAGCCGAGTTGGGTTCGTCGATTGACGGTTGTCCCAGATAGACATAGTCATCAACAACTTCGAGAGGTGAGCCTCCCAAAAATACGGGGGTGGGCCGACACATGGACATTTGACATGCCTTTCGTCTTGTCCATGTTCAGTTTCAGGCCCACCTGCTGGGACTGAGGCCTCCGAGCATAGTGCTGAACTCCTCTACAGACTTTGCCATGACTACGATGTCGTCAGCAAATCGAAGGTGAGTGGATTCGCCATTGATATTGATGCCGAATCCTTTCTAATCCAGAAGCTTGAAGGCGTCTTCCGTTGCATTGGTAAAGAGTTTTGGCTAGATGAAAGCACCCTGCCTAACTCCCCTCTGCAACGGAATAGCCTCTGTGCTCTGATCCTGTACTCGGACCGACATGGTGGCGTTTTTATACAAGCACTTCAGCACTTCGATTAACCGATAGTCAATGTGGCACCTCTGTAGAGACAGCAGCACCGCCCAAGTCTCGATCGAATCGAAAGCTTTCTTATAGTCCACGAACGCCAAGCATAGTGGCAAATTATACTCCTCGGTCTTCTGTTTAATCTGCCGCAGCGTATGGATGTGGTCTTTGGTACTATAGCTTTCACGGAAACCGGCTTGTTGGGGAGGCTGGAAGTCATCAAACCTGAGTGTGAGACGATTCGTGATCACCCTCGCAAACAGCGTGTAAACATGGCTCAGAAGCGAGATGGGCCTGTAGTTCTTCAGTAAGGTTTTATTACCTTTCTTAAAGAAGAGAACCACCACGCTTCTGTTCCACGCTTCGGGCGTAGTACCCTCGAGCAGGACGGAATTAAAGTGCTTCTGTAGAGCTGTCGGTATCGGTGTTCCACCTGCACTCAGAAGCTCCGATGTCATTCCGTCCTCACCCACCGCCTTGTTGCTCTTGAGCTGTTTGAGGGCCATCCTAATCTCATACAGGCTGATGTCCGGAAGGCTTAATTTGGCTATTGGATCTTTATCCAAATCATCAACAGGCTTAGCTACTGAGGTATATAACTGTCCGTAGAACCTTTCGATCTCCCTCAGTACCTCTGACTTAGTAGACGCTACACTGCCGTCGGCCGTCTTCAGCTTCGTCAACTGAATCTGCCCAATAAACAAGTCTCTTGCAAACACTTTAGAGCCCTTATTTTGCTCTATCGTATCTTTAATATGATTAGTATTAAAGACACGGACATCGTGTCGCAAGGACTTAGAGATCCGTCTATTAGGCCGCCGATATGCTTCAGCCATAGTATCGTTCTGCCATAAGGTCGAGGGTGTGATATGATAGTTTTTGAGTTTTATCTTTCCGGCGGGGTCTGAAGAAGACTTCCCCTACCTTGTAGACAGTTTCTACCGACCTCGTCCACAGAAACGCAATCCTCCAGGCCAGAGAAGCGGTTTGCGAGCTTGAGTTGAAAGCTCTCGGGGTTTTGTATATGGGCTTTTGTATAGTAGGTCGGAGCGTGGACTTCATTAGTCGTGACCTTTCCACTTGGACATTGATATTCAATGTGCCTCTAACCATTCTATGATCGCTTCCGGTTTTCACCCTGTGGATCACGGAGACATCATTGAATATTCGTTTCTTTGTAGACATAATGAAGTCGATCTCATTTCTCGTGTAACCGTGGTGACTCATCCAGGTCCATTTCCTATGAGGAAACCTAATTCCTATTGTACCTAACACTGGGCTACTATGGCTTTTATGGAGGCGACTGGGTTCTGCCCTCCTATTGCACCTAACACTGGGCTACTATGGCTTTTATGGGGGTGACTGGGTTCTGCTCTCCTATTGCACCTAACACTAGGCTACTATGGCTGTTATGGGGGCGACTGGGTTCTGCTCTCCTATTGCACCTAACACTGGGCTACTATGGCTTTTATGGGGGTGACTGGGTTCTGCTCTCCTATTGCACCTAATACTGGACTACTATGGCTTTTATGGGGGCGACTGGGTTCTGCCCTCCTATTGTACCTAACACTGGGCTACTATGGCTTTTATGGGGGCGACCTGGGTTCTGCCCTCCTATTGCACCTAACACTGGGCTACTATGGCTTTTATGGGGGTGACTGGGTTCTGCTCTCCTATTGCACCTAACACTGGGCTACTATGGTTTTTATGGGGGTGACTGGGTAACACTGGGCTACTATGGCTTTTATGGGAGCGACTGGGTTCTGCCCTCCTATTGTACCTGCGACTAATTAAAACACTCTTTAATCTTTACCTTACCTACTTAAACGTTTATGCTGTGTTGTTTATTGTTTTCGTATGTTTCAGAAGGAAGGAATAAGCGAAGGAGTTGGAGGACGAAAGTCCATCGTCGGCAGTCGCCCCCATAAAAGCCATAGTAGCCCAGTGTTAGGTGCAATAGAAGGGCAGAACCCAGTCGCCCCCATAAAAGCCATAGTAGCCCAGTGTAAGGTACAATAGGAGGGCAGAATCCACTCGTCGGCAGTCGCCCCCATAAAAGCCATAGTAGCCCAGTGTTAGGTGCAATAGGACGGCAGAACCCACTCGTCGGCAGTCGCCCCCATAAAAGCCATAGTAGCCCAGTGTTAGGTGCAATAGGACGGCAGAACCCACTCGTCGGCAGTCGCCCCCATAAAAGCCATAGTAGCCCAGTGTTAGGTGCAATCGGCATCGTAATCAACCGTCGGAAAAGAAAATAATATTCAAAACGACAGCTCATGAGACGCGGTCGATTTGAATTTTTTTAGGCGGCAGCTATTTAACTGTCAAAAACAGCGTTTCATTCATTCTTACGCCGCGCCGGCATCGATTATCAATGGGGCGGTACAAAATGGCCGTCGACCTTGACCAGCGCAACATTTCGACGGCTGTGATGTCGACGACACTTGGGCGGTAGGCCCACTGGTTGCCATACGAATATGTATGACAGTCGTTATAGGGGAAATGGGTGAAATGGCCCCACATAGAAGGGCTGATCACCCGTCTGGTCAAACGGCGTCCCCACTGGCAGTAAATATACTGATGTCCTCATACATAACTTCCACTTCGTCGTCCGGGTGCGTCGAGGTCGGTGCGTAAACCTGTATGACCTTCAACGAGTACCTATTTGATACTCTGAGTACCAGCTACGCAACCCTGCTCGACACACTCGTGATACATACCACGTTGTTTACAAGGGATCTGTGAACGAGAAACCCGATACCACCCTGGGACTGTTGGTCGCCCTCCCGGTGGTAGAACAAGTTGCCAGACTTTAAGGTTGTCGTGTCCTCGCCCTCTCTTCGGACCTCCGATAAACCCACTATGTCCCAATGCAGCTCGTTCATCTCCTCTTCCAGCTCAATGATCTTCTCGTCTGTCCTTAATGTGCGCGTATTATGTCACCAGCGACAGCCTACGTCGCCGTCGGTATTCCGTGGAGCAACTGCCTGAGGTCGTGTGACGGCAGCACCCCTGAGTCCAGCGCTCGACCGACGCCCGCCAACGTCAGTCTTGCAGCTGGAGCCCCCGGGCACTAGGGGCCGTGCTCCTCTGTCCATCGTTTTGGGGGGATTTGAGAATTGCTTCTACCGTTTAAAAGTTCTGTATAAAATGAGGCCGCATCTATCTGGGGAACTCAGGGTACATGTAACAGTCCCTTGTACTATATAACTGAATTGCGCCGATGTAGTGTACGGCCCGCGTCTGCTGGCTCGAGCGGAAAGATTAGTATGCCTGTGCTCGTTTCTGTTTCGCAATACCGGCTAGAAGTCATGGCATACCATTTAAGTAACAATTTTCTACTCAAGATGAAAACCAGAAGAAAGATGCATATGGCGTGTCTTCTGTTCGGTGCTATCAGATGCAGGGAGCCACGACTAACTTAGCTGGGTTATTAGCAGAAGATTGTGTGCCAGAAGACAGTGCTCCCAGCAACTATCAACACAGCAGCACCGATCTGCGTCGTTTAGGGGTAGTTATCACTCTGAAGCTTCCAAAATATGGAACAATGTTCCACCACCGTTACGCTTCAATACAACGAGAACTACGTTTAGGAAACGTTTACGGCTGTTTCTCTCGGAAGCTCAAGGGAGGGTGGATAACGTTAACGCAAATATATCAGTAATTTATAGTATAACATGCGAGGCGGAATTTCAGCCCGAGCCGAGGGCTGAAAGCGAGGGCGTAATAGGGCCGAGCATGTTATAACCAATACGCACGTATAACGTTTTTTAACACATTTGCGAGGAAACAGGAAAAACAAACATTTTATATTTTGTTCATTTTATATTATTGAAACAGTTAGTGAAATTACAATTATTAAAATGATACGTAGTTGTAGTTTGACTGGCGCCGCGCGGCGATTAGTTCGAAATTTGAATAGCAGCAGCGCGCTGCTCACAGCTGGAGTCGTGCGGCGGCGAGCAGTTCCATATTTGAAATGGCAAATAATACTGTTATGGAACTTGTATGGACTATAACTTAACTATTTGCTTTGGTAACACACGCGTTAGTTATGACCCGCTTTACATACTTATTTAAAACTGGTGGAATTACGTCAGCTTTACGAGCAAGGGTGAGCCGTTTGTTAAAGACGTGTTTAGTGGTATACTAAACACGTCTTTAACAAACGGCTTCGACGGTGGGGCTTCCGTGTGTTACTAACCAGTTGGCTTGCACCGACTAAAACCGCACGCCGTCTCGGGTCTTCAGACGCCGGGGTGTAAGGTTACCCATAGAGCATATCCCTCGCACCCCGGCTGACCCTGAGCCATCTCACCACTAACAGCATCGCTCATCCTGTCTCCTCTGAAGGCAGAGGAGTACGGAGAGCGATGTGTTCCCGCCACGTTGGGTATTGGCCGACGATCAATGCCAACCCAATGAAGGGGTGAAGGGGAAGCCATTGACGGCCGCCCAGGGTGTACCGGCCGCTCCGATTCTGTTCCCCCCGGACTGCAGCGGGATCGGAATCGGAGCGACACTCGAGGAGGTTACCCAACACACACCCCACTATTGTGCTCCTGTTATTTTATGTTTATTATTTTCAGATGATATGTAATTTTATGTACTTACTTAATTTGTGGCCTCTGCACTAATAAATTTCTCTTTCTTTCTTTCTTCTTCTTTCTCCTTTCTTAACGGGAAGTCATAGCCTGCCTAGTCACGAATGTCCCGATGCCACAGTGCCGCCACACTGAACTCATTGCTGTTGCCTGCATCACAACGTATGTAGGTTCTCGACCGACGCGACGGTGTATCACACAGATCAACTCTAAAGACATCCTAGCTACACCTTTCCCTCAGGGCAAAACCAAATATTACTGATTTATCTTTTTAATTAAACACGATTCGATCGGACGATCGACGAAGTAGATAGGTACTACAAACGAATACGCACAGATACAAAACTTTGTAATGTTTCGTCGACGCCCGCAGGGTTCCCGAGCGACTGCAAGCCGGAGGTGCGCTGGATGTTCGCGCACCTGGACACCGACGGCGACGGGCTGCTGTCGGCCGCCAACCTGTACGCGCTGAGTGAGTAGCCGGCCCGCCGCGTGCGCGCGCGCGGGCCGGCACTGACCCTCGCCGTCCGCAGGGCACGACGAGCGCGAGCGCTGCCTGCGGCCCTTCCTGGCGGCGTGCGGCGGCGCGCGCGCGGGCGTGGCGCGCGCCGCGTGGTGCGCCTGCCTGCGGCGCGCGGCGCGGCCCTGCGCGGCGCTGGCGCGCGCGCACGCGGCGGCGGCGCGCGCGGGCGCCTACGCGCCGGCGTGCGACGCGCGCGGCTTCTACCGCCCGCGCCAGTGCCACGCCGCGCTGGGCGTGTGCTGGTGCGTGGACGCGCACGGCCAGGAGCGGCCCGGCTCGCGCACCAAGGGCGCGCCCGCCTGCCCCGGTGCGTACCCCTCTGTCCCCCCCGCCTAGTGGCGCGCGCGCACGCAGCGTGTGACCGACGGCTCCATACCCACTTTGTGCAAGGCGATCCTATTTTCTTTAACACCCCATTCCATATTGTAATTCGATAATGAACACGAAATGGCGCGAAATCGAAAGAAGTTTTTGAAATAATATACCCACGTGTTCCAAATCCAAAATAATTAAAAAGTTGAAAAGGAAAGAAAAGTTTTGATGTAACAGTATTTATGGCCAGACTAGTTATATACCCTATATAAAATCTTAATCTCGAAAACAACTCCAACGATTTTCGCGAAAATTAGATCGATAGAGGGCGATAAATCGATCTAGCTGGGTTTCATTTTTAGATAACATTAAAAAATAACAAAGCAAAGAGCAAAGCACGGTCATCCTGGTACTGGCTATATCAATCATGTAGGTATCATCTAAAATCTGAACATAAATGTATAACATCTATTTTCCTCGGCACGCCGCGCCGTGCAGACTTGGAGTTCTTCGACTTCCATAACATTGTTACACTTAAATGAAGTAGGTATTTATAGGAAAACCTGTACCTACATCATTGTTTTATACCTAAATATTGTGGCAACTCGCAGGTGACAAGCTATTGCACAGGGCGGAGGGCGCGGATGCGGAGGCGGAGGCAGGGGCGGGGGCGGAATCAGAGGCGGGGGAGGAAGCGGACGCGGAGGGCGCGCCGGCCGACGACGAGGACGGCACGGGCAGCGGGGACGCCGAGCTGCACTTCTAGGCGCCCGCGGCAGCCGCGCACTGCTCTCGCGCGAACCGAGGGGGGCCAGGGGGGCGCCGGGGGAGCCGGGGGAGCTGGGGCCGAGTGGCAACGACGCGAGCGCCACTTGTTCAACTGTAATATAAATAATATTCTTAACATCGTTCACCTTTGACGATACTGACTGGTCCTAACGTGATCTAGGTACTTAAATTTATGAATACTCGGGAAGGCACCAAATAAGTATGTATAAAGACCGAACGGCTTAATTATGTCTGTGAAGCTTGAAGAACATATAGGTACCTAACTAAAGAGTAGGCATAGGCACCTAGAATACGAATATAACTATAATAGGTAAGTAACTCTAGGATGCCTCTGGCGCTCAGGCCTTGTTGAGGTCTAATACTCTTATTCAAAGACGCAATAGTTCATAAATAACGATTTCCGAGTTATCTATGCGCATAATGATATTAGCCTACAAACTCACCCTAACTTAGGCCTAATAAAAAGTATACTCGCACTACTCAGGCGGGTTAAATATTTATATGTATAGCCGTCCTCCAGTGAAGCAGGAAAATAAATCAAACGTTTGTGTGTTTTTTTATTATGAACTTTGAATGTTTATTTTTAGTATTTAGAGAGTTTTTACTAATATTAATACTACCTATGTTAGATTGTAGGTACGTACTTATATTGCCATACATTTCCTTATTTTAATAATGTTTAGTTACTAACTGATATAATCAGTTCACATAAAAGCCATTACAACGTAGGTACCACCAATACATTATAGAACAGTGATAGTTAAGTACCTATAGCATCCTTGTATGTAGGAACACAAACCGTGCACCGAGAGGCCCAGTGAAGGGTGCATACATCGCGACTATTTCACGGGGAGCTATTTAGTGAACTTAGGTAAGACCGCACACTTTTGGCTAAAAGTAAGGCTTAGATACCTAAGAGTAGGTCGGTACCTAGGTACCTACATCATGCTACAGTAACTTGCATTTAGCTCTAGACTAGACACAACATCAGCAGAGCGCTTCTGTGTCAAATGCGTTCAGTGGCCTCGGGCTTCAAGTTTGCGATCATACCTTTAGTATTTAATTATGTAAACTCATGTTACAAAAAATCAGCCTTGGTAAGATGATTATAGGAAAGTACATTGTATAACCCTAATATCTAATACCTATTCAGATATACTATGACAACTAAGCTTATGAATGTTTGATATTATTATAGTAATAATTCTAATAAGCAAGCCCTGCAGCGCGCAGTTGGCACGGACGGCCGCCGGTCGGCGTCGTCGCGCCGTGTTCTGTTTCTTATGATTGTGTTGTAGTATGTATTCAGACTATTATTTAACTTTATAAGCAAGTACAGGTAGTTACTAGATCACATTAGACAATTATTTGCACTTTTTTAAAGCTCAGTCTCTGTACTTCAATAAATTAAATAAACCCTATGAAATGTTGTTTCATACTTTTCTATTTCCTGTTTGAAAATAATCCAGGAAGTTACATAATTATATGATTATCTACTAGTGGACCAAAGGACCAATTGTCACTTTGTTCAGTAGTCCTGATTATACGTAAGGTAAATTTTATGACATAAATAATGATAATGTAGTGATGTATCAACATGAGTAGAGAAAAGCAGATTCCTTGACACACGCATACCAGTGTATTCTTGGCATTGAACTCGACCAAGTTCTTGGAGCCTCATTGAGAAATGAGATTCCACCCCGGTCATTTTAACCTGCCTGCGCAGAATTTCGGTAATATCGCCCATCCCGCGTGCTACCATCTGCATAACAATATAGGTATATTGCGAATGGACAACATGACCTTAATATGCAAAAGAAAGGTAGTGGGTAAGAAGCAACAGTTTACAGAAAAAGAAAATAGATTAAGAATTTCTATACAAGGTTTTTGTTTGGGTTCAATCAACTTTTCAATTTATTTAATGCATGGAGCAACAACCAAAATGGATATTGTCTATTTCTATTTAAATTAGTAAAAAATAAAGACAAACGACAGAAATAAGTAATAGGTACTTTTTTTAATTATTTTTTTGTGTGGAAATCCCTTCGGATAACCCCCCGCCGGCCAGCGGGGGCAGAGGGGTTCATCGCATTGTCTATTCCTACTGACCAACAAGCAAGGAACTTTATTGTGATGTACCTAAGTAATGATTACTTTTTTTATCCAACCCACTATGTTCCTAAGGGTAAGTATTAAATTATAATTTATCACTACTAACAAAGAAGTAACAGTATAGACCCACCTAATGGTAAGTGACCAACGTGGCCAACACTAAAGGTATCTCCTACAGGCCAAGTCTTACCTCCTACGGGGAGAAAGGTGGACAGAAATGTAGAATAGGAGAAGACAGGTAGGGAGATAAGGCCTCTTTTCCCCCGTAGAGTCGGTGCTGTCCCTACATCCACAATTACAGCATATATTGGTACTGATGCAAAAAAAAATAAGTGTGGCTTGTGAATATGAGAGAAATACAAGGTATGTAGTTACTCATACTTAGAGTTCACATTACCTCAGCCTCAACCTGTACATTTATAGGATGGAAGTCACACAGGAAAAAGTTAATGTTCAACAGAACAATTAAATGTAGGTATAGGTATCACTGCTTGAGTCATGTAACATGGCTAATGCAGTGATAATATCTAGTGCATTTAGTTCTAACCTAATGGGTATGTTTAATCTATATATATATATATATATATATAATTACTTACCTAACTTTTTTACACATGACTTACTTTTTAACATACTGGGTTCCAGCCAATTTATTGATATTTTTTAAGTTGAGACAGGATCTAATATCTATTAAACGTTTTCGCAGTGGTTCCCTGACACATTTGAGAATGGTTTTGAGAATAAATAAAACTAATATTTAGGTACAACTATAACTTATAATTACTATGTGTTCAACAAATACATTGGTGTTTTACATGGGTATAAGTATTATTATTGACAGATATCTTTACTTCTCTTCTTCAGGAGGAAACTTGCCATTATAGAAGGGGATGTAAGTGACGAACACTTTCCAGTCCGTGAAGTATAGGAGCCCCGTGAATGCAGCTCCGCCGAAAGCTACAGCTGATGGTGCAAAAGACGCCGCGATGTCAATTTGTTTTTTACCGATTCGGCCCAACATTTTCAATAGTTAAAATAGGCTGGGCGTAAGATCACAAAATATATTTTGTTACGTAAATCTCACAAAACCATGCAACCTATCGACGATTGAATTGCATGACAATCTAATGACAGTACAGTAATGACAAATGACAATAAATAATGTGACAATTTAATTTTGACAAACCATATTGCCATTATGCCATAGATATTTAATATCTATGCATAATGCCCATAGATATATCTATGATTATGCCATTGATTCATTGACGTTAGCTCTAGCTTTTATTCTCCATTTATTTGGGCTTTGGCACAAGCCATCAGCCTAATCCTTTTATTCTCCGTCTACGACCGAAAAAAGAAATAATATATAGATGACTCTGTATCGATTGTATCGTATTCTATTCTTTATCATCTAGGTTGCACTGTTTATATTCCCATACAAAATAATCTTCACGTATACGCACGTTTTTGTGAGACGAATTAAACAAAACTCGCACTAGGCACTCAGAACCTGCTCTGAGTATATTGTTCTGTGCTCAGAACTATTTAAAACTTCCGACTAAAAAGTTCTTTTCAAACTTATAAATTAGTTTATTCAAACTTTTCTATAAAATGAAACTAACAATATGCCTAGAAAAACAAAGTCGCAGCTATCTCAAAATAGTTCCCAAGCGAGATTAGCAAAAATACGTCGTATCGGAGAATATTCTTCTGAAAATTCAGATCGTCTCGCAAGTCAGGCAGAGTACGTATCGCAGTCACAAGCCAGATAATCTAGCGCCAAACGTTTGCAGCGCATTGCTGAAAACCGGGCCAGAATCTCACGAGAACGCGCAAGGGAATCTAGCGCTGAACGTTCACAGCACGTTGCTGAAAATACAGACAGAATCTCACGAGCACGTGCAAGGGAATCTAACGCTGAACACTCGCAGCGCCTCGCTGAGAATAGAGTTAGAAACTTGTAAACGTGTGCACGGGAATCTAGCGCGGAACGCACATAACTAATTACTTGTCCTTTATATGTATAGATTGATGCTAGATGCCTTTTAAATTGTAGGCATCCACTAAGAAAGGATTGTTTTTTTTTTTTTTTTTTTCTATGGCGATCCCAACGATTCCGCCAACAACTCAGTTTTTATACTGATCGAAATAACGTGTGAGAGTACAAGTGAAAAAATATTATATTGAAACAGTTGATTTTGAAAGGTGGCCAAAAGGTTTATAGTGTGTTGAAGTACCTGAAAAGAGGAGACAACATTAAAGCAAACACAGTGTTATGTGGTAGAGCAAACGAACACAGTTTTACAGGTTAATATTGTTAAGATCTTTAAAGTACCATAAAATATAAATGAGTGGGGAATTGACATAAGTCAGGAGGGTGTTAAGGTTGGCAGGAAGAGGAATATCGTTTGAGGGTAGGAGATCATACTGGGATCCGTTTAACCTAGTACATGAAAAGAAAATGTGGTCAGGTGTTCCTTCGTCCAAACCGCACTCACACAAGGAGCTATCCCAAATCCGTATCTTGGATAGAAAAACATTAGTACAGGCATGGCCCAATCGGAGACGGCAAATAACAGAGGTTGCTCTCTTAGAAGCTTTGCGGAATTTAAAAAACCAAGGTTTACAAGGTATACCTGTTATTATATAATAAAGATTTCTTCAATTTAAAAGTGTTTTATTACTCTTTCTCAATGATTTTAACAGATTTAACATTCATAATCAAAAACATGACATCATCACACTCGCAGTGCAGAACCAACAGTTAAAGGTTCAGTGTTGCCAGAATAAATCTACTCATATTCCAACACACCTCCTTAAATTTATTCTGACAATCAAATACAATTATATAACATTTAACAAACTTCTGAATTTCTCAAATTTACAACGACCCAAGGCTTTAGTCAAAATGTCTGCAACATTATTCTCTGAACTAACTTTTACAATATCTATTACTTTATTAACCCATTGCTGACCACTGTACCAATTTGGGAACAGTTAGTTTTTTCAAATGTACCCCCATATTATAATTTATAGCCATCCACTTATTACATCGTTGTGTAGTTAAGATTGCGTTGGTTTCGGATAACGACCACTGAATGAATATTTTTTTATAAATATTACTTTTCATAAGTGTTAAAGTTTCTTATTGTTAGGACAGAGGAGGTAAGTGTACTCTTTTTTCTATTTGACAAAATTATTAGAAACATATTTTATTATTACTCACGTAATCCTAAGATAACTAATTCTCCTAGAACATAGAAGTATTTTGATGCAATAAGTTTACTTATATGAGAAAATATAGGTACCTAAACATAGGTGTACCAATATTGGCACAATGGCTATAAGTGTACTAAACATATTTTCCTTATTACAGAATCAAAATGAGTCGCAAGCAGTATTTTAGTGGGACCAATAGCTTCAAGGGCTTAGAAGAAGCTATAAATGCCTTGACTGAAAATAGTGATGACGATGTAGAATACGATTTGGGCATAATTCCACCTGATCCAAGCGTTGTTACGGATGAAGAAGAGAGTGGAGATGATATGTCGCCTCGTTCTTTACCTAATGACGTCTCTGGCAGTTTTGAGGTATTTCTTCGCGAAGTTGGTACAGTCTCATCATCCGAAGATAGTAGCGATGATGAACCTTTAGCTACTAAAAGAACGCGAATCAGTATCACTCGATCAGTGCTGTCTACTGGCTTCGCTGTTCGCCAACGTTCATCAGATGTACCAATATGGCGAAAATGGGCATCGATATATTCTACAAACGTTGTAGAAACTGATAGCTTATTAGAGACTGAATCTCTTGTAAAACATGAGTCGATAGATTTGACACTAGTTCAAATATTTGAAAATCTGTGATGATGAAGTACACTATGATTGTCGACTTTACCAATTTGTATGCTAGCCAAAATAATCGGCATAACTTTTTTATTACTACTGCAGAGCTGAGAATTTTTTTCGGAATACTTATCCTCACAGGATATCACAAACTGCCACGTGAACATTTGTAATGGTCCTTAGATGAGGAGTTGGAGTTGATGTTGTGTCAAAAGCAGTACGTTGCACAATAGCAACCAATTATGACTCCCATGAACCTTCAGGAATTTGTGAAAAGATGGTTTTCAGAAAGAAAAGGAAAGGTTGATGTACATATTCCGCACGCATTCCAAAATTATAATAAAAATATGGGCGGGTGGATGAATTAGATCAATCTATATCTTTGTACAGGATTGGTATTCACGGTAAGAAGTAGTGGTGGGTACTGTTCACTTATATGATGGACATGGCAAACGCATGGAGATTACAAGTAATTGCCAGAGAAGAACCAATGGATCAACTGCTATTTCGAAGAAGTGTCGCCAGATATTATCTCAGCCAAGCACCGCAACGAAATGTAGCTCGTCCATCATTATCCAACATAGACGGATTGCGATTAGATGGCGTTGAACATGCACCCGAGAAGCTCCCAAAACGAGTGAGGTGTTTTATATGTCACGTTAGAGGTCGCTGAGACTGTAAAAAATGCAAAAAGTCACTTTGTATTGAATAGTTGTGCTTTGCAAATTTTCACTCATAAGAAGCCATTGTACCAGTTTGGGAACACCCCTGTAACTTCGTGAAAATTTTTCATATTTCAGTATTTTCAAGTTTCATTCATAAGTTTACCTATTGATTGTCCATTAATAAAAGAATTTAGAAAATATCTTTAGCAGTTTTCATTTGGCTTCAAATGGGTTAATATAATTTTCATTAACAAAATGATAATGTGTTTCAATATACTTTGAATTTTTTGTAAAATTGCCAAACTTAGCAATATTTATAGCACCAGAATTATCCTCATATATTTTTATTGGTTTACAAATCTCAATGTCAAAATCCTTTAAAATATCCTTCACTAATCTCAACTCATTTACACAATCAGACAAAGCAACATATTCAGCTGCAGTTGACGATCTAGCTACACCGTTTTGTTTCTTTGACTTCCAAAAAATTACATTTCCATACATTTTAATGATATATCCAGTAGTTGACTTCCTGTCTGTTATATCACCTGCCCAATCGGCATCTACATAACATTCTAAAATTTCAGAATTTAAATGTTTAGAAAAAGTTAATTTTAAATCTTTAGTCAGATACAGATACTTTAAAACTCTCAGAGCATATTTATAATGTGTGTTATCATAACAATTCTGAAATCTGCTTAAGTAGTTAACACAGAAACTTATATCAGGTCTAGTTCCAGAACTTATATACAAAAGTGCTCCTATCAAATTTCTATACTTGATGTTATCATTACAAGAGTTTGCTTGACACAATTTTAAATTTAGTTCCATTGGAGTAGAGTACAATTTAGAATTTTCAATATTGTATTTCTTAGCTAATGACAAAATGTAATCACTTTGACTTAAAGTCATTTTCCCTTCATTCTGGTTATAGTTTATATCAATACCTAAGTATGTGTTTATTTCACCTAAATCTTTCATTTGGAACCTCTTAAATAATAAATTCTTAATATAACTTAACTTTACCTTATCCTTGCAACAAATCAAAATGTCATCGACAAATAATATTATATAGGCATTGTTTTTATTATTTTTATCATTTAGTGTATATAAGCAGCAATCATTTTCACTTCTTATAAAGTTTAAATCTTTCAAATATTTATCAAAACACTCATACCACGCTCTTGGGCTTTCTCTTAGTCCGTACAGTGCTTTAACTAGTTTCAATGCTCTATTGGTACCATCTTCATAACCTTGTGGTTGTTTGACATACACCTCTGATTTGACATGTCCGTTTAAAAATGCTGTTTCTACATCCAACTGTCTAATAAACATATTATTAAGACAACAATAAGATAATAAAATTTTTAATGTCTGCATTCTAGCCACTGGTGAATAAATATCATCAATTAAATCATTCTGTTGATATCCTCTAACCACAATCCTAGCCTTGTACACATCATCTGCCTTTTTAGTGTATACCCATTTCAAATCTAAAGTCTTTTTACCTACCGGTTTTTCACATAATTCCCATGTTTCATTTTTAACTAAACTATTCATTTCTTTATCCATAGCACACTTCCATTTACCTGATTCATCACTATTCATAGCATCTTCATAGCTTACTGGACTTTCAGCATTCACATAGTTTACATATACAATGTTATTATATACAAAATTTTCATCCCTTAATTTTACAGGTTTTCGTCTCTCTCTAGTAGACTTTCTTATCTCCATGTTTTCATTTTGATTTTCAAAGTTCTCACCAAAATTTTCATTTTCACCTTGCACAATACTGTCGCATTCACTTTGATCATTCACATTCTCAACAACAAAATGCAAATCTTTCTCTTCTTCTCGTACCTCTTCCAATCCTATAACATCCGTACCTTCTTCCACAATATCAACATGCCTCGCTACTATTATTTTATTATTTATCAAAACTCTGTACCCTACACTTTCATATCCCAATAAAATTCCTAACTTTGCTTTTCGATCCCATTTTGAGTTTCTTTTCACCTCAGGCACTCTAACATAAACTTTACTTCCATACAGTTTTAGATGTTTCACACTTGGTTTCTCACCAAACATTATTTCAAAAGGTGTTTTATTCCTTTCAACAGTATTAGTAATAATCCTGTTTTTCAAATAAGCTGCTGTTTTAATAACTTCAGGCCAGAATCTCCTATGTACATTAGCTTCTGCCATTAAACACCTTGCCATATCCATTATATCCCTGTTATATTTTTCTGCTGTACCATTTAATTCGTGAACATATGGTGGACATGGTTCAATGTAGATTCCCTTTTCTCTAGCAAATCTAAATATATCCTTGTTAATATATTCTCTACCATTGTCACATCGCAATCTTTTCACTCTCTTTCCAGTCTTACTTTCAACTGAATTCACATAGTCAATAAAACATTCACACACTTCATCTTTCGTATTTATTACAAACACTTTTGCTACCTTACTATAATCGTCTATAAAAGATAAAAAATATTTCTCACCATTTAAACCTGTAGTTTGATGCATTTAAATCTGTATGAATAATTTCCAATATTTCTTTTGCCCTAGTTCTGTCATTCTCAAAAGGTAAATTATGCATTTTATTTTCTACACATATGCCACACTTCATATATTCAGATTCTATATCTTTTGGTAAACCATCCAGGATTTGTTTATTACACATAGTTTTTAAATAATTAAAATTAACATGGCCTAACGTCCTGTGCAATTTCTCTTTTGATGTCATATTACACTTCCTAGATACATTAACTTCTGGATAAACAATTTCACTTGTCATGTGATACATATCATTAACTTTATATGCTACTGCCACTAAATCTCTGTTACAATCATATATTTTAGAAGTATTTCCGAATGACACAATTTTATTTTTATTAGTAACTTTACCATAGCTTATTAGATTTTTATCCATCTCTTTTACAAAGAATACATTAGACATCTTATTTGTAACATATTCACCATTTACTTTGAATTCGTGTAATACAGTACCTACTTTAGTTGCTTTAAGAATTCTCCCGTCACCCACTTTAACATTAACGGGTTGTTTGAGATCAACACACTCATAAAAATATGAATCATTATTAATTATGTGGTCAGAGCATCCACTATCAAGTAACCAATCTATCTTAGAATCACAAGAATTTACCTCAATGTCCAATTCGTTTGAAGTTTTCACCTCCGTGTAGAAACCACTCGATTTACCACCACTCTGTCCTTGAAAATGTCTCTGTTGGTGCCAATTTCCTCGCTGCTGACTCGCACCACGACCCCTATTATAACCACCACGAGATTGTCTATACTGCTGTTGCTGAGAAAATCCACCACCTTGCATTCCACCTCCTGGCTGTGATCCACCTGGCTGTGATCCACCTCCTGGCTGTTGTGCACCTCTCTGTCTCCATGAATTGTTTGATTTATTAGTACACTGCGCTATAAGATGTCCATAACCTCCACACCTGTAGCATGTCTTTCCTTGTTTCCTTTCCGTCTTGAATACATTTGTATTTGTTTTAAATCCTTCTTCTTTTTCTTTTATCTCGGCCATTTTAATTTTACTTTTCACATACTCGACAGTCTGTTCATTATCTTGCAAAACATCAATTAAATCTCCTATGTAACTTAGTGAACTTGGTAACATTTTTATCATATAACTTAATTTTTCTTTTTCTGTGATATTAGCTCCTGCACTCTTCAATTCGTTTATTGATTTTTCAAATTGAATGAAAAAATTATCTGAATTTTCAAAATCTTTTAACCTTAATTTTTCCAGTTTGTTTCTTATACATATCTGTAACGCTGTAGATTGTTTCAAATACATTTCGTCAAATTTTTTAATTATATCGTATGCCGTTGTTTCTTCTCTAATGAATTGTAGTTGGTTGTTCGATATAGCGCTATAAATTATGTTCACCGCCCTTAGATCCTTCT
Source organism: Cybosia mesomella (assembly GCA_946251805.1). NCBI lineage: Eukaryota > Metazoa > Arthropoda > Insecta > Lepidoptera > Erebidae > Cybosia > Cybosia mesomella. Next base: position 148,212 of record OX276396.1, read on the forward strand.
CGTCCCACTCGTCACCATCCGACCTCAATTTTTTTCTCGTGACAACGTCTTTGCATTTTTTCAATGAAAGTACAACATTTAAACGTATTTTCCAAGACTCATATTCTTTACCATCAAATATTGGTATACGTCCTAGTTCCTCTGGGCAATTTGTTTCGGCCTTTGTTTCGGGCACGGTCTTCTGTTCCGCCATATTTTTTAAACAAAATTTTCTTCGCAATCTCCAAACAATTTTTACAAAATACAACCACGCTCTGCTACCATGTTATTATATAATAAAGATTTCTTCAATTTAAAAGTGTTTTATTACTCTTTCTCAATGATTTTAACAGATTTAACATTCATAATCAAAAACATGACATCATCACACTCGCAGTGCAGAACCAACAGTTAAAGGTTCAGTGTTGCCAGAATAAATCTACTCATATTCCAACAATACCATTTTGAATTGAAGCATAATAATAACCCTTAGTCGAGCTGGACTGGGACCAATGCACATTCCACTGCGATGATAAGCATGCTTTAGCGAGAGAGAGTAAGTCCTGTGAGAAGGATCTGAACTGGTCACGAGATCCACAAGCTGAAGCAGTCCTGGCCACAGAGTCAACCATTGTAACCTACGATTCCGCTATGTCCTGGTATCCATACTAGTGAGACCACAAGTCCTCCATTGTGGCACCTGAGAAGAGAGTGTTTAATTTGTAGTATTAAGGGAGATCTAGATTTACTGGAGAATTGGTTAGCCATGATGGCCAATAAGCAACTCTTGGAATCTGTAAAAATGACTGATTTGCTGATACTGTGAGACTCTATATATAGCAATGCCTCCAGAATGGCAATAGCTTCTCCAGTAAAAATAGTGTTGATATTAGGAGATTTAAAAGATAATATGATGCCATACTGGGGGATCCAAACAGCAGATCCAACACAGGAGCTATCCAACAACTTGGAGGAGTCTGTGTATATGGCTATAGAATCCTGCCATTTTTGGCTGATTAGGTGTTGAAGAATCTTTTCGGCATCCACCGAATGTTTACTAATGCCAGAGTCTATAATGATATCAGGTGAGAAAATTATTGCTTCATATGGGATTTCAAAGAAAGGGTTATATTTGGATTGGAAACAGGGGAAAGGTAGGCGAACATAATTCACAAATGAATTAAATAAACGGGGATGATCTCTATGTGTCCAATATCCACCAGATGAAATATATTCAGACAGGGAATGTAGCTTAGGGATCAAAGGGTGGAAGGCAAGTTGGGTGGTCTTATACAGATATCTATCGGAGAGGTATTGCCTCCTCAAGAACAAAGGAGGATCCACACACTCTAATTGTAGAGCATTTATTGGGCTGGACTTCATGGCTCCCAGAATTATACGGAGGCATTTTGACTGGATCCTGTCTAGCAAATTAAGGGATGCTTTGTTACAGGGTTCAAGAAGAAATTATCCATAATCCAGATGACTACGAATCAGAGCATTATACATCAGTTTCTGGCAATAGGGATGAGCCCCCCACCAGACACCGCCCACGGACCGTATGATATTTAATTTTTTTTCACACTTCTCAATGGTATACTTAATATGATCGGTCCCAGACAACTTAGTGTCTAAAATCATACCTAAAAATTTAACATTATCTTTAACAGGAAAGATTTGGTCTTCACAAGCGATCACACAATCGGGAATGGATCGGCGACGGCTGAAGACAACAACCGTGCTTTTCGAGATTGATAGAGATAGTCCATGATCCGCAAGCCAAATGTGAAGGCAGTGAATCGCAGAATTTAGTTTTGACACCGCATCCGACATTTTCTCCATGGACACATACAGAGCAAGATCATCTGCATATTGCAGGATGTTACAGAAGGAAGTTACTGATAGATCTAAGTCAGCTGTGTATATGCTGTACAGAAGGGGGCTTAGGACAGAGCCCTGTGGGAGACCTTTCCAAATGATTCTAGGGGGAAGGATAGAATTTTGGTACTTAATTTGTATGTTCCTCCCAGAGAGGAAATTTGATACAAAGTTTACAATCTTCTCTGGAACACTCAGCTTAAGCAACTTTTGCCTGAGCACAGGAAGAAGAACATTGTCATATGCGGACGCTATGTCCAAAAACAAACCCACACAGAAATTATTTTTGGACATAGCTATCCGGACATCAGTAGTAAAGATGGAAAGACTATCGGTAGTGCCCAAACCCCTGCGAAACCCAATACTGGGTTTTAGAAAGAAGACCCTGACTCTCCACAAACCATTCCAATCGGTTTTTAATAAGGTGTTCCAATATTTTAGCCATGTACAAGAAAGAGCAATGGGCCGATAACTTGAGGCATCATCGCTGGGTTTACCAGGTTTTAAAATTGGAAGAACAATTTGGGATTTCCACACTTCTGGAGGAATACCTGAGCCAAAAATTAGATTAAGAATGCTTAAGAAAATTTTTTTAGAAGATAGGCTACTCTTAACAATGAAGGAGTATGGGATGCCATCTACCCCTGGAGAGGAATCTTTTAGTGGTTCCAAAACTGCTAGGAGCTCATTAAGAGAGAAAGGGGCATCAAAGCGATGTCTGAGATGGGGGGAGGAGTGGTGAACAGAACACTCCGAAGAGGTAGGAACAGATGGAGGAGCCAATTTCTGCGCGAACTCCTGGATCCAGACAGAAGAGTCATTTGAAGCAATGTGGTTAGATGATATAGAATATTTAAACTTTCTAATATTTTTCCATACCAAGGATGAGCGAGTGCGAGGGGATAGGTTCTCGCAAAACCTGCGCCAACCATCACATTTCTTCTGAGAGAGGAGTCTGACTGTTTCAGCAGCCACCTTTTGATAGGTTAAGTAATTTGACCGGGACATTTCTCTCATATATGCTTTTTCAGCATCCTTTCTCTTCCTGCATGCAGCTGAACAGGATTGATCCCACCATGGCAAGGAAGGTAGATTATTCCTGGGAGACTTCTTAACTGGGAATGACTTGTCCGCAGCAATCATAAGAGCATTTCTGAATTGGGAACACACAGAATGGAAGTTAGCAGGGTCAGGAGTTGGTAATAGCTCTATTTCTTGATCAAGCCAATTAGAATATACCTCCCAATCAACTCTTGAGAGGTTGTATTTTAGAAGTGGATTAAATGTATGGTTTTGAATTTGGTCGGTAAGCGTAGAGATGAAAATAGGGAAGTGATCACTCCCGTGGGAGTTACTTACGACCTGCCATAAAAGACATGAAGAAAGAGAAGGAGAACACAGGGATAGATCAACAGCAGAAGGGCCGGGATGTAACAAAGTCGGTCTGCGAGTGGCACTGCCATTATTGAGAATGCAGATGTTCACAGAATCCAAATAATCCAGAAATGAAGAAGACAAGTCATCGCATTGATATGATCCCCAAGAAGTATGGTGGATGTTGAAATCACCCAGAATGACTATAAGAGGAAAGATCGAAGTTATTATGTTAATAAGGTCCGAAAGGATGGAAGGATTAGGGTATGGAATGTACACAGAAAGAAAAGAAATGTTCATTGTTCTAACACCAACAATATGTAATAATTCACTGTGAGGGGGGATGGGAATTTGAGAGAATATAATATTTCTGGACACCAACATGGTGGATCCAGCATGACCGTCATTCCTGTCATCCCGAAAACAGGCAAACCCAGACACTCTAAAACGGGAGTTGGGCCTAAGCCACGCTTCCTGAATGGCAACAATGAGCGGCTTATATTTATTTATTATAAGTAATAGTTCATTTTTTTATTATGAATGCTCCTACAGTTCCATTGCAGAAGGGGAGGGAATTTGACTGGTAAGAACCAACAGCTGAGAAAGTTTGTTTTTAAATTTATCCGGAAGCTCAGTATCACTAAATCTAGTTAACATATTGATGAGGGTGGAGAGTAGTAAATCGAGGAGGTTATCATTAGATGGAGATTTTGTTTGGTCAACTAAGAGAGCGGAGCCATTAGGCATGGAAGAAGGAGGAAGTTGAGTTAAGTGGTTATGGGCCTGTCTGTCATAGCCAGGGCTTGAGGCTGGGTTGGAATGTCTATGAGGGGAATATACCGTTTTCCTGTAAGATGTTTGGGATGGGCCCTGAGGAAAGGAAGATAATAATTGTTGGGAATTGATAGGAGGAAATTGCTGGGAACTAGGCTGGGAGTTTACCATATTTGGAGATCTTGTAGTGTCTGCAAAAGACTTTCTTACATGGGGGAATCTAGCCGAAGCCTCCATATAAGAAATATTCTCCTGATACATTGTAATTTTAATCGACCTCTGACGAGAATGTTTAGGGCATGAAGAGTCTTTAGCAGAATGGGGCCCAGAACAGAATAGGCATGTGGGAGCTTGGGTTGAGCAAGTTGAACCTTCATGGGCTTGGCTACACAAGAAGCATCTTGGGGAAGATCGGCATTGGGAGGTGACATGTCCAAATCTGCAGCACTTGAAACATTGGATTGTTGGAAGGACGTAAGTTTCCACTGGTAAGGAGTTATAAAAACAATATACGTGGGGTGGTAATTTCTGGCCCGTGAAAGTAACTACAATAGTTTGAGTTGGCACATATGAGGGGGTGTTATTATCATTTGTGATTCTCCTGTTTAACCTCCTGGCCTTCATTAGTGTACCAAAGCCCGGAGGAACCTCTATGGACTGAACCACCTCCTCCAAGGTCCATTCCACAGGAACTTGCCTTATAATTCCCATACGGGAACACGCAAATGAGGGAATTGTCGTATCATACTTAGCCCTTGATAAAGCCGGATGAGTTAAAAAACTATTCGCGTCAGTGGCAGATTTGAACTCGACGGAAACTCGGTTTCGGCCAACTCGCTTTACGCCTCCAGGTACAATGTTCTTAATATTATTACGAGTAAGGAAGTGTCCGAATTTAATTGAGCGGAAAACTGTACCTGAAGAGGAATCTCCGGCGTCTCTTGTGACATGTGTGCCGGCCTATGTACCATGTACCTATATAATTTTATGATATGAAAAATGTAAGCTAGTATTGTCGTGACATTCATATTAAATGGACGTATCATAACACCTCTTTTATTCCGCAATACTCAAGCCAAATATGGAACAGTGGTGACCCCGATATTCGATCCGATACACGCATACATAGTGCAGAACATTATTATTTCCCTGCTAAAATTTCTTTCGAAATAATACAAGATGCCAGATGAAGAACGCCCGAAAGCTGACGGAGCAGAAATCGCTGTAGTGTCGGTGTCGTCGAGGATTCCGGAGTTTTGGCAGGATCAGCCAAGACTCTGGTTCGTCCAATGTGAAGCTGTCCTTGGCCCGCAAAAACTTAGTGACGAGGCGAGGTACAACATGGTAATTACCAAATTAGGGAAAGGTGTTGTACAACAGGTCAGTGACATACTGATCAAACCCCCAGATACCAAGAAATTTGACACATTGAAGGAGCGATTACTGAAAATTTACGAAGAGTCAGAAATTAGGCAGTTCCAAAAATTACTAAGCGAGATGCAGTTAGGGGATCAAAAACCCTCTCAACTCCTACGGAGAATGCGAGATCTAGCACGTGATAAAATTCCTGATGAAACCCTTAGAATTATGTGGCAAGGTCATTTACCATCCGAAATACGAGGCGTCCTAGCGGTTACGGAAGTTAAAGATTTAGAAAATTTGGCTAATATCGCGGATAAGGTATTAGAAACGACCAGACCTTTACAACTACAAGCGGTGCCTGGCAGTAGCAGTGACAATTCTTTTCTGCTGGCAGAATTAGCAAAACTTAGCCTAAAAATACGGGATATTGAGAATCAGAACAATTACGCAGCATATTGTAATCGGTATCGTTCTCTATTAACTATTAAAGAATTAGAGAAACAGAGTGGATACGTAAAATATATATTATAACATAGTTGATATGAATTAGTGGTATATGACACACAATATTATACATGACAATCAATAAATTGAAAAAATTATAAACAGAACTGTCGCTTAGCAACTCTGTGTACAGTGTGTACTCAACAAAGAGTATGCATACACTTCACATCCTCTGAAGTTTTTAGAATTTATTAGTTTAAATTCTTCAAGCCAATAATCCAAGAAAGTTTCTGTAATCTTGGTCCAAACAATGGCTTTGTAAACATATCTGCGAGCTGCGATTCTGTTGGTACATATTGTATTTGGAAATCACCATTGCTCACACACTCTCTTACAAAGAAGTGTTTCAATTTAATATGCTTCGTCCTTTTGTGATACTCATGCTTTGGGTTGTGTGCTAATTTTATTGCCGAATCATTATCAAGGTTAAGTATGGGTTTATCTGTTCTGGTAAATGTTTCCATAACTCGGCTTAGCCATAAAATTTCCTGAGCACACTCGCTTGCGGCTATAATTTCCGCTTCTGTAGAGGATATAGCAACGGTCGTTTGTAATTGACTTCTCCAACTAACAGCAGCACCAGAAAACAAACACACCATTCCAGATGTGGATCTGCTAGTCTTCTCATCACCAGCATAGTCAGCGTCACTGTAGCAGATTAAGTTTGGAGATGAAAGCTTTGAATAAGAAAGACCTTGACTCGTGGTTCCTTTCAGGTATCGAAATATGCGTTTAACTAGCATAACATGTTTGTCCGTTGGTGAATCAAGATTTCTCGAAGCAACGCTCACAGCGTACGAAATGTCGGGCCTTGTTGCCACAGATAAATACGCTAAGGCACCTACTGCCTGTCTGTACGGGAAATTATTCTTATGAGTATCTTCCTCCTCTCCTGTTACATTTTCTTTTATAATTGGTGCTGGAGCAGCTTTACAATTAGACATGCCATATTTTTCTAACACCTTCTTTGTATAAGCAGTTTGGTTTAAAGTAATAGTCTTGTCTTTGCGGACTTTAATTTCTATTCCAAGAAAATAAGATGCAGGTTTTGTTGTTATTTTGAATCTTGCTTTTAGTTCATCAAAGAATTCTTTTCCTGAAGCGGTAGTGTTGTACGCTACTAGTCCGTCATCGACATAAAGACAGATGTAAACCTTAGACTGTCCTTTCTGTCTTGAATATAGACAAGGATCTGCTTCGCTTTGTTTGAAACCAGACTTTTCTAAAAACTCAGTAACACATGCGTTCCAGCATCGTGGTGCTTGTTTCAAGCCGTAGAGGCTACGTTTTAATTTACAGACTCTGTTTGAGCCGTCTTGAAAACCATGTGGTTGTTTCATGAAGATTTCTTCATCAAGCGAGCCATTTAGAAAGGCAGTTGTAACATCAAATTGATGTAATTTTAAATTATCTCGAGCAGCAACTGCAAGAAGAGCTCGAACAGTGCTCAGTCGAACCACCGGGCTGAAAGTTTTCTCATAATCAACACCATGTTGTTGGGAGTATCCTTTTATAACCATTCTGGCTTTGTACCTTTCGACCGATCCATCAGGATTCATTTTAATTTTGTAAACCCATTTACAAGGTAGGGCTTTACGGCCTTTGGGTAAATAGGCCAGATCCCAAGTGTGGTTCTCTTCCAGTGATGTTATCTCTTTGCGCATGGCTTCTTTCCATTGTTCACAATCTGGAGATTCCATGGCTTCTTTGTATGTCAAAGGTTCTTTAGGCTTATTAAAGTTTTCAATTTCTTCGGCTGCTGCCAAAATAAAATCATCGAATCGCCTTGGAACTGTAATTCGAGATCTATCCCTAAGAGTTCTTGTTTCTGAAGAAGTAGTGGGATTCGCTTCAATAGCATCAGTGACAGATTCATGATCGTCATTTAAATCAAATGTAGAAGATTCCTCAAAATCATCTTCGCTTCTTGAGTTTTCAGGTTCCACTTCAACAGAAGATTGAACTTCATTTTGTCGTACTACGACGTCATCACTCTCATCATCATTTATTGAAATTACCACTTGTTTATGAGGTAATCGTTTAGATAAGGTAGAAATGTAGGGTTTAGTTTCTTTGCTATCAAATAATTCAGAAAGTCCATTTTCGTTTTGTTTCAGATAATACATTGTTTTCATTACACGGACATCCTTTGACGTCATAATTTTATTCTTCAATGGAATGTATATCTTGAAAGCTTTAGATACTTCTGAATATCCAACAAATATGCCTGGTATAGCTTTTGGTTGAAACTTGTGGCCATTTTTACCTTTGATTAAAACATACGCCTTTAATCCAAACTCATATAAATGATTTACACAAGGTTTTCTGCCAACCCATTGCTCAAATGGTGTTTGATTATTGATGTCGCTATTTATATTTCTATTTGATAAATAATTTGCTGTAGCTAATGCCTAGCCCCAAAGTTTGAGAGGAGCGTTAGAGGCAACCATCAAGGCTCTTGCCTTTTCTACAAGAGTTCGAATTTTGCGTTCCGCTACACCGTTTTGGTGCGGGGTATAAGGCGCAGTTAATCTTCGCTGTATTCCGCAGTTCTTTAAATATGTATCAAAAGAAGAATTTACATATTCAGTGCCATTATCTGATTGTAGGAATTTAATCTTATTTCCAGTATGGGTTTCTGCTAATTCTTTGAACTCTTTGAATTTGTCAAGTACTTCATTCTTGTTTTTAATCAAATAAACTCTACAGTAGCGACTGTAGTCGTCTATAAAAGTGATAAAGTATTTGTTACCATTGATGGTGGGCGTTCGAATTGGTCCACACACATCGCTATGTATAATTTCTAGAAGTTCATTTGTTCGATTAGTAGTTTTACCACAAGGAGCAGGAACTCGATGCATTTTTGACTGAATGCAAGTTTCACATTCATCTAAGTTTTCAGAAACATCAAAGTTTAGCCCAATTAAATTCTCATATTTAAGAGCTAGTTTCAGATCTTTGGCATTCATATGACCTAGTTTTCTATGCCAATCATTTATATTTGACGACTTGTTTTTCGAATTAGGAATTATTTTTGTATCCTTGTCATCATTGACAACATCGTTTTCATTGGTCATATTGGTGTGCTCTGATTTCTTAAATTGGAAGTGATAAAGACCATCGTTTTGTTTGAATGCGGTAAGTTTTATGCCATCTTTTGTATTGTTAAATATAGCTTTGTTTTTGTAGAAAACAACAGAACATCCAGCGTCTGTCATCTTGCTAACAGATAACAAGTTTGTACTCAGAGTAGGCACATACAGCGTATTCTTCAAATGAGTTAAAGCCAGATTGGCACCATTTTTAGAAATAAATGAGATTGTGCCTATTCCTTTGATTTCTGCTGTATGTTCTTCAGTGGCAAAATTAAGTTTACCTGATCGTTTATCAAGTTTTCCAAATAAATCACGTTTGTATGTCATGTGAGATGTGCAGCCACTATCTAAAATCCAATCATTGCTAGCAGTATCCTTTCTAGTAAGAAGACATTGTGTAGCAAAGTGATTTTTATAAGATGAATCCTGCCTTCCATCTTTATTCTTTTGCCAGCATTTCGTACATATTTTATGACCTCTGCGTTTGAATATTTTATTACCTCTTCGTTTGCAAATTATACACATGCTTAATAATGCCTCTTCTTGAGATGAACAAGGTTCTTCTTCATTGGTATTGCTGTTATTTCGATTGTGTCGAGCCTCAGATTCTTCAATTATTTTAACTTTTAGTTCTGCAGGAGCAGGAAGAATATCGCGTGACTCTATGGCTACTCTGAACGCTTCATATTCAGCTGAAAGACTATACAGCATCATAATTGACAATAAATCCTTATTTATTTCAACGTCCATATCTGCCAATTTATCAACTATGTCCATAAAATGATTTAAATGTTTACGCACGTCGTCGCCTTCTAGTTTAGTTAGAATCAACTGTTTCAGGAGAGTCGCTTTACGCGCAGGTCCCTTACTTGCGTAAATGGATTTCAAAGTATCCCATATTTCCTTTGCTGTGTTACATTTCTTAATTTGTTTGATCTCTGATGGAGAAATTAATAGAATAAGTTGAGACTTAGCTTGCTTGTTCTCGTCTTTTTCTGTAGCACTAGCAGTATCAGATAGCTCTGTTTCAATATGTTTCACTAGTTTGTTGCAAGTCAGCACGGCTTCGGCTTGTATGGCCCATGTATCATAATTTTCAGACGTCAATGGGTCGATATGAAACTTCGACATTTTTGGTTGCAATAAAATATTACGATACGTAGCACAAACACGTGGAACTTATTTATTTATCGCTCTGCTACCATATTAACTATTAAAGAATTAGAGAAACAGAGTGGATACGTAAAATATATATTATAACATAGTTGATATGAATTAGTGGTATATGACACACAATATTATACATGACAATCAATAAATTGAAAAAATTATAAACAGAACTGTCGCTTAGCAACTCTGTGTACAGTGTGTACTCAACAAAGAGTATGCATACACTTCACATTCTCGGTCAAGGTCCCGATCGCGAGGAAGAAACATGAGCCGGCGCTCGCCGAGGAGCCCAGACTGGCTTTGTTATTATCACTTTAGATACCGACATAGAGCAACAAAATGCATAGAGCCGTGTGCATGGAAAAAAGACGGAAACCAGGAAAACTAATTGAGGTGCAATCGCAGGCGGAGATTTGCACCGTAACGCCAGTTCACCGCCTTCGTGTTACGGACAGTAAAAGTAGGTTAACATTTTTAGTGGACACGGGTGCTAATATTTCAGTACTAGAAAATAAACCTACCAGTAAATAAATCCTGTTATTTTAACGCAAAACCCGACGATTATAAGCTGTATGCAGCGAACGGGACAGAAATTAAGACATGTGGTGTAAAAACTTTGAACTTAGACTTTAATTTACGTACGCCGTTTCAGTGGACATTTGTGCTGGCTGAGGTCAAGCAACCGATACTAGGTGCTGACTTTCTAGCTCATCATAAGTTATTAGTGGACTTAAATAGACGAAAGCTTGTGGATTCTGTAACGAACTTGCATGCGATCGCATCGGTGTCAGTCCAAGAACAACCTACAGTGAGAACTATTGACTATAAAAACTCCTATAGTGACATTTTATTGGAATTTCCGAATGTGACTAAACCAATGTGTTTTAAAACTACTCCACGCCATTCTGTAGTGCATTACATAGAGACTACGGGACCAGCTGTTTACGCGCGCCCGAGACCTCTACCGCCGGACAAATATGCCATAGCAAAGGCAGAGTTCCAGAGAATGCACGAAATGGGTATATGCAGACCATCAAAAAGCAATTGGGCAAGTCCGTTACATATCGTTGTTAAGAAAAATGGTGAAATAAGGCCGTGCGGTGACTATCGTAGACTGAACGCCATTACGAAACCGGACCGATATCCAATACCGCGTATTCAAGATTGTACATATCTATTGCATGGGAAAGCTATATTTTCACGAATAGATTTGCAGCGAGCTTACCATAATATTGCCATAAATGAAGATGACATACCAAAAACAGCAATAACCACCCCATTTGGATTATGGGAATTTCCAAAATTAGGATTTGGCTATAAAAATGCTAGTCAAACATTTCAAAGATTTTTAACTAATGAAGTATTAAAGAATTTGGACTTTGTATTCATATATATAGACGATATTATTATAGCGTCATCTATAGAAGATCATAAGCAACATATACGAGAAGTGCTGAAACGTTTAGATGAGTATGGAATCACTATTAATTTGGCAAAATGTGAATTTGGTAAAACAGAGTTAAACTTTCTTGGATATCGTGTGTCAACCAAAGGTCTAAGTCCAACAGAGGAACAAGTCAAGGTTATCTCGGAATTTCCAAGGCCGAACACTGTGGAAGAATTACGTCGATTTTTGGGGATGGTGAATTTCTACAGGCGACACCTTCCTAAAGCAGCCGAGATACACGCAAAGTTGAATACTTATTTACATAATGCCAAAAAGAAAGATAAGAGCATTATATTGCATGGAACGATGAGTCGATGAAAGCCTTCGAGGAATGTAAACAAAGCCTGAAAAGCGCTGTTACACTTTCCTTTCCATCGCCAGATGCATCAATCGCTCTCATGACGGATTGCTCGAACACCTGTGCGGGTGCCGTATTGCAACAGCGTGAAGGTGACACATGGAAGCCTTTAGGATTCTTTTCCAACAAATTAAGCGAAGCGCAACAAAAATACTCGACATATGATCGCGAGCTACTTGCAATTTATATGGCTATTAAGCATTTTAGACCATTTATCGAAGGGAGACCGCTGACAGTATATACAGATCATAAACCGATTGTATATTCATTGCAGCGAAATACTGTCGGAAAGAGCGATACACCAAGGCGCATCCGACATTTGGATTTTATTATGCAGTTTTGTAATGACATAAGACACGTGTCCGGCAGCGACAATGTAGCCGCCGATTGTTTATCACGTATAGCAACTATAGACATATCACCCTTACCGATTGATTATGAACAGTTAGCAGAGTCGCAAGGAAAAGACCCGGAATTGCAAAATTTACAAAATAAGTCATACGATTTTCAACAAATATTCGTGAAGCTTTGCAAGAAACCTATATATTGTGATGTGTCATGCGGTAGAGCGCGTCCATATTTGCCCAAAGAATTTCGCATATCGGCTTTCAAAGCGTTACATGAGATTAGCCACCCAGGTGTACGGGCTACAAGAAAAATGATGCAAGAGCGCTATATATGGAAGGAAATGAATAAAGACATAGGAATTTGGACGAAGTCATGCGTAGGTTGTCAAAAGTCTAAAGTGCATAGGCACACTGTATCACCTCACGGACATTTTATTCAAACAAACAGATTTGAATATTTACATGCTGACATCGTGGGCCCCTTGAGATATTGCCAGGGGTACAGATATATCGTCACTATGGTAGACAGAAAAACGGGCTGGCCGGAAGCGTATCCGGCAAAGGATATTACATCTGAAACAGTAGCCGATATAATATACTCTGGCTGGATTGCCAGATTCGGAACGCCATTATTCCTAACAACCGACCAAGGAGCAACATTTTTATCACACTTGTTTACCTCACTTGCGAATAGAATGGGTATCAGGAAGTTCCGGACCACAGCATATCATCTGCAATCAAATGGACTAGTGGAAAGATGGCATCGGTCACTGAAAACTGCACTTATGTGTAGAGGAAACACCGATCAATGGATTTCCGAGTTACCATCAGTTCTATTGGGACTGCGAGCGAGCTTAAGAGACGATACAGAGATAAGCGCAGCTGAGATGGTATACGGTGAAGGATTACGCTTACCAGGCGACTTCTTCAACCCGCTAAGAAAGGAAAATTGTGAAAACATTACGTTTTTGAAAGATCTTCTTCTTCTGGCTTCAGTTCCAAAGAGAGAGAATCACCAAGACAAAATATTTGTTCATCCCGATTTGCAGCATTGTAGTCATGTTTTTGTTCGTGTTGACAAAGTGACAAAACCTTTAACACAGCCATACGAAGGCCCTTTCAAGGTTTTGAACAGAACGGACAAATATTTCATGTTAATGCAAGCGGATACACAGAAAGTTGTTAGTATCGATAGATTGAAGCCCGCGTTTACGTTGAATACGGAATGTGCTGACGCGCCAAATAAGGCAGCGTCGGAGGCGTCGGGTGCATCTAAGGTGTCACGATTCGGACGTACCATCAAACCTGTCGTACGCTTTATGCAATAAGCACATGTTAGTAATGGGTGGATCACAGACTAAGTCACCGAGTGAAGAAATAATTATTATATATGATTTTAGATTGACATGGTCATTTACATTAAAATTAGAATTATAGATAGATCACGGATGTACAGTACATCCGTGATCATGGTACTTGTAACAGTGCCGAAATATCGGATTCTCGAAAAAGATACTAAACATGGTAAATATCCCGTTTATAATTCTAATTTTAATGAAATAATTATTGCCCAAAATGGTGCGGGCAATAGCGCCGCCACGGCGCGCAGCACAACGGGAAACGACAGCGACAAGTTCGAAATATACTTGCTTTGCATAATCATGTGCATTCTGGCCGGAACGGTATACTTTATTTGGCGCAGATGCAAAAGGAAGTATACCTCTTTCATACGGCGAGAGATGCAGCAAACCAGCGAGCCCCGCTGCGGTGAGCTTGGCTCCCGCGGCGGCCCTCCACAGCGGATCGTGGTTTAGGCAGTGTATACGTTAAAAGTATAATAAAACTTAAGTGAAGTGATCGTTATTTGCAAATGAACTCGGACTCTAAAATAAGCTATTTACCAATTACTCGAATCGAAGTATATACAAATATATTACTCAGTTATCAGATTTTTTGCTTTATATACACTTTTTAATAAAATTTTTTACTTTTGTAAACACTATATTAGGTTATCATTTTTTTTTTGTATTCTTTGTTCTTTAAAGTTATCCCCAAAAATTTAAACAAAGGGGGATGTACTGTGCCGGCCTATGTACCATGTACCTATATAATTTTATGATATGAAAAATGTAAGCTAGTATTGTCGTGACTGTTATTATATAATAAAGATTTCTTCAATTTAAAAGTGTTTTATTACTCTTTCTCAATGATTTTAACAGATTTAACATTCATAATCAAAAACATGACATCATCACACTCGCAGTGCAGAACCAACAGATAAAGGTTCAGTGTTGCCAGAATAAATCTACTCATATTCCAACACACCTCCTTAAATTTATTCTGACAATCAAATACAATTATATAACATTTAACAAACTTCTGAATTTCTCAAATTTACAACGACCCAAGGCTTTAGTCAAAATGTCTGCAACATTATTCTCTGAACTAACTTTTACAATATCTATTACTTTATTAATATAATTTTCATTAACAAAATGATAATGTGTTTCAATATACTTTGAATTTTTTGTAAAATTGCCAAACTTAGCAATATTTATCGCACCAGAATTATCCTCATATATTTTTATTGGTTTACAAATCTCAATGTCAAAATCCTTTAAAATATCCTTCACTAATCTCAACTCATTTACACAATCAGACAAAGCAACATATTCAGCTGCAGTTGACGATCTAGCTACACCGTTTTGTTTCTTTGACTTCCAAAAAATTACATTTCCATACATTTTAATGATATATCCAGTAGTTGACTTCCTGTCTGTTATATCACCTGCCCAATCGGCATCTACATAACATTCTAAAATTTCAGAATTTAAATGTTTAGAAAAAGTTAATTTTAAATCTTTAGTCAGATACAGATACTTTAAAACTCTCAGAGCATATTTATAATGTGTGTTATCATAACAATTCTGAAATCTGCTTAAGTAGTTAACACAGAAACTTATATCAGGTCTAGTTCCAGAACTTATATACAAAAGTGCTCCTATCAAATTTCTATACTTGATGTTATCATTACAAGAGTTTGCTTGACACAATTTTAAATTTAGTTCCATTGGAGTAGAGTACAATTTAGAATTTTCAATATTGTATTTCTTAGCTAATGACAAAATGTAATCACTTTGACTTAAAGTCATTTTCCCTTCATTCTGGTTATAGTTTATATCAATACCTAAGTATGTGTTTATTTCACCTAAATCTTTCATTTGGAACCTCTTAAATAATAAATTCTTAATATAACTTAACTTTACCTTATCCTTGCAACAAATCAAAATGTCATCGACAAATAATATTATATAGGCATTGTTTTTATTATTTTTATCATTTAGTGTATATAAGCAGCAATCATTTTACTTCTTATAAAGTTTAAATCTTTCAAATATTTATCAAAACACTCATACCACGCTCTTGGGCTTTCTCTTAGTCCGTACAGTGCTTTAACTAGTTTCAATGCTCTATTGGTACCATCTTCATAACCTTGTGGTTGTTTGACATACACCTCTGATTTGACATGTCCGTTTAAAAATGCTGTTTCTACATCCAACTGTCTAATAAACATATTATTAAGACAACAATAAGATAATAAAATTTTTAATGTCTGCATTCTAGCCACTGGTGAATAAATATCATCAATTAAATCATTCTGTTGATATCCTCTAACCACAATCCTAGCCTTGTACACATCATCTGCCTTTTTAGTGTATACCCATTTCAAATCTAAAGTCTTTTTACCTACCGGTTTTTCACATAATTCCCATGTTTCATTTTTAACTAAACTATTCATTTCTTTATCCATAGCACACTTCCATTTACCTGATTCATCACTATTCATAGCATCTTCATAGCTTACTGGACTTTCAGCATTCACATAGTTTACATATACAATGTTATTATATACAAAATTTTCATCCCTTAATTTTACAGGTTTTCGTCTCTCTCTAGTAGACTTTCTTATCTCCATGTTTTCATTTTGATTTTCAAAGTTCTCACCAAAATTTTCATTTTCACCTTGCACAATACTGTCGCATTCACTTTGATCATTCACATTCTCAACAACAAAATGCAAATCTTTCTCTTCTTCTCGTACCTCTTCCAATCCTATAACATCCGTACCTTCTTCCACAATATCAACATGCCTCGCTACTATTATTTTATTATTTATCAAAACTCTGTACCCTACACTTTCATATCCCAATAAAATTCCTAACTTTGCTTTTCGATCCCATTTTGAGTTTCTTTTCACCTCAGGCACTCTAACATAAACTTTACTTCCATACAGTTTTAGATGTTTCACACTTGGTTTCTCACCAAACATTATTTCAAAAGGTGTTTTATTCCTTTCAACAGTATTAGTAATAATCCTGTTTTTCAAATAAGCTGCTGTTTTAATAACTTCAGGCCAGAATCTCCTATGTACATTAGCTTCTGCCATTAAACACCTTGCCATATCCATTATATCCCTGTTATATTTTTCTGCTGTACCATTTAATTCGTGAACATATGGTGGACATGGTTCAATGTAGATTCCCTTTTCTCTAGCAAATCTAAATATATCCTTGTTAATATATTCTCTACCATTGTCACATCGCAATCTTTTCACTCTCTTTCCAGTCTTACTTTCAACTGAATTCACATAGTCAATAAAACATTCACACACTTCATCTTTCGTATTTATTACAAACACTTTTGCTACCTTACTATAATCGTCTATAAAAGATAAAAAATATTTCTCACCATTTAAACCTGTAGTTTGATGCGGACCATTTAAATCTGTATGAATAATTTCCAATATTTCTTTTGCCCTAGTTCTGTCATTCTCAAAAGGTAAATTATGCATTTTATTTTCTACACATATGCCACACTTCATATATTCAGATTCTATATCTTTTGGTAAACCATCCAGGATTTGTTTATTACACATAGTTTTTAAATAATTAAAATTAACATGGCCTAACGTCCTGTGCAATTTCTCTTTTGATGTCATATTACACTTCCTAGATACATTAACTTCTGGATAAACAATTTCACTTGTCATGTGATACATATCATTAACTTTATATGCTACTGCCACTAAATCTCTGTTACAATCATATATTTTAGAAGTATTTCCGAATGACACAATTTTATTTTTATTAGTAACTTTACCATAGCTTATTAGATTTTTATCCATCTCTTTTACAAAAAATACATTAGACATCTTATTTGTAACATATTCACCATTTACTTTGAATTCGTGTAATACAGTACCTACTTTAGTTGCTTTAAGAATTCTCCCGTCACCCACTTTAACATTAACGGGTTGTTTGAGATCAACACACTCATAAAAATATGAATCATTATTAATTATGTGGTCAGAGCATCCACTATCAAGTAACCAATCTATCTTAGAATCACAAGAATTTACCTCAATGTCCGATTCGTTTGAAGTTTTCACCTCCGTGTAGAAACCACTCGATTTACCACCACTCTGTCCTTGAAAATGTCTCTGTTGGTGCCAATTTCCTCGCTGCTGACTCGCACCACGACCCCTATTATAACCACCACGAGATTGTCTATACTGCTGTTGCTGAGAAAATCCACCACCTTGCATTCCACCTCCTGGCTGTGATCCACCTGGCTGTGATCCACCTCCTGGCTGTTGTGCACCTCTCTGTCTCCATGAATTGTTTGATTTATTAGTACACTGCGCTATAAGATGTCCATAACCTCCACACCTGTAGCATGTCTTTCCTTGTTTCCTTTCCGTCTTGAATACATTTGTATTTGTTTTAAATCCTTCTTCTTTTTCTTTTATCTCGGCCATTTTAATTTTACTTTTCACATACTCGACAGTCTGTTCATTATCTTGCAAAACATCAATTAAATCTCCTATGTAACTTAGTGAACTTGGTAACATTTTTATCATATAACTTAATTTTTCTTTTTCTGTGATATTAGCTCCTGCACTCTTCAATTCGTTTATTGATTTTTCAAATTGAATGAAAAAATTATCTGAATTTTCAAAATCTTTTAACCTTAATTTTTCCAGTTTGTTTCTTATACATATCTGTAACGCTGTAGATTGTTTCAAATACATTTCGTCAAATTTTTTAATTATATCGTATGCCGTTGTTTCTTCTCTAATGAATTGTAGTTGGTTGTTCGATATAGCGCTATAAATTATGTTCACCGCCCTTAGATCCTTCTCGTCCCACTCGTCACCATCCGACCTCAATTTTTTTCTCGTGACAACGTCTTTGCATTTTTTCAATGAAAGTACAACATTTAAACGTATTTTCCAACACTCATATTCTTTACCATCAAATATTGGTATACGTCCTAGTTCCTCTGGGCAATTTGTTTCGGCCTTTGTTTCGGGCACGGTCTTCTTTTCCGCCATATTTTTTAAACAAAATTTTCTTCGCAATCTCCAAACAATTTTTACAAAATACAACCACTCTCAGCTACCATGTTATTATATAATAAAGATTTCTTCAATTTAAAAGTGTTTTATTACTCTTTCTCAATGATTTTAACAGATTTAACATTCATAATCAAAAACATGACATCATCACACTCGCAGTGCAGAACCAACAGATAAAGGTTCAGTGTTGCCAGAATAAATCTACTCATATTCCAACAGTGACATTCATATTAAATGGACGTATCATAACACCTCTTTTATTCCGCAATACTCAAGCCAAATATGGAACACATGCACTAAAAAGGGGCCTGAGTCCGAATCTGAATATATAGCAGGCTTATCAGCGTGATCTGGGTGAATATAAGTGGATTGAACTGAAGGGGAAGATTCAGTTGGGTCTATTGTAATTTTTTTAGCTGTACCAGAATCTCCCTGTGCATCGTTCGGGCGCTTTTTGGTTGAAGAACTGGGAGTTCGATTGAGGTTGCTCAACCTCAGTCGATCTTCAGACCCTCCAGGATCGGGTGGATGGTTATCCATCCCTATGATAAGAGTTAATTTTAGTACTTACCCAGAAACTATATGTAAACTAAGCACACAGAAACAATACAATAGCACTAAAATACTTCAACAACACAGTATTATTCGTAATATCTCTTTTGGAATAGACCAGCACTTGTAGCAAGCACAATGTCACCAACCGATCTCCATCCCAGCCTTTTAGTTCTATCGAAAGGATTGTTAGAAATTTCACTTCTAAGGTGGCAAAATAAGGGATGAACGTTTGTAATAAAATCCGTCATTTTCGAAGTTAGAAGCACGACATTTCATACACCTGGTTTTGGTTAGAAATGAATGAGCTCATGCATCAGCTTTTTTTAAAATTTTACCCATAAGAGGGTGAAATAAGGGTTGAAAGTTTATATGGGAGGTTCGTCATTTAAGAAGTAAGTGCTTCAAAGTAAGAAGCACGAAATTCAATTTGAAAGCTTCTTATTATACATATAGCTAGCTTATATTCACCATTAGACCCGGAAGGTGGCGCTGCAATCGGGTTATATTATAGGTTGTTTTTTACGAATTTATTCCCGGGCGAAGCCGGGTCCCGGGTCGTTAGTTGTTCTGCTATTTGTGCTACAAGATGAGGAAATGCTGCAGACTTGCACTGTCCGATATACGATGATAGTGTACAGGTACCGAACCGACGACGCGACTGTCACACAAACTTGTCAATGTCAGTTGCATGTTATTATAGTTCCTTGTATACAAGATAAAGTAAATTTGTATGTGGACAGTGTGTGGTTGTGTCGTATATTGTGGTATTAAAGTTGTTTGTTTCAATTGAGAGCAGGATTTAAAATATATATCTAATTTGGTGACTTCATCATTTATGAGAGTATCTATCACAAAGGGATTGTAATTTCAAAGCTGCAATTGCATTCCATACAGGTGGAACAGTTATACCTAAGCACGACAGCACCGGAAGAGCCGGTGTATGTGATGTGGGACTCTTCGGCGTTCCTGGGGGCGCTGACGCCGAAGTTCTATGTGGCCTTAACGGGTACCTCATCATTAATATCGGGGCTGATTTTAATATTCGAATGGTGGTACTTCCGCAAGTATGGGACATCGTTCATTGAGCAGGTGTCACTGACACATCTGGGCCCTTGGCTAGGTGGGGGCGGTGGAACTAGTGAAACCGAAGCATCTGGGGGTTCAGTAGAATGCAAGGTGTGGCGGAATCCGATGTCATTGCTGCGTGGGGCAGAGTACGGGCGGCTGTGGAGCGCCGCACGTCGAGCCCCACTTACATATTATGATATGAATCTTTCGGCACAGGAACACCAGGCCTGGTTCGGATGCAGTGCTGAGGTATGCTTTCACCATATAGTTTTACTGATTTAGTGTGCTAATAAACATCACTGACATGGAATATATTCTTTTTATACTTCTAGCACTAGTAGTGTGTTGGATCATTTAAGATGTAAATGACATTGCAAGGTTAAGCAATACTAGCCAGTTCAGTCTCAAGGTGGGTGAGGTGGTGGCTTGAACTGTGGAGGTGGTTATGAACACAAATATGGCTTGTTACTGTCTAGATAGTTTCATTTTTCTCCATTCAGTTCATTATCAAACTTTGACCTTTACTAAGAAATATCACCATTATGTCCATTATTGCCAAATACTGCTTGCGTTAGCCTAAGACTGCCCTGTAGAAAGGCTTTCTTTTTCAAAATATTTTTTTAGTTTTCTACCTCAAATGTGATATAGGTACAGTATTCATTAGATTTTAATAATCACAAAGATTTATATCTCTATTAAGGAGAAATGATAATTAATATCACTTAATTATCTGTGTTATTTAAATATATTTTTTAGGTATGATATCAGCAAGATTTGAGTTGTGATCTATGTTAGTGTAACCTTATTGAGATAGTTAAACTTTATGATAACCTAGTAAATTGTAAGAGCTGTCACTTAATACACTACAAAAAAGTTTGCAATTTTTCATTTAAATGTAATAAAAAAGTACCATTTATCATTTGTGATTTTTAAGAAATAAAAACTATTTCAATGGGATTTAATAGTATTTTATTGCCACCTTTTCTTATAAATTGAAGCAGTGAGTATAGTAGAGGTTCAATTATTCAGACCTCAGTTGTACTCATTTGGGATTATCCAGATTGTCAACAGTGAGCAAATTTGGTAATGGTTATTGAGGTCATTAAGAGGCATCGCAACACATGCTGGCCTAATCTCTTGCATTTCTTTTGTGGGATGTAAGTAAAACCATACAAATAAAAATACTATCTGGTGATGGACCTATCTAGGTCATAAACTTGCACTTGACCCAAGTTTTATTTGTAGAGATATTCATATTAAAAAAAATACAGTATATTCAAATTATTGAATTTTCAATTAACCAGTCATCTGGTCCTGCTTCATGGAGTATCAACTTGTTAAATATTGAAACATAGTAATGCAAAAGATCTATTCAAAGCCTGCTAGTAAGTAACAGATCAATATCTGTTTCTTATTAGTGTCCAGACACAGATTCATATCTATTTTGGTTCCCTGAATATCTGCTGATATAGATTCGGTTAAGAATAAATGATTCCGTAATACTAATACATAATAGAATCTATTCTAGTTCAAGTTTCCTTAAAGTGTAAATTTTAAGTTATATTTTTATTCACTACTCTCCTATCTCGCCCTATGTGGTCAGTTGGATACTTAATTCAGTTCAACAGATGCAGTTATTCCCAGTCATCACCGCTGGCTTCCTTACCACATTGGTAACAAAATGTAGTACTCTGTGTGTGTGTGATAAGATGGTTTTATTACTATTGTATCCCAACTGCGTGATAATCATCATCAACCTATGCTAGTCCTCTGCTGGACACAGGTCTCCCCTAATGAGTACCATAGCGCCCTGTCTTCAGCTTGCCGCATCCAGCATCTGTCCGCAGTCTTTCGCAGTCTTTCGCAGATCGTCATCCCACCTGGCTGGAGGGCGTCCTACACTACGTTTGCCGAGTCGCGGTCTCCACTCAAGAACATGTTTACCCCAGCGGTTGTCGGTTCTTCACGAGATATGGCCGGCCCACTGCCACTTCAGCTTGCTAATTCTTTGAACTATGTCGATAACCTTGGTGTTTTTTTTTTTATTTTTTTTTATTAAAGGTTCACAAAACTGGTCAATACAATTGACAATTACGCTCACAATTTAACACTATGATGTTACATGTTTGTAAGACCTACTAGATGCGAACACAACATAACACAAAACAAATTACAAATTAATACTACTGAGAAATATTACAGAAATTATCCACTTATTTGTTCAAAACAAAGCTTCTTGAAACTATTCATCTTTACGCTAAAAATATCGATTTCGCTGCCAATACAGTTGTATGCAAAACACATGCGGTAAATAGGTGCGTGCCGCCAAGATTGGTTCGAGCAGTTGGCGTCACAAAGGTCTTCCTATTGTCACTACGAGGCACCGCAAACGTTAGTTTCTCTAGCAGATCTGGACAGTCGATTGAGCCACTAATAACTTTGTATAAAAATGTAAGGTCAGCTACATCGCGCCTTTGTTGCAACGAGTTAACGCTATAATAGCCCAGTCGTGTTTCATAGGAAGCAAGCTCACGGCACTTGTTATCCGTAAAAGATAAATGGTACATGAAGCGCCGCTGCACCGCTTCGAGCCGATCAATGTGAGTTTTATAAGTAGGGCTCCATACGGGGCTGCTGTACTCCACTAAACTACGAACATAGCAATTAAAAAGTAGTATTGATACTGATGGATCTCTGAAAATCTTGGTTTGTCGAATAACGAAACCAGCGAGTCTGCTTCCCTTCTTAACAATGTGGTCAATATGCTCTCGAAAGTCCAACTTTACATCCATTATGACACCCAAATCTCTTATACTCGAAACCTCACTTAGTTTTGTTCCATTAAGATAATAGGTTACAGCGGTAGGTTTTCTCTTGCGAGTGAGTTTTATGTGGTGACATTTAGAGACATTGAGAGACATACAGTTGGTGAAACACCATTCATTTATTCTATCAATGTCATTCTGTAGGATACGGGTATCATAGTTACATGCAATTGTCTTATAAATTTTTAGGTCATCCACAAATAACTGACACTTAGACTTAATAATGCTACATAAATCATTGACAAAAAGAATGAAGAATAACGGACCCAGGTGGGAGCCTTGCGGTACGCCAGATGGTACACATTTGGGTTCTGATAGAAAGCCCCGAACTTTTACCATTTGTGAGCGATTACGCAAATACGATTCGCACCACCTTAGCAGCGAACCACATACACCCGCATGGTCAAGCTTGCGAACCAATCGATCGTGATTTACTACGTCAAAAGCCTTTGAAAAATCTGTGTAAACTGCATGAACCTCCAATTTTTTCTCCATTGCTTCGGAGATCTCGTTTACATAGCACATGAGATTAGATGTAGTTGATCGTTTAGGTAAAAATCCGTGTTGATATTCACTAATGTCGTTTTTTAGAAAGGGCAGTAATGTTTTTTGAACCAGGGATTCAAACAGTTTACCATAAGCGGACAAGATAGATATTGGTCTGTAGTTGGAAACGCTACATGCATCACCTTTTTTCAAAATGGGAGTAACATGAGCAGTCTTCCATTTAGATGGAAATGCACCGAGACATAGAGATCGGTTGAAAATGGTATATAAAGGTTCATAAAGTTGTTCGGCACAAGATTTGAGAAAAATTGGAGGAATTTGGTCTGGCCCAGGCCCTTTGTTGATGTCCAATGATTCTAAAGATTTTAATAAATCAGATTTCGATATCTCGAAGTTATCTTATCTAGACATCTTGGTGGTCACTGTTATCAAAAGTTGTGTCAAACGTTGAATAAAAATATTGAGAGAACAATTCCGCGATATCCTTGCCACCACGCGCTGTTTCATTTTGTAAATACATGTCATCCGTTATGTCACAGCTATTAGATTTTGAAAATTTAATGAAGTTCCAGAAGTATTTAGGGTTTCGCTTAATGTTCACTTTCGCATCCGCTTTAAACTTGGAATAACATTGTGCTATCATTTTGCTGCAGCGAGCCCTCAGCATGTTATAGGTTAATTTGTCTCGAGGATTGTTATACTTTTTGTAAATTTTGTGAAACTTCGACTTTTCATTTAGTGCATTGATCAGAGAGGAACTGTACCACATGGGATATCTGAGATCCTTTCTTTTAGTTAAAGGCGTGTATTTTTTAATTATTGGCATTGTAAGATTATAGAAAACATCGACCATGTGATCTATGTCATTCATGTTTACGAAACTCTTAGACCAATGTATATTGGATAGGTCATTTGCGATTTCTTCATAATTAGCTATGTTGAAGTTAAAGATGGGTTCTCTATTTATTTTGGGTATTTTTAGTGAGTTTGACTTGAAAGTGGTCACAAGTGCTGGATGGTAGACGTCTATTTCAACTAAAGGATGGTCAGATTCTGAAGTACTGAATAGGTGATCCCGATTTGTAAGAATTAAGTCTAGTCTTTCTCTGTCGGATGTATTCATTACGAATCCTATCCTTCAGAGAAACTCCGAGCATAGCTCTTTCCATAGCTCGCTGAACGACTTTGAACTGGTGGACCAGCCCTACCGTGAGTGTCCACGTCTCATCTTCGTAGGTCATTACGGGTAGGACGCACTGATTGAAAACTTTCGTTTTCAAACACTGCGGTATGGATGACGAGATGACTCGACGTAGTTTCCCAAACGCTGCCAGCCTAGCTGGATCCTCCTCTTGGCCTCCTTCTCAAAATTGTTTTTACCTAACTGCACAATCTGCCCGAAGTAAGTGTACTCAGCAAGAATTTCAAGAAGGTGGCCATCCACGACGACCGGTCCTAGATCAATGTGGCCATTGATCATGACTTTGGTTCATAACAAATTAATGCCAAGACCGATGCGTCGCGAGGCTGAAACTAGGCCGTCCAGCATCCGGGTTAGCTCCTCTAACGACTTCGCCATTAAGACTATGTCATCAGCGAGATCGCAGGTGTGAGATGTAGTCGCCGTTTATATTTATGCCCTTACCTTTCCAGTCTAGCGTCTTAAACATATCTTCCAATGCACTCGTGAACAGTTTCGGGGATATGACATCCCCGTGTCTCACTCCTCTGCGCAATTGGATGGGTTTAGACTGCTGACACTGTACTTGCACACTCATAGTGGCGGCTTCGTAAAGGCATCTCAGCACCTCGACATAACGATAGTCTACTTGGCATCGCTGTAAGGATTCCAGAACAGCCCAAGTTTCGACGGAGTCAAAGGCCTTTTCATAGTCCACAAAAGCGAGAAACAGGGGCTGATTATACTCTTCGGAGTTCTGTATAATCTGCCTCACTGTGTGAATGTGGTCTATGGTGCCATATCCTCCGCGGAACCTTGCTTGTTCCGGTGGCTGGAACTCGTCGAGTCTCCTGGCGAGACGATTCGTGACCACTCGTGAAAACAGCTTATAGACGTGGCTCAAGAGTGTGATGGGTCTGTAGTTTTTAAATAGGGTCTTATCACCCTACTTAAAAAAGAGAACAACCAAACTACCGTTCCACGCCTTAGGAGTTCTCCCACTGTGAAGGATTGAAGAGTTTCTGTAGCTCCTGGAAAAATGGAAAAGTCCCCGGTGAAGACGAAGCTCTGAAGTAATTCCGTCCTCATCGGTGACTTTTCCATTTTTAAGCTGCCTCAGAGCTAACACGATCTCGTCTTGATTGATATCAGGCAGTTCGTCGGTATAGTGGCGTGTCAGGGTGGCTCTGGAGTCATGTTAGTCTGGTCGAGAACGGGGAGCTTGTGCAGTGTATAGACGGCCATAGAAATCATTTATCTCGGCGGAGATCTCCGGCTTCGACAATACGGTCATCCCGTCGTGCGTTTTGAGTTTCGTCAGATGGCTCCTGCCAAGCTGCTGGAGAATATTTTGGACCCACGGTTTCGCTCTATCGCCTCTTCAATGAGGTATATTTTTGGGGCTCCGAAGGTCGCGCCGTACCATCTTCGCAATTTCCTTGTTTAGGTCTGACCTGTTTGACGAAGTCTTGGGTGGTTTTCCGTCTTCTTCTCATCAGCCCCAGAGACTCATCCGAGAGTTTGGACTTCCTGCCAGTACGCTGTTTTTTACAGAACTTGATGCCCTCGTCCCTCAGCGTTTCGACCAGATTGTGTAGGGTCTCGTCAGCGTCATCAGTGGGTTCCAAGGCAACAAATCTTTCCCCGAGACGCTGCTGGAAATTCTCGGTGCCCGCCATGATTTGGGTTGGGTTAGGTCAGAGCGTGGACATCATCAGACGGTTTCTTTCGAGCTTTAGGTTGTATATTCAGAGAACCAAGAGCAGTTGGTGATCAGATCCGGTATTAAACCTGTTGATCACTGAGACATCTCTGAAAATGTGCTTGCTATCCGTCATGATGAAGCCTATCTCATTTTTTTGTCACAGCGTCGGGGCTTGGCCATGTCTACTTCCTATGAGGTTGTTTCTTAAAGAAGGAATTAATTAAAAACAGTCCCTCTTTCTCAAGGAAGTTGACAAGCATTTGCCCCCTGTGATTTCTTGAACGTTGTTAGAGAGGGCCCTATTGACGAGGAAACCTACGCCAACCTGGGATGTTTTATCACCCTCGCGAAAGTAGAGAAGATGGCCCGAGTCAAGGGTTACGGTGTCCGTTCCCTCTCTACGGACTTCGCATAACCCGAGAACATGCCATTTAATGTTCTCTAACTCCACTTCCAACTGCGCTAGATGATGGCCAAACCTCAGAGTGCGTCTGTTATACGTAGCCAGGGTCAATTTGAGAAGTGTGTGGTAGCCTAGTGTAGCCCGGGGATTCTTAGCACCCCCTGCCCCGCCGTTACCATGGCCGCTACCATGACCAGGGATAGCCAGGCGGCCGGGATCTGGGGGCCATCTTTTGGCTGTTTTCTTCATTTGGGGGGTAATGCACATAATCCTTTCGTGCATTACCCCCCATTTTTGTTGAGGATCGCAGTTTGGTGGAGGGGTTGTTCTGCGGGG
Organism: Cybosia mesomella; assembly: GCA_946251805.1. Classification (NCBI taxonomy): domain Eukaryota; kingdom Metazoa; phylum Arthropoda; class Insecta; order Lepidoptera; family Erebidae; genus Cybosia; species Cybosia mesomella. The sequence goes on from OX276396.1 coordinate 175,497, forward strand.
GCGCTGCTGCCTGGGATATGTCCCTTAGTCGCCTCTTACGACACCCACGGGAAGAGTTGGGGTGGTGCTATTGTAGGCCGGCATCACATAAGTGATAATAAATAACAAATATTTACTGAATCGCGATAAAGTCGGACTGATGGCTTGCCGGCAGGGGCCCGCCGAGGAGGCGATGGGCCGCGCCTGGCGCGAGCGCGAGCCCGGCGCGCGAGTGGCCGCCGCGCGCCAGGCGCTGGCGCTGCGCCCCGACTGCGCGCCCGCGCTGCTGCTGCTGGCCGAGGAGGACGCGCCCACCGTGCTCGAGGTAGGCACGGCCAGCGGGCCCACCGTGGCGCCTCTCTAGCCAATTTATTTATTTATGTATCCTCCATGATGGGTTTTACTGCCGCTATTACTGGCGTCGTACCTTATGAAACGCATTGTCGTGCTTTATTCAAATGTATGCGCTCTGCAGGCGGAGCGCGTGCTGCGGCGCGCGTGGCGCGCGGCCGAGGCGGCGTGGCGCCACAGCGCGGCGGGCGGCGCCGGCGCGGCGGGCGAGGCGCGGCGCGACGCGGCCGTGCTGGCGCACGTGAAGCGCCGCGCGGCCATGTGCGCGCGCCGCCTGGGCCGCCTGCGCGACGCCGCGCGGCTGTTCCGCGAGCTGCAGCGCGACGCGCCCCCCGCGCTGCACGCGCTGGCCTTACACGAGAACCTGCTGGAGCTGCTGCTGGAGCAGCGCGCCTTCGCCGACGCGGCGGCGCTGCTGGCGCGCCACGACGACGCCGCGCTGCCGCGCTCGGCCGCCGTGTGCTACAGCGCGGCGCTGCTGCGCGCGCGCGCCGCCGCGGGCGCCGCGCCGCGCTCGGGCGCCGAGCTGGGCGCGCTGGAGGCGCTGCGCCGCGCCATCGAGTTCAACCCGCACGTGCCGGAGTACCTGCTGGAGCTGCGGCCGCTCACGCTGCCGCCCGAGCACGTGCTGCGGCGCGGCGACAGCGAGGCCGTGGCCTACGCCTTCTGCCACCTGCGCCACTGGCGCGCGAGCGACGCGGCGCTGCGCCTGCTGGGCGCGGCGTGGGCGGCGCGCGGCGCGGGGGCGGGCGCGGGCGCGTGCGGCGCGTGCGCGGACCGCGAGCTGCTGCCGGCGCACCACGCGCTGTCGCAGTTCCCGCGGCGGCGCGCGCCCGCGCTGCTGCCGCTGGCGGCGGCGCTGTGCGCGCTCACGGCGCTGCTGGCGCTGCTCGCGCACCGCTGGCCGGCGCACGCGCACGCCGTGGCGCGCGCCGCCGCGCAGCAGCTGGACCCGCGCCGCTTGCACGCGCTGCTGGCCGCCGTGTAGCCGCCCGGTGGCCCCCTGTAGCCGCCCGGTGGCCCCCTGTAGCCGCCCGGTGGCCCCCTGTAGCCGCCCGGTGGCCCCCTGTAGCCGCCCGGTGGCCCCCTGTAGCCGCCCGGTGGCCCCCTGTAGCCGCCCGGTGGCCGCCCTGTGCTAAAATAATATATAAACGATGAGTGTGTACCTGACTTCTTGTTATAATTTTTTCCCCCGATTGCACCGAAACCCTATACGTGATGTCGATTACGCCTGTTTGAACAAATTTGGTCCTTAGCCAATATTATGATTGTGCTGACCAATTATGTGTACCGTTATATATTTAAAAAATCTTTGGAGGTGGGGGAATTTCCTAGTTTATGGAACTGGACACTTATCACTCTTATTCCCAAAAATGACCTAAGAGATGACTTAACACAATATAGAACCATAGCAAAAACAAAACTATTTGGTAAAATATTTGCGAAAATTGTTACACGGTCACTTGTTAATGTAGTACACAATCATGTCTCAGTGAACCAACATGGGTTTTGTAGAGGACGCTGAGTATAAACTAACATGCTTACTTTTTCGGGTTTTTTAGTCGATGCCATGGATGAAAGGATACAGGTGGACGTCGTGTACTCCGTTTTTTCCAAGGCATTCGACAAAAGAAACCATGATCTTTTAATCGAAAAATTTTGGACGATCGGGATACACGGTGACTTGCTTCGCTGGATAAATTCGTACATTAAGAACCGCTTGCAGGCAGTTTCTAATAATGGTTACACTTCAAGATTCTTAGTAAGTCCCTCAGGAATCCCTCAGGGATCCCATTTGGGGTCACTTTTATCTATTCTTTATATAAACGACCTAGAAAAAGCACTTCATTTTTCAAAATTTCTAATTTATGCAGATGACGCAGAATTTTTCAAAATGATATGCGATTTAGGAGATTATATATCTGGGGATTATATATCTAGAAATCATATATCTGGGTTTGTGAATCAAACCAACTATATTTAAATTCAGATAAATGCTTTGTTATAACCTATACCCGTAAACATAATCCTATAATATTCGACTATATTGTTCAGTGCGTGAACCGAGGGAGCGCAGTAATAAAAAAAAAACAATTAACAGCTCTGCTACCAGTCTCCTTTACCCGGAGACAAGGGTGAGGAGTGAGACCACGAGCAGGTAGGATTCAAGCCGTAGCCCCACCACTCACTTTCACGCAATCACTACTTCGTTGAGAAGCGTGATCTAAAGCCGACAGTGGAAACGCAAGTAAAACGAAGACTTAATATCTTACTAAAATAAAGTGTCTAATGATCCGGATCTACACCAAGGTGCAGTCAACAAACGTTACAAAATCATTAATCAAACACTTACCGCAATTTTATGAAAACAGGTTAACCGAACCGACTAAAAACGCACGAAGCATCAAACACCGGAAGGAATTGAACCGCGTGTTAAGTTTCCAATGGCAAACCAAAATTAAATCAATCCGTTATTTATTATCAACAATATATACATAAAATATATTACGAAACGGGTCACTGACCTTCAATGGACCGGGATTCAGCCGGGAAAGTAGCAAAGATTGGAAAGTGTGCCTATTTAGTATATATAATTATACAGGGTGAGGAAAAAGTATGGAAACCCAGGGAAATTCACTCACTCTAATTCTTGGCTCTTCTGTGACTGACCATAACAGTCTCTTACTATGTCTTCCACATAAATTCATTTACTCTAAAAATAATCGCTCCACTTCCAGCATCAATCAATTAGACAACTTGTAGTGTCCATAGATTATAAATTAGTAAGTATAGATTTTAAGTTAAGTCAAGCACTAGTGTGCCCATTAGGGCACATCCCTAGAACTTGGGGGAGTTGAAATAAACATGGTGACACGCAATGGTGTACTTTTATTATGTCTACAATAATCTTAAAAATCCTCGAACTTCGATTCCTGGCAGAACCCAAAACACGATACAACTATTGATAATGATTTCAATAAATTCGATTTTGAATCAGTATATTGTCTAAAGGACCCAAATATTGCCACAAAACTCCTAGTGGTTACTTTGAGGATTACTATTAAAAAAAACTCTTAAAGTGGAAAAATATCGAAAAGCAATCATCTTATTAAACCATGGATTACTGTTGGCCTTCTTCGTTGTGGGTATCAGAAATAGAGACAATATGCATAAGAAACTCAAACTTTATCCTAATGATGAAATCCTAAAATTAACATATAAGAGATACAGAAACTTCTGCAACAAAATTCTAAAAAAAGTGAAAAGGCAATATGATATGGCACAACTCGTGGATGCTGGTTCTGACAACAAAAAGATCTGGAAAGTTATTAAAAGAGTGACAAACTGCTCTGAATCTAAGTCTTCTTCTGGCTCCTTGCTTTGATCTGCCTCAACCCCCATGCTATCAGTAGATAAAGTAAATAGGTACGTCGCAAATGTTGGTAAAACACTCGCATCTAAAATTCCGTCCATCCACGCTCTCCCTCAACTTACATTTACTGATTCTTCTGTGAACCCTTGTAGCTCCTTTGTGTTATTATCAACGGACTGTGAGGAAGTTGCATCTATTTTTTATTTATTTATTTATTCACTTTACTTAAAACTACCATTACAGGTTACCCCAATGCGATAGCTAGTAATTAATATAACTAATAATAAATAATTGTCATCGGATTGTGCCGTAGGATGGGATAATATATCAACAGTTTTACTTAAGCGATACAGTACCAAGTTGATACCCGTTCTTACACATATTTATATGTTTATATTTGTTTAGACTGGCACATTTCCCACCTACTTTAAAAAGTCTGATTCACCCAGTTTACAAGAGCGGGGATAGAGAGTGCGTCAACAATTATCATCCAATTGCAGTGCTTCCCATAATGTCTAAGATTCTGGAACGTATAATTAATAATAGGCTAATGAATTACCTTGAATATAAAAACCTTCTATCTCCAAGTCAATATGGCTTTAGGCGCAATAAATCTACCTCTGATGCTGTCCTAGTCCTAACAAACCATATAGTGAAAAGTCTAAGAAGAAAGTCCTAAAAATTTTCTTAGATGTTGCAAAAGCCTTTGACACAGTTTCTATTCCACTCCTGCTGCGAAAGTTAGAGAGCATTAGTATTAGAGGACTGCCCCTTGCCATTTTCAGAGACTATCTACAACATACAATGTGTTAAAATCTGTGAACATATGGGTAACGAACTTCCTGTTACATTTGGTGTTCCACAGGGCACCCTCCTCCTGCCCATGGTCTTCCCAGCCTCTTGGCTATTAAGACCGAATCACGGGAGGTGCGCGCCTTACTTGCGAAGACTCTTTCGGGCGCGCACAATCTTGACTCCCACAAATTCTGTCCCGGCCCTCTCCCCATTCAGGGGCGGCTACAAGCGAGATGCCGCAGTTGCGGCCCACAACACAGTACGGCCTCGCCGCCCGCTCGGGTCCTGTGTTGGTATTTACACCACCAGGTTGTCATCAATTTGACTAAGACGCGCGTGCCACTTGTACGCAAAGGATCGAAACTGCCGGAAGTTTGCCTCCGAGGAGACGAGGTCGCGATAGTACACCGGTCCTTCCTCCTCCCTCGTGATCGCATCGAGCAGGCGTTCCCGGTCATCACTGTAGAGGGGGCAGTTCCACAGAACGTGGTCCAGGGTCTCCTCGACTCCCGCTTCGCAGGTGCACACCGGCGACCGCACCAACGCCATGTCATGCAGCCTTTTCCTAAATGCTCCGTGTCCCGTCAGAAGCTGTGAGACTTTATAGTCAGGCTCGACCCATTTAGCTTTAAGGCGAGCCAACACGTCCGGGAAGAACCGATGGAGGTCCCTACCCTTATCCTCCTCTTCCCATCTCAGCTGCCATGAGGCAACCGTCTCCTCCGAGATTTGTTTACTTCCCGTTGTGAACTCGTCCCGGTTGAGGTGACGGATATCATCTATCCTGCCAGCACGTATCACCGCTAAGTCAGCGGGTAGGACCCCCGCCAGCACCGGCAGAGCTGCGGAGCTAACCGACCGGTAGCATTTGGTTAGCAATATTAATGCTGGGCGTTGCGTCCTAAGCAGAGCGCCGCGAACCACATAGGCAGACACGCGCCTCCACCAGCAACCTGCCGCGTACGTGACAATCGCGGAGTAGGTGCCCTGGTACAGGAGCTTAAGGGCTCGGTAACGAAGGCCCCAGGAGGCGGTGGAGACGCGAGCCATCCTACCAAGGGCCGCGGCGGCTCTCTCCCCAATGGATACCGCATGCTCCCTGAAGCTAAGGCCTGAGTCGAGTACCACACCCAGAACCCTGGTCGACTGTACGCTTCTGACTGAGACCCCATCGAGCCTGATCGTCGGGGGGCGGCCTGGCATCTTTCCCTTCATGGTCATAGAGAATGACTTGGAGAGAGAGAAGCCAAGGCGATTGCGCTCACCCCATTCCGATATCAGGACCATGGCACGTGAGGCCGACGCCTCGACGCCGGCGCGTGAATTGGACTCGATGAAGATCGTAACATCATCAGCGTAGGCGACCAGTTTGACTCCGTCTGGGTATGGGAGCCGAAACAGGTCGTCCATTAAGACGGTCCAGAGGGTTGGGCCCAACACCGAGCCCTGTGGGCAGCCCATTGTGGATGTCTTCCACACAGCCCTGTCCCCTACGAAAAGGCCAACCCTCCGATGCGAGAAATACGAAATGAGCATGCGGTATACATTGGGTGGGCATCCCCCATTCTTTGCCTTAAGGAGGATCATTGGCCACCATACGTTATCAAACGCCCCCGAAATATCTAAGAAGACAGCCTGAACGTACTTACATGCGCTGTTGTTCGCTGTGTCCTGAATGGACTGGAGAGCCGTAAGAGTCGAACGACCTGTTGTGAATCCGTGCTGGCAGGGAGATTGATTGCGCTGGATGCTCGGCGCACACTTGAGCATTACCCGCTCCAGGATTTTCCCATAACGGGAAGTAGCGTGATGGGGCGGTACGCTTTGGGATCGGACAGCGGCTTACCATTTCCTTTCGGAAGTACCGCAAGCCGGCCGTCCTTCCACGCACCCGGAAAAGTGCCCTCCTCAACGCAAAGGCCGAAAATTCGCGTTAGCTCGGAGCTAGCTGCGTGCCACACATGTTTGACCATGCGGGCAGTAATTCCATCGATTCCCGGAGCAGTGTTAGGTAGATTCTTGACTAGCTCCCACACCTCCTGACGTGACAAAGGAAGTGCGTCCCGGCCCGAGGGGGTGCAGGCCGCCAGGACCCTAACTTGTCGATGGTAAGTAGAGTCTATGGAGACATTGTCGTCCGGGCATAAGGAGTAAACAAGGTTGGTCATGGCGGCCCCCACGTCCCCCGGGAGTTCCTACAAGTACCTAACCGCATTGATAATGTTTGGTGCGGGACGGTGTCTGCCGGTCGCCGCCCGATAAGCGAGCCCCCATGGGTCCGAGTTGCCAGAGTCGGCCAGATCCCTAAAAAAGTCGATTTGCGCTTTCTCCATTAGTCGTCTATAACGGCGCCGGTGCTCGCTTACACTAGATTTAGCCGAGGCCAGAAGGGCCTCGGGTAGGTCGCGTTTCCTGGCTGTTTGCCAGGCCCGGCGCGCTTTGTTGTGCGCCCTGCGCGCCACGTCGAGAGCCGGGGTCCACCATTCGTGGCCCTTGGCTCGTTTCCTACTGCTGACAGAGCCCAGTGCGGTCTCCGCCGCACACCCCACTAGGCTAGTGAAGTCGGAGCAGACCCTGTCTGCACCCCGTGTCCAGTCAAGCCGACCCACCAGTTCGTGGACCCGAGTTTGGAAGAGTTCCCAGTTTGCACCGCGCTCCCGAAACCTCTTTGGTTCTCCCGACAGTGCCGCATGGTGTGGAAGCTGGCGGTGTGTGTGGCCGGTGGTGATGGTGGCCACTATCAGCCTGTGGTCTGAGGAGCTGGCATTCGGGTAGACTCTCCAGTCTGATATTTCAGCACCACGAGTTGACAGAGTCACGTCGATGAAGGATTCCCCATTGACGGTGGAGAAGAAGTTACTAGAAGTACATAAAGTTTTCTGACCGTCAAAAGAGATGAGTTGGTATAGAGAGTTTCTGTTGGAAATCTAAAGGGCCTAAAAAACATAACCTTAAGCAGGGACCTTTGAGCTCGTTCGAGTTCTAGAAACTTGATTTTGGTGGCTCCTCCCCAAGCTGGCAAGCAATATGCCAGCACTGATTGTGCCAGTGATATGTAAATCTGCTGTAGCAGACTTTTCGATGTTACGTGTCGCAATGTCTTAAATGTCCAGATCAGTTTCCTTACTCTTGCCATTAAAAGTTCAGTGTGGTTGTGCCATGATAGGCGCTGGTCGATCATTATACCAAGGTATTTGACACACTTAACTTTTTCAATTTTCGCGCAGGTACGCAATGAGCTTGAAATACGTTGGCACTTATGTATTGTTATATTAAGGTCTGGTGGCTGAGAACACTCATACTTGGTGAAGCAGATAAATTTAGTTTTGGAGGTGTTAAGAGTTAGTAGGTTTAGGTCAAGCCAAGCGGCTATCTTAGAAAGGCCAGTTTCTGCGTTTTGTTGGACATTTTTCCAGGTTCGACCACTGAAAACTATAGCGGTGTCATCTGCATACGAGTAAATGTGAGCTCCTTCAATTTTCATATTACAGAGGCTATTTATATAGAGTAGGAATAAAGTTGGGCCGAGGACACTACCCTGTCCAACACCATAAGTTACCTCCTCTTCTGAGCTGGTGACGTCAGAGAGCTTAACTTTTTGTTTTCTGTCAGTCAGATAATCTTTGATCAATTGAAGGGGAGATCCTCTTATGCCGTGTTGCTCTAATCTGTCCAGAAGGATGGGAACAGACACGGTGTCGAAGGCTTTTTTAAGATCAAGGAAGACAGTGAGGCACCTATCTCCCCTATCTACTATACTAGTTACAGTAGAGGTAAGCGCCAACACTGCATCCTCAGTCGACCTGCCTTACCTGAAACCAAACTGAAAAGGTGATAATAGTTTTGCTTGGTTGAGATATTTTATCAGTCGCGAGTTTATTAATCTCTCTATAATTTTCGACATAGATGTCAAGACAGAGATAGGCCTATAATTTGACACATCTGTTCTGTCCCCATCCTTGAACATCACACATAACATAAAAAACATAAACTCACGCCTATATCCCCGAAGGGGTAGGCAGAGGTGCTAGCACCCACATTTCGCCAGTTTATTATTAATATTATTATTTAGAACACAGGTGTAATTAATGCTAATTTCATAGCAGAGGGAAAAATTGAGTGCTCGAAACATAAGTTTGCCAAATGGGATACAACTGGAACGACAAAACCACAAGCAGCCTTTAGAAATCTTACTGGGATATTATCCCAGCCAGGGGCGCTGTCAGATTTAAGGTTTATCACAATGTTATGTACCTCATAACGATCCGTGTTCAAAATTCCAAAGGATGTTAACGGTGGATGTTTAGATATATCAGGGTTTATATTGCTCTCTGTAGTAGTTCTAGCACTGATTTCGTTGGCAAGAATCTTACCTATGTTAGAGAAGTATTTATTTACTGTATCAGCAGATTCCTCTGGGGTAGCCTTTATTTCAAGTGAATCTGTATTGGGGGTTTTCTTTGGTTTACGCTGGGTAATGTTATTTATTGTATCCCATAGCTTTTTAGGGTGTTTCTGCACTTTTACTAACAGGTCTTTGTCGTGTTTACGTTTTTGCTTTTTTATTAGACAGTTGCAGTAATTACGGTATCTTTTATATGTTATTTTTAATATTTCGTTGAAAGGATCTTGTTTAAGTCTTTTTTGCATATCATTCCGGTTCCGGATGCAGCGAAGTAAACCAAAGGTCATCCATGGTTTGATCATTTGGTATCTTAAAGGAATTTTCTTAGTGACGGTGTTGGCTGCAAGACATGATTGTAATATATATATCATGCGGTCAGTAAGAATGTTAGGATCATTTATATTTATTAGAGATAGGAATTCACTTTGTTTTAACCACTCGAGTGCGTTATCTATATCAAGTGTTGTTCTTATGAAGGACCTTTTCTGTTTAGTCATTTGAATTTGGGGGGATAGTTTTAAAAATATAGTTAAATGATCTGTGATGGTTGTTTGAATAATAGCAATAGTAGGTTTATTGTTTAGTGGACTAAGTTTTACCATAAAATGGTCGAGGCACCTTTTCTTTCGAGTAGGTAGTGTGTGACCTGGAAGTAAGCCATGCATAGCCAACATGTTTAGATATGTATGTCTATTTGAGCGTTCTTCCGATTTTTCTTTATCGAAATATATCAAATTTATATTTATATCACCAGTTATCACAATATTTTTACAAGATGCAATAGTAGTTAAGTGTTGACTAAGGGAATTAATGAATTCATCTGCTTTTAAATTTGATGGAGATCGGTAAATGGCCAATACTAAAAGGTCGGGGTTTATATTAATTTGAAGACAGGAGGCGTGTGTTAATATCACTTCCTGTACATCAGGTTCATGTGTATTTTTAATGTAGGTGACCACTCCATCCGCTGCGTTAAGGTGATTTGTAGACTGATAAGATGTGTTATTTTGAATTTGAGGTATTGGCTTGTCCCTATTAAGTCTGCATTCGCTCAAAGCTATAATATCAATCTCTGTTTTTAGACTTTGTAGGTTTAGGAGAAAGTCATGTATTTTGGCATTATAAACGCTTACTATATTTTGGGAAACGATGGTGAAGTCTGTGGGGGTCACCTGAATAAGATTTGGAAAATCCTCTGAAGAACAGTCATAAACGTGAGCAGTAACTGTTTCATCAATTTTATTTAGTGTTTGTAGGGTTTTATCCATAATCGTATTTATAATTAATAATGAAGTACGTGTCTTTAAGGGTATACATGTGTGAGTGTTGGTGTTTGTGTGCGTGTTTACTGTGTAAATGTGTGGGTGCAGAAGGTATTTTTTGAATAGTGGTGATAATAGGCTTTACGTGTAGTCTTATTGTTAGTAAATGTTGAGTGGTTTCGCTTTTTCTATACATATCTTTACATATAAAATGATTAAAAATTAAAATGTTAAAAGAATGACTGAGGTGTTTTGGTGAGTTGCAAAATTTACTACAAAAGGAATACACTGATATTTCCTCTAGTCATTTAAGTTGCATAAGGTTATTCACCTGCGCTTCACTTTTTATAATTATAGAAGGTGAGTCATCGCCTTTCTTAACAAATATTTTGCCGTACGAGGTCCAGCAATATCTATACTCTCTGGACTTAGCTAGGTCGCGAGCAAGAAAAAACAGTCTTGACCCTTTAGCAGTTAGTTGCTCCGAAACATATATTGGGGTATATTCATCACTTTTAAATCCAAGATTTTTTGCACAGATTTTATCGCTATGCTTCCTGTTATATTCTTTGCATTTATGGAGCAGTTCGGTTTTAAGTATGGTAGAGCTTAGTTAAACTATTATTGAGCTGGTCCCGGTATACGTCTTTGATGCCTCTCGTCTCAATTGTACAGTCTACCGCCTCCGATAATTTCTTAGCCATATTTAGGAGGTCATCTTTCGATTCTTTAGCTACTTTTGGTACGTTTTTTAGTTCGATGTTGGACTTGCGGCTTTCCCTTTGGAGATCTTCGATTTTGTCTTCTAAAATCACAATGTAGTCGCTGTCTTTCCTCACCCGGGCCTCCAGTTGCTCCATCTTCTTCTTAAGATCGTCATTTTGCGCTGACAAAACAGCCATTGCATTTTCTATATTTGTATTTGTTGTTTTTATTTCCATTAGTGTCGGGTGAAATTTTTTAAATTCATCCGCCTGTTTATTCATCATGGTTGAGATCATGTTTTTTATTTCCTCCTTGAAGGCCATGAAGTCGTCGTTGTCGTAATCCCGTCCTCTTGGGCGTTTGGATCGTTGGTATACGTAAGTAGGAGGGGTGGGCTGTTCTGCCTGGTCGGTAATGTTTGACTCAGATAACGATCTATTGCCTAGTTCTTGCATTTTTAACAGCTACAGAAGAATATTAGATTGTACGGGGTAGTTTCGGACGAGTTCGATAGATGTTATTAGTAGGTAATTACCAGATATACCCTTATACAAGTATACTCAGTATTGTAGTGGGTGCGTTCTTCAATAAGGTATACGTGAAGCAGGTGAGTGACAGTATGCTGCGATAGATAGATTCACACCAACACCGGCAACAATACAATCTCAATCATCGGCAGGTGAATATTATTTGTTAGAATTTATTGAAAAATGGCAGATGATGATACTGAAATCAGACTTCGTTGCTCCGAGGTAAGCTACTTCTTATTTCATTCTTATTCTTCAGTCGGATAATAGAGAGACCGAAGTATTTTGGAGATAGACTTGATTTACTTCAACCAAGTTGTACGGCACCTTATTATTCCAGCCAGTGACAAAGTACTAGGAGAGAATAAATATGCGCCGGTGAAACAGGTTATGAAATGCATAAATAATTTATTAATTTACCAGTTCTCACACAGGTACGTTGACCTACAGTTGAGGGTGGAGTTTTGCGGACCAATTATACAAGCAAGTGGGCGGATCAATTAAACACTGCTTACAATGGCGACAGCTGCGCAGGCGCTGATTCGTCTTCAAAAGTATAAAAGGGCGTGAATCATACCTTTTTGCTTGTCCGAGTTGTCTCAATGTACCAGGATGATATGAATACTTCGGAGGTCGACGGTCCTCGGTCTTTTGCTTGTGTCTTGACTCCTCGTTAATTATGTGGTCCTATTTTTCTATGCGATTTAACTTGGCTTCGATTTAATTTAGATAAATAATTATGCAAATGAACGCGGATTTGAGCACGTCTACACCTTGTGGCGGTCCGGGGGAAGAGCCCCTAAGTAATAACTTTTAAAAATGCAGTGTTAATGACTATAATAGTGATTGGAATCACTTGAACATGTTTAGCAGTAGTCTAAATGTTTATAAGACAGAATTACGGGCAATGTTTTCATTAAAGTCAAACACTTAGTTCTTTTTTTTTCCTTTTTGTTTGTGTTTAGTTTATGCAGCATGCAAGTTGTAGCAAAATGTTATTGTTATCGTAATATTTTATTTAACTCTAAGTCATTAAGAATCTTATGAAATTTAGCTTTAAAAGTATATGACTATTTGTTTCCCAAATAAATAACAAAAAAAAAAGATTATCTCGTTAAGAACATGGACGACGACCACGATCAACTAAATTGTATAGACGGATAGCACATGAAGCATGCGATTCCGGTTGCTACACGAACATTTGGCGTGGCATTCACGACTAGCTGGAGCTTTAAAAAGTGCGACAGCCTTCGTCCTGGCACATACGGACATCGTCCTTTCGCGGGTGGCTAAATCGGCGAATGGATGGCAAACTATTGGAGTCCAGTTTTGGTTACCTAAGTGTGGAAGCTTCGGGGAAGTCAAATTTAACCAGGAATTCAGTGCAGGGTGCGACTGAAATAAATTGAGCACTTGAAAATAAGACATCTTACTAGGGTGACGCGCTTAGCTAAGGCCGCGCGCTCGTGAAACTGTTTTTCGGTGATTATTCCTCAATGGTACATCGGACATGAACCATCTCGCTTCAAAACACTCCTCAGTGTCCACACTATCACCGTGGTAAATTTGGTCAAGATCGCGCGAGTGGTTACGGAGGAGTTCACCACCAACAAACCGCTATGCCACTACCGTCTATGCCGCGTGTAAGAATAAAAAATCAATAATGATTAAATTGTATATAATACTAGTATTTTGCGCGGTGCGCGAGCTGCAAGCAGCTCGCGAGTGTCATGTAAAAAAATCGATCCGCCATCTTGGATTTTTCAACTTTTTTTTTCAAAAATTCAAAATCAGAAGCCTCGATTTACTCAAAAATGACACCCTTGTTGCCATGTCATCAAAGATGGCAGAGAAACGACCACCATGTTGAATTTTTTGACATTTCAGATTTTTTCCATAGTCACCTCAGCTCTCTCTACATTTTTCCCATACATCATTCATATCCCCCATTACTCCTTCTAGGAGAACAATTGTGTCAGCGAGTGAGTGAGTGGTAATCGATTGTTTGTGAGTGCAGCTGTACCCTGCATTATCAGGGTTGAGGAGTTGGGATTTGAAATCTAACTATGAAGGCGTTGCTTGGTACCTATAATATTAATTCACTATGAACACTTTCTGAATCTTGATAACCTAGGGCCTAGGCGGGCAGTAAACTTTCAGCATCAGGATTAAGGAGTTGGATCCAGAATTTTTTATGGGACCAAGACGAAAACTTCTACTGTTTATTTAAAAAAAAACTTTGCAAATCGGTCCAGATACCGCGAAATAATCGGTATACAAACATTGAAAATAAACGGGCCGTTTTGAGAACCACCTCTTTTTTGGAAGTCGGTTAAAAGCATATCAAAGTCTTGCACATTTGTCTCTTCAATATTCGCCTTATACTTTGTATGGAAAAATAAATTTCGCCAGTTTGATTTTTTTTCTGTTCATCGAGTAAACCTCTAGGTCCTGATCATCTTTTGCTAAAAAACCTCTCTTCTATCTTCTATTATACTTTGTGAGATAGACGCTGTCGAAATTTGTATGGGCGCCATCTTGAATCTGCCATTTTGGTTATATTTTTAGCTCACTGGCAATTGGATGAGATTCCGAGTGGTTTTTATTTGAGCACCCCCTACCTCTCTTCAATACCTTGGCCGTGCTCTTCACCCGTCTCCAAAATCCTCAATCATCAGCTTCCTCCATATTTTTCCTCCGAATGAATTTTCGTCCTTTATACGAAAGCATCAGGGAAAAAAAAATACAGCAGAGGTGAACCGAAACACAATTCATCCATCTTTAATACTTTCTGAGAGAGACACCCATGACATTTGTGTTGACGCCATCTTGAATCCGCCATTTTGGATTTATTTTCATCTCCCTGCCAATTGGATGCGGTTCTGAGTATTTTTTGTTTGAGCAGCCCTCACCTATCTTTAATACCCTGGCCATGCTCCTCACCCATCTTCTAAACCCCCGATCATCATCTATCTCCATATTTCTGACTGAGAGTTCTTCCATAAAAACATTCTGAAAAGGAACCATACCAAAGTCTTGCATAGTTCCCAACTTGCAGTCTCTTCAATATTCTCCATATATTTTGTATGGACAAATAAATTCCGCCATCTTGAATTTTGTTTCTGTTCATTGAGTAGACCTTCAGGTCCTGATCATCTTTTGCTAAGAAACCACTCTTCTATCTTTTATACTCTCCGAGATAGACACCGACGAAATTTGTATGGCGGCCATCTTTTTTTCTCCATTTTGATTTTTTTTTCAGCTCACTGCCAATTGAATGAGGTTCCAAGTATTTCTTGTTTGAGCAGCCCTCACCTATGTTTAATACCCTGGCCGTGCTCCTCACCCATCTTCCAAACCCTCGATCATCATCTATCTACATATTTCTGACTAAGAGTCCTTCCACAAAAACATTTTAAAAAGAAACCATATATCAAAGTCTTGCATATTTCAAAACTTGTAGTCTATTCAATATTCGCCATACATTTTCTATAGAAAAATAAATTCCGCCATCTTGAATTTTTTTTCTATTCATCGAGTAGACATTTGGATCCTGATCATCTTTTGCGAAGAAACTACTCTTCCATCTTTTATACTCTCCGAGATGGACACCGACGAAATTTGTATGGCGGCCATTTTTTTTTCGCCATTTTGAATTTTTTTTCAGGTCACTGGCAATTGAATGACGTTTCGAGTGACATTTGCTCAAGCACCCCCAACCTATCTTCAATACCTTAAGCGTGCTCTTCACTCGTCTCCGAAATCCTCAATCATCAGCTCTCTCCATATTTTTCCTCCGAATGAATTTTTATCCTCTATACGAAACCATCAGTGAAAAAAAAATGTTTCATACAAAATTGTTCAGGAGAGGTGATCAATGAGTGAGTCAGTGAATCAGCACGAGCAGCTATATATATATTAATAATATTTACTTGTTTTTGAGCATTTAAACTTTTATTTTATTTATTTAAATTTTTTAATGATTATTTTTTATTTTAATTAATTAAATGTTTCTATTAATTTATTTATATTGATTTATGAATTGAATTATAGTCGGGTGGGTACGGAGAAGGTTAGGGCACGCCGCAATAGCGGCGGTAAGGTCCATCATGGTGGATTGGCTAGAGAGGCGAAACGGAAGCTGTTCGTACCGACTGGCACAGGTGATCTCCGGGGACATCCTGCATGAGTGCCATCATTGCGACGACGCGAGCGAGGACTCGGGGCTGCACACGCTGGCGGACTGCCCGGCGTGGGACGCGCCGAGGCTTGACCTCGTGGCAGCCATCGGGGGGGTGGGGGGGGGGGAGTCCTCTCGGTCGGCAGCATGATTGCGGCAATGGTGCGAACGCGAGCGCGTGGGCTGCCACCATTTCCTTCTGCGAGCATGTAATGCTCACGAACAAGATGGCGGCGAGCGCCCGGGAGAGGTTTAGAACTCTCCCCGGCCCGCCGAGCCCGCAACATGCTCGCCGCGCGTCACAGGCGACTCAGGCGCGCCTCTACGAGCGCAGGCCTGGGGGTGGCAGGTGAGGCCGCCTGTCACCCCAGCAGCAGCAGGCCGGGACTACGGGGCGACTAGCGCCCCTCCCTCAACCGGGGCAAGACGGGGACACGGTGGTTTCCAAACCCGAGGGGGCCATCTCGAAACCGGAGATGGGTCAGTCGGGTTGCGAGTGATATGCTCTATGGGCAACCTTACACACCAGCGTCTGAAGACTCGAGACGGCGGCGGAGGGGGGGGGGGGGTTATCCGAGGTGATTTCCGCACAAAAAAAAGGGGACGGAGAAGGTTATTCCTTTATTGTAAGTACCTTATGTAACATTAGGTGCGAATGTTGGGTGCATTAGTGGGTGGACTCTGGTTGAATTTTACAGTGGATATGTTTTTATTTAATGCTTCGTGTGATGAATCAGTAATGACTTCATTTTTTCTTTGTAGCAATCGTTCGATGGTATTGGATGGATTGTATAGGTTGATGGCATCCGTGAGTTACGTAAGGGCCCAGTTGAAAACCAGCGTCAGGTCCTTGTGGCCTGGCAGATGCTGAACTGGGTTCCTGTTACTTGTTTGTAAGAGATTGCCTCAGAGCGATAAGGCCGCCAACTGTACTAATACCACAAAATGTATATTCGTTCGTGTTTTTAATGTCTTTATTGTACAATAAAGAGATATTATTATTACTGCAACCGTGGGACGCGTGCCTTCCTTGCATTGTGAAAACTCTTTTTAATCAGTACCTATCCACGTAATATGCTATTATTATTTAAATAATATTCATGTCTTTCTCCTTCTGTTTTACCTGTCACTGTGTCTCTCGAAATTTGCAGTAATAAATGAGTCTCTTTTTTCTTACTTCTTATTCTCTACTATTATCGTATAATTATTGGTTTATATATGTATTTTGAATTGCTATCCATGGTTGAGTAATTGAATACCCAGAGTACTTGCGTATTAATTAACTGTACAGTTTAAGAATTGTTTGAATCGGCACCGCGTTGGTTACCGGTACCTGTGATACAGATGTGTGTTTGAGAGTCACATGTAACGAGCTAGACGGTAGACCAGGCTCTTGTATAAACGGAGGCTCCTGGTTACTCTATGGAGTAGCCACGGGCCGTTGACGACATTTGCCCTGTAATCTACAAGCGAAGCGGCGATATTTGATGACTAACGGATTACGAATATCGTATGAACGAGTGCAGAGCAATCTGACGTGTGCATTGAAGAGTGGCTGAAGCACAGAGGCGGTGCGCCAGTTATGGCAAACGGAAGATTGAAGTTAAAGTCTTCACGGTACGAATACGAGTCATTACGGAGCGTTATCTTGTAAACTGTACTTAGGCGTGCGATTGAATAAATGTGAGACAAGTAACCAACATTAACGTATTTAACTGTTTGTTGTATATATTTTGACTGTCCTCTCTTCGCGTTTATTTTAATTATCTATTGAAACGGCCAAGACCAGTGGAGGGATGTGGATGGAGGTGCGCTACGCCCCACTATCTGGGTAGGGGGCTGGATCTCTGGTATGGGGCTGGATATCTGGTACGGTTGGCGCGTCGAATAGATAAAAATAAATTTTACTTAGCCTTGACTAGACGTGGTACCATCACGTACATACAGAGTAAGTTAAGTAAAGGGTGTAAAAATATAATAATTTCCAAAACAAAAAACGAATACATCAGAGACAAAGGCAGGATTTGCGAGATGAAACGCAAAAAGACGATTAGTGAATAAATACCTAGTTAGTTACAATCTCAGTTTACTGGATCTTATTATTTGCAATTAATATGATAGAACAATATAGCTACAATCTCACGCGCGGATCTCACTACCGGCACTCTCTAAGAAGGTTCTGCAAGAGGAGTCCAGGGTATAGCGCGGCTCAAGCAGCATAACTGCAGCCATCCGTCCATCATTCCATGCCAGCTAGCGCAGCGTGCTTCCTTCCGCTCGTCCCTAGCATAGTAGCAGCAAAAGTATATTGAACTAAGCGTTTACAAGCACTTTATTGTATTTTTTGTTACATTCTTAAATGTTTTATTGTTATTTTGCTTAGATAAATATACCGAATGATTATTAATTGGTTATATTTCCGTTGATTATTATTATGAATATAACAGAAGAGCTTACACTACAGAAGGCTTTGGATTATATAATAGGGGCGCAATGCTTTCTGTTGTTGCAATGTTGAGCTGAGAGTGCACTTTATGATTAACCTACAATTCACTCGCAATTTTTTTCAATTGAATACCATTGAATTGTTTTTCGGTGATTATTCCTCCGTTGCTAGACCGATTTACAATTATCTTTTTCTGTCTTAAGCCAATAGTTAAGTTGCACATTTTGGCGCCAAAATCGTGGTCTCAACATTTATACCCTTTTGGAGAAATCAGATTTTGAAATTTTTAAAGGGTGATTATTCCTCCATGGTATGTATGTCCGATTTTCAATTTCATTTTTTCTAAACC
Organism: Cybosia mesomella; assembly: GCA_946251805.1. Taxonomy (NCBI): domain Eukaryota; kingdom Metazoa; phylum Arthropoda; class Insecta; order Lepidoptera; family Erebidae; genus Cybosia; species Cybosia mesomella. The sequence goes on from OX276396.1 coordinate 193,869, forward strand.
TTCCGGGTATCAAGTTGTATTTACATGCAAAGTTTGGTCAAAATTGGTCGATTAGTTTAGGATGAGTAGCGTCGCTACCAAAATACACCGAGTGGAGTATAGAGAACTTTTCGCTCGACTTCGTCTCACTCTCAGCAAAAAACTTACTTAGTAAAAGTAGGCCCCGAGAGAAGGCAGAAAGATATAGGTTCAAAAAAATTAGGAGAAGCAAAGGTGTTATATTCTAAGTTGGATAGTATTTCGTCTGTTGCATTTACAAATTGAACACGAAGAAATAACTACTAACGATTTAACCGCAGTTCATACAATAATGAGCAATGTACATAGTTTGTATGGGTACCTACACTATATGGCTACACGAATCGAAAATGAGTACTGATGAAAAACTTCATCGCCATCCGAACCTAAAATGGGTAGGTACCGAAAGTAAGGGCACGCCGCAATAGCGGCGGTAAGGCCCATCATGGAGGATTGGCTAGAGAGGCGACACGGAAGCCTCTCGTACCGACTGACGCAGGTGGTCTCCGGGAAGGGGTGCTTCGGGGACCACCTGCATCGGATCAGGAAGGAGCCAACGCCTGAGTGTCATCACTGCGATGCTAGCGATTACTCAGGGCTGCACACGCTGGCGGACTGCCCGGCGTGGGAGGCGCCGAGGCGTGACCTCGTGGCAGCCATCGGGGTGGGAGTCCTCTCGCTCGGCAGCATGATTGCGGCAATGGAGCGGAGCGCGAGCGCGTGGGCCGCCGCCACCTCCTTTTGCGAGCCTCTCGGCGAACTCTCCCGGCCCGCCGAGCCTGCAACTTGCTCGCCGCGCGTCGCAGGCGACTCAGGCGCCGGAGGTCGCTTAACGACCTCCGTCCTCCATGAGCTCAGGCCTGGGGGTGGCGGGTGAGGCCGCCTGTCACCCCAGCAGAAGCAGGCCGGGACGGTGGGGCGACTAGCGCCCCTCCCCCAAACCGGGGCAAAACGGGGACACCGTGGTTCCCAAACCCGAGGGGGCCATCTCGAAACCGGAGATGGCCCAGGGTCAGTCGGGTGCGAGGGATATGCTCTATGGGCAACCTGTAGACCTGTAGACCCGAGACGGCGTGCGGTTTTAGTCGGTTCAAGCCCGACATAACCGCCCCCGCTGGCACGCGGGGGGGTATCCAAAGGGATTTCCGCACGAAAAAAAAAAAAATTGGTACCGAAAGTAAAATAGAGTTTGATTTGAAAACTGCCATTGCCTTGTTACCGGTGATGACAGGACAGGAGACGGTAACCTATAGTTTAATTAGTAGTATTGAATTGTATAGAAAATTATCTCAGATAGAATTTGTGCTCAAAACTGGACTTTCACCTAGTGCACAACTTCGAATGAAGTGAACTTACGACACAATCGCACCTTTTAGCGACACACGAGACTATTTTATAAAGAAGGAATCTGCAGTCGCTCTCCAGCGGAAGTGACATCGATGTGAACAGGGCAACCGTTCCATCGAGGCATTCGAGAACGAGTTACAATAGTTATTTGTTCAACATGTGACCAAAGTAATTTTTTGCTGCGAGTGGGATAGATTGAATCCCGAGTAAGCGAGGGATTCTAGGATTGAATCAGGAGCGTAGCGAGTGATTCGGTAGAATTCCGAGTGCAGCGAGGGATTCAACAACACTCGCAGTAAAAAAGCTTTGGTCCCGTGTAGCACACATTATTTTTCACTTTAGGAGTGAGAACAAATAAAAGACACATTAAAATATAGGTAACGCTTTATTTCAGGAATAAAAAAGATACTAAAAGTTAAACGTACAATTATTACAATGCTGTAAATTTAAAGTAATTGTTTTATTAGGCATCTTTATTGTGGTATTCACTTGGCTTAGATTTTCTATTGGTGTATCTGTTTCACTCATCAACTCAGAAGAAACAACAGTGAATGTAGGTGATTCAGTTCGGGTTTCTGTGTAGCCATCCATGCTATTTTTAGAAGTTGATGGTTGTGGTTCTGAAGTCTGTTTCACATTTATAGATTCCACAATCCGATTACAAGTTTTTGATTTATTTTCAATTGAGTCTTCTATATAACCTTCAGCGACTGTATTTGTTTTCCACCCTCCATGACGTTTCAGAGTTGTGAGATCAGCTCCAGAACTAGCCAATAGTGTTGCAGATGTCCTACGTAAACAATGACCAGTATTATAGGGCAGGCTCTGCAAGTTTTAAAAAGGTCGCTATTTGTCGTGGTGTAGAGCCAATTTTGTTTATACCCATAGGCTGCTTTGTACATTTACCATTAAAATATTGTATGAAAAATCGACTTGTGTTAATATTATTTGGACGTAATCTCTGATATTTTTCAACAAAAGTAACATATTCTTCACGAATAACAAAAGATCTGTCCACATTGGTTTTAGTATTATTCAACTTAACTAACAATAAAGTTTCTGAATGTTTTTCAATGTCATTTATAGTAAGATTAAGTAATTCTTGGCTGCGACATGCACCATTAATGCCTATTATTAAAATTACTTTTGCAGCAAGATATACATTGTCAGGAGCTTCATTTAAAAACATTTCTATGTTATGAGCTGTTAATACTTTTGACTTTTTCGGTTTATACCCAACGGACTTCTTCTTCAAGTACGCTACAAGTTTTGTATATCTATCGATATGTACGTCATGTTTTATTTTCAGTGTAGATTTAAGCATAGAGTATATACTCCACAAAGTTGAGGATTGTTTGGACTGTGACATTTCAATGAAATAAGACAGTAAGACTGTCTCTGAATAATTTTTTGCTCCTTTTGAACTTCGCCATTCATTGAAATTATGTAATGCTTGAATGTATTTTTCCCCTGATTTAGAGGGCAGAAAACTAGTTTCTGCGTTTTGCTCATATTGTTTCAGTTCCTCAGGTGTCAAAATATCTTCGTCACTTGATTCACTCATGTTTAAACTAATAAAAGGCACTTTACAAACTTTTAAAAACAAGCAAGATAAAATCTTGTTTAATTTTTTTAATTGCGCGGGCTGTATATTTTTTTATTTATCTGTGGCGCGGGTAACAAAGGTGCGTTCCGAAATTGGCGCGCGCAGCCGCCGCGAGGCAGGGCGCGGCGCGTTGAAAGCAAATAGCATTTTTTTTCAAGCTGAAATATCTCAGAATATAAGCATTTATCAGTTTTTCTTTAGTAATTTATTGAATTTAATTTAGTTTATTTTTTAATAATTGTCCAAATCTGAAAACTTTGCTAGTTAGAATTATGATTCTTTGATTAGTTCAGAATTCGGAACGAAAAATTATAAAAAAACTTTGGCTCTCTAGGCAGCAAAAAGCTATTTTGCTGCCTGTTTATAAGCAGCAAAATACGCTTGTTTGAGCTACCCAAGTGAAAAATATGTTTGTTGGCAATTGACAATTGCGCAGTCAAACGATAATCCTAGTTCATACGACGTTTTGAAATCAATGAAAAAATTGCTATTTAACGTTTCTCTGACGGATTATGTGATTCCAGGTTGAGCACAATATGTTGCTTTTTTATACCACTTAGTTGGCAGACAAGCACACGACCCACCTGATGGGAAGCGGTTACCGTAGCCTATCGACGTGTGCAACACCTGGGGCACTGTAGACCCTGTCGAAACCTTCTAATGCCCTTCTTGAAGAACCCCATCTTGTAGTCGCTTGGGAAAACCACAGCAGGGAGATCATACCTATAGACCCCGATACTTTTGGCGATGATTAGTGGCGTGTTCGGGAATTATGGCGGTACAATGAATGAGGTTTTCTTAGCGGGCGGCAGGGCCCTAGGTCCCCCCCCGGATACTGTAGCCGGGTCCACTCTGGTCTCCTCCACCGGCACGACCATAGCACCAGGGACTTTTCACAGGCAACTGGTTCAGCCTCTTGGGGCGGAGATTATATAGTTCCCAGGTTCGGGAAAAGTGTAAGCCTGCGGGCGGCCAGCGGTTAGCCAATTCACCGGGTCTCCCTGCCCGCCTCGCCAACATTTCACGCCCATTCAAGTAAGTGACAATATCAATTCTTTGCTCTCCACACTGACAGCACAGAATCCCTCTAGTGAGCCTGGCTACCCAACTTACCGCCGGAAACACAATACAATGGTTATTATAGTCTTGGTGGTGTGAGGTGGTCTTCTGTAGAGCGGAGGTACTACCCCAGTCGGACTGCTCAATTCGGACGGGAGATACCGTCGTCGTGTCCTACCTCCTTTGCAGATTCTCGACAGTTCACCTCCTTGCCGGATGCAAATATGACTGCCATGGAGGAGGTCAAAGTCGTGAACGGCAGGCGTCCTAGTACCTACCCCATTTCACAGACAGGGAGCCCCTCGTACATATTATAACGCCTCGCGTCAACACTTATTTGACCCCGTGGTAGAAATTTTCGAAATAATCCCACGACCTCGTCATCTGGTTTACGATTAAATAGGACCGCTGCGCCTATGCGGCACACAGTTTACGAAGCAGAGCCGTTAAATAATGGCGATGATCAAAACACTAACTATGAGGCCGCAAGCGATATTTTTCGTAAATTTAGATGATTAAATTTTAAATTTCAATAATAATAGTACAGTGACATTTTCTGTTGGTAAGGAAATACCCAACCTTTTATTTGATAGTGGAGCCAGTCTTTGCGTACTGAAATACGAATGGCTTAGTAATTATCCGCAATTACTGCAGCAACTAAGTTATGATAGAATTACTATTAAGGGCGTTAGTGGTAGTTTAATTTCAGAAGGATTCATATACTTAAGTCTAGTCAGTAATAATGAAGTATTCAGTGAGAAGTTTTACGTTTTTAAAAATGTTATGTAATGTCATTGAAATTTAGGTGATAACTTTTTAAATCGTTATTAAGCTGTTATTAATTATAAAGAGACTAGATTAATACTTTCCAAGAAAAATATACACGTTTTTATTAAAATACATTATAACGCAATAGTAATGGTATGTAACACCAGAGTGCTAGCCCAGACCAGCCAGAGGAGCTCAAGACAACGAGGCTATCTTTTTTAGTTCCAGATCACCTACCGTCTCCATCGTCAGGCATTGGATATCATGTAACACCAGAGTGTTTATCAAGTCAAAACAAATGAGCCACTCGATAGGTTTGTCCTGTTTAGCTTAGGAGTTCCTATGGCCACCTTCCTACTTCATTATCTGACCCTGAATACTACCCTCAGTTAAACTAGAGAGTTTGTCAAGACAAAACAAATCAGCACAAACTCAACAGGTTTACATTGCTTTGTTTCGTAGTTGCTATGGCCATCTTCCTACTCCGTCATCAGACCCTGAACACCATGGAACACCAGAGAGTATGTCAACGGAAAATAATTGAGCTCAAATTTGATAGGGTTATATTGTTAAGTTTTAACATATAGTAACAACAAGACGAACGCAAATGTATAAGTATTGGCACTGAGTCGGAATCGAACCCGCGATTATTAAGCAGTTGAACGCTTTACCGCTATCAAAGGCAGGAGAAGTAGTAAACGGACTCCGGACATCGTTTGACAACATCTTTAATATTGACCAAACAATCGTCTGGACACAACTTCGCGTTTCTATTCTATTTTTTTCATTGAACATAATAATGAATATCGGTTTACTCGAGGACGCCGTAATTTGAGTACGACTTTAGCGATTTTATTCATTTTTTTAAAGTTATCTAATACTTTGTAGAATGCTCTTACTAAATAAAAATCAGAAAATTGCGCAAACTTGAAAAGTGTTTTATTCAGGCGGAGCCGTAGGCAACAGGTAGTTATTAGTTAATATTATTATTAAATAATATAATAACTTCCTGTAGGTAACTTAAAACTACAGTCCCCACTTCCGGCAGCGGCGGCGGCGGCGTGTACGCGTACACAATCGTCACTAAGCAGGAAAGTCAAGAAGAACGTCTTTTGAACTAGTTGCGAATTGTGCACTCGGCGCCCACTGAGGCGCGAGGGGGCCCGCCGCGCCCGCCGCCCCCCGCCGCCCCCCGCCCCGGCCGGCGGCGGGCGGCCGCGCGCGGCGGCGGCAGTGTGGCGGCGCGCTCGCGGCGCCACGGAGCTCCGCGTCCCCCGCCACTCGCTCGCGACGCGCCCGCACAGCCACAACTTCGCCGAACTTTTTAAAGTTCAGCCGAGCCGTAACTAGGCACATCGACGGTTCGGTGCACCGGGACTCATTCGCGGCGCTATGTTTGCACTTCTCCGGTGAGGTTATATTCGGCGGTGGCCATAAATTAATTAACTCCGTACGGGTGCCGATTTTCGTCAAATTGAAACTTACTCGTGTCGTGTAGCGCCACGTGCGGGCGCGCGCGCGGGTGAGCGGATGCCGCCTGGCCCGCGCGATGGCGGCGCGCCGCCTCGTGCTCAACGGCCTGACCGCGGAGGTGGGCGGCGCGGCTTGCGGAGCGCCGGCCGCGGCGGACGGCGACGCAGGCTCCCCGGACTCGCAGGAGTTCTACCACGAGCTGGAGCTGTACCGGCAGCTGCTGGCGCTGCCGCCCGCGTCCGGCGCGGAGCCGGCGCCGGCCCGGCGCGCCCGCACGCCCGACCCGGTGCCCGCGGCCCGATGCCAAGGTGAGCGGCCGATTCTGTTATAGTTGAAGTCGAGGAACTCGTGACCCGCTCGCGAGTTTAGTTTCTGCACCTTAAGTGCATAAGCGGTGGGACCGATGTTACAGTTGCAAATATCTACTATGATTCATAGTATTCTGTTATGTTTTTGACGTTCAGTTGACTTCACCTCAGCCTTTGTAAACTTGTGAGTGAAGTTCGAACGATCGAGGCCACCTTTCTAGACGCTGATGATGCGAGAATGGTGGTCCTCATATAGTCAGACGACCTTGAACGATGCCTTTACCGGTCCCGCCGAGAGAATCCCGAATATTAGATCGTACAACCCGGGATTTTTTTTAAATCTCGATGGCACAAGCAAACAAGAAAAGGTGCTGAACCGTTCCGTTCAAATGGAATCATCTAACCGTGTCGGGCCGACATTTCAGACCTGCACGTATTATGATGCTACTTGAGCGATCTCTATTAACATATTTGTAAGGAATGAACAGGAGTGCCTAGTGCGAGTTTTGTTTGATTCGTCTCACAAAAACGTGCGTATACGTGAAGATTATTTTGTATGGGAATTTAAACAGTGCAACCTAGATGATAAAGAATAGGTAGAATACGATACAATCGATACAGAGTCGTCTAGCGACAAACGCGAACGGCGTTCATTTTGTATGAGAAATTTTTAATTTTAACCTAGTTCTCGCGTTTGTCGCTAGATGACTCTGTATCGATTGTATCGTATTCTATTCTTTATCATCTAGGTTGCACTGTTTAAATTCCCATACAAAATAATCTTCACGTATACGCACGTTTTTGTGAGACAAATTAGACAAAACTCGCACTAGGCACTCTGAGTACATGTTGTGAGTAGTGAGTAGTGAATAGTGCGTAGCGAGTAGTGCGTAGCGAGTGGCGAGTAGCGAGTAGTGCGTAGCGAGTGGCGAGCAGCGAGTACAGCCGCCGTGTGTCCGCAGGCGCGGCGCGGCGCAGCCGCACGCCGGGCGCGGGCGCGGGCGCGGGCGCGGGCCGCGCGCCGCCCGCCGGCCGCCGCGCGCGGGTGAGTGGCCGCCCTCACTTCACCCCTTTTGTTAAGAAACTGCATTTATAAATACCTTAATTTCGCGCTACTCTTGCTTGAACGTTATCACTTATCAAAAACACCCACATACCAATAAAAAAAACTTACTTACGAGTATATACTTATTTACAGAAATAAACATATTTTAAGTAAAAAATACGATAGAGTAAAACAATAATAACGGGACACAATTCCCCGTGTTGCCAGCGTCATAGGAGTTATTAAAATTGCCTAAAATCGATATAATAAAATTGGTCAATCCCTGTGTTGTGAGGTGAGTCTCGTCTCTCGCACTCGATAACCTACCGACCGAGTAGCATAGTAATAATTTCTATGTTTTTTTAGGGATTTTCTTTAGAAAAGCCCTATTGCTATCGAGTTGTCGTCGTCGACGTCGTCGTTGCCAATTTTCTGTCACGGTTTTGGGTATGAAGGAGATGAGCTATCGAGTTGCTGGGGTGAACCATTGCAAGATAAAGAAAAAATCGCAAAAAAATAATCGGAAAAACGAAAATCCCTTGTATTCGGCTGAGCTCGTCTCAGGAATTCAACTTGTTTTCAGACGTTACACCATAATCAAATAACGATAGCCCCAACAAACCACGAAGGCTCACACCTGTGGCGCGTTTGCATTACATTCTGGAACACTTCGCATCCTCTAGGCGCTGTGTCCCGATTGGATCCGAGGTCTAATTGCATCCAAACGTAGGATTGATTGGAAATTTTGCAAACTTATCAAGAACCGATGATATTAGAATATACTAACTATAACACACATAACTTCGAAAAGCATCGAAAAGTCATTATTGTGTGCCATGGTAAAACCTGGGATCGAACCCGAGACCTCGTCTCAGCAGTCCATTACCCATACCACTAGGCTACCACGGTTATTTTATAAGGCATATATATTACAGGTTTATAAGTACCCGGTTAATGGCAATAGACTCGCCACCTATTACATTGGGATCTAAACATAAACTGGCGAAATGTGGGTGCTAGCACCTCTGCCTACCCCTTCGGGAATATAGGCGTGAGTTTATGTTATGTTATGTTACTGTTGTGTATGTATCTATGTGTGCGTGTGCCGACGCATCTATAAGGTGTATGCAATAAACGCCAGTGCGTTACTAGCAAGCAGTGGTTTCACTTGTCTGTCCCTCGCGTACTTAACACTGGCGACGAGTACCCACTTTTAAAATAAGAGTAAAATGTCCGGTACAGTTTTCGGTATTTTAACGACGTTTGACCACAATGTGCAGTCTTGGGAGACCTACCATTGCCGCATAAAACAGTGGTTCGTGGCGAATGACACTACCGGGATTAGTGATCCTACGGGAACGAAGCGGCGAGCTGTCTTGCTGAGCGCACTCACGGATGGCACGCACAAGTTGGCGGCGGATCTCGCGTTGCCAAAGCAGTTGCAGGACGTCCCGTACGAGGACATACTTAAGTTGTTGGATGAGCATTTCACGCCAAAGCGATGTGGTTTCGGCGAGCGGTACAAGTTTTACGCGGCTATGCAACAAGAAGGCGAGACGTATGCACAATGGGCCGCGAGGTTACGCGGGCTGACGGCGCACTGCGGTTTCTCCAACATCGAAGAAGCGCTTCGTGACAAGTTTGTCATGGGCATGTTGGCGGGAAGCGATAGAGAGAAGTTCTTCAGTAAAGATGTCGCGGAACTGACCTTAACTAAGGCGGTGCAATTGGCGGAAAACATGCGGAGCGCACGGACGGCGGCGGCCGCCGCGGCGGGGCAGGCTGCACCGAACGATCAGCTGTTCAAGATTACGCGGACTGCGACGGCTACACCGCTGGATCGAGAAGCGGCGCCCGCGGCGCGTAGTTCCGCTAGTACGGTAGACAAAACGCGGTGTCAGGTGTGCGGCTATCAGAATCACGAAACATCCCAGTGTCGGTTCGCAAAGTACAAGTGTAGGAAATGTAATGCCACGGGACATTTGCGCAGGATGTGTAAAAAAATAAATTATGTTGAGTCGGGAGCTATGGATGAGAGCGATGATGACGGTGAGTGTTTTAATATTCGTTCACGTAAAGGGGAACCAATGACAGAAACGGTGTTGGTTGCGGGAATCGAGTTAAAATTCGAGATAGATAGTGGCTCGGCTGTTACGGCCATTTCTGAGAAAACTTACAAAAGGTTTTTTAGCAATGTACCATCGTCGGTGACTAATAAAAAGTTATTTTCATATACGGGTGAGAAAATAGTTTGTGTGGGTATAGTGCAATTAGATGTACGGTATGCGAACAGATCGCGCTTACTTTGTGTGTATGTTGTGCGAGACGGCGGGCCGCCGATCCTCGGTCGAGATTTTATTTCACAATTCGAGTTGGAATTGTTACCCATACAATACTGTAAACAATTAGATAAAACTGATTTATTTGTTTCCTTCATTACGAGGTCGTTATCCTTCGGTATTTTCGGATGCTTTAGGGTTGTTTAATAAATTTAAAGTTAAGTTACAATTAAAAGAAGATGCGAAGCCAGTTTTTTTTAGAGCCCGTCCCATTGCTTTCGCGTTGAAAAGTAAAGTTGATGCAGAGATAGATCGTTTGGTTGGGTTAGGAGTACTGGAACCGGTTGAACACGCTCGGTATGCGTCACCCATCGTACCTGTGTTGAAACAAAATGGGTCTGTACGTATATGCGCCGATTATTCTACTGGTGTAAACAAACAGTTGATTATCGACCAGTATCCCTTGCCAACAGTATCGGAACTTTTCGCTAAATTGTATGGGGGACAGCAGTTCACTAAGTTAGACCTATCAAATGCTTATAATCAATTCATGCTGGATAATGAGTCACAAGAATTAACTTGCATAAATACGCATAGGGGAATTTTTAAGCAAACTCGCCTTTGTTTTGGAATTGCAAGCGCGCCAGCTGTGTTCCAACGCGCCATGGAGGGCGTGCTTGCTGGCGTGCCCGGCACGCTCTGTATGCTTGATGATATTTTAGTCACCGGGAAAAGTAGATCTGAGCATCTAGATAGGTTACATCAAGTAATGATGAAATTACAAGACGCGGGACTCACCTTACAAAAAGATAAGTGTGAGTTTTTCAAAGACGAGGTTAATTACCTCGGTTATGTGATAAATAAAGATGGGTTGCATAAGTCACCGCAGAAAATTAAAGCAATGGTGGAGGCACCGGTGCCGACTAATGTTAATCAATTACAGTCATTTTTGGCGTTGGTTAATTATTATAGACAGTTTGTTCCTAACGCGTCTGCAATTTTAAGCCCTTTGTACGAGTTATTGAAGAAAGGTAATAAATGGGGTTGGACGCGGGATCATGATGAAGCGTTCACCTCTATAAAAAAATGTTTAGCTTCGGATCAAGTGCTGGCTCATTTTAACACAGACGCGACCATCTTGTTGACGGTTGATGCATCACCGACGGGTCTTTCGGCAATATTATCGCAAAAAGAATTCGATGGGGCTGAGAGACCGATTTCCTTTGCGTCACGCACGCTGAATGCTGCTGAGAAACGTTACTCTCAGATACAGAAGGAGGCGACCGCGATCATTTTTGGTGTGAGACGTTTCCATCAATATTTATATGGCAGGTCGTGTCCATTCATTCTTCGTACCGATCATAAGCCATTGTTGTCGATTTTCGGACCGCAGCGTGGTATACCTGAAGTTTCAGCAAACAGATTGCAGAGATATGCATTATTTTTGAGCGGTTATAATTATAAAATAGAATATGTGCGTAGCGCTGATAACAGTGCTGATTTTTTATCTCGTGCCTGTTTGCCGGAGGTGGGCGTGGCAGACAGAGATGCAGCCATACCGGATCTCGATCGTGCTTCGTACATTAATTTCGTGGTCGAAGGTAGCCTGCCGGTAACGTTAAAGAAGTTGCGCGAGGCGACGGGTACCGATGTGACTTTACGTAACGTGGTGCAGTGTGTGTTGGAGGGATGGCCGAAAAAAATATCTGATGTTAGTATGAAGCCGTACCATTCATGTAGGACACAGTTGTCGTATGAAAATGGCTGTCTTATGAGAGGGCACAAGGTTGTTATTCCAAATGAATTACGTGATAAAATCTTAATGGAGTTGCATCAGTCTCACTTAGGTATTGTGAAGACTAAGGCAGAGGCACGGTCGCGGGTTTGGTTCCCAGGTATAGACGCGGCTTTAGAGCGGTTAATAGGGTCATGTAATGTGTGCATACAAATGCGGCCGTCACCGGCGCGGGCGCCGATTGCGCACTGGGAATACCCACCAACGCCATTTTACCGAGTGCACATAGATTTTTTGGGGCCTATTAACGGACATACCTTTTTAGTAGTAGTTGATGCTCATACCAAGTGGGTGGAGGTTTATGATATGAAGTCGGGTACTTCAACTACAGCGACGACGGAAAGGCTGTTCGAGTTTATGTCGAGGTTTGGTATTCCGCATACATTAGTCAGCGACAATGGTACAGCGTTTACATCGCATGACTTTGAGGCTTTTTGTCAAGTGAACGGAATTTCTCACGTCACGTCACCGACGTACTTCCCGGCCAGCAACGGGCAAGCCGAAAGCTATGTAAAAATAGTCAAAAAAGGTATTAAAGCAAGGTTGCTTAATAATGGGGGGCGAAATTTAAATAAAAATTTGTTAAAATATTTATTTGACTATAGAAATTCCATACACTCCTTAACCGGGGTCTCTCCTGCCGAGCTGGTTTACGGGCGGAAGCTTAGAACGCGTTTGGATTTACTCAAACCCGAATTACCATCGCCTTCATCCACGGCTCTGGCTAATGTGGTTAACCGTAAGCAGTGTTCACAAAATAAGACGGGTGGGCGTAATGGACAACAGTTTTCCAGTGGTGAAATAATTCATTATAAAAATTATACATTAAATGGTAAATTCACCTGGTGCAAAGGAATAGTGCTTAAAAAAATCGGCAAAGTTTTGTATCTAATCAGAGACGTTGTGACTTCGGCTACCGTAAAAAAACACAAAAATCATATCATATTGTATAAAGGTCACATTTGCGATGATGAGGTAACCGTTGATATAGACCAAGAAGAACTAAGTGGTTGCCCAGCACCAGCGACACAGGTAGCTGAAAAGGGGTCACATCCGGACACGGGCGCAAGCAGTCAGCATCCTCCGGAGGCTGCAGGTAGTTCCGAGCTGGTAAGGATAGCCACTCCACCAGTTTTAGAAATAAATGTTTCGCAGCCTTCATCACCTATCACTTCGGGAGAGGAAGAGGAGTTCCAGGAGGCCTTGCCCGGCTCTCCTAGTGCTGAGCGTGCTGATGAGACGCTCGCGTTACAACAGCAAGCTGGTGGGCCTATGGCAACACCACGGTCTAAACGTAATCGACCTAAAGTCAACTACAAACCGTTCTTTTAGTACCTAATTTAATGTCTAGTAAGTAAGGATTGTATCTTAATTGTAGTATTGTATGGTAGGTTAAGTAGCTTAGTTGTTAATATGTGCTTCTAAGCTATGGGGAGGAATGTTGTGTATGTATCTATGTGTGCGTGTGCCGACGCATCTATAAGGTGTATGCAATAAACGCCAGTGCGTTACTAGCAAGCAGTGGTTTCACTTGTCTGTCCCTCGCGTACTTAACAGTTACTAACTATAACTAAAAACTCAAAATAACGTAATAGTTTAAAATCGCACGCTATCATAGAAGACCAAACTGAAATGTAAACACTAAGGATAAATAATAAATAATTCATGGTATTGTTCAAAGGCGCCTTACGCTTTTTGACAATAAAATAAACGTGAGTAATCTACCTTTTTCAATAATAAATAAAATAACATAACATAACTTCAGGCCTGTATCCCCGAAGGGGTAGGCAGAGGTGTATTACACACCCACGATTCGCCAGTTATGTTAAGGTCCCAATGTAATAGGAGGCGAGCCTATTGCCATCTACCAGGCACATTGATAAGCGCGCGACAATTAACATTTATTAATACACACATAACTACGAAAAGTCATAGGTGTGTGCCCGGGGCGACTGGGGATCCAACTCGAGACCTCGTCTCAGCAGTCCGTTACGTACGCCACTGGGCTATCGCCGCTCATAAATAAAATACTCTAGGACAAATTACACAACGCCATCTAGACCCAAACTAAGCAGTGCTTGTCATATGGATTCTGTCGGAGGATTCTTGTCACATTTAGATACTTTTTTTTTTGTAAATAACTACATATTATACATAGAAACAACCAGACCGATGCAAATTTACATATTTGCACGTAGCGGGAATCGAACCCGCGACCTCTGACTTAGCAGTCGAACGCACTACCGCTACACCACGGATGTTGTAATAAAATGTTAACATTTATTACATACTTACATAATGATGATATACATATTTTTTGTGAATAAAAGACTACCAGTCGTGCGGAAATCCCGGCGGGGGGGGGGTATCCGAAGGGATTTCCGCACGAAAAAAAAAAAAAAAAATGTTACGCGACGGGTCCACGCCCTACTACTTAGTACATCGTTGACCTTCCAACTGAGCTAGATTACTTGTGTGACGAGTGGGCTCGCGTAAGTGATAAGTCTAGCGGGTAGGACTCGAACCCACTGCTTCATAAGTCCTACGCCCTAGCAACTACGCCACCACCGCTCCACCACAAAGTATATTATGAACATCATATAATTCTTTATGGACTCCATTAATATAAAATGCATATTTTTGCAATAATTAGATAAGATTGTCATTCCCAGTGCGAGCCGACCGAGTGGCAGCAGGGCGCGCGCTGTTCTAATACATTACTCCACTAATAGTCCATTAATCAGCGGCGGCGGAGTACTACCACGACAATGTTGTAATTATACGCGTCTTAGTTTTGACAGCGGCGGGCCGCGCGCGCCCCCAAGTGTCAGCGCGGGGAAGAGGCCGCGCGCTCACTTGCCCGAAGTTTACGCGCATATTACACATTGGAATATAACTCATTTTAACTAATTATATCACGATTTATCATCTATACGCACACGTACGAGTAAAAGTGATAGCGATAGCCCAGTAGCGTACGTAACGAACTGCTGAGACGAGGTCTCGAGTTCGATCCCCAGTCGCCCCGGGCACACACCTCTGACGTTTCATAGTTATGTGTGCATTAATAAATGTTAATTATCGCTCGCTTAATAATGTGCCCGGTAGATGGCAAGAGGCTCGCCCCCTATTACATTGGGACCTTAACATAACTGGCGAATCGTGGGTGTGTAATACACATCTCTGCCTACCCCTTCGGGGATACAGGCGTGAAGTTATGTTATGTTGTTATGTTACGTACACGTGCAACACGGAACAAACCATTGCGTGACATTATAAACTAAAAATATCGATTTCCATCGAGTATTATAAGCGAAATATTGATGTAGTAGGCACACCCTTATTGCAATAAATAAGTCGGTTGGAACATAGCGTCAGCTTGGGATCCATTTATTCACTGACGCAAACTAAGAAAATAGCAATACACAGTAGTAATGATGGTTTAACAGACCCGCCCCTTCAATCTAACCGGCATTTTGGGGTCACAGATGACACTAGTCATGTCACGCCACTTGGCCCATGCATCGATGTCCCCAGTCGCGTGAAGTATCCCAAGAACTAGACTCGTGCGCTCGACCAAGCCTTAGCTTATGCGGACGGTTATAGGATCTGTTGAGTTCAACGCCAAGTATTTGGTCTTCGCCAGATTAAGCTTCAGACCGCCGTTCTCAAGAACCTCCACCTCCACCTGTCCGCGTCCGCCAGCGCGATATCATCAGCATACATGAGCAATGACGGAGGTTGCTCTTGTGAATTTCTGATGCTATCCGAATTTGCACCACGACCTTTGTACGACGAACAATTTGTTCGATCACTTCGCGTGAGCTACCTACAAGAACATTTGATCGGCGAAACCGGTATCTACTGATCTTTTGCGATCCCAAGAAACCAACGTAGATACTGCTTAGAGCTGGCGACTACTGCAATGGTCAATGTACTGCAGTCACGAATAGCTCCTACGCAACTGACCACATCTTTTAACTTAATTCGATAAATCGACGTAAGCTTAATTCGATTACCTACAAATGAGCTTCTTTTTGAGGCTATGTTGCAATTTTCTAAGAAAAGCTTGGAAACTCGTTTTTTTTTCTAAAAATGTAAATGATATTTGGCTAGTTTATAACATTCTAAAACAACTTTGTAGTTGACGCAATATCGTACCGTGGTCCACACTGTCATGGTCTGTCTCCTGTAAGTGTCTGGTTGTAACATTAAATTAACAATTTTTCAATGAATGTATACACGATACTTACAACAAAATAACATGTTTTTTTAAATTTTTGCCTGTCTGTCTGTTTGAATAAGGTAATCTCTGGAAAGGCTGAGCTGAATTTGACGGGACTTTCACTGGTAGATAGCTAATATTAAAAGGCATAACATAGACTAAAAATAATGAGGGTTCCGCACAAAAAATGAAAGTCGATATTGGTGAAGTCGCGGGTATAGCTAGTGATAAATAAAAACAATTAACTTGAAGGTGTAAATCATCTGTAAGCCACTACGAAAGTGCTACGCGAGGTCTACGCTGGTGCTACGAGACCAGGCGCCGGCCGCGGGGCGCGCACACTTGTTCGTTGTGTTTACAGGCGGCTTCACATTTACTTGCGCAAATATTTGCGTCTGCTGGCCGAATCTAAATGAATTTAGTAAACATTATATCTTGTCACTTTGTATAAATATGTTGCCTATGCCAGGTATAACTGTTTACAACGTATCTTCCATTTGTAATCTAAACTGAGAACTCCGGATTCTATACCTCAAATGGGTAAGACCTCTGCAGAAGGACCTCGTCCGAATGGCGCAATGCTTGAAGTGATCACATTGCTGCCAGCGCCTGTGTGCGTGCGTGCGAGCGTTGATGTCGATCCTTACACGGGGTTAGGGGTGCCATGCCAACATAATGTCTTAAAAATTCACAAAAACGTATAAACATTGAGTCGAGTGAGCTGAGTTCGAATTCGGCTGACTTATAGCCAAGATACCACAATAGTAGGTACACAACAGTATGAACATACACGAGGTGCTTCGGTTTATGGTACGCATAGAGTAGTTAATATACTGATGGTACTCTAACTGTTACTGTAACTGTTAAACGACCAGTAGATTGCCATAATGTTGCGTCATTAACAAGTTGAGACTCGGGGAAGATAAGCAAGCATAACTCATTTGTCTGATATGTTTAATCGTTCGTGTGCACTATAAACGTTTCCATTAGCATTCCACGTCGCTGAAATTCGCGACCCTTGCAGCGGCGCGATACCGCGCTCGCCTGCCTCAGGGCCTCCCCGGACTGGCGGCGCTTGTAGCTCCACCCGCAGCTCGGCCGGCGAGGCGCCCCCGCCCTGTCCGTGGGCGCTACCTGTTGCATTTCCGGGCCTGAGTGACGTCACCCAACGAACGGCGCCCCGACTACACACGTTTTAAGCGTGTCAATGGTCTAATTACGAATCTCCATCAGGGCTACCGACTTTAACAGTTGAGCAACTTTTAGAGCAGAGACAAGTACAAGCAATACGGATGGATTGCGTGGTACCGAACTCGGTAAGGAAAGGAGTGACTGGGAACTGGGGAGACGCCATCTGACAGGACGATGTGGAAGGGAATGACCGCGCCCGGGTCGCGCCGACCACTCGTCCATACGTCCAGTCGACCTTTGATATTTATTTTGAGCGAACTCTTATCTCAACACGGAGCAAATAATGCATCTCTGTTCAAATTAAAAGAGATTTTTGAGTAACGATACTTTGACAGAATATTAAACGAAGTCCAAAGAGTGGTTTTTGTAAGAATAGGTTTATTGCTATAACATGTCGGTTACCACGAGCGCACATTCTCCGTACACCACAAACCCTTATAATGACTAAGTAATAATTAATGTACTCCATGCCTACATTACAATTTTCAGCTGGGAGTTTTACCAAAAATGTACGAATTCAATTAATAATGTATTACGCAGTAAAGTTCATGTCATGATAGTGATCCCTCACCTACCTGAGCAAAGGGGGCGGGGGGGGGGGGAGGGTGGTCCGTTACCTTTACTTCAGGTTATTTTGAAAACGAAATGCGGAAATAGGTATTAATATACCTAACATTTCTTTGAAAAATTTAAAATGGAGTCTGTGAGCAGTTCCACCTTCTTACCACACGGCGCGTACCAAGCTTTCGTGACTACGTGCTAATTGGAATACCTTGTTACACTGCAGCGCAGCGGTTCTGCTCACCACGACGTGTTCCTTCAACAAGTTCATCCTTAAAGCTCAACAGTAAGATAACGACCCTAAGTGCCGACACATTTATGTTACCACTTTAGTTTGCATATGTACGTCGAGACTGCGGCACAATCTTTATTATCATAAGACAAAATGTTATTTTCATGACGGCAATTTAGAGTAATGGACGCCACGTAAGAGAAATGAGGATTGAAGACATACGTTTACACATTAGAGAAAGTACGTGTACAAATATGATAGCGACAATAATCAGCGGACTAATTGATAATGAATGTGAAAACTTCGTACCTCCCCGGCAAGACGGGGACACCGTGGTTCCCAAACCCGAGGGGGCCATCTCGAAACCGGAGATGGCCCAGGGTCAATCAGGGTGCGAGGGATATGCTCTATGGGCAACCTTACACCCCGGCGTCTGCAGACCCGTGACGGCGTGCGGTTTTAGTCGGTTCAAGCCCGACATAACCGCCCCCGCTGGGCGGCGGGGGGGGTATCCGAAGGGATTTCCGCACGAAAAAAAAAAAAAAAAAAACAATGCACCCACAGTGGACATTCAGTTTCAACATTGACGATGTCTATGTTCTGTTACATGATTTGGACACATTTTCTAATCTTAGAAAAGCCCTATTGCTATCGAGTTGTCGTCGACGTCGTCGTCGTTGCCAATTTTCTGTCACGGTTTGGGGTATGAAAGAGATGAGCTATCGAGTTGCTGTTTTCGGTAATAGATTCGTCCCAGCACGAATCTATTACCATGATTACCATGTGAACCATTGCAAGATAAAGAAAAAATCGCAAAAAGTCGCAAAAAAAAAAAACGCAAAATCGAAAATCCCTTGTATTCGGCTGAGCTCGTCTCAGGAATTCAACTTGTTTTTTATTAATTTCATTTCTATTTGAATTTACCTCTACGACCATTTGGTAATTTGCTTACATAACCACAAGTCATATCTCAATAGTACTCATTCCTGCCAAGTCGTGTTACAATGACCATTTCCACACGGGTAAACCGTTCTACAATGAAATTTTTTAATTATTTTTTTTATGGCTATGGCATCAAAAAATCAACATATGATTATGCCAAAAAGCGCGCGTATTTGCGTCACGACTAAACATCGCATGTAATTTGGCTGTATGGATCAATTGCCTTTGCCTTTCACTTGTGGGATTATAACAACAAAACAACATTGCGCGCACCGCGCTATTTTCGCGCCATTGTTAACTTTTATCTGCACTTATAAATAAAATTGTTTTGAAAGAGTTCAACATTGTCGGTTTTTTGTATTTATTTATTTCATGGTCGTAGAAAAAGTTTTGTATGCCACTGCCGCAAACAGCTATTGTAATCGAGTGCTGATCTATTGTGCCACTCAGCGTCGCTTCGTGGCACAAACTAGCACTCGTGTTACAATAGCTATCATTGCATGACAGTGGCATAAATAACCATTTCAATTGATGCCACATTCACCGCACAAGCTTAGTTACACTTACAATAGTACTTTATCGCCTCATATTTCATTCTTGGGAGTTAAGTAGGTATAGAATCATGAACTCCATTGTACAATCTATTTTATATTCCTATTTAGAATTCTGAACTAAAGTCTGCCAACGTACAATAACACAAACGTTGTTGGAACAACACAAACACACAGACCTAGCGACTGCAGCATGGCATGGCGAGTTTATAAAATTCAAGAGTGGAGAGTGACGCGGACTTTTTTCTAGACGCCTCCAATGGGAATACAAATAGAGACTTTCCTTTCGGTTCAAAGTGCTAACGAGCGTTTGTGATGAAGGTCGTCGGTTGACACTGGCAGTGATAGAGAAGACCAACTTGTTTAGATCGACATTGGGATAGTGTGTCCTGTCAGACAAAGAGGAATACTGAAATAACTGGTCACATTTGGTATTTATTTCATTAAATGGATAGTATACGTCATTCTGTTCCTTGTATATATATCTACGAAGTAGCCAAATTTGTAAAATCTAACAAGGAACTATTTGAAATGCACAATAATATAAATAAGCGGAAAGTTACACAAATGCAACTAAAAATGCCAGTACCTCGACTTGAGATGTTTAGAGTGAGTTGTGTCTATATGGCACCGTTTATCTATAATGCGTTACCTGGGCATATAATTAATCTACCGTATCGTAAATTCTGTCTGGCTTTACGGAAATGGTTAATAGACGAGAGCTTCTACTCCGTCAATGATTTTCTAAAAAAGTTTGCCTCCCGCTCTTATCATTTTAAAAATGCATTGCAATAATAATATAATTCATGTTATGTAATGTAATATTAATATTGGCTATTGACATATAATTATTAGGAATTTGATAATTTATAATTTTGCATGTGTGTCAGTTTGTATTAAGTGCTTATTGTATTTTATAATTAATTGTTAAAATTCAATCCAATTTTATGTTTGCATGCCATGAGGAATGGCAAAATGTGTCTTATGCTCATAAATTTTAATGTGTCACCTTTATACTTACCACATTTTAAGCAAATAAATCTATTATTATTATTATTATTATTATTCTACCGTAACATTTGACGTCATTCATTAGATTCTATTGCGTTGTACGAAATGAACAAAGTGCCTCGCTTGTGAGCTGTGTGTCTGTTATTGCTTGTTGTATCTGATGAGTGGGTGAGTGGGTGCACCCCGACACAAGCGCGGATGTAGTGTACAAGAGCCGCGTTTATTGATATCGTGACTCGCGACGTGGCTAATGAGTGGCGACTGGTTGCAAACGAGCTGTTGAATGCGTCATGGGTGGCTCAGCGGAGGACATTGTACACCACAGCGCTGAATGCATTTTTGATTTGCCGATAATTTAAGGTGCTACAACACAGGTAAACTTCCCTTTATGTTCTATCTATACATGTAATAAAATCGTAACGAAGTGAAAATTACACATTGAATATTTTCCAAGAAAATTATTAATGTGTGTTCTAGGAGGGACACCGTATCCGAAAATGTGATTTCTAGAATTATTGTCTGTTTGTCTGTTTATTTTTTATCGATTCCGAACGTCACTTGAAAACCGCTGAACAGATTTGGCTTAAATTTTGCATAAACATTCTTCTAGGGCATGGTCATAAACTGCACTACATATCATCACGCTATTATAGGTATGATAGGAGCAGTAGAGCAAAATCGGTCTAAACTATTATTGATGACAACTTATTATTACAAGTTCAGCAGAACTCATACATGGTCAAAATCCAGACTATAACTCATCCCGAAGAAGGACATTAGAAGGTCTTTACAGGGTCGGCAGCACGAGTGTGACGCCTATGGTGTTGCACACGTCCATAGGCCACGGTAACCGCTTCCCATCAGGTGGGCCGTGAGCTTGTATGCTACATGAGTGATAAAAAAAAAACACGCTATACCTGAAAGGTAATCCAGTAAAATGTGAAATCTCGAAATTCCACAGAGTTACCCACGTTTAAAAGATATTTGATTAGAGACGCATAAATATTTCATAATGAATATCATCACGCTATTATATTAATAATCGGACAGAATGAATTTTAGATGTTACGTATTGCTCGATCTATTACAAAAGGATTGTCAATATAAAACGAGAGCACCACATCACCTCATCCGGCGCGTTAAATAACATAACTGAATACTTACGTGTTAGTGTCGAGACTGCACAAATAAACATACCTCAATCCTGTTCCGAACTTCAGGCGTACAAAGTCGCGCGCAGCAGCTACACACATCAACACTGTCTAAGGATATTTTCCATTAATGGATTTAATGAAAAAATATCAATTCTAGAGTTGCCACGTTTTACAATATTTTTTTTTTAAATTAAAATTTGATATGAAAAAACAATCTTCCATTAACAATTTGGCACGTATTACAAACATTTTTCTAGAATTCACATTTGTTTTAATTATGTACATCTATAAAGTACATCTATATATAAGCAGGAGTGTTAGCGCGCAACATCGTCGAGTGCAGGGAGTATTGAACCACATGCATCGGCCACCCGCACTTAGCGCCTGTTATCTTATCAATGAATGGGGATGGCGGGAGCCCCCGCCGTCCCCCGCGCCGCTGCTAGCCTGACTTCATTATTGCTACGGTTTACTTGCCACCACTAACTGATGTACTTACTGCGATCTCGGGGCTACGCTTCATGGCAGAGCCACTTATTTAATGGTTTTAAATAGGTACCTTAAATTACGTTTTTTTGTATAAAACTATATAACTGTTTAGTAACAGTAACTACTGAACGGATTTTGATGCGGTGTCTTCTATTAGAAAGGTCTTGTTCAGATTTAAAATTTGCCGCATGTTTGATTGCAATTGGTTAAAAAGAACCGAAGATATGATAAAAAATGGCATCAGCTAGTAAGTTAATACAGAGGTTCGATTTAGATACTGAATACGTAACGAGATCGAGTGATTGGCGAGCGCTTGCTCTACAAGAATTAGTCAACTGAAAATAATATGTTGGATTGATTTAAAGCAACGAAGGAGTTTTAATTAGAACTATTTCTTAACCTCGAAGGCAAAGAGAAGTTCTTTTCTCAAACAAAAATACAGCTTTACTTTTTGCCAACTATGCTTCGTACATTCACTAAAACATTTCTATTTTATTTGAAGAGTGATAATAAGTTGTTTTGGAAAAAATCGTTAGGAGTTAAAGTTCCGTATCTACCATTCATTATTTCAATTGATAAGATAAGGAAACCTAACGTGCGCTGTGCAGAAGTGAATGTTTTATTCTAGTTTAATCAAATATGTGACGTAGGTATATTTTTTT
This sequence comes from Cybosia mesomella, assembly GCA_946251805.1. Taxonomy (NCBI): domain Eukaryota; kingdom Metazoa; phylum Arthropoda; class Insecta; order Lepidoptera; family Erebidae; genus Cybosia; species Cybosia mesomella. The sequence goes on from OX276396.1 coordinate 216,585, forward strand.
TAAATCTTAGCGTGATTAAATCTGAGGAATAGCTCTGGCACAGTTATATGAGTCTGGCGTGCGATTGGCGGTGACGCGTGATTTCCCGCGCGGCCGCGGGACTCGCTACCTCCACAAGTAGCTGCCGCGATATACCTACTACATAGGACTGGGAAAGAATCGGACAGAAAGTGCCAAACAATCTGCTTAGTAGTATTCTTGTTGCTTAGTCATCAGCGCCTTCATGGGAGAGGTATTTTCAACACAAGTCGAAAACATGGAGGTCGTCTATTAAAAGCAATAAGCTCGCCGCCTATTACGTAGGACCGAAAAACAAAGTTGACAAAATGTGAGAAGAAGAAAGGCAAGAGTATACCTACAAAATTAGTATCTCTTGTTGAATTTGTGGAAAGTAATTGCGGATCGATACATCGAACTTGTCAACGTTATTAAATCTGCGGACACGCGGGGGACGTGGACAGAATTAAGTTAACACGCTCGAGCTTTGTGACGAGCTCAAGTTTATTACGAAACTGCCGACAATGAAATATACTTCCAACGATACATCGCCGACGAGCTACGTGTTGGAGCGCGCCTGGACCGCGCTCGCTCGGTCGGCGGAACATCGACAAGAAGATAAATGACGTGCAAGTGTGGAGCTGTCTTCATCGCTCACAACAAATTGTTTTTCCAATAGAAAAGTCAGCGCCAACGCTGACATAGTGCTTTGCATCAGCAGGAGCTGTTTGTGTTCATCGCGCCGCACCGTGCCGTGCCGAACAGTGTCGTACCGTGCCGTACCGTACCGCCTTGGAGCACAGCGCAAATGGAGCACTTCCGATCGATCAGAGCTGGTCTCTAGCGGCGCATAACTCGAAATGGGGGTACAGTTGTGTAAAATTAAGTCGGAACATGTAAATTATTCTGAAGTTCACATTCTTAGCGAGCGGTTAGGCAATGAAACAGTTTATCGTTGTAAGTTTGTTCTACTTGAGCGGAGCTGTGGTTACTATTAATTGTTTATTGTTGCTTTAGCCATCGAGGAGTTTGTTCCTCGACGGCTATAGGGTACCAACATTAATCTGCGAGCTGTCAATGAAGGTCGAAGGTCGTTCTATTGTAGTCACGAACAATAGATGCTCGTGCGCGCGCCCCGCGCCGCTCGCAGTTGTGTGCTAAGCTAACATTGATGTTAACAATATACGTGGTCATTAACAATATACATGCTTAATGACTACAACTACGTTTGGTTAATAAAGGAAAAGGTTGAACGTTTCGGCCTGTTTCCTAACGCAAGTAGCTACTTGAGTGCGAGTCGGTGAGGTGCTACGGTAATAAATATAATATCAGTCCTAGACAACCGGGTGTATTCAGGGAACGTGTTGTTGTTATTGTCAGGCGATCACGGTCGCTGTGACGTCATCCAACAATGTACTATTATAATATAATGAGCTCCTAATTCAACGCTATATTTATAATTTTTCGCTATGCAAGCATGCTGATGTACCGACTTTTAGGGTTCCGTACCTTTCTTTTTTTCGTGCGGAAATCCTTTTGGGATATCCCCTCGCCGGCCAGCGGGGGCCGGTTATGTCGAGCTTGAACCGACTAAAACCGCACGCCGTCTCGGGTCTTCAGACACCGGGGTGTAAGGTTGCCCATAGAGCATATCCCTCGCACCCCGACTAACCCTGGGCCATCTCCGGTTTCGAGATGGCCCCCTCGGGTTTGGAAACCACGGTGTCCCCGTCTTGCCCCGGTGTAGGGGAGGGGCGCTAATCGCCCAACCGTCCCGGCCTGCTTCTGCTGGGGTGACAGGCGGCCTCACCTGCCACCCCCAGGCCTGCGCTCATGGAGGACGGAGGTCGTTAAGCGACCTCCGGCGTCTGAGTCGCCTGCGACGCGCGGCGAGCATGTTGCGGGCTCGGCGGGCCGGGAGAGTTCTGAACCTCTCCCGGGCGCGCTCCGCCATCTCCTTCGCGAGCATTGCATGCTTGCAGAAGGAGGTGGCGGCGGCCCACGCGCTCGCGCTCCGCACCATTGCCGCAATCATGCTGCCGAGCGAGAGGCTGCCACGAGATCACGCCTCGGCGCCTCCCACACCGGGCAGTCCGCCAGCGTGGGCAGCCCTGAGTCCTCGCTCACGTCACAGTGATGACACTCAGGCGTTGGCTCCTTCCTGATCCGATGGGGTTCCGTACCTCAAATGGAATAAACGGAATACTTATAGAATCGGTCTGTCGAGACTACTGCTGGACATAGGTCTACAACATAGCACCCGATCCCCCCCCTTCAGTATCCAGTGTACCTTTTTCAGGTCGTTGTTTATTCGAAGGGGGTCGTGCCACCATCCGTTTACCGCTTCGGGGTCTCCACTTTAGGACTCGCTTGGCATGGTCGTGTGGCAAGTCCATTGGCACTTCACTTTGCTGTGAATGATATCGTTGACTTTACGATTCTCACTGGCCAGTTTTTTTTTTATATTTTAAGATGAGAATTAAAAGAAAAAATGCTAAAAAACGCACACGTACAAGCATTGACTACAATGCTTTACACACGGCCTCAGAAAGGATTCATAACAGATTTGCAAAAGAGGAAATGAGGGCAAATAGCCAAGTGTTCGTCCCTTCGGAGGTTGGATCTTATTTGAAATCCTCACTCAAAAAGAGAAAGGTATTTGAAGCATTTATTAGTTTCTCAATAAGCCGTCGCACTATACGAGCACACCCACTCCACAGCCAATATACATTCTTCACACGCCCGGCGCCGGCTGCACGCTTAGATGGACAGCGTGACGCGTGAGGAGAGCGCCACCCGTCGCCACGGGACATTGCCACACTGATCTCATTATATTTAAAAAAAAAATTGAAAGTGCGAGTACTATTTCATGAAATACCAGTTGAAGCTTTATGTTAATAATATATGCGAAAATAGAGCGCTTATCTTCTCGAGCGCGCATACACAAATTTCTTACAATAAGTTGCAGAAGTGTCGTCCCTTATATGAAATGAATGTGGGCTAGAGTCAAGCTCTTTTAGTTTTGATATCATTTATACAGTTAGTACCTACAGATGGTCAGCGCTCGGCTCACGCTTGACGCCGTTGATAGCGCGTTGTTGAAGCGGGTCAAGCTTGCACTCAGCACGTCGGTGGCCACGTCTTGCCACGGAGCCAACTAGGAGTGATAACTCATACTAACAACAGACACCTCTTTCAGTATCAGCGTGTGCTACGCCGTAGCACATACGCGTAGACTTCGCTACGAGGCTTTCATAACTTTTCACAACTAAATAACCGGATGAGTGCGGGGTGCGGGGCGTCTCTGGCATACTATGTTAGTTATTAGATCATTCTTGTTTCTCGGCTGGAGATTAAAAGAATACTAGTAACTAAAATTGCTAGAAAATAAAATCTAATATCTTTATTGAATGCAATGCACCAGGTAAAGCCTGTTAACACGAGATAATACAAGAAGATGAAATGTAGCAGCTTTCGAGCGCGGCGCAGAGCTAACCTAGCTCCTCTAGCCGCGCCTGTCCATTGTAGTCCATTTGTAGTCCATTGCCTCGGGTGAAAGTGAGTGGCGACTGTGTATGGCATTCTGAGGCAGATTCGAGACCCGAGTGGGTCAAAAGTATGATTGGATTTTCGGTAAAGCCTCTTTCCAGTCTGGAAAAATAAATATTACGAGCATATATGTATTCTACTTAGCCGGGGGCCAATTAACATTAATAAAATGAACTGGGGCACTAGTGAACACTGGTGGTAGAAATTTTATGACACAAATTTGTCACAAAATTCGGCCGGGTGGGTACCACCGTGCACGATTGCGAAAAACCCTCCATAGTAATCCAATTTCGGTTTGATTGCGTTCAGGGGTCAGCAAGTGCATAGCCGGACAGGGGGATTGTGGTCGCAGCACCAGTGGGACCGGTGGGTGTCACGCGGTGCTGCGACGACAATCCTTTTCTGATGAGGCCGTCAAGCTGAGTGCCACCATTGCTAACATGGTACGTGTATGTAATGGTGACCCTCTTTCCTGAGACTTTACCTTCAGCTTACCATCAGGCGAGGTGAAGTCAAATTGACGTATCCTAAATATATATATATATATATATATTTAAAAAATTGAGTTGAAATATATAATTTTTTTAAATACAGTTCGTAGTACGATCTCTCTCTCGTATCAGATTCAGTTCAATTTGACGAGCATAGTCTTCAGGTAACACCGCACGTGAACACTGCCCGCTGAACTGAACGCAAATGGCTTGCTTGATTCGATTCGATTCGATGGTACTAGGTTCGAATCTCGGGCCGGACACTAAGTGTTATTATGTTATATGTTAGATTTCGAGCAGTGACTGTATCTTTTTTTAAGGTGGCTGGTGAAATGTGGGTGTTCAATACTTCTGCAGATTCCTCAATGAGATTGCGCAGTGGAGCACTTCTCTCGTCCCGAAAGGCACATCCGTAATAAACTTTCGTCGTGTTCGTGTCCTGGGTGGGCAACAGTACCTACTGTGAGTGAACCTCACGAGTGTATGGCGTCAGAAGTGTATTAAGGTCCACATTTTGTAAGCAATGTTTTTAGGTCACTCGTTACACGGCGAGCTTCTTACCGTCAACCGGACACTTTTTCTTGGATCGTGCTCTACTTTGCCGGAACTGCGTGACCGTGCACATTAAAACATAATGTCTAGTCCAAAGAAAATGCTTTGCACGTAGCGATAACGCAGCATTTCGCAGCATCACCCGCGCTTCGCATCGCGATAGGCGACGAAGCGCGAGCTCACTTTTTTGTTCACTTCTGAGGTCAGCGCTAATCGATGTTCGAATGTCGCGCTCACACACACGCAGCTATCTGCACTGTTGTACGGTTACATATTTTGTTCGTATATTCAAATACATTATACGAACATTTGAAGTTTTGCATTGAGATAAGAAAGATTGCTAGTTATAACGGCCACTGCTCATACACCTGTTCAATTTTAATTTAATTTTAAATTAATTTTAATTAATAAATTTTAAATTTAATTTTAATTTAACTAAAACATTTGTTTAATATAAATTCGCTGTAATTCGCATCTTGAGGTCTCTGTTCTTTTAAATCTCCCGTATGTTAGGGTAGACTCGTACTTTCACGTTGCACTATTGTTATTATTCCCGCGTAAGGACTGCCAGGTGCCTCCGAATAATATGTACGACAATGTTACTGTGGCCTAGAACAGTTTGCATCCGTTACTTTGATGTTCAGAACGGTATTCAAGTGTAGTTGGGACGTGACTTCTTGTTATCCTCGAAGCGGATTGTGACAATAGATACAGTCTACGAAGTTTTAGGATTAAAATGCTTTTACTTATAGATATAAAAAAGAAGGATGATGAAGGTGTGAACGGCTTAAAAAGTTTCACTCTCTATGGCTCCCGCGGGTGCCACCTGAACAAGTACTACTCCGTTGAAGTGAATGATCTCCTTTAAAGAATATCCAACCTGGTTCGAATCTCTGCGGAATATATATTTTCCCGACTACTTTTTTCTACAATTCTACAATTCACGGCTTCAATTTTTGTATCGCAATAACCGAGGGGTCGCCGCGGCCCCTCGCACAACACACTGATATGACATTTTTGTAGCTTTTTTGTTCGTCCCTGCTATGAGCCGCCTGACCATCGAATATGATAATACTCCACTGCTGTTTGTTGACTACAAATGCATTCTTAGCTCATTACAGTCACACGCTTGAATCCGGTAATGCCAACAACTGAAAATTTTCATGCTTAATTTATTGGCAGCTGAATTTTTTGAGTGGTAAAGTCAAGCAACAGTCATTTTGGCCGTTGCATGAATGGGCCGACTCGACCGGGGAAGCACCACCCTCTCACAGAATATCGACGCCAAGTAACAGTATTTGAACTGTTGCGTTCCGTTTGGTGAGTGAGAGTGCCGGAGCCCAAACTCCTTTCCCATCCCTTCCGAAACTCCTTTCCCATCCCCTCCCAAACTCCTTTCCCATCCCATTTCCTTTACAGGGTCGGCAGCGCAAGTGTGACGCCACTGGTGTTGCACACGTCCATAGGCCGCGGTAACCGCTTCCCATCAGGTGGGCCGTGTGCTTGTCTGCCACCTTAGTGGTATAAAAGAAAAAAAAAACGGACTACAGAAACGCGCATAAATATGTTATGACATGGTTCAGGTGTAATCCGTAGACTTTTTTCAGTAAGGTGTCTAAAAAGTGTTAGTAAGCGATTATCATTTAATACCATTTTTATTGTAAAAAGTTTGTGGTAGAAGTAGTCTTAACCCTGAGAGTGGATAGTAAAAATAGTTCTCCGAAAGAAAACAGCAACAAGTTAGACTGCCTCGTTGTCCCGGGCAGACTGCCTCCGTGAATAGAGTCTAGGAAACATGACTCGCTGATGGAACTAGTCCAACTGACTTAAAGGGAATTGACAAGCCCGAATATTCTCTGCCTGATGTAAGAATACAGCACTTATGCTGGCGACCACCTTCTGTGGGGTGATGGGATTACCGCGATAGGTAAGTCGGCTCACCTTGCAACAGAATCGACTATGTTTTACCTCTCTTAAGAAGTTGGGATGGATCCATGATAAGAACTGTCGAGAGAAGAAAAAGTCAGTGGAAGTTGGTGTGCGCCAGGGCGAGGCTGTTCAAAGCCTATTAATCACCGTTCAGCGCTATGCTAGTTGTTCTTTGTTTCAACAGTTGTTTTTACGACTCACGTCGTAGTAATTCTTCTCAATAACGCAGTGTGCGATATTAAACTGCAGTGCAAGTGGAATATATCAGCCGAGAATGGTAATGCTCCCTTATATTACGCTCGCTATTTTAGTTATTGCCACAGTCTGTGTAAGATTATGTTACAACCTTCCTGGCTCTGACTGTCTGCGTTGTCTATTACCATGTCTATTAGCGACTAGGTATTGCCCGCGACTTCGTCTGCGTTAAATTCGGAATAGATCAAGGTATGCTCACTTCTGCAGTTTGAACTAATCATTTAACATGATGAAATTGAGGTTTATACGTGACATCAAAATTAATTCTACCTGATGCCCTAATATAATAGCGTGATAAAAGTTATTATCAAAAGTTGAGTCTCTAATCAACTATCTTTTACACATAAGTAACTCTGTAGTTTCGAGATTTCATATTTTACTGCTCATCACCTTTTAGCTATAGCGTGAAGATTTATAGGCCGACCGTTGACCATGTCCGAGTTCTATCGAACTTCAGAATTTCTTAATGATCTGCTTCGTAATAATAAAGGAATTATCCATAATAGATTTAGTCGATTTTACCCTGCTGCTCCTAACACACTTATAATAGCGTGATGATATGTAGCGCAGTTTATGAACGTACCCTAGAGGAATGTTCATGCAAAATTTCAGTTAAATCAGTAGATTTCAAGTGATGCTCGGACATCGATAATAAAAGTAGACAAACAGATAAACAGACAAACAGACAAATATTCTAAAAACCTCATTTTTGGCATCGGTCTCGTTCCTAGAACACATAGTAATTGTTTTTTAGAAAAAATATTCATTGTACAGTTTGCACCTCGCCTCGTTACGATTTTCTTATATGTATAGATTAAACACTAAGTCTTGGAAAATAAATAACTGCACGGTTCCTTCAGATATTCTTTATTCGACATTATATTGTCCTTCTATAGATTTCTGAACACTCTTTTATAAGTTTCACCTGTAATTACACAACTTGTAACTAAGTAAATGTTGGAAGTAAAAGTAAACCAACTTCTTCCAAAAATTGTTGAATCGATTTGAACTATGTAAGTATGCGGTATACGGGTGAAGCGACTGAATCAAGTTCATTTAATGAAGGAGCTGTTGAGGACTTCCACCGCCCCGGTGGAAGTCTTCAACAGCCACTAGTAAACCTCTCGTGTTGAGTTACTTGGTTCTTTTCAATAAGTCCGTTTATTGCATCACACACCTGCGGATCTGCGGAGTATTATTAATATATTGCATTTGGTTACAAGCGTGTTTATAAGTTTTTAAAAGTTTAATTATTTGTTAAACTATGAGAGCTATATACGATCATGAACATATGTGCGAAACCAGTTTCAATAAAATACAACTTAGTTACCTCTCTCAGAGGATTACCTAATTAACAAATCAGTTCCACTTCTCCACTGTTAAGACCCAGGCTCGTGTAGCTTTGAGTGGTAGTCGATCTGTGATCGGACATTTTGATTTTACTTTAACCGACGCTGGCATCCATGACTGATTTATTGTTCTCTGTGACAACTTTGTCTTATAATTGGATTTGGACTGATGGCATGTTTGTGAAACTTCGCGCAACTACTTATGTACTTGGCTCCTTCACGTCAATATCGCTGCCACATTGAGTCGGTGTAGGTATGTGTTGTTACAGCAATAAACCAAGTTGTAACATAATAATATTAATTAGTCACGGAAAGTGAACCGTTTACTGATAAAAGCCCGCTTCGTAAGATTATAGTGAAGTGCGGGCATAATCAACGCTAAATGTTTAACGAGAGGGATCCGCGGGGCGAGGGCCTCGGACGAAGGCGCCCTCGCAGATGACTATATACTCGTATATCATAGGGCGAATTGCGGAAGTACTCCAAAAGGTTAAGCACTCTCCAGACCGACCCGTATTTTAGTATCGATATAAGAAATAGGTTGTCATGTATCAAGTGTGTACTATTCTGAACGTATTTATTTATCATCTGCTTGCCCTTCTCCCAATTGTTTGGGGTCGGCGCAACATTTCATTCTCCTCTATTCATTTCTGTCGTCGTCTCATCTGTCACTCCTTCCTTGCCATATCCTCTTTCACGCATCCCATTCCTTTTCTTGGGCTTACCTGCTCCTGAAGCCCTCTTGTAAAATAATTCCAAGTCTTTATAGTGCGGCAAACAAAACAGACGCTGGGCCGTTTCGATCTCGATGTGCTTAATTGGAGTATCTGATCTTCAAGATCCTCACATGACACCGGGGTACATCGCGGTACCGCAAAACGTATCTCATATATCTCATGAATGCTACAAGTGGCACAGTTACAATGGTTACTTTAGTCTCGTGATTAGAGTAAAACATTTCGCCGCATACACTCATATTAAATCGGACCGGAACGACCACTCAAGACCATATTTTTTCGAAACTAATTGCTCTTATACCCGGCATTGCCGTTTGTTGGTAGCTGAACTCCTCCGTAACCACTCGCGCGATCTTGACCAATTTTACCACAGTGATGTGCACACTGAGGAGTATTTTGAAGCGAGATGGTTCGTGTCCGATGTACCATTGAGGAATAATCACCAAAAAACAGTTACACGAGCGCGCGGCCTTAGCTAAGCGCGCGACCGTAGTAAGATGTCTTATTTTCAAGTAAGAGTCCTGCTGGCTCAGCGCAATTTATTTCAGTCGCACCTTGCACTGAATAATTTAAAATAGTAAACTCATAACCTCCGTCAGTTTCAAGAGCGTTATCACAGCTTTACACGTGCCATCCGCCCCTTTGTCAACAAGCGATTCAACGATTGAAGGCTACGAGTATGATTTGCAGCAAGATCGCTTTATTTTGTGGGGTTGTCACATTCTTAGATTCTGGGGACATTGCAACACTTGAAACTTAAATGTAATAAAACATAACAAATAGACGGAGTAACAAATCCCCTCGCCAGTCTCATCGACTATAACAGGAGTGATAACATAGCTATTGTTATTCGTTTGCCGGCAATTTGTCGGCTTTGTGTTTAGTCATAATAGCAAACTCTTCTTTTATTTGAAACTACTTGCGCCCCGCAGTTCTTTGAGCATATAAAAACATGTATTATTAATGGAAATTTTCTATTTCTATTCACTGAGCTACATTTGTGATGGAAATACCATGGACCCCTCTGGTGTTGCAAGTACTCGTCACCAAAGATAAGCGCTTACCATCCGCTAAATTATTGTTCGTTGTTGTTGATCCGTGGAGGGGGGCGTGTGGGCGCGTGGTAGCCCACCAAGTTGTCCGGGCCCCAAGCCAACCCTGCCTGTCAGCTGGTACACCAGCCGAACAACGGACGTGGCCCTGGCGCATACGTTCCTCTCGGGGTTGGCCCTCCCACAATAGCCAATACGCCAAATAAAAAGATTAGAAGGAGTATAAAAGTGGACCCCGGCCCAAAGTGATAGCTTTGGGGGCGGACAACGCAGGGTGAAGAAGTTGTTGGTGCATGTACATATTCTAACATGAAATCATGCTCTTTACCGTACCGTATCTTAAAACGTATTTTTAATCTGGCTCAGTTTTGACTGTTTCCGCTACTATTTTGTCCGCCTTGACGCTTCTAAGTCACTTCTATTTTAAACTAAGTGGTTTCTCTTATCTTATTAAAATATCTGCACTTCACGGTCCGGGTGTAGGATGTGCATGTTCCTCGCACCTAACGTCAGAATATAGAATTAACGGCTCAGTGCGGTGGGCGGTGACGTCAGCGCGCTAGACTCACACGTCACACGTCAGCTTCGCTCATCTTAATCTTCACACATTGCTGCTCGCCGCATGGCACCCGCAGCCGACGCTAGCTGTATATTGTACGACATTATATTAAGTGAACCATTACTCAGTTAGTAATTTATTATATTTATTTTGGTACATTTAATACAGAATACTAAGTCTCATTTTACATTGAGAGAGTAGCCAGTGCGAGTTGCAGGTACATGACCCTGACTTCCGGCTATTGCTTTGTATCCTTCCATGAAAATAAAATCTCCTTTTTCTCTCGCCCGTTCACAATAGTCCCCATTTAGTCTATTTTTGAACCTTAAACGCCCTCTAGACCAAAAAATCACTGAACAGCCCATGTTTAATATTTTGGAGTTGGTTGTATAAAGTTCAGTTCTTCAGTCAGATCAAGTTTGCCGATTACACACAAACTTGTCTACCGGACTCACTTGTTGGTAAGTTCAAAAATAAATTACCTGTTGCTATGTTGCAACCAGATGGATTTCTTTGGTATTATTTAATTTTCAGTACAGTGAGGTTACCTCACTATCGATCGATCTATAAATTCGATCAGAAAATCCTGTAACACTTTTTTTAATAAAACTTAAATAGAGCAATGTCCATGATAATGCGACTATTTACGAGCGCTGCCGGTGCGGCGGCCACCTCGTTTCGAATGCGCTATTCCTACATCTGTATTAGCAATAAAGAAACATTAATCGCAGTAAAATATAACCTTTACTTGTTTCATATAGATAGCGTATATTTTTGAACCATGTTTTAAATATGAGAACAATAATAACGTTCATAATTAGTGTTTTACAACAATAGCCAAAGGTATCGGTTATTGCAACTCGCCGTGTGGAGACATCAACCTATATAATGACAATTCCCTCTTTTTATCACTACAGACACTGCCACATAACATGCAGCTCCGTTCCTTAACATATTGTTCCAAAGAGTATTAACTAGTAATGGGGAACACACATGATATAGTAAACAACCGCATATTAGCTAATACTCTGTGCTATGTGTTAGGAGCGGATTTTTGATTGTTTTTTTTTATTATTATTCTAAATTGCTTCAGACTAGTGTACGTGGCCATCTCACATAGGCCCGCCAAGACCTGACAAGAGCTTCGAAATTCAATTGCTGATATACTTATACTCTGTAATGGAATTCAGCACTTAACGTCTTGTTTCTATCCGTGGATTAGCGTTAAGTCCATTGTTGATGGGATTTACATATATTTTGACTTTTATATCTTCAAAGTATTAAACATGCCTATTTCGTCAATGAATTTTTAAAGTTTTAACTACAAGTAAAATGGATCGTAATCTCAAAGGGGGAATTACTAAAGTTAAATACACTTTGCCGCTTTCAATGAGTTGGCTCGCAGGAAAATAAAGTTAATTAAATACGGCGCATTATTATATAGTCGGATGTAGACTTCACAACCATCTATTGTTCCATGTGAAATCATGTTAAACCAGAAGATACTGTAACGTGCAATAACTGAACAATTACGAGTACAAATACGAGTATAGGCATATCGCCTTAGTGTCCCTCTCTAAAAACATCAGCTCACTAACAGCAGCGCGGCTAGTTGAAACCAGAGGCCGTAACGTCGTAGTTTCGCAATCAGTTTGTCGGGCGCAGTTGGTAGCATACCAGCCGACTCACGTGTTACTTACGTGGGTATTTCTCGTCCGCCTGCGTGCTGGACATGACCTCGGCTGTGATTTAATTCCGTTCACAAAAATGTTAGCCCGCGGCGTCGATCCTCGCGTTGCGGCTCGGTTGGCTCGCCAATTACGTATCCTTTGGCAAGGTGGACATGGAGTAACGCTGGATCTTATATTAAGTAAACACACAAACTTGTCTTATTACATTAGCAGGTTCCTATGTTTGCTGAATGCAGCGGTTTAAGATCATGATATATTAATAGGTACTGAAATCCAAATTTACATTCACGATATTCTAAGAAATAAATAAAGATTTAATACTGTTTTATCCTATTCGTTTCTATTAAAGAAAGTGATGGATAAATATTCACTCAACGTACTGTCCACAGGAGAACCAACCAATTGGCCCTCTGACCCGAACAGAATACCAGATCTCATTGATTTCTTTATCACCAAGGGTATGTCAGGCCTGTATGTAAGCAGGCGAGGCCGCGGTGGCGGCCAAGGTCCGCCGGCAACCCTGAGGTTATCCTTTCGAGGGCTTACCCGGGGTGCCCGGCAACGGACACTTGGGGAGGACACCGTGCGGTTTTAGTCGAGACACGACATAACCACCCCCGCTGGCCAGCGGGGGTGTATCCGAAGGGATTTCCGCACGTAAAAAAAAAAGACCTGTATGTAAAAATAGAATCTTCCTCAGATGGCTCTTCAGACCACACTAGTACTACAGTCATCTGGAGAGAATTACGCGAGACACTATACAACGGTATTCGGATTGGAAAGCATTCCAAAAATGTTACAATGAAGCGGTTAACCTATACATACCACTCAAAACAGAGGAGAATATAGAGAATGCAGCTTGGTATGCCACCAACCTAACCCCGCATATGACATATAGGCCAAGGGCTTAAGACTACACCTTAGCAATACGAGAGAAGGCTCAGACGGCAATGGCACACCAGCAGAAATGGACATGATAAAAGAGCACTGAACAAAGCACAAAAAGAATTAAAGCAATTACTTAAAGAAAACGAAAATGACACTCTTCAAGATCAATTACGAACTTTATCGCCTTCCAAATCAAATGATCAGTCCCTCTGGAAAATGACTAAATTACTAAAAAAGCCAAAAGTACACACGCCTCCATTGCGACTGCCAAATGGTAACTAGACAAGAACACCCGCAGACAAAGCCAAGCCATTTGCTCAATTCCTGAGAAAAGTGTTTAAGCCAATATCATGTGCCCAGAAGAAGATATAAATAGCATCCTTACGTCGACGTTAGACGTCTTTACCATTACAATTGTGCACACCTGCAGAAGTGAGACAAGCCATTAAACACCTAAAGGATAAGAAAGCTCCAGGTTTTAACCTCATAACATCAGAAGTCCTAAAGAACCTCCCAAAATAGGGAGTGGTCCTATTGACGATACTCTTCGATACAATGAAGAGATTTGAATATTTATGTCTAATATCTCAGTAATAAATATGGTTCTGAAACCAGGAAAACCAGCTGTTGAGGTTTCTTCATATAGGCCAATAAGCCTTTAGCCTTTGATGTCAAAATTGTTTGAGAAGCTGTTGCTTCAACGAATATTACCCATACTGGAACTTTGGTATAAGGGTTTGTTCTGCAAACTAAAAATATGCCTTCCGCACCAGGCATTCATACTTATGAAGTCGTACTTTCAATAAAGACTTTTCCAGGTAAAGTCTAGAGACGCCATGTCCTCCATCTACCAAATTGAAGCTGGAGTATCCCAGGGCTCTGTGCTGGGCCCAGTTTTGTACACCATCTTTACAGATGACCTACCTACCTCTGAGCAAATTGTCACAGCTACATATGCAAATGATACAGCTGTTCTAGCCTGCGATAAAGATCCTGTAGTGGCATCGATAAAACTCCAAGACCACCTAAACAAAATTGGACTATGGTTAAATCAATGAAGAATAAAAGCCAGTTCTTCAAAATCAGTCCACATTACATTCACGCTAAGAAGAAACGACTGTCCACCGTTACTATGGAAGGAAACATCCTGCCACAAACAAAAACATTCGAGCAGGAACAAACACATCAAACTTACACATTATACAAATGAAATACATATATTTTCCCGTGGTATATTACTCTGATGTTTTGTTTATTGTGAGTTATGTCACATATATGTCGGTTGATGACGGAAGCGCACCACAGACAACAAACCCAGGTCGATAAAAATTGTATCAGTACATAACACAGTTGTTGTATGCATGGTATAGGCGCCATCGTACCCCTGTCGGTGCTTCTGAAAACCAGCGCTTTCGTGTTATCCTCATGACAGCATCAAGCTGAGAGGCAGCCCAATTCTGCGCGGATATGGCGTACATCGGCACACAATCGGTTTATACCTACACTGAGTATTTTTGTTTGTTTTTTTTTTATTATTTGTATAATCTGCGTCACTTTTTTTATGAAATTAATTCTGGATTTTTATGTTGATTTTTTTAACTTTTAGTTTTCTCTGTTTTTATATTTTGTTTAATTTATGCTATGTACGTGTTGTAACGTTGTGGATTCTTTATAAATCTAATTAAAACAATATCCGTAAATTATTCGATATTTTAGTATGTTTCTATAATATATTACTAATTATCTATGGTTGTGCGAGCGAGATTGGACAGCACTAGCCCAGTCATCAACTGACGGCTCTTATATCGTTCCTTTCCTTGGTAACCTTCGCCGGGGAAAGTCACTTTGACCCCGTGGCCAACTGCTGTCGGCTCCGGGTAAGTTTTGAGATCAACATTTCCTACTTCTTCTACAGGTGAAGACTTTCCAGCGGTGCAGCTTATTGCCTGCTAAAATGCATGGCTCATTATATTTTATTTTATACTGTGTGCTATTTCAGCCTACCTATTTAGTGCCACGAGGCCGATGACCCCTACGGTCAGAGGTCGCGGCACCAGCTTGTGCTGCCTATTTATATTTCTTTTATTATAGCTTCTAGCTACGCTGCAGTGCCGCTGGGAGATTCTCTTCACCTGCTATTTAAGCGGGTCACTTGGAAGTAATTACCTAGTGACAAACTGACCCGCACCTTTCCTATTTCCAGGGTCTTCGCACCGGGCTTCGCACCATCATAGCGGTAGCGAGGCACACCAGCGGAGACCCTGGCACGCCGGCAACACCACCAGCCACGTGGCCACTAGCTAAGTGCATACTAACATCTTGCACAACGGACCGAACAACGCCACGGCAGAATATTTATTATGAATCCATCCCCTGAGGTTCATTTACTCAAATACCAGATATAAATTTATGTAACATTCTATTCACGATTATAATCTCATACTATACATTGTAATCAACCTTTTATTTAACTCTGCTCGCCCTAGCCGGTAGTAGTCTCAATTACATCCATCACTTAATTAATTTTCACAGTGCATAACTCACCCCTTAACTTTATTGCAACTTCATTGATAAACTTCGATAAAAAACTTTTTAACCGTTACATTGGCGCCTTCAAAGGTATTATTCTGCCGTAGGTATTGTGTGTTTGGTCCGTAAGTACTTTATTTCTTCTTATTTCCTCTTTATTTTACCAGTGTGGTGATTTTTTTCACCAATTTTATTGTTATTTTTCATTTTAACTAAATGAAGGTAGTTGAAAATAATTTTTAATTTCAATTTTTTTATAATTAACTGAATAATGCATACATTTCCATTATATTAGTGAAATTACTCATTCATTTAACTAATCACCTGTGTTAAACATAACAACAAGGTTAATTAACATTACTTATTCAATTATTTTGCATTTAACATCTAGACTGTTTTAATACCTTTTATGGTCATTTTAACTGTATACTGTTATACCACTGGTAAAATAAGGATCTATTCACTTTTGTTTCTTGGACTTGTTGATCTCAACCATTATCTACTTACTTTTTATTCTATTTTTGTATAGGTGTCTGTCGCACACCAAGTACACAGTCAGTGAAGTTATCATACTTTTTATACTTGCTTACCTTTTATGTGCATTATAATAACATATATTAGGTTATTATATCAACCTATTGCTGGTTGAAATTTTTCTTTATTTTGATATACTTATTAATACTATTTTGATGTATTATACACAAATAGTTTATTACTCACTGACAGGTTACATATATACTACTTGATTTTCCTTGATTTGAGTTCCTTATATTGAAGTAAATTACTTACTTAATTTATTTGTCAATCTCGCTCATCGCACCATAGCTTTTATATTTTACTTAACTTTGGGTTCATTTACCTTTTAAATTTAATACTTACTCAACTGTTTTGTAGTCAGTGTTGCTTGTTATCGGATTTCTGTATCCAAATTAGCTTTTGTATTTGAAAAAAAAAATGAAAACAATTCTTTGAAAAAAAATACAAAGAATAAAAGATCTCCATACAACTAATAAAATCTTTGAAAAGAACAACAAAGATAATAAATTCTTAAATTTATAGACCTCGTCTTGTTCTGCATATGGGATTGTTGTGTCGGGTATAGTTTAAAGTCATTAAAATCATTACCGCTTATATAAATTGACCGTTCAAAGTCAGCAATGCATTAGCCATTTCCCCCGAGTCCTTTTAAAATGACTTGTGTCATAACTATAAACTTAATATAGGTAAAATAATCAATATATTTCATATAAAACATTTTTAATCAAACATAATACAATACAAGAACCTAACCTAAACTAATAAATTTATTAATTAAATAGCAACCTAATTTCTTAACTATGAACAACACTTGTTTTGTTCTAATAATCACTATTGTTGAAAATATATGTAAATATTCAATAAACTTTGCTTTGCACTTAAACAATATTATACACTATTGTGGCAAACAAGTATATACCTACACATACTTGTAACTAAAACTTGTATTTTATAATAACATTCCTTATTGTATTGCACTGTGGTAATACACTACCTTTATCTCGATACTACAATGGTCGTAATGATATTTGTACCTATAAAAGGGTCACCAATAAAATTTTAATTTCATGTACCTACCAACTTGTTCACATATTACGAAAACTTTTATAATTTAAATAACTCATGTATCCTGTTGGTAGACACGGTCTACAGGTCAATTATGTCTTCTTACTAAATAATGTAATACTTTTCAATTGTTATTACATCTTTGGTTCGTATATTAGAACATTTTATTACTATCAAGTTGTTTTGAAATTGTTTGAACTACTGAATTCAACTTAGTTGTCAAACGTCTTATGGTTTTGACAATCAAAAAGGTTGCCAGTATACTAAAATATAAAATTACTACTAGTTATTGTTTAAAAATTTGTCTTGTTTTTTAAAAACAAAATAAAATTATTCTTTGATGAATACCAACTTTTGGACTTTTTTAACTGAATATTAAATATTAATATCTTATAACCTATTGGTTAATTCTCTATAATGTTGTAATACTTTTCTTAGGATGACTATTCCCTTTTATGTTTCTGTTTTTTTTGAACAAAACATTAAAATTTATTCACTGGTGAATAAAGAATAATATTTATTTTGGACTTGCCCCAAAATAATTTATTATGTATATTTCAACTTATTAGTTTTCAACTTCGTAATTATTTTGCCTGTTGCAAATTTTTGTATGATCCGTTGGATCAACCCTAAAATGCCTTCATGGTCACTTTGAACTTGAAAAATTTTTTTTACTTTTTGCCACAAAATATAAATACAAACATAAACGACTACAAAACATTAGAGAAACTACTTACCTCGTTGAACCGTGGGTTCTTAATCTTTTTTTGAAATTTTGAAAATTTTTTTGAACACTAGTTGTTCCAATTGCAACTGATGTTTGCATATATACTCACTGATGTGGGTCAAATAATAAACTATTTTACTTTAAATAATAACACTTTAATAATAAATTGACTTGGTCATAACTTTAAAAGTTGTTAATTATATATTTTTGACAATTTAATTGTCTTTATTGTTTTAAATCATAATTACCCTACCACTACTATATATTTTCTTCTTCTTTTCTCCTCTCTTTGAGATGGAACTTTGAACTTCATGTTCGTTTTCTTTTATTATTAGGCTTTGCCTAGTAAAGGTTGTTGTGGGTCGGTTGGCGTTTTAAACCAACTGATGTTGTTTTTGGGTCCGTTGGCGTTTTAAACCAACGGATACCTTACCTTGGTGCTGGTATATTCAACCAGTCACCAGGAGTTTTTATGGTTTTATACCATTTGTGGGTCCGTTGGCGTTTTAAACCAACGGATACCTTTTCTTGGAGCTGGGATAACCAGTATCTGGGTATTGTTTCTTATGGTTTTATACCATTATTATGCTGAGCGGTCGTGCAAACTCAGTTCCAAAAACAAGCCTTATTGCATATCTTTGTTATGTCTTCTTCCGAGCGGTTTGCAAACTCGTTAAATAAGCCTTATTGCAGATGCGGTAATGTATACATCTAAAAGAAGCCCTATACTAAAAACATAACACTTTATCTTTTATAGTCGAAAATATATAGTGGTATTTATTGCTCTTTTTCTTTCCATTGGAATTGCTGTCTGTGACATTTCAATGTTTACCATCTTGCTAGATTTACGTCTGAGTCTCCAGCGCCTATTATCCTGGAAACTCTCTTCGGAAGGAAGCGTGTGCTACATTATTTAAGTGGTAACCGCAAAGTATGGATGAAAATGATAGAGGAGGTATGTAAGAAAGTATGTATGTGTAAGCGTAAGTCAAGCATTGTATTGAGCAGTCCAGTATCGGGTTTTTGGGTAACAAAAACCCTGAACTAATTGAGGGGGTATTGTAACGTTGTGGATTCTTTATAAATCTAATTAAAACAATATCCGTAAATTATTCGATATTTTAGTATGTTTCTATAATATATTACTAATTATCTATGGTTGTGCGAGCGAGATTGGACAGCACTAGCCCAGTCATCAACTGACGGCTCTTATATCGTTCCTTTCCTTGGTAACCTTCGCCGGGGAAAGTCACTTTGACCCCGTGGCCAACTGCTGTCGGCTCCGGGTAAGTTTTGAGATCAACATTTCCTACTTCTTCTACAGGTGAAGACTTTCCAGCGGTGCAGCTTATTGCCTGCTAAAATGCATGGCTCATTATATTTTATTTTATACTGTGTGCTATTTCAGCCTACCTATTTAGTGCCACGAGGCCGATGACCCCTACGGTCAGAGGTCGCGGCACCAGCTTGTGCTGCCTATTTATATTTCTTTTATTATAGCTTCTAGCTACGCTGCAGTGCCGCTGGGAGATTCTCTTCACCTGCTATTTAAGCGGGTCACTTGGAAGTAATTACCTAGTGACAAACTGACCCGCACCTTTCCTATTTCCAGGGTCTTCGCACCGGGCTTCGCACCATCATAGCGGTAGCGAGGCACACCAGCGGAGACCCTGGCACGCCGGCAACACCACCAGCCACGTGGCCACTAGCTAAGTGCATACTAACATCTTGCACAACGGACCGAACAACGCCACGGCAGAATATTTATTATGAATCCATCCCCTGAGGTTCATTTACTCAAATACCAGATATAAATTTATGTAACATTCTATTCACGATTATAATCTCATACTATACATTGTAATCAACCTTTTATTTAACTCTGCTCGCCCTAGCCGGTAGTAGTCTCAATTACATCCATCACTTAATTAATTTTCACAGTGCATAACTCACCCCTTAACTTTATTGCAACTCCATTTAAAAACTATCTACTACAAATTTATTAACCGTTACAGTGTATCCGAATGGAATTAAAATAACTTCTTTCTTTCTCTTAGATAGGAGAACTACTTGGCATGAACACATAAAAATGAAAAGAGAGCAGGCAAATATAAAACTGCGAGACCTACACTGGCTGATAGGTAGACAGACCTCTCTTAGTCTTGATGAAGCTAGTGTTGACATACGGCATTGAGCTCTTTGGCGCAGCATGCCACTCTAACATAAAGATCTTTTCTCGTCGATTTCAGAACAAATCACTAAAGATGATAGGCTGCGCACCTTGGTTCACAAAGAACACTGAAATACATGAGTACCTCCAGATCCCAACTGTGAAAAATGAAGTTCAAATGCTCTCCGAAGCTTACAAACTCAAACTACAGCAACACAAAAACCAACTGGCTGTAACCCTGATGGATCCTAGAAACTCAACAAAGAGACTGAAAAGGAAGCAAATAGCAGGAATTGCAATCCCAGCCAGCACATGAAATGTTTAAGAATATGAGCGGGTTGACACATCGCAGGATGTGAATAAACTGCCAAAGAATAAGAATCAGCAAATCTGATAATAACTTAACAGGTTGATGGCAGATAGAGGAAAAAAAATTAGCACATTGCCATTTTATAAAATAAAAGCTTTACAAAGTATTATACTCTTAACCTTGAGCTGAAGTCTACACATTAATTTAAGAAATTAATTTTTATAATTAAATTCGGCTCTTTCACGGCCAACAAAAAATACTGTCTTAAAGATTTCTTATTCAGTATTCGATGAAAAAATGTTCAGGCCAAAGGGCACATCGCGCGTCGCCTCGAGGCACAAAGAAATTTGTCCTGTAAGATGCTGCAAGGGCTGGTTAGGGACCATTCCTGTGTAAGAGTTACAGCACTTCATCTCAGCGCCCTAATCTCGCTAGCATCCCAGTCACCCCTTGTACGTTTATGTTAAAGAAGAAATTAACGTTAGTGTTGCTCATCCAATTTGTAACAGCAATAACCAGTTTCCCGCTGATGTGAAAACTCGAGCGTTCTAGTTTATTTGTCCATTAGGTCCCGTCTCGCACAATTTGCAAGAGCCGTGTCAGCCACACCCGCGGTTCCTTGCGGCACTCGCCGGCTGCCCCGTCCGTCCGAGCGGGCGGGCAGCCGGCCTCTCTTCCTACCTGTCACCGTTAATGCATTTTCTATATTATTATTGAAAGCTGTCATCGTCATCACTTTGACCTATATTTTTATATTTTCTTTTCCTTCCAGAACATAATATACATTACCAGGTATTGCACACAGTGGTCGCATAATGCTGATGCTAGTTATCAATTTCATAGCTGAAACGCTTTCAATTAGTAATGGCAAGTCCTTATAAGTTTATTTATCATAATAATATAAATTACTGTTACGAGCGCTGGCACTGGATTCATTCGAAATTGTTTTTGTGTGTTTATGATAATAAATAATGAGGAGGAATATGGGATACTTAGGAATAGTTCGCTTGGCGCTGACACGTTAATACTATAGAATAAATGGCTGCCACCTGCGAGTTCAGGACTGCGTGGAATTTAAAAAGAATTACTGTTTTAACTGTTTACCTTTACAGTACGAACAAAATATCGTCGACCTATTTACATGTCACTAAGTTAGCGCGAAATCGAAATATTACCCCTGAAGTCAATTCAGGTGTTATATTTCGACGCACATGTCGTCGATTTTATTCAATACAGATGTAGTGATAGGGAAGTTGACTGTTGAGTCAAATACGTTTATTTATATGAGACATCAAAATGGTAAGGTCTGAAAATACTTGTGTGATATAAAGAAGTATGGCGTCATACTTTGTTCTTGTCAAATAATTTACTGTTAGTGATTGCGTGGATTAATAAAAATAACTAGGTCTGCAAGGCGAATCGCTGCTTGCAATGTTGAGCTGAGTGAGACATCGTGATTCTTGTCCAATAGATTTGACCGCTATTACGGAATCAGATTTTGAAAATTTTGAACAGTGATCATTCCTCCGTGGCAAGTCCGATTTTGAAAATTCTTTTTGAAAGTCACAACTCTGGACATGCTTTCTGAGCGGGTAAAGTTTGGTCACAGTATCTCGAGCGGTTATTATGTAATTCCATCTGGATTTTTTTTTAACGGTGATCATTGGTACGGTGGATCTCTTTTTTTTTTTTTTTTTTTTTAACGTGCGGAAATCCCTTCGGATACCCCCCCGCCGGCGAGCGGGGGTGGTTATGTCGTGTCTCGACTAAAACCGCACGGTGTCCTCCCCAAGTGTCCGTTGCCGGGCACCCCGGGTAAGCCCTCGAAAGTGGTAGCATTAATTTTTTCAAAATATATCCATAAACCTTCCTCTGATTGACCTCTTTAATCATGCCAAAAATTGGTTGTGATTGGATTAGTAGTTTAGGAGGAGACCTGTGACAAAGAAAATCCTGAAGTCTGGTATGAGGAGTTTTCGCTCGACTTCGTCTCACTGAGCTCAAATAAAAGTGATACAAGTGATAGCAGCGGACATAATTTTGACAGCACTTTTTCTATTCGTTATTTAATAAGCTCAGTCAAACAGTTTATGTTAACTTTAGTAAAGCATCCAACTGTGATTATTCAAATAGAGCCGTGTGCACATGCATTACGACGGGTATAAGCAAGATTAATACCTACTTGTAATCAGTAATCAGTTTATTTTGTAAACATGGGTTTACATTAAAATCTTGTAAGGAACTTACTTATGCATACTCACACTTATCTCTATACACTGTTTATATGTAGTTGTAGTATATTGTTTCCTTGACTAGGACCACAACGCTTTTTGCTTCATTCACACGTTTGGGACTGTTTAGTGATTGTCCATAAGCTATTGTTGAAGTCTTTACTTTATCCAAACGGAAGCGAGCGCTAATTCGAGATATTATTTTGAATTGTAACTGTATTGTTCGTTTTAACCGTGAGCAGTGTCATGTGGGGAGCGGGGCGCGTCAATCAAACGACAAGGATCGAGTGGTACTGACTTTATTATGCAGATACCGACATCTCACTCGATCTTATTTATATTCCATCCACCGTGGTACACTTTTCGTTAAATTGTTCGTATAATTCTCTGCATTGTTCCCCAATTACATGCAAAAGTATGTTCACTTGTATTGTAGGACTTTTCTTCGATAATTCACATGCCTCAAAGTATATCTTAAAACCGTTACTCCATTTCTTCCAATTTTCATTCAATGCGCCACTTGTAATGTTTGTCGTGTTTTAATCGAAACAAAAAGGAGACGGCGGAGTTAAAATCGTTTCCATTTTTCTTCACTCACGTTTGAATACTTCGATTCTAATTTTTAAACTTCTTTTTCGTTAAATAATTTTAATCCTACCGACTGCGCCATGTCATGTGTGGAGCAGGGCGCGTCAATCAAACGACAAGGATCGAGTGGTACTAACTTTATTATGCAGATACCGACAAGCAGGTAGCAGTCGTTCTTCATCCGCGGGTACCGCACGATCTCCTTCGAGGCGGCGAGTCTCCTTGCCGAGGACCTGGAGGCGAGAGCCCTTACACTACTATACTAGTGGCGAAAGGAGGTGCGGGAGCAGGGACGGAACCTCGAGCCTCGAGAAATCGAGGCCGTGCAGTCCCAGCTCCACCAGGCCATCGTGGTGGAGTGGAAGGAACGAATTGGGTGACCAAGCGCAGGGCACGCCGAAATAGCGGCGGTAAGGCCCATCATGGAGGATTGGCTAGAGAGGCGACTCGGAAGCCTCTCGTAGCGACCTCGCGCCGGAGGTCGCTTAACGACCGGCGTCCTCCATGATCGCAGGCCTGAGGGTGGCAGGTGAGGCCGCCTGTCACCCCAGCAGAAGCAGGCCGAACGGTGGGGCGACTAGCGCCCCTCTCCTAAACCGGGGCAAGACGGGGACACCGTGTTTCCTAAATTCGAGGGGGCCATCTCGAAACCGGAGATGGCCCAGGGTCAGTCGGAGTGCGAGGAATATGCTCTATGGGCAACCTTACACCCTCTCGTCTGTAGACCCGAGACGCGGTTTTAGTCAGTGCAGGCCTGACATAACCGCCCCCGCTGGCTGGCGGGAGGGGGGGGGGGGTATCCGAAGGTATTTCAGCTAACAAGAAAAAAAAAAGGGAGCAGTCGTTCTATATCCGCCAAGCTCTGCCCCTACTTAAATCAATGTCAGCATTACTTAACATTTGCCATTACGACCTGCATTAATTACGAATTTAAAACACTCTGTTATTGACAGGGAAGTGTACAGTACAGTGACAGTGTATTGAACGTTATTGGTAGAGTGCTGTTTAGTGTCGTGGTACTATCCTACTATAATAACCATAACATGTGTAATTAGAGTGCATGTAAGTGATCATTTCACTCAATAGATCTGTATAATATTATGAGCAGATGTTATATGACATAGGACATTGAAGGATATGTTGTATCAAGTAGGTACAATGTTTACTATAGAAACAAGCCATTTATTTTATAATACCGTGCGTGTGCGCTGCGCGGGTTGCGTGGCCTACAAGTGCGCACTGGTGTGTGCTGTTTGTTGAGGGTGCCTCTTGTTCTCTGCCGCGCTTATCACTCGCTACGCCAACGGCGGCTATGTACTCGAATCGTTCACTGCTAACTGCCGCTCAGTCTTCAGTCGCCTAAGACCTAGTTATTGCTAACTATTCAAGTATTATAAAGCCAAAAATACAGATAGCATATACCGTTTCAGTATCAGAATTATGTGGACATAGTACAGCAAAAAGTGTCATAGCTAACGACAGCCTATCGCAGTACAACACAAAAGTCTCTTTGAGCACGAGTATCACAGGTAAGTAATTGGGCTGATATGAGACTGTTGGGACTATAATTTGAGTAATGAAATCTCGAGCGCCCCCTTCCAAGCGAGTTCGGGCGGGTGAAGTGTGGTAAAATGAGGAGTGGGCAGCACGGCCGGACCGAATAAGATTAAAACGTGGTCGAGCACGGCGTGGCCACGAGTCGCACGAACTTGAGTTAAACTAGTTTCGTTTTTAGGATACTATCACTGATGTCACACTCCTTTATAAAGCGATCATTTATAAGACGATTGTGTAATTTTACATACATTTGTATACGTATAGCAAGGTGTAAAATAAATAGGTTTGAATTTGAACGCGTATTATAGTTTAAAGATATACAAAGACACGCCTTAGTAGAAGATCAATTAAAAAGTAAAATCTATTCGTTAATGAGTTTGAAATTAGTAAATGGTGTGATTAAAAAAAAAAACCGTCCCGCAGGGGGAACGCACAGGTAGATTTCGTGAAGCAATTAATATTATTTTTTAACATGTTTAATTTTTTTTTCTCGAAAACGGTAACTTTTAGCGAAAAACTTTTCAGACATTTATTTTAGACTTAAAAATGGCCTATCGGTTAAAAATGTTTCCGACGGCAAGAATGTTCACCGGTTATAAGTTATGATTTTTTTCCCGAAAAATTTAGGTTTTTCCCCCCTCCACTTTTAGTTAAAGTTTTAATCTTATAGGTTTATAATTAAAAGTTGTTGGTATTTATGTATACTATGGGATAAAATTAGAACGGTTCGAATATATTTCATGGAACGTGAAATTTTGAAGAAAAACTGATTTCACAAAAAGTGAGGCCCTACCGTCGCTTAGGCCGGATTCCACCCGTTCACGAACTTAAACTAAGTTTACACCCAAGCAATTTTTGACCGCAGTTTGAAGCGATCGGGAAAAAATGCGACCGTGAGAGTGCCGCAAATTTTGGGTAGTGGAACCATACATACATATATATATATATATATAAACTTTTTGACCAGTGGTCATTTCGGACTCAGGGGGTCATAACTAGACCTCCTATGAAGAATTTTTTTTTAAATTCGACAGTAGTCAAGAAACCAATAGGTAGATCGATTTCATCGAAATCTACCTAACATTGGATTGTACGCCGACATTTTTTGTTTGGTAGAGTGTTATGTTTTTAATTAGGTACCTTGCATATAAAGGCAATTCTAATGTAACAGAAATATCGGTAGCTTGCGTAGTGGCCCCGCGCTGTCCGTCCAATCCGGGTCGTAGAGGCGGGCTCAGTAAATATGTGATAAAACAACACTAGCGAGACGGAACTAATCATTTTACTTTCTATCTGGGGACATTACGGCGGGCACCCCCCGTCCCCTCCGCTCGCTCTTGTCCACATTGTGACTCTATGGTCGTATTACCTCCGTGGTATTAAGTTTACCATATATTATTATTTATATTAGGTCGTCTTAGGCAGGTCCATTTCCTTCTGCCTGTGAATATTATAAATTATCTAGTTTCTTCTGTCATTGCGGTATTATCTTTCATGCAAGTTTGCAGGTTTAGGTACTTCTAATTTACAAGATCGGTCTTTCTTTCAAAAAAATCACCAATTTGCTTATAATATCAGCGGTACATACTTGACTTGCTGTGCTATTCCAAGCACAAAGGTGCCGGCAGTAGATTGGTACATCTAGTGTAGATTATGGCGGTGTCGACGGCTTAACCTGCGTTCCTATTCTTTCTTCACCTTTGATGATTTCATGGACAGGACGTTTACCATGGAGTGAACTGTGCACTTCTTTCCTACCTAAGATTTGAAATACACTTTACAGAAAATAGAAACACCACAGAAAATGCCTGTGCGCTGTAAAAGATGTGAGCGCCATTCTATGGGCATTGAATGACTACCGATATGTTTCTGAGCGAGTTGAATACTTTTTTCAACTAAGTACATTTACTCGATTCTCATTTTACGAGTGCGAATAAGCAAAGCCAATCTTTTTAGCAGAGCGGAACCTCTAAATGTATTTCTCGGTTTTTACTTCTTGATATTCGATCACGGAACACTGCGTTTGCTACAACAATCTGTTAGGACCGGACATTGTCCGAGGCTCATGGCTCAGGGTCGGCGGTCCGGGGTCGGGGGTCGGGGTGACGCGCGACCACCTCGGACAGCAACTAGCACTGCGGCGGCGCTATTCATATAAAAGCGGTGGTAGATTTATCGGGTCATTTCCGATACGTCTCATATTTCACAAGATCACTGAAGAATTTTACAATTAATTTTATTTAATGTTAATGTTGCTCCACAACCTTTCCCCACACTACGTTCCACCTGGAGCCTGTGTGAGCCTATTGGACGTTTTGATGTTGTACGAAAGCGCATATTATACGATGATTACTAAAACAGAAAGTATCTACATTTATTTATTTAACCAACTCAAACATTCTAGGTAAATTTTATGGTTTATAGAGAATTGATCACAATACTAATAGGCCGCGGTAGCCTAGTGGTATGGGTAATGGACTGCTGAGACGAGGTATTGGGTTCGATCCTAGGTTTTACCATGGCACACACCAATGACTTTTCGATGCTTTTCGAAGTTATGTGTGTATTTATCGCAGGTTTACAAGTGCCCGGTTAATGGCAATAGGCTCACCACCTATTACATTGGGACCTAAACATAAACTGGCGAAATGTGGTTGCTAGCACCTCTGCCTACCCCTTCGGGGATACAGGCGTGAGTTTATGTTATGTTATGTTATGTTTTACTAATAATATATTTGAACAGAAACCGTTTCATTCCTTGACTTGACAGAACGTTCCTGAAGCTACCAAAACAGTACCTACTTTTACGACATTCTTTTATATAGAAATAAGGTTCTCTGCTTTTGACAAACTTATCTTGTAACTTTGTAGCTTTCATAATATTATAACTATTGGTGTAGTACAATACCTACATCATTTCATTATTTCTATCTCAAGTGACTTCCGAGTACCTGGCTATTGAACTCTCGTGATGACTTACTGCGTGATTTTAGTTAGTACGATTTTGATATAGCCACTTCCAAATAGCCACGCCAGAGGAGATCCGAAGATTGTCCATATTTAACTAAACGAATGAGTTTTAATTATTTTACAAACCGAAAAAGCTTTTAGTACTAGTCGTACGACTTGCCACCAATGACATGACTCACGACATAATATCATCAAACGTAATGAGTTTCATTTAACTATGAAATATAATCATAAATATTTGTTTTAATACTGCATATCCATCACATTTTCAACACTAGTGTATACGAAAACAAATGTAGATTTATTAATGTTAAATGTTAAACCACTAGTACGCGCGCACGCGGTCATCCACAGTGTAATTACAATGTCGTACAAATGAACATAATTTATTTGTTTTTGACGCACAAGTTGACTTTTTAGATAACATTAAACCTCAAATTACCGTTTTATGTGAAAAACTCAAACATCATTTTTGCCGAGAAAACATTATGTAGGTTTTTCATCGAAGATTTACCCTCATTATCTATACTTTTGTGCCATCTCCAGGGGAGACCGTTTATGCTTTTGCGATAGAGCTCTCGGGGATCTGGGCTTTACAAAGTCTATAAAAGTATTTTGTATCGCTTCCTCATAACACAGTTTTTTTGTTGAAATTTGATTAAATTTTGAAAAGAAAACAGTGATCGGTTGTGCTTAGATTATGGCGAGTACAGAGAATAAAGTCTGGGTTCCTACTGTAACCTCTGTTCACCTGGGTGATTTAAGTGCAAGGTGAAGAATTGACACGACTAACGTCGATTCGTTTCACCTGGGTGATATCACCTAGGTGAAATGGTTCCTAGAGGAAATAACTTTAAACTCTACTTTGTTCATAATGGTAATATAGCCGGGTGCACAAGATGAAATAAACTATGCATGATCATGAAGAAATTATAACTTTCCCTTGCACTATCGTGTTGCACTAACTTTTCATTACTGTCACTTGAACGAGCGAGAACTGAGTTAGAGAGAGAGAGAGCGAAGTAGAACGCTTGTAGATGCGAATTTGTTCTGTTGAATGTGACGATAACAGAGTAGGTTTTTTTAGCAAATTGTATGTTGATTTAATTGGTCATATGCAGTACATGAATGATGCTGGATGCGGCAAGCTAAAGACAGGGCGCTATGGCGCTCATTAGGGGAGACCTATGTCCAGCAGTGGACTAGCATAGGTTGATGATGATGATGATGATGATGATGTACATGAAAATCCATTAATGAAAATTGCATCCATTATTATTGTCCGATACCTTGCTTCTATAATTACAGTATAATTACTTGATACGCGAAGTTAGTGTTGTTTTATACGTACGTGGGCGCGGTTAGTTCGCGCGCCATTACCCTGACCGTAGGGGCGGCATCGTACGCAAACCTCGCTAATACACTTAACACGAATTTGAATTGAGATCGCAGCACGCCACACTTCGCAGTTTATTAGCTTGAAAATATACCTTTATTATGTATGTTTTTTTTCTTTTGATTTTTGATCGCGTTTAACATTAACTGTGTCAACTTTGTCGATTCCGCAATTGAAACTGTCACCGCTCAGTTACCATAGTCTGTGGACGTGGGATTCTAATACAATTTACTTGAGTTAAAGCGTTGCATGTGATAAACAATCCAATAGGCTTCATTATTCTCGAAATGGCGACGTCCTTGCTCTCATATGACTCTGTATATAACAATAGTAGGTATTTATTAACTGATTGATTGATAAAGCCTAAATCGCAGCTCATTAGGAAGTATAACTTCGTGTTTAATATATTGTACGAATTGCGTTACAATATCACCATGAACAATATGATTTAATAAGGCAACATTTATAATAGTAACAAGCGACGCCGTCCACGCTAACCTTGTTACATTTAAAAAGAAGGTTTTAGTATTCAACACTCTTTTGTTTTAATTGGGGTGCGAGGCGGCGCGTTTTGTATTTTTACAAAGAGCAAATCCCTGCGGCGGCCCGCGGCGGGCGCGGGTACAACCTTATTGTTCACTTCATTTAACGGCACCAGTCATGCCTTCATAATTGAACTTATAATAATTAGTAGCGTCGCGTGCTGATCGTCAACCGCAGCAGTCGCGGTGCTGTGGCGCCACCGCGCTCGCCGGATCAGGGCCGACTGTAATAGTGCCTACTCTTTTTTCGTTTGATCTGTACTCTCGGTACCCTCACACTTTAATGCACACACATATAGGTACATACAAACAGTCCTCTCGCTCGGCAGCATGATTGCGGCAATGGTGTGGAGCGCGAGCGCGTGGGCCGCCACCACCTCCTTCTGCGAGCATGTGATGCTCGCGAAGGAGATGGCGGAGCGCGCCCGGGAGAGGTTCAGAACTCTCCCAGCCCGCCGAGCCCGCAACATGCTCGCCGCGCGTCGCAGACGACTCAGGCGCCGAAGGTCGCTTAACGACCTCCGTCCTCCATGAGCGCATGCCTGGGGGTGGCAGGTGAGGCCGCCTGTCACCCCAGCAGAAGCAGGCCGGGACGGTGGGGCGACTAGCGCCCCTCCCCCAAACCGGGGCAAGACGGGGACACCGTGGTTCCCAAACCCGAGGGGGCCATCTCGAAACCGGAGATGGCCCAGGGTCAGTCGGGGTGCGAGGGATATGCTCTATGGGCAACCTTACACCCCGGCGTCTGTAGACCCGAGACGGCGTGCGGTTTTAGTCTGTTCAAGCCCGACATAACCGCCCCCGCTAGCCAGCGGGGGGGAATCCGAGGGGATTACCGCACGAAAAAAAAAAAAAAAGGTACGTACAAACACATATCCATCACCCAAATCACTTACATCGAAACTTATCCAAATCTCATCATAACATTTTTATGGTATAAACCTTTTCTTATACTTTTTGTCGTTATTTTTATTAATAACATTCACCAAAATATCTGTTTAACAATTAGAATCTTATAGAAAAAAATGAAAATATTAACTATCTGTACCATAAAAACAAAATTATATAAACTAAAATATTTACATCCTAAAAAAGGGGAGGGAGTATGTACAAAGTAAAAAGTTTAGTTGTCAAAAAATTCCTCCCCATCGGTGTCGACTGCACCCTTTTTAACATAATTATTATTAAAAGATTTCAAACAGAAACTGCAATATGACAAATTATCGTTATTATTATTAGTTCAAGAAGCGTGAATAACTCTTACAAGACTGAAATTATAGGTAAACAGTCGTACACATCTGCGATCTGGAGTAAAATTCATGCTTCTGTAAGCGTCGCTAACAAATGCTAACTTTTCATGTTGCGAAAATCTTTTAAGTACCTACTTTTTTTTTTTTTTTTTATCGGGAAATCTAAAACCGCACGCCGTCTCGGGTCCCATCATACAGCATATCCCTCGCACCCCGGCAGACCCTGGGCCATCTCACCACTAACAACATCGCTCATCCTGTCTCCTCTGAAAGCAGAGGAGTACGGAGAGCGATGTGTTCCCGCCACGTTGGGTATTGGCCGACGATCAATGCCAACCCTATGAAGGGGTGAAGGGGAAGCCATTGACCGCCGCCCAGGGTGTACCGGCCGCTCCGATTCCGTTCCCCCCGGACTGCAGCGGGATCGGAATCGGAGCGACACTCGAGGAGGTTACCCAACACACACCCCAATCTTTTAAGTACCTCAGCTATACATCATAACATAAGCTATGCAAATGGCTCATTCTGCCTTAATACCGGCACGCATTACTATGAGAACGTTGGATAGCAATCGGATAAATTTATTATATTACTTGCTTGGTACGTTAATAGCCGCAGTTGTAACAGCACAAACATTCAATTATTCAAATGGAATTAAAGTTGGGAGCTATGTTTGAACTATGAATGTTGTGGGCTGTAGTGTACGGCTGAGGCACCGGAATTCCAATCGCGAGATTGCGGGTTCGACTCCTACCTAATGCACGACGTAAACTTACTCCTAACACAAATGTTTAATTAATTAACGAAAATGTTAGTGAT
The DNA here is from genome assembly GCA_946251805.1 of Cybosia mesomella. NCBI lineage: Eukaryota > Metazoa > Arthropoda > Insecta > Lepidoptera > Erebidae > Cybosia > Cybosia mesomella. The sequence continues at coordinate 248,325 of OX276396.1, forward strand.
ATTACAAAAACCAGGCAAGTGCGCGTCGGATTCGCGCACTGCGGGTTCCGTACTCAACTAGGACAAACTTAACGGTACTTTTGGCAAACTGAAGTTATCAATATGACTTTCAGCTAACTGAACTGAAGGTCATCTGATGGTACGTTCAGTCGCGCGCCCCACAGTTCGGTGAGCAGCCCGGGAAGCCTCGGTGCGCCGAGCCGGCTATTAGTACGGGACGTCCGCGTCGGGCCGCGTTTCGAACCGGTGGTCCATTTGCCAAACATTACTTTAATTTTTTTGACGTTTTGTAAGTTCGGTATTAATGGTCTATACAGAATAAGTTTTTGACTTTGACTTTGCGTTAAATTGCTTTTGTTTTTTTAAAGATAATACTTATAAACAAAGCCGATACACTTTTCTGTTACTGGGCGTGCTGTGTCTCACGTGCGTGGAGCTATGAACAAGAGCCCGCTGAGTTTCTTGCCGGAGTCTTCTCAGGACAGGGCCGCGTTTCGAACCGGTGGTCCATTTGCCAAACATTAGATTATTTATTTCTTTATGACGTTTTGTAAGTTCCGTTTTAATGGTCTATGCAGAATAAATGGTTTTTGACTTTGACTTTGACTTTGAGGGCACAGTTCAATCCTCTGTGGTCTGCCTTCCAATCTGTCGAGGTTTTATGAACTACTAGCTGATGCCCACGGCTCCACTTGCGCGGTGGTCGGTCATCGCTTTTTGGTCATATCTCCAGTTCGACTTAACCAATTGCAATCAAATATACGGCAGATTTAATGTCTGACTCCTAGAAAAACCACATCGATATCCGTTTACTTTATGCGTCCCTCACAAACAGGCAAAACAGACAAGAATTGTAAAATAATATTTTTGTATTCAGGATCGTTTAAAAACCCAAGTATTTTTTCTAAATATCTCCAATGTACAGACTGAACTTCTTTAAAATTTTATAATAGTATAGATACAAGGAAAACTTAATTGGCCGCCCCAGGGATGTTCAGCTTCATAGACAAATACTAAATAAATTAGAGATCTACATGAACGCTATTCACAAAGGCAGTGAAACTGTTAGTTGTTGTTTCCAAGTGAGTCTGTTGACTGTAAGCTCTACCCCCGGGCTGCTCGCGCTAATTGGTCTCGGTGCATTTCTGTTCTACTCAATTATAAAGTGGCTCAGGCCCTCTGAATCGAGATATGTACTGAGCTATTCTAAATGCCAGTAAAAGGAACGTTATTTTGGCAAAGATGCCTAGTCAAATAAGCCCCGTTCCTGTGTACGCCTACGTTCTATGAACGGTCTGTAATGACAGTTCCCTGTATATCAATTTGTTTTCAACGTGCATTCCATGTTTTATGTAGTTTTTAGGGTTCCGTTGCCAAATGGCAAAAAAACGGAACCCTTATAGATTTGTCATGTCTGTCTGTCTGTCCGTCCGTATGTAACAGCCACTTTTCTCCGAAACTATAAGAACTATGCTGTTGAAACTTTGTAAGTAGATGTATTCTGTAAACCGCATTAAGATTTTCACACAAAAATAAAAAAAAACAATAAATTTTGGGGGTTTTTATCACCAAACCCATACGTGTGGGTATCTATGGATAGGTCTTTAAAAATGATATTGAGTTTTCTAATATAATTTTTTTCTAAACTGAATAGTTTTATTCAAAAATTATTCGAATAGACGTAACACAATACAAGTTAACAAAAAGTACAAATACAACATTACGCTTGAGTATTAAAAAGCAACCGCTGGCCGTCGCTCAGCCTACTGAGTGCTGACTGCGCTGTACGAGTGGCGCTGAGGTATTTCCAATCAGCGCCGTTGGTAGCTCCGAACGTATTATTGGCTGACTGTGTGTGATTACAGTCGACGTCCCAATACTGAACGGATGGAGCGTTGGTACTTCATTGAAAACGAATCTGGCAAACGGGACGTTCCTCGTCCCTACTGTACACTGTGTAGGTATCTATTGGAACTTCTTCCCATTTACGATAAACCAAATATATTTTGAATTATGCACATTTCTTTAAATATGACTTTTTAATTAGACCAACCCATAAATTGTGAGACCCCAGAGAGAGAGAGTAAAAGATCTGAGACTTATGAACACATTAATAAAGATGAATTAAAAATGTACACGCTCCTTACACACCTCGCATTCGCTTTGTCCGTTCTCTTTGTGTTTGAAATAATGAATACAAGCCCTTGATTACCTCGCGAAATTGAACAACTTGAGATTAGAGCGACTATTATCACCTCTGTATACGAGACCGGGGTTTATATCAGATTTGGAACATTGGCTACAGTAAAATTGAAACAGATATGCAAAATTACACGTCCCTACTTTCGTCAACAAAATTCGAGTCGAAGTTGATGTATGGTTACAGTCTGTAGGCAGCAAGGCAGTACCTTTTTATATTACCTACTGTTACTTATAGTTTCCTGTATATTTTAAATAGTACGTTACTAGTTCAGAACCGCTGTAACAAATAGCTTTTTATTACAACCTGTTTGACATGTGCAGGTGCAACTACAGCTCAGGACTAATATTATATTTAATTGCTTTGGTTTTGGTGTTCATATATTTAATACATGTCTGTTCACATCAAAAATATATAAGTATTAACGTATCGGTATACTTAACCGTCTTCTTTAAGTACAAAGTACTGTTATTATTTCAGCTTCAACAATTGATAATACTTCTGACTAACTTCTACAAACTACCAATAGATTTTCCAATAAAACAAACACTCAAGTTCATACAGTATCCAAGGAAAGCTCACCAGATCGGTGTTGAACAGTGAGTATTTGATAGCGCGTGGCCTGGCTGCTCGTTATAGCGCACCATTCTGTCGGAGTCGTCGATATCGAAGTTATGTCCGCGTTGAGCTTCACTGAGTGCAGTTCCGTGTTGTTGCGCAAATAGTTTGGCACTTTCAGTATTCTCGACAGTTTGCGAATTGGGACTGTTGCAATTCCAAACCTAATTATACATTTATAGGGAGCTCGCGACCCTATCTCTTGTCCATCAGCCTGGATTAGAGAGCCGAGGTACCAGAAATTGGAGCAGACTGGTATTGGTGCAAAGTCTAGCACCATGGGTATAAAACTGGAAAGTCCAGCGAAAAAAAAACATGTACCTATTGAGTTTTGGCCCTACTGATTCTCAAGACTACACTGCCATTTCACCAATTTACTCTGGACCTCAAGCCCATCTGAACAGTTACTGTTAACATATCAACGGACATTATATATGAACGGAGGTGATTGTAGCATGAAGAGGGAGGACCGGTCGGCGACGATTTTTGGCCATTTCTTGTTCATATTTAAGTACGGGCGGAGGGTCGCGGCTGTTTGTTCTTCACTGAATAGGGCTGTTCTGCTCGGCGCACCACTCCCCGCAGCTGGGCCCAGCGCCTAATTACTCTCACATTACTGTGGAGTACCGCAGGCCTAATCTAACTCACACATTGTGACGAAGTTAATTCGCACTTTAAATGTGTTATATGTACTTACTTGAGAGGGTTCGGTTGTGGTAAACTTGAACTTGGTAAGTTGTGTAATACACGTGTCATTTTATTCTTGTTATTCACGTGTCACGTGTCATTTGGTGCGCGTGTAGAGTGTTGCGCTTGCACAACTACTCGCATGCATATTCTGTACTCTTGAGACATTTGTGACTCATTTTAAGTTGTAAAAAAAATAGGCTACTTTTCACAAGCTTTCATTTAACTTGCTCTGTATGTATGTGTATGTTAGTTCGGGTCAAATCTTGCGACTGCATTTTGAGGAGTTGTCTGCAATCGATTGAGATGAAATTTTGCATGCACGTTTAGTTTGGATGACAATGCATTAATATGATACCATGGAGCTGGTCTGATGATGGAGTAGGAAGGTGGCCATAGGAACTACTAAATTAAACAAGATAAACGTATCGAGTTTGCGCTCATTTGTTTTGTCTTGACAAATTCTCTGGTGTCACATAGTATTCAGGGTCTGATGATGCATTAGGAAGGTGGCCATAGGAACTCCTAAACCAAGCACGACAAACTTATCGAGTTTGAGTTCATTTGTTTTGTCTTGGGAAGCACTCTGGTGCGCTTGGTAAACACCCTGTGTACTCTGTTATATATAAGCGACGATTGCGTTTAATATTGACGTCTACCGAATTCTGCACGAACCTTGGAGGAATGAGCCACTATGTCCCTTCTCCTCTTATCTTGATTAACCTGCCGGAAGGGCAAAGACTTATGAAGGTCTTGCATAAAATTGTTAAATTCGTTTTATTACAACTGACTTTCATAATAAAAGTTTGTGTTTTAAAGAGCTTTTTTGTTAATTATATTTTTGAAAAAGTATTAGAGTTCCGTTTAAAAAAAATTGAAGCCCTAGTTATATTATGAAAAAAGCAAAAATAAATTATAAACCATTAAATCAACCCCATTTTTAAATAAATAGTATGATCGTTGATTCCCTGATCGGCCTGTCGTGATGTTGGACATACGACTCATAGATATACAGTAGAACTTTATGTTATTATGACGTCTCGTATTATGTTACTGGTACTCGTACATACCTATTACGATCACATTACATGCAAAACAGTTTAGTAACAAAGCAAAACTGCATTGGAAAGACATCAAATGTTAAAACGTACCGAAACATCTGGTGATACCATTGGGCGTAAAGAACGCACCGTATTGTGCGTAGAAAGTTTTGTGTGTTATACTGATCAATGGATGTCACAGATTTCTAAGAAATAATGTTTCGCGTGATTATGTCCTTTCCTTGCTTAACGTAACGTAATTTCCAACAACCATACCGGTTGTTGGAAATTACACTTACAACAACATCCAGCTGTAAGAATTTGTAGGTACCTTTTTTTTTTTTCGTGCGGAAATCCCTGCGGATACCCCCACCGCCGGCCAGCGGGGGCGGTTATGTCGGGCTTGAACCGACTAAAACCGCACACCGTCTCGGGTCTACAGACGCCGGGGTGTAAGGTTGCCCATAGAGCATATCCCTCGCACCCCGACTGACCCTGGGCCATCTCCGGTTTCGAGATGGCCCCCTCGGATTTGGGAACCACGGTGTTCCCGTTTTGCCCCGGTTTGAGGGAGGGGCGACAGTCGCCCCACCGTCCCGGCCTGCTTCTGCTGGGGTGACAGGCGGCCTCACCTGCCACCCCCAGGCCTGCGCTCATGGAGGACGGAGGTCGTTAAGCGACCTCCGGCGCCTGAGTCGCAAGGATTTGTACCTTGGTGAAAGAGCGTCACGTCAGTTGGAACGTCATAACTCATTTTGTAATGTTAAGTAGCACGAAAGTAGCACTAACAGTGCCAATTCTGCTGTTCTCTCACAAAACCAAGCACTGATCGTGGTTCTTGTTATATATTATCCAATACCAACTATTTATTTGTGTACTAGCGATACGGAGTGCGTACAGTGAAGAGCAAAAGTCTGTTCTAATGTGGTTCCTGACGGTTATATTTATTGCCTTAGATGTAGTCGCGCAGTTCTCATATTAAGGTAGAACCTGGTGGGATATATCTCACGGGGTTTTAATGTTAAGTAACGCCTTCCTCGGTCGTTTTGGTTTCGTGGTCAATAGTTATAGTTCAAACGTTCTTTAGTATTATAAAGGGGTTTGTTATAACCGTAGTTCATAATCTTCGATTTGAACCCAAAGCGAGGATCCTTAAACCAAGCTGGATTGTTACGCTTAGTGAGTAACGTCCCAACGGCTCAGAATGAATTGGTTTGATGTGATGTTAGTATGTTACCGTTTACACGGCACCCCTATTCCCGTGTACACGGCGACCTCTGAGCAGCATCAGTCGCGACGTTGTAGTGACGGCGCGGCGCGGCGGCTGGACGCGGGCCCATAAATCACACGCGACGTACTTCATAACTTTAAAACTGTTTTACGGAACGAGTGCCCTTGCTACGAACGTATCATTTTTCTTCTATCCGTTTCAAAACAAATTATACTTTCATAATTTTAGTTAAATTTTAGATACCTACATCCTTTCGTAATATTACGTCGTATCCAGACTGTCAATATTTCGAAAAACGATACAGTTATTGTAGGTACTCCCTTCCTGCAATAAGCAGTATAGAGCGTTAGGTTAGTATACACAGCAAGTGCTTGTATTTCATGTGAAATTGTTAAAATGTTGATATTAAGTGAGAATATGATATTTGTACGTAAGCCATGAACCTTTATGAAGTTGGTAAAAAGTTGAAGTAATGTACACCAAGGTACACATTGTACCACTGGGCACTACCGGTGAAGACGAGAAAGAAGAAAGTTGCCAACGATTAATTCTATTGGAACGAATAGCTCTTGTTTCTTTAAAAGGAGCATAAAAGTATTTTTCGTACCATTTGCTCAAAAAAGTGACATTCTATGCCACAAAAAGCGAACATAACAATAGTCATTATTAATCTGTTAAAAACAGGGAAAGAAAATTGTACTGAATTTCATTCATCCTCTAGGGGGAGAATGTGATTTAAATTAGGAATACTTACCGAAATTTATACTGAACTACATCTGTGTTTACTCCATTGAGTTTGTATATAAAGCATCGAGCGCGAATTTTAAATTAGAATTTTTAATTCTTTATTTGTGACCTGCCAGTATTTTATGTGATAAACTATCGGAATGGGAAATGTACTCGACAAGCCATCGGCAAAAATAAAATTGGCAATATGCCAAAGGAAATTGCTAAATATATAAAACTTAAAGATGTTGAACTCTACACCGGTCACTGCTTTAGAAGAACTTCGGCGACTTTCTTGGCGAATTCAGGGGCGGATATTACGTCAATAATAAGACACGGTGGTTGGAGCTCTGATGGAGTAGCTGAGGGTTATTCGAAAGCTCAATGGCGAATAAAACCATATTAAGCAGTCAAATTAACAAAAATATAAAACTTTATCCATCAGAGCCACAACCATCAACTGCCGGCATCTTATCTTCGTCTGCAACTCACGATGCACCACCACCACTATCTCCGACGTATATTATCTACAATGAAACGCAAGTTCCTCAGACGCAAGAACAGAGAAATACTCAAATCAATTCAGCAACAATAAATGTACCAAACAAAAATGTAACACTCTCTATCAATAATTGGACCAATGTTTCGAATGTTAACTTTTACTTTTAATTGTCATTATTTTTAATAAATGCTTATCTCATATTATTATTGTGTTAATTTTTTCGCAAATGGTACGAAAAGTAGAGTATTTTCCTCGGTGATATGTCTTAGTCTTGGGTGAACTTAAATCCCTCGTTACACTCAGGACTCGTCTTAAATCCCTCGCTTCGCTCGTGATTTAAGTTTTTAACACCCTCGCTACGCTCGGGAGTAAACCTCGAGTCCTTCGTTACGCTCACGATTTAAATCGTCACCCGCAACAGAAGACACTGCTTTATCCCCTTGGTTAATAATCTACTATTAGAACGGTCGACAACAGTCAAGTGACCTTTTTGATTATAACCGTTTACTATCACGAGGGCCACTTCCTTGTTTGCTACTTAAGTGATAAAAAAGCCCATCATCATTCCGCTTGAGGCCCACAGTATACTTGTATGGATTCTGTGTTCGTGCATATTGCTATACCTAAAGAAACGAAGTATTTTAAATTTATTAAGTACCTATTGTGTTCGATATCACGCCTACGTTCCGCAGTTTCATCGTAACAAAGCGTAAATTCTCGATGAAATTTATTTTATCTGAGAGCGGCAAGATGTTTTGTAGAAGCCTCCGTAACGCGCTGATCAAAATTTATCGATAACTAAACGAAACTCAAGCAAAGGAGCGGGAAACGAGTCTCCTCGGGGGGCGCGCCGCGAACAAGTATTATATCTGTGAATATTGTAGCACGCAGAACAAAAACAAATAGGGAAACAATAAGAAAACGCCGTGGTAGCTATTTGCATAAAGAAGTATTAATCAAGATAGTTATTGGTCTGTCACCTGTCGCGTCTCCGGCTCTGCCTGATCATAAAGTAATCGTTTCGCACAAGGCATGCTTGTGAGAAATGATTCTTCGATATCATTGGGAGAGATAAAAGATAGGTTATAGGGGGATAAGGAAGGTTTTAAACAAACCCGTATAAATATAACATGACTTACTTGTGACTGCGGCGTATGCCCCGGCTCGATGGAGTCTGCTCAATATGCTCAGTGGCAAAGAAGCGAATATTATTAGTAGTTTTCCATTGTTTATTAAATCACTATAGTATCGGTCCTCTGTTGTATGTTTTCTCATATTAGCGACGTCTCACAAACAATTCTAGCGAAAAATAACAAGCTCAGTAACGTACAATTAGATAGAGATCTCCGAGCGGATTGATTCTGTTACTAAATGAGTGTAAACGCAAAGTTAGTGAAATATTTAATTGTATCAGTAGCGGTGGCCGAACTTTGTACTTAGTCCTGTTTCTGTTTGTTGATCCTAAACTTTGTGTACGAAGGCCTATTCGTCCTATTCAGGTTGTGTTTTGTTCTATATAGTTATATAATTAAAGTGGCTCAGATAGTCTGACTCGTCCTGTACTAAATTATCCTAAATTTAGTACTACGCGGTGACAGGTGTCTTGACAAAGGACACTTCATCAAATAGGTCCGTCCTCTCGTTCACCTAGGCTCTTGACATTATCTATGCATGTATATATAATGATCATCACCGCATCTACTGCATGCCATAACAAACCACTGATCGAGGCTTCACTTAACCAGGTAAATTGAGTATTTACTTGAATTAGCATGGCCATGTTGAATAGCCATGCTGATTACCTTATAAAAACGTTACCAGCCTGCTGGCAATGAAGCATAGGAATTAATGAAAGAAAGACAGAAAATTCAAGTTATTAACAAATACTCGAATATCTTTCTAACCGTAACCATCTGGCACATCCGGTAGGAGAGGTCCCCATGGTCTATTTCCAACCACTCCTTCATGATCGGTCCGCAATGGTGGATTCCCCCCCCCCCTTGGGTGCTCAAGTCGCACTCTCCATGTCTCCATGAGTTCCCGGCGGAGCTGGGACCGCTGAGCCCTGATCTCTCGGTGGTCCGGCCTATGGCCCCGCTCCAGCGCCTACTTGCGCCATTGGTACAATGACGCAAGGGCTCTCGCTTCCAGGTCCCATGGAGGGGTCCCAGCTAGGAGACATGCCACCTCGACGGATATCGTGCGATACCTCCTGATGACTCTGACGGCCATCGCTTTTAACGGGCTGTTTAGAACAGCCACGTTGCGGGCCGACAGAGTCTCCGCTCATACGGGGGCCCCGTACAGGGCCATGCTTCGCACGATCCCTAGGTACAGTCTCCTAGTGGGGGCGTTGGGTCCCTTAACGATGGGCATCAGCCGCGATAGCGAGGCCGCAACCCCCCTCAGTTTCGGGACCAAACTTCGGAGATGTGGTATGAAGTCCCATCGGCTATCGAGTACGTGTACGGGGACACCGTAGTTCCCAAACCCGAGGGGGCGATCTCGTAACCGGAGATGGCCCAGGGTCAGTCGGGGTGCGGGGGATATGCTCTATAGGCAACCTTACACCCCGGCGTCTGTAGAGCCGAGACGGCGTGCGGTTTTAGTCGTGTCAAGCCCGACATAACCTCTCCCACTGGAGGGCGGGGGGGGGTGGTGGAATCCGAAGTCCCATCGGCTATCGAGTACGAGCCCAAGGTACTTCATCGTGCTCATGCATCTTGCTCGCCGCTCGTCGCAGGCGACTCAGGCACCGGAGGTCGCTTAACGACCTCCGTCCTCCATGAGCGCAGGCCTGGGGGTGGCAGGTGAGGCCGCCTGTCACCCCAGCAGAAGCAGGCCGGGACGGTGGGGCGACTAGCGCCCCTCCCCCAATCCGGGGCAAGACGGGGACACCGTGGTTCCCAAACCCGAGGGGGCCATCTCGAATCCGGAGATGGCCCAGGGTCAGTCGGGGTGCGAGGGATATGCTCTATGGGCAACCTTACACCCCGGCGTCTGTAGACCCGAGACGGCGTGCGGTTTTAGTCGGTTCAAGTCCGACATACGGCCCGCTGGCCGGCGGGGGGGTATCCGAAGGGATTTCCGCACGGTAAAAAAAAAAAAAAGGTACTTCATCGTGGGCTCGAGGCCGATGCTTAAGCTCCCTACGGTTATGCTGGTTCCCGCAGATGGCCCCCTCCGAGGCCCGTGAAAACACATGGCCTCGGATTTGTGGAGAACCACCTCGAGTCCTAGCTGCCAGTCTTCTGAGCACGTAACCACAGGAGGCATGCTTCAATTGCAGTCCACTGCTGGACATAGGCCTCTCCCACTTTACGCCATAGCACCCGAGTTCCACGACGCATGTTAGGTTTAGGTTTCTTTTAATTATTTCTTTTATTATGGTTTATTTTATTTATTCATAATAGTTTAATCATATTTATCCTAATTGTTAATTTAATTGATTGAAATAAATAAATGTGATAATTTGATTACATTTCTTTAATTAATGTTGAAAGTTCAAATAATGAAACATATAAGGAGTGGTTAATTTTTTAATACTTCAATAAATTAAAAATGAAAGGGTTGGTAAGGATCCTGCTCTACCAGATTGATAACATTAATTTCATCTCTCCTGTTCGGAAAGTTAAATTTTCATGGATGATATGGTAGGGTAGATAGCCGGGTGGAAGTAGCTTATTTCATCCCTAGGGTGGAAAGTACTTTTTTTATTTTAAGTTTTGCCATGGAGTCCTTGATAATTAAGTTACATCATAATGTCATATCATGACGCTATTTTTTTACATGGGCCGCCTAGATGCACACCTCGTGACCAACTCGATTACAATGTAACCAATAGATTCGATTTTCAAAACTTTTTTTTTTTTTTCAGAATAAAAACATCTATGAAATTTTGGTAAAGAATTAACTTGAAAACGAGATTAAATAAAAATAAATATCTTGTGTTAATTGTAGTTAAAAATGATTTCGGAAAGTGATTCCAGTAACATGGATATTAATTTAACTGCCGATGAGATTAAAGAACAGGCAAAAGCTGTTGTTAATAATCTATTTCAAATTGTTCTAATTTCACTTTAAATTTTAACTAATTTTTAATATACCTGTTTCATTAAATGCATGTGTAGTATTTTAATTTCCTCACATAGTCGAAATGAAAAGTAGAGTGCTTAGCTCGGGTGATTGTCACCCATTTCACCCTCGAACTATCGGTGCTCGAACAAAAATCTAGAAGTGTAGCCTAACAACGGCGTGCACTGCATCGAAAGGCAGCGGCCCGGCGACGCTTCGATGGCCGAGCGCGGCATGCGGCCGAGCACGTAGCACTCACTGGATGGAATTGTGCGCAGGGCACGCTGCAGTTGACAAACAATGTGTGCACATAACTGCTAACACATTATTGGTTTCGAGTAAGATGACAAACGAATCACACGACTTTAGATTTTAGGAATATGGATATAGGAACGTATTAGTAGTATATAGTATATAGGTAGTTAGTTCGCGTACGGCAACGATGCGTCATTAACAACTACAGCTAACCAATAGGTATATTGATTGTTTGCTTGAACTTAATTGAAAGGAGCATGTCAAAACTTTTCGTTCTTCTATATAATGAGGCCGAGGGTAATGCGCACAAGTTGAACAATTACGTACAAGTTTTGTCTGAGTAATACTTGTACTAAGTTTCACTTTAGGGTCAGTTGGACGCGGGTCACGAGACGAGCGGGCCGAGGGGCACGGACTCCAATCCCGAGCAACTTCTGAGCTAAAGTTGTCTTGGAAGATATTTCCGTTCGATAGTTTGGCATTCTGTCGCCAAAGTTAAAGGGCGCACTATTGTGCAGTAATCGGCGATGTACGTGCTGCAGCTCCCCCCCTCCCCTGGCGACGTGTTCGTGCAACAGAATGCACGTAATAGTATAAGCTACGTTTTATTTTAGTCAATTGCGAACAGACGATTGAAATGTCTGTCCTCATTTCAGCAATGCGAGAAATAATGAATCTTCTGTGGGTAATGAGAAACGATCATTTGAACATGCTGAAATGTACGAGCTTCTATTGCTAATATAGAACACGCGGTGAGTTTAATTTCTGTTGGCTCAACCATCCGTCATGCTCCCAGTAACACAGTTATAAAGGTTTATTGAAATTCTAAAATTGATGAATCCCAAGACGCACTTGTAGTAACTTTTATAAAGTATACTTTTATATGCTCCAAATTTTAATATCTTCTAATCCCAAAGTAGCTAGTTGACGCGTATGAGTCTATATATATATATATATATACATATATATGCCGATATGTGTATATATATATATATATATTTATATGTGTGTGTGTATGTTTGTGTAATACATACGTACTGTTTAGCCGTATATTTCACATTTAAACTTGGAATTCAGTGCAGGGTGCTACTGAAATAAATTGAGCTGAGCGAGCAGAGCTCTTACTAGAAAATAAGACATCTTACTACGGTCGCGCGCTTAGCTAAGCTTATTATAGCTTATTATTCCTCAATGATACATCGGACATGAACCATCTCGCTTCAAGACACTCCTCAGTGTCCACACTATCACCGTGGTAATTTTGGTCAAGATCGCGCTACTGGTTACGGAGGAGTTCAGCCACCAACAAACGGCTATGCCGCGTATAAGTAACAAATATGTGATATAGGCACGATAAAATTACCATCCATTTTTTATAACATGATCCGCCGTTTAAACTAAGGTTACGAAACGTACAACAAAGATGCAGATTTGGTTTAAAGGCGACTGTGCCAGTCGTAGTCGCAAACACAAGTGTTGCCCTATTGCTTAGAGTCAAGTTGTAAAGGTACAAACAGGCGAGCTAGCGAGAACCGCACACGACTGTGCCATGAGCAGTATCTGCGTCGCGTGGTTTGAAATAGAGGAATGTTTAATTAAACTTATCTGAATGAAGCGCCTTGGCACAGAGCGAAATTTAATTAAATAATCCACAAAATATGATGGACCATTAAAGAAGTGCGTGTTCGTTTACATCTACAAATCCTACTTTATCTTTAAGTACTCTCTCAGCCTGATCGTCCTTGTGGTTTCGAATAGAGCAGGCTAGCAATGTTTACCTATCTGGTGAAGACAACAGTACGCCTGTTGAGGGCAGTATATTTTTTTCATAACATTTTGAGTATATTTGGTAAAAACTTTTTAACAAAAAATTAATCCGCCGCAAACACCGAAAAGCAAAAAATAATAAATCTTTTTTATTTAACCTTAATAACTAACTTCTTAAAGTAATGAAACTAACTAAGTATATATTTTTGTAGATAGTTGAGTTTTTAATTATCCTTAATAAGTAAGTTCTCAAACTAATGTAAGTATAGCTAAGTAATTTTGAGTCGGCGCCAAACAAGCTATGTAAGAGATTACGTAAAGCGTAATGCGCGGCGGCGGTGCGATGCGACACGCCCCGTCGCCGGAAAATGGCGAGCTTTTACGAAGTTAATGTCCGCGAGACAACAACCCGAACGGGCATAAGTCGTTGCGAGTGGTCGTGTGGTGAGCGTATTTTTTGGAATGTTAATGTTTATATTTGTACATTGATTGTTTGGCGCCGTTAAAAAATTTAATGGTGTGCTTACACTTTCTACTTAGCATTCATTCAGTAGCAAATCGTCCCAAATGCCCAAGCCACCTGAGCATTACTGCTCCAACTCTCATCTCTACGAGCTCCTGCAGGCTAGACCATTTCGTATATCTGCATCCTTCATCCTGCCAACTAACTTTACTCCGTACATGCTGCACATTAATCTCTCTGAATTGCGTTGATTCTAATGTCACGATTTCTCTACTCTGCTCACCTTTAGTTACCTACCATTCTTTATTATTCGACACCGACTGAACGAGCGAAAAACAAAAAACCGGCCAAGTGCGAGTCGGACTCGCCCATGAAGGGTTCCGTAGCAACAAGTAACATTATAATGTTTTTTTTTTAACTAATCATACATATATTTGTTTAGTTTTATCATTCTCTTATTTGAGAAGTTACAGGGGGGGGGGGACCATCTTATCACATTGGAAGTTTCTCTCCCGCAAACTATTCAGTTTAGAAAAAAATGATATTAGAAACCTCACCATCACTTTTGAAGAGCTATCCATAGATGATGACTGATGAAAAAAAAAATTTGAGTTTCAGTTCTAAGTTTAACCCCCAAAATTTATGTTTTTTTTTCTATTTTTGTGTGAAATTTTTAATGCGGTTCACAGAATACATCTACTTACCAAGTTTCAACATCATAGTTCTTATAGTTTCGGAAAAAAGTGGCTGTGACGTACGGACGGACAGACAGACAGCCATGATGAATCTATAAGGGTTCCGTTTTTTGCCATTTGGCAACGGAACCCTAAAAACCAGACTAATTTGACTTATACGGCTTTTATGAAAGCAACTGCCGTCTTACCTCACCCCCAACCTCGGTGTGCTATGCGTCCTTAATCGATTGATAAATCCAAAAATGAAAATATATACTTACGCGTCATTTAGGAATTTTAGATCGTTCATTCTTTCACAGAAAAGTCCGTACGAAATGCACAAATACGTCACATATCATATTACGCAACAGAACACACACAAACACACAGACAGACATACACATGCGGTGTGGTAACCGTAAAGTGTGCAATACACAACACAATGTGTAAACCAATCACATTCCTATCGAACCGTTCGCTTCATTCATTCTCTAATACCATCCATTGTTTAGTAAGTTTTAGGCCACACAACAGAATATTATAATAAACATACTCATGATATGAATTTCATTAACGAAGCGCCTAAGAGGACCTTACCACCAGCGCGCTCATCAAAATGCAGATCATTCGGGTTTTGGTCAATAGCTTGTATATTTTTATTTATTAACATATTTATTCAGTAATTATTCTAATCCGCTATTCAATTAATAACGTAGGAGACGGAGCGCGCGCCACAGATCCGCTAACGTTACTGAAGCCTTATACGGACTAAGCGTTCCCATGTACGCGTAGTCGGTTACGCGTACAAAAGAACGATAGTCCGTATCTACAGTACGCGTATACAATTTGAGCACGCGTGTCAACTCCCGCCACGTGGCGAGTCGTCGTCAGTCGGCTCTATGGCGGATAATGGCTGGCGAACTGTCGACTGCGCGTTCATAATCCAGCAATGCATTGAGCACTGTGCGCGTTTTCAGCTACATCTGTACGCGTATTCAAAATACGTAGAATACGCGTACATGGGAACGCTGAGTCCGTACAAGGCTTAACGATTGTATTCAGTATCTTTTCATTACGTTAGTGATGTGTATGATTTAGGCATACAATACATACTCGTATTAATATCAGTCACTGATCCAGCTATTGATTAATGGGAACGATATCTCAGTGTCCCGCCGCTCGACGGGGTCCTGCTGCCTCCTGCCGCCGGCTGCGTTGAGATATAGCTGCGTGGTAGAGCCATACTTTTGGCAGTACGAATAGGCTAGCTCGCGTGAGGAAGTCCCACCCACCCACAGTAGCAGTATTCTGAACTCGAGCGGTGATACTGCTGGAGCGCTGGAGGCCTTTCTTCTCTTCTTTTGGACCTTTTCCTTTTCAGTGTGTGACCACTTTCAGTGTTATTTGAAAGTTTCTTATAAAATAACTTTCATCATTCGTTTATAAACTCAGCCTATAATTACGGTACAATGGAATAATTATATTATAACTAAAAACTGAGAGAGGTTCTACTGAGGAGCAATATAACGGCAATTGGAAGATGCAATAGTATCCTGGCAAGTCCTATGTCAGATACAGCACAGAACTGTTACTCATTATATTGTGAATACCTAAGCTCTGTTTAATATCATAATATACTGGCTATGATGGAGTGACGTAGTCGTATTGTGGCTAGGCTCCTTAAATATAAAAAGCACTTTCTATGCTATGCTACGATAGTTGGTTCGTCGCTTAAATGTAAACTTTAGTTAGTTTAGTTGTAAAAAAGAAATGTAACTGTGAATGTTTAGAAAATATTCTCTGCTAACCTGCTGTTTTGGGTCCTTCCGACAATTTTGTAATAAGTGATATTCGCGAATAAAACTGTAAACATTAGCTTGATGAAACAAGCGCTGAGTCGCCACATACATCAGGGGGCAGGCAGCGGCCACACATAGACCTAGTTACGTCCGGCTCCCGGGGAGGCACATACTTATTGCAGGCGACTCCTCGGCCCGGCGCCGGCGACCGTGAGCTAATTTCACTTATCGCCGCCTCTCTCGGCGCTAATAGCGCGCAGCTCACGTCGCACTGATCTTGAATTAGATTCACCCGACGTGACGTCTGCTGAGTGTATCGCGCGACCTGCTTGAGAATGCCGCGCCACGGGACTGCCTTACGACGTTTACATTAAGACGCGACTGGTTATAGTAATGGGGTTATGTGTGTGAAGTCTCAATTTTATGTCATTCAACAGTCACCAGCGTCTACATTCAGGGTAACAGTGCTGTTAAACCGCACAGCTACTTGACTGAAATTATGTGTCTTCAAACTCACTGCAGTTGAATTACCCATCACTGGCACTTACACGCTCCACGAGAGAGCTATGGCAGCTGACTCCCGTCAACTGGTATACCTACAGTCTTAAAGAGGAGTGATGTGGCGATAACACATGTGGCAACATATCTGGTGACATCAAGCTGAATTATTTCGAAATCACAATAGAGCTATCGATCCTGCACCGTGAAAGTGAAGTTCACGCGCTGAACAGCATAATTAAACATACCAACGTTAACCGTTGGTTCGCGGTCCATCAGGTCCGTGCCTGGTGGGAGGATCCTCCCTTTGTGTCGGAACAACATCTCACATCGTGCCACACAGTTGTTGACCGTCGAGAGAGATGATGTCGATGCACTCGCTGCATGAAATCTAGCTACATTTATACGGACGTTTATTGACACAAAATTTATGATTTACAAATAATATTGGATAAAAATGAACCACCCGATAGAATGCTTAACACACACTAAAAAAAATATTAAACAAAATTACATTACGCTAACTTTATATTGGCAACCATTACACCCACAAAGTACATAATAAACAACCGTCACAAGTGGCGATTGCGCCAGTACACCATCTTTATAGTCTAAATACGTAATTAAATAGGTTTTAAAGGACCGAAATGAGTTTTCTTTCAGTTGTATTATGCTGGCTCCGAGGTCCCGGCGTAGCACTTCGTAGAGTTCTGATGCAAATGAGCAGCTACGGCGTAGCAAGTGCCTCCTGAGATTCATTTGTAAGCGTTTAAATTGTGTCCCCGGACCCTGTTACACGGATATTATTAAAAAGTGCGCGACTCGCCGCCGCCCCCGCGGTCCGCCCGCCGGCTGTGTTTACTTTTAGCTTTTAGCGATTCTGTCGCTTCTCATGTTTTTAGCGTACATTTGCTATTCATTTTGAAAGCGTAATGAGTTTTAATCGCTGTTGTCCAGTTTTACGTTACTGTGTTACGAAGTTTTTATCATCACAAATGTTAGTACAGAAAGTACTTAATGAAGTATTTGCAGACACCCATTTCATTAAATATTAGTAATGCAGCAGTTTCTAACTACTAAACGAATCAACGATTTCCAATCGTTACTAAGATCAGTTAAACTCAATAAACACGTGATCCCTCTCTGCCCGTATATTTCACGTCAGTTAATTTCACCGAGTATGACTATGTATGTATGTACCGAGTATGTCGGCGGGTTAAATTTGCGGAATATTTGTAAAGCAGCTAAATTGAAATTCCATAACATATGACTTTATTGAAATAAAACTATTTTAACGTATTCTATCGCAATTTATATGATATTATTATATTATTTAAATTATACCCGACTTTTCGGTAGCTTTTCAGCAGACCAAACAAAACCAAGCGAAGCATTGGCACTCGTGTCTAAGAACACATAGCAGATTTAAAACACCAACGCTCAACAAAGTCTGCTGTATGTGAACACGTGCAACTGGGGACCAAACATTACTTAAGATTTGATAAACCACAGATACTCGACAAAGAAAATCGATTCCTACCTAGAATGATCCGCGAAGCTATTGAAATTAAAAAACATCCTAATTTTAATAGAGTAGATGGTTGGAATGTACCACCAGCTTGGGACCGAGTCATTCATTTAGTTAATGCCAAGAAAAATCAAAATACAACAAGACTTCATGACACTGTGAGCTTATTCTGCGTAAATAGTAACACCAACAATTCAGCATAGTTCGGGTACTTAGAGATAATTTACACTTCAAACTATAAGACAACCACCATCTTCTGTCTCCCCGTGACCATGGCTGCTGAACAGTAACCGAAACGTCGGGTTCAGGGCAACTAATAAAATAACATCAAATAAATCACGATAGAATCCGCTTTAATATAGTTTTATTTCAATGTGTGACATTCGCGTAACTTCCGACAATATATGACTTTATATTACAGAAGGACGCAGACATCATCCGCCACTGTAGGTATTATCGGCAGACCGTGTTGATGGCCTGGTAGTGGTCAAGCGGTCCACCGGCCTTATTGAACGAACCGGGCAGAACGCACGGCACACTCAGGCCTGGGCATCCAGGTGACCCTGTGCTTGCTTGATAATTAATAGTAACACTATTACTTAACAAAGCACATAACTATATGTTTAGCCTTTGAGCGTTGAATAAGCTAACTACTTGAGCTTGAGTCAATTTTGTTTGTTCATTTTTAAATCTTAATTCCGTAACGAAGCTGTCACTTATCGGTTTTTACAATGCAATATAATAATAATAAATATTCTACGACATTCTACACAGCGCTTTCTAGACCCAAAGTAAGCATAGTTTAGCTAGCTTGTGTTATGGGTTCCAGAATGTGAATATGATGTAACGTTGTACCTATGTGTTGCTGCTGAACTGGGACCAGAGTTGAGCGGCGCTGAGTGCAGTTCCATGTTATTGCAAATCCTTCAGCGCATTTAGTATTCTCAGCAGTTTGTGAACAATTCGAGACATAATTACATTAATTCAAGAATCCGCAGCCTGAGTTCGTCCAAAGATTCAATGAAATTTGATATTTAGGATGATAACTGGTCCTATAGATCTAGATCGGAAAAAGAGAACATCCAGGATGGGATTTGAACCCTCGACCAGTCTCTTACAGGGGGAATACTCTGACCTACTGAGCTACCTGGACACATCTTATATATTCGACATGTTCCTATATACGTATTATACGTCTCGGGACAATGCTGGAGCCAGATCTTATTCCCGTCTAAGTCTATGGGAAAAGTGAGCATACTAATTGCTTACAAATTGCATTGAATCAATGTGACGGAGTCATCAAAAAACAATGTTTAAAAACGATTGTAACATCATTCATTGTTGCCGTAGTTCTTGCAAATTACGGTAGATGGCGCCAGCATCGCCCCGAGACGTATAATATATAGGAAAATTTTGAATATCTAGGATGTGTCCAGGTAACTCAGTTGATCAGTGTTCCCTATGTAAAGGACTGGTCGCGGGTTCAAATTCCATCCTGGATGTTCTCTTTTTCGATCTAAATCTATCCTCCAAAGCTCAGTCAAGCTATTCAGTACTCAATAAAATGACGAAAATACCCTGAAACAAAACACCACCGTAATCGAAAAGTCATTAAAAAAATGTTTACAAATTAAAAAAACTTAAAATTAACATTTAAAGAGCTTTTACATATTTTGTCTTTCTGATAATAAATATCCTTTTATTTTTATGTTCAAATAAAAAAAAAATATAATCATTCGAATTCAGTTAACAATACTATTTTAAATGGATGCTATCGCTATTTATTTGGTGGTATTATTTTTCAGCTCCCCTGACCATGGCTGCAAAAAGCAACCGAAACATTTAACCGTGTAACGGTTTAGTGTTGACTATGAAATGACACCAAATGAAAGTAGCGTCCGTTCAAATAGTTTTATTTCAAAGTGTGATATGCGCGTAAACTTTCGAAATTACTCTGAGGATGGGTATTCGAGGTTCCTAGTCGTTGGGGCCCGAACTTTCCGCTTTTCAAAATTAAATGGCAGTGGGCAGGGCACATAGCTCGGAGAACCGATGGCCGATGGGGCAGAAAGTTCTTGAGTGGAGACCACGTGACGGCAAGCGCAGCGTAGGAAGACCTCACGCAAGGTCGACAGACGACCTAGCAAAGAGCGCAGGTACTCGGTGGATGCAGGCCGCTACAATGGGGGAGAGGCCAATGTTCAGCAGTGGACTTCCTACAGCTGATATGATGATGATGATGATGAAATTAAATGGTGCGTATACAAATTGCATTTGAATTAAGTATACTACAATACGTACCATTACCGTGTGTAGATTCAGCAGGGACATTATGTTCCCGTATGGGCGAAGACTCTGGCGGCCCGCAACGTGGCTGTTCTAAACAGCCCCATAAAAGCGATGGCCATCAGAGTCATCAGTGGGTATCGTACGATCACCGTCGAGGTGGCATGTCTCCTAGCTGGGACCCCTCCATGGGACCTGGAAGCGAGAGCCCTTGCGCTGTTGTACCAATGGCGCAAGAAGGCGCTGGAGCGGGGCCATAGGCCGGAGCCCCGAGAAATCAGGGCTCAGCGGTCTCAGCTCCGCTGGGAACTCATGGAGACTTGGAGGGTGTGACTTGAGCATCCAACGTGGGGGGAATCCACCATTGCGGCGTTGAGACCGATTATGAAGGAGTGGTTGGAGAGGCACCACGGTGACGGAGAGGTCACCGTGGTGCCTCTCCAACCAGATGTGCCAGATATTTACCGGACACGGGTGCTTCGGTAAGTATCTATGGCGCAACCACCGGGAGACAACGCCGCAGTGCCAGCACTGCGAGGATACTGGCGAAGTAACGCTCCACACGTTGGTGGTGTGGCCTGCGTGGGCGAGTCAACGCCGGGATCTCATTGCGGTCCTGGGCGTGGACGTTCTCTCGTTGGAGACCATGGTGAGGGCCGTGGTCTCCGACAGGCAAGTGGCACGCCGCCGCCTCTTTCTGCGAGTAGGTAATGCGCGCGAAAGAGACGGCACAGAGGGAGCGAGACAGAAACCTGTCCCCCGAGTTCCGCGGTCTACGGCGAGGACGCCGCAGACTCGTCTACGCCCGGGCCTACCGACCTCCATGATCGGGGCCTGAGGACGGCAGTTGGCCGACACTACGAGTACACTGTGTGGTTTTAGTCGGTCCGATTCGGACACGCCCACCCCATCGTCGGCACCGATGCGGTGAAGCCTGTGGGGGTTTCCACAAGCTAAAAAAAAAGAAAAAGAAAGGGGCGTTAAGTTTCAATTTAGAATCGTATCAACTTAATTAGACATATCTTTCTTGATCCACATTTCGCCGTGGGGCTATGTACCAGTAATACATAACCTTCTTATCCCTTTGAGGACATAGATGTATACATATCAAAAAGTTTGTGTTCATAATATTTGAAATATTGTATCCCACACTGAGTTATACTTCAGCTCGTGTTCTGCAGTAGGTATGTATTATGTCCGGTTCATATAGTAATCGTCCGCATATTATGTAAATATATTCCGGCCACTGACCAATCATACTCGTAACTTTTCTTCGTTTGATCTGGTTGTGCTGTTTGCACATCTTCGCCAAAACACGTTTCATTAAGGCGAGAGTATTCGACGACTTAGGTATTTTTGGTAAGCGAAGCGCTGGCGGTCCACGTCCAGTGTTTCGCGTCAATACGCAGGTAAATAACAAACTTAGCTTAACTTAAGGTGGTGTTGTAGTATCAACACAAATAATGGCGCAACTGTAATTTACATACAAGTTCTTTTAGTAGCACTTAATTTAGTTAAAGGGAATAAAGCTTACAATAATTATAATATTGTAATATAGCAGATATATCAGAAAGTCGCTCCCGTAATAGTTAAAAATCCGTTCCCGCAGGGGGAACGCACAGGTAGATTTCGTGAAGCAATTAATATTATTTTATATAGAGAACTACGGACTTTAAACAGTTTAATTTTTTTTTCTCGAAAACGGTAACTTTTAGCGAAAAACTTTTCAGACATTTATTTTAGACTTAAAAATGGCCTATCGATTAAAAATGTTTCCGACTGCAAGAATGTTCACCGGTTAGAAGTTATCATTTTTTTCCCGAAAAATTTTGGTTTTTCCCCCCTCCACTTTTAGTTAAAGTTTTAATCTTATAGGTTTATTATTAAAAGTTGTTGGTATTCATGTATACTATGGGATAAAATTAGAACGGTTCGAATATCTTTCATGGAACGTGAAATTTTGAGGAAAAACTGATTTCACAAAAAGTGAGGCCCTACCGTCCCCTTAGGCCGGATTCCACCCGTTCACGAACTAAAACTAAGTTTACACCCAAGCAATTTTTGACCGCAGTTTGAAAGCGATCGGGGCAAAAATGCGACCGTGAGAGTGCCGCAAATTTTGGGAAGTGGAACCATACATACATAATATATATATATATATATTATGTAACGAAATGACCACTGGTCAAAAAGTTTATATATATATATATATATAAACTTTTTGACCAGTGGTCATTTCGGACTCAGGGGGTCATAACTAGACCTCCTATGAAGAATTTTTTTTAAAATTCGACAGTAGTCAGGAAACCAATAGGTAGATCGATTTCATCGAAATCTACCTTTTTTTTTTTTTTTTATCGTGCGGAAATCCCTTCGGATACCCCCCCGCCGGCCAGCGGGGGCGGTTATGTCGGGCTTGCACCGACTAAAACCGCACGCCGTCTCGGGTCTTCAGACGCCGGGGTGTAAGGTTACCCATAGAGCATATCCCTCGCACCCCGGCTGACCCTGGGCCATCTCACCACTAACAGCATCGCTCATCCTGTCTCCTCTGAAAGCAGAGGAGTACGGAGAGCGATGTGTTCCCGCCACGTTGGGTATTGGCCGACGATCAATGCCAACCCTATGAAGGGGTGAAGGGGAAGCCCTTGACCGCCGCCCAGGGTGTACCGGCCGCTCCGATTCCGTTCCCCCCGGACTGCAGCGGGATCGGAATCGGAGCGACACTCGAGGAGGTTACCCAACACACACCCCACATCGAAATCTACCTAACATGAACGGAAGTATGAAAAAGAGAAATCGAAGAGTGAATCCGGGGCCCCACAAGCTGCAAGTTCTTGATATGGGACCCCATACTTATATATCACCCAAGGCGCCCATATGCCCGTGAGGCCCCATACTCCTATGGGGCCCCATACAGCCCCAAGCGCATACATTACCCATGAGGCCCAATACACGTACGTCACCCAAGGGCCCGATACACCCATGGGTTCCATATACCCATGGCCCTCATCAAGATCCATAGAGTATCTTAGGCCCAAGCAAGAGGTGAACACAATAAATCAGGTTATGGAAAGGAGAAGTATAAGAGCGTACCCTGGGCTCCAAACTGTAAACTGCTTTGGATGCAACCGGGATGGAGCCCGGATAATGATGATGATAATTTGTTAGGTATTGCCAATTTGTATAAACGACATGAGGTTATGTCGCAAAGCAAAAGCTTAATCTGCATTGAAAACATTATATAGATATTCAGAGGCAGGTAGTAGTAGTCTTTGGTAGCGTTGAAGGTTCATGTCAGTTTAAATTATGTCGCTGGTAGGTACTGCTCCTAATGGGGTGCGACTGGTTGGGGGGTGCGACCGGTTGGATCACCTCCAAGTTTGGTGCACCCTGGGCAACGTGGGCGATGACGCATCATTGATTGCTCCTCTGGAGTAGCTGGCGTCAACGGCAACGGCCAAGAGTCTGACCAACCGGCCCTTTTCAGGGCCAGCTGACCCCATTGCACGAGGGGGTCGTAGTATGGCGGGCCTGCAAGGCTCGCGGGGGTGGTCGCTCCAGGTACCCCTCTGCTGCTATCAGAGAGGATATGCTCTATGGGTAACCTTACACCCCGGCGTCTGTAGACCCGAGACGGCGTGCGGTTTTAGTCAGTTCAAGCTCGACATAACCGCCCCCGCTAGACGGCGGGGGGGTATCCGAAGGGATTTCCGCACAAAAAAAAAAAAAGGTACTGCTCCTAATATTTAGTACCACCATTGAATATACGTCTATTAGTACCAATGTCAATCATTCCAAATTATTTTATTGCATTGGCTAATGTGATAAGACATTTAATGCTATAATAAAAAAAAACGAAACATGACTCAGTTTTAATATTTGTGTAATAAGTAACTACTTACTCATTTAAACAATTTATACACAAAACTAGCACTGTACTTGCAAAAGTCCGAGTCTCCATTTTTTATCACTGGATTTGTACACCTGGCACATTCTCTACGATGTGGCATTTACGTTAAGCACCTACATTTAAAAATCCTACGATTTCACTGTTTTTCTGCCGCAAACTGACAGAAGTCCTGCCTCTAATACGTTCCGCTTGGGACTGATTGACTCTTTGAACGCTTCATATAGGTAGACAACTTAGGTCTTTTGAATTTTCATGGTAAAATTCAGAATTTATATAAATTTTGAAAACCGTTTTTCACTCTCTTATCAATGACCTTCATTTTGGTATCTATTTTAGTTTTTTAACCTGAACACAACTTAAATAAAACTGGAATCTGTTAGGGGTAAGACCAATTTTTGATAGCAAATTCTGTCGAGGAAAGTTAAAGTCATCGTGTATCGAATAACCGAAAATACTAGTTTGAATAGCCTAGAATAACATATATCATTTTCAGAATACAGGGACTTCTCACTTTCAAAAAATCCTTAAATATTACCCTCTTCTTAAAGTTGAGTAATAAATATTTTATTATTATTAGTATTGTTAGCAATTGACAACAGGTCACAAAAAATTAAGTTACAGTTACAGTAAAACTAAAGATAAGCCCTTGAATATATGAACAGCAGAGGACTTAGCGCCAGTTAATTGGTGGAAAGTGAGCAGAGTAGAAGTAATCAAAAGTGTTTTATAATTGCAAACCTGAATGTATTAATGAAGTCATAATTTATACCGGTCCATTAAGCATCTGTTGTCATATGTATTGGACACCGGACAATTATTTATACCTTTTTCTAGAAATAGTAATTTAAAATGTCATCAAGGTTCCTGTGTCAATCTTTACTAGACAATAGTGGTTAACTGAAGCTTATAGTGAACGTCCCACCCAATACAAAGGTTTGTGATTTATCAACCATTAGGAAAATGGATTTGTCGATTATGGAGAGTGTACAGTGAAGAACAATGGTGTCAAAAGTTGTAAAGCTGCCGTGCACGATTCTACTTATTTGTTTGCGGCGCGGCTGAAGCGCGGCTGATACGCTTCTCCGCGTTTAGTGAAAACTTTTTAAACAAAAGGAAGAAAATCGTTCCGAGGCAGACTGCTAAAAATTAGACTGGTACTGTTCTATAAAATTACTCCTATGAATGTTATTAGTTCTTAAAGGGTTATTTTAAGGTAAGGTTTTATTGGGTGGGGTTATTTTATTCAAATATTTCAGCTTCCTGCACGTAGTTTAATACTGAAATTTATGAAGTCATTAATATGAGCTTGGTTTTATGGGTCAGTGACACGCGTCGATTGTTAATCGGTCGTGCGCTGCCACGGATCGTTGCGTTTTACTAATATTTAGTGTCATACGACGCGTCATGAAGTTATATTACTATTTTACTGTTAAAGTCTTTAATTGCACCTAAAATATTTTCCGTTACTTGAATAATATGTCAGCATTTTCTCTGGTTTGTTGTCATACGGGCTCTACTCGTTTCCCTCGCTGTTGTCTATATGTTTGTTTGTTGCAACTTTTCCAATCAACTCACAGCGCGTGAACGAATGCAATCGCAACAGTTGCACACGCGGTTAGCCCGCTATGAATGAATGAAATGTTTCGCATGAATACTTCGTGTGCACTCGTTCATTATAGAATTAAAACTTTTAACTTCAAATAGTGGAAATGATTGAGTTATTAGTGGTGGATGTAATCAACCCGTGTCACCGTCACTAACCAATCGATATTTATGTATTTTATATTTAATAACAATGCAATGTTCACTGGCCATTTGTGTAATGCGAAATATCAAATTTCTCAAATGGCCAGTCGACATCGTCGACATGGTAAGTTTACATAGATAAGGAAGTCAATGATTTTATAGTACTACTCGATTTTCTCACGACCGCTGATCGATCCTAAGGCTCACTTTCGCACGAAGTCATATTCAGACAAAGGAAGATTTGTGGCTTCAAGTGGGATAGGGTGTTTGGGTATTTCTAAGTATTTAGTAGTTATACAATGTTTGCTCGTCACAGTACACAATGTGTACTCAGCACACCTCTTGTTCCATCGACAAACACGTGAGATTAACGCGCTCTATTGTCACTGTACTACAAACGGTTGCGGACTTGTTTTCGTAGGACACGACTACAAAGGCTCACAACTGTAAGGAGCTTCTGACCCAAGTTTTGAACAAATATCTCCGGGCTGAGATATGCTTTCCACAAGCATATCTTTGCGAGTAATTTTAGATAGAATAAGCATTAAAGAAAAAATATACTTTATACTTTCAAAGGTAAGGCAGTATGATATTAATTTCATAATACATTTGCAGTGAATTCCACTTTCACTTGCGAGAGATAATGCACGTACTCGTATGTGCTCGAGGCTAATTTCATTTCGCGTGGCAGCTAGTTAACAACTCTTAGTAGCATTTACATATAAATGTTCGAATTATTGCAAATTGTTTAAGTCTTTGCAGTACATACTTTATTGAAGTGAAGTAGTGAAAAACATGCTTTCTGCTTTAATACTAGGTATATGGGCGCCATCATGGAGATAAAAAATATTTAAATACTTGAGAAATATATATTTTTCTTTTCGTCCGAGAGGAAAATGGCGGTACCTATTTTAATTTCAAGGACGACTGAGTGCAACAATAAACTCGTCCTACAACTGCGATTCATTCATTTCATTCGACCTCAATATGAAATCATCTTCCAGTAGGAAACACTGTGGTTTTTATGAAATTAAATATTTAAATCAGACTAATGTTACAAGTTTTAATTTCCACCCAGTGGCCGCCGACTGGCGAGTACGTAGCGCTCTCCAAAAAGTTAAGCTCATTAGTCAAAGACACATCATAATTATGACTTTTATAGATTATGAACATTTTAAAAACTGACTTGCCTACCAACTTCCACTGCACCGACCGTCCCGTATGTTTATCAGTTATGATATTAGTCCTTTCGTTATTAAAGCGTAAGCTACTGGTGGTAGAAATTTGATGACACAAATTTGTCACAGAATTCGGCCGGGTAGGTACCACCGTGCACGATTGCGAAAAACCCTCCATAGTAATCCAATTTCGGTTTGATTGCGTTCAGGGGTCAGCAAGTGCATAGCCGGGCAGGGGGATTGTGGTCGCAGCACTAGTGGGACCGGTGGGTGTCACGCGGTGCTGCGACGACAATCCTTTTCTGATGAGGCCGTCAAGCTGAGTGCCACCATTGTTAACATGGTACGTGTATGTAATGGTGACCCTCTTTCCTGAGACTTTACCTTCAGCTTACCATCAGGCGAGGTGAAGTCAAATTGACGTGTCCTAAATATATATAAAAAAAAAAGCTTTTATCCCACCAAAAACATACCTGTTAAAAGGGGGCCAAGTTCCTATCGGCTAATTGTTCGCCTAAAATAGGGTTGAACTCCAATCCAATGCCAAGTTTAGATGCCCTTTATAATCGATCATAACCATCTTCATCAACAGCCTGATCTCCTGGTAAACATTTGCCATTCCCAAGACTCGCCACCACACCCAGTCCTCCGCCTTCCGCATCCAGCCACTACCAGCCACCGTATTCACGTCAACGGTCCATCTGGCTGAAATTCATTTTACCATACACCCAACTTAAAATATGGTATAGTTGTGAAAATACGTAGGTACTTGGTTAAAAATAACTCTTTGACTTTAAAAAATAAGCAACTTGTCATTAATAAAAAGCTTTGTACGTACAAAGCTTGTTACAGGAATGGAAAATCTCTTTATCATTTATATTAAAAATTAAAGAACCAATATTATACACGATAATGATGAAACTGTTTCAGAGTATCTAATTTGGTTGAGATCAGCGTGGTGAACTAGATTAAGGCCTTAATGCCTGAGTTCACATAAAATTGTGTTAAACATAATACAAAAAAATGTTTACGAAATATCGCTAAACATACTGGAATTTTTTCTTGCATACACATTATGTTGTGCAAAAATATGAACACAACTCAATTGAGTTTGACTTCGGATATAACGACAGACAATTTCCCAATAGAACTCTGTATAACAATGTTAAAAGTGAACAAAAATTAATTTTGGTATAACCGCATTTTACACCTTTTTTCCGTGCGGAAACCCCCTCGGGCTTTTCCCCACCGGATCTAACGGTGATTTGGGCATGTCGGAGTCGAACCGACTACAACCGCACGGTGTTTCGTCACATTGGCCTATTGCGCGGGGAATCTAGTGTTAGGGCATATCCCAGAGACCCCGACCGGCCCCGGCCGCCAGTAGTGGCGACCCCGACGACGTGATGGTATCTAAATCCTTCCTCCCCTATAGATAAGCGCCCGCAGAAACAGAACGTGCCGCCACCCTTTTATTAATTTTTTTTCGTGCGGAAATCCCTTTGGATTCACCCCCCGCCGGCCAGCGGTTATGTCGGGCTTGAACCGATTAAAACCGCACGCCGTCCCGGGCCTTAATAAAGGGCCGCCGGGTGTAAGGTTGCCCATAGAGCATATCCCTCGCACCCCGACTGACCCTGGGCCATCTCCGGTTTCGAGATGCCCCCCTCGGGTTTGGGAACCACGCTGGGCCTGCTTTTGCTGAGGTGACGACTAACCGCACTTTACGCCTTTGCTCGTTTGGACTAGCAATAATAGCAAAGTGACTGTCTTACGGCATTTCGATATGTGTATGTGTTAGTAGCATGCGTGTGAGATACTTAAGTTCGGCGCCATGACGCGCCACGGTGGCTGTGTGCGTGCAGCGCTGACGCGGCCAGTCATCAATTGGGCTTCCAGCGATTGTGTCGAACTGTGATGTCACATACGTTACACGTGTCCTAAAGTAGTACTCTGTAATCACCACATTACCTCGACTCTGAATCATACATTTACAGGTGACTCATTAGTTTCTTTTCGACTGTTTTAAATGATAATATTTTTCATCTGATCCATTTCATATCCTTCCCTGATAAGGTGTTTCTGCTACTACAACATTAATTACCATTAATTACCATTAATGTCGGTAATCCTTACTTAATATATAAATGTGAAAGTAACTCTGTCTGTATGTTACGCTTTCACGCCTAAACCACTGAACCGATTTTGCTGAAATTTGGCACAGGGGTAGATTAGACCTTGGCAAAGGACCATAGGCTATGTTTTGTCGCGATAACCGACATCTACGCGGGCGGAGCCGCGGGCAAAAACTAGTACTATATAAACGGACAGAAATAGCAATCAATCGTTTGGTGCACTAATCTCCATCACTCTACAACAAAACGTTCTACATGAGTTTATAAAACTTATTGACTACTGCAATAATTGGAGTAAGTTCGCCGATTTCACCATTATATAAATATCAGAAATTGTACTGTTTCTATATAGTTACTTGTGGCGACGCGACGCGACATAGGCACTCGCTCCATTGGCTATTTGATGCGAAGATAAATCCATTTACCTAATTAGTTAAGTCCGCTGTGCGACTCTATCTAATTATGCACAACTTTCTTACTTTGAATGTGCTCGGTGCCATGACTTCATTTTACTGGTGAGACATTTGTCGCACTTATAGATCATTCTTTATTTCGACACCAGAAAACATTATCAAGTTAATCGGTTTATTTGATAATTGTATAAGTGCGCGCACGTGCCGGTCCGTTCACAAGCGCCACGAATAAATTTGCGTCCATTAGCGCGTCTGACACATTGTGTCCTACTTCCCCTCATTTGCGACCCGAGGCGTATCCTAATTGATTCTATTTTGAGCCTGTGCTTCAATATTGCCTTATTTAGATGCTTTAATTGTTTCACTTTTCGTTATTACTGGACCCGTAGGTATTTTCTGTTGACACACCCTAGTAAATGAAATAAACCAAATTGCGAACATTACGCTCCAGTCGTGGCGGGCAGGGAGCGAGAGTTTTAAATAAATAGTATGATAATGAGAAGATATGAGATAAGAATGTTCGTGAGGTTGTTCGTACTTGTTGAGTAATGTGGTGTGAAATAACGCGCATTACAACACGAGTCTTACTTTGTAGCTTTTGTGTGCAGAGCATTACCCCGCTGGAAATAGGATACAAACCTTTCTCACGATTTTTTTTTTTTATAAATACTATACGACATTCTACACAGCGCTTTCTAGACCCAAAGTAACCATAGTTTAACTAGCTTGTGTTATGGGTTCCAGAATGCGGATAAACATACTTATATACTTTTTTTTTTGTAAATACATACATATTATACGTAGAAACACCCAGACTAATGCAAATAGACATATTCATGCATACAAATATTTACACCGAGCGGTAATCGAACCCGCGCCCCCTGTCGTAGCAGTCGAATGCACTACCGCTACGCCACAGAGGCCGTCAAAGTCGAGATGTCGAGATGTCCAAAACAAGTGCAGGCTTAGCTAATACGATGTCACATGAAACTCTTCGCGAGGATCTCTGATCTCTAGCCAGGTCAAACCATTAGTCATTCAGAATGTATGTCTGTCTGTATTAAATTTATTTCAAAAAAGAATATTAGTAACCGTAATTACTAAAATTCCCCCTAACCCCTCCAGCTAAGCTAAATTGCTTGTGTTAGGAGTGGATTCACGTCGGTAGTGTAGTAAGCTAGGATTCGAACCCAGAATCCTTCGATTGGAAGGTCGACTTCTAGACCACTAAACAACCGACGCTTAACATATCTTCTTCTTCTTCTCTTATATATATAAATGAATTGCTGTTCGTTAGTCTCGCTAAAACTCGAGAACGGCTGGACCGATTTGGCTAATTTTGGTCTTGAATTATTTGTGGAGGTCCAGAGAAAGTTTAAAAGGTTTGTCATCGATTGAGGCAGTACGAAGTCTGCCGGCTCAGCTAGTAAAATATAAAGTCAAACCTGTGGTGCTCTACACTGTTGTTGTTCGTCGTCACGTACTTAAATGTGCCAGTAGAATGTGTCAGAGTGGACCGTTTGTGACGTGTGCAGTCGGAGGGTCCGTGGATCCGGCGTTTACTCTTTGGAGATCTTGTTTGCACAACTTGTCAATGTACGAGTATCTTCTAAATATCAGGATTACTGTACCGATTGCTTCACGAGTAACTGACGTAACTTTTTGCCTCTTGAGATACAGGCTCGCCTAGGTCAAAAATATTTAGCCTAAGTTGAGAAACTGTTTCTGACAACCTGTTTTTGTTATTGAATATCATAACATAACATAAACTCACGCCTATATCCCCAAAGGGGTAGGCAGAGGTGGTAGCACCCACATTTCGCCAGTTTATGTTTAGGTCCCAATGTAATAGGTGGCGAGCCTATTGCCATTAACCGGGCACTTATAAACCTGCGATAAATACACACATAACTTCGAAAAGCATCGAAAAGTCATTGGTGTGTGCCATGGTAAAATCTGGGATCGAACCCGAGACCTCGTCTCAGCAGTCCATTACCCATACCACTAGGCTACCGCGCCATTACCCATACCACTAGGCTACCGCTACCGGTATTGAATACCGCCAAAATAAAATAACATGTTTAATAATCTAAAGATAAGTTTAATAAGTTTTAATTATTGTAACATTACTCATTGGTCCGTAGTTTGTGAGGCACTAACCACGGCATGCAGTAAACCAGCTACTTACAGTAGACACTAAGCGAGAAAGTGGTACTTCCCCACTCGAGTTCGCTTTTTCGTGCTGTGAAATCAATGGCTCAATCAACATATGTTTTATGTTATTACGTATATATATATATACCCACACACACACACACACACACGTCAAACTTATTACACTCCGTCGTTTTTGCGTTGGGGGTTAAAAATAGTGAAATTTAGAACAATAGTTGTCCATAAACATTATTACATTTCGTATAAACGCGGCGGTAATAGTGTGCAAACTTCATTTGCCTCCTGAAAGTACGACGTCCGAGTACTAAGGTGTCCCGAGCCCTCACGCGGCATCGTTCAAGTAAACAAGGCGCCGGTGAGCCTACCCAGCTCCCACCGCTATAAAAGCGACACATTTGTAACGCTAAAGCTTGGCCACTTGAATAACAACGTCAGCTAAAGCAGTGGAAATGTCGTTCATTTATATTTTAACTTTTAGAGAGTATCACACATTTTTATAACTATTTTAGAACTAAACTACGAATTTTGAAGACCGTTCATGCTACTGCTTTACGTATCACTACATAGTATAAAACAAAGTCCCTTTCTCTGTCCCTATGTCCCTATGTATGCTTAGATCTTTAAAACTACGCAACGGATTGTGATGCGGTTTTTTTTAATAGATAGAGTGATTAAAGAGGAAGGTTTATATGTATAAATAATAACATGCATTGCTCCCGTGCGAAGCCGGGGCGGGTCGCTAGTATACCATAATCCAAAATATTGAATGTAGTCAAATCCAATATATTTCTAACTACCTACACACCGTCATAAATATTCATCGTTATTATTAAAACACTGCCTGATATATTTACAAACTTGGATGTTATATTGCACGAAGAATTAGTATTGTCATTCAATATAGCTAGCCAACAACAGGTCGGTGATGATGCGGAGGCATATCGTGACGCATTCATAGAAATATAGAAAAGTATAGAAATATTTAATTTTTATTAAGTTTCGTTTAGACAGTTCAGCTGCAGCTGATCAGAAAACGCTACTCATGGTTTACCAGGCGCTAGGACAATCGATAATAACCTACGGAATCACCTCATGGGGTGGAGCAGCCAAGACCACTATACTGCCACTTGAAAGGGCACAAAGAGCTGTCCTGAAGGTTATGTTCAAAAAGCCTTATCAATACTCTACGGAGAAACTTTATAGAGACATACCAGTCCCGACAGTGAGACAGCTATTTATTCAGCAAACTGTTGTGAAAAAACATTTAACTCTAGTTTATGACCCTCGTATTCTGACAGAAAAGCGTGGGTCTGATAGGGTATGTCCTCCAATCCGTCACAATACGACTTTAGCAAAACGTCACAACAAAGTCATAAGCAATATTTCATTTAATAGAATAAATAAAATACTAAACCTATATCCAATGAATAAATACAAACTACAATCGACTTGGTTAATAACCCTAAACTATGCTGACACGTAGACACTCGTACAAGGATCTTTAGTGTAGTAACTTAATCCATGAGATAAAGCCAGACATGATCATACGTTCACCCATAATCTTCCTTATACACATGAACATAATACACGTGCAGACTATAAACACTCGCAGCAGCACACGCATCCACACACATATCCACACAATACAAACATACACACACACGCGCAGATACACACGCACACACACACACAAACACACACCCACGCACACACACAGGCACAAACACGCACCCGCACACATTAACTTACATACACAAACTTGTATCCACAATGTGGACGTTCATTATTTTATTTTTATTACTTCCTTTCGTTTATTTTTCTTATTACTTTTATTTTCTTATACTTTTTGTTAATTCGCGTTTTTAACACAAACCTAGTTCCTCAACATACAGGCTTGCCTAGTTTGCGGAACTATTAAAATAGCACTACCTAATGATAATATCAAAGGCCACACTACACGGACACAAGTCTACTTGCATGCCGGTATCTCCCTTCTCATAATACAGGTTCAACCCTAGCATGAGAGGAGATTACTGGCCTGTTAGGCGGTTGCGTCCGTGTGGTTCTATAGTCTTAAGGAAAACATACTGTGTGCTATGTAATTTGTCGCGGTCACTTTTTATGAATAAAGTATTATTATTAAAAAAAAAAAATAAGACAATCTTTTAATAAAATTCTAAAGCCAAAAAATGCAGTATCTCCGATACTGCTACTGAGAATCGCTCCTACCCCATCGTCGGCATCGATGGGGTGAAGCCTGTGGGGGTTTCCACACGCTAAAAAAACAGTCTTTTTACATATTAATTTTCACGCAACGAAATATACGATTGATTTAAACTATATTATTGGGTCCTGTGAGTAAGTCGAGTCAGATCTTCTTTGACGTTCATACAAATAAAATGGTAAAATACACCATACCTACCTATATGTATTTTTACTTTACCGTGAAAAAATATATGCTGCAGCAACGTCTTTAGCGTTCAGTGAATGTAGGTCAACTATAACTGGATGGTGCCTCAATTACAGGCGCTGGCTCATCACGTACATTAAAATGAATGAACTCGAACATTCTTGAAGTTGAGGTTATATACTTATGAAGCACCCTGTATGTGCGCTCGGCGTGTGTTTTGTATTTTCACCCGACTTGATCTTGTAATTCCTTTGAACCTGAATACCAACTGATCTGAAAGTAGTTCAGCGCTTTGTGGACTGGTTTGTGACTGGGGTTGTGATGTGTTGAACATGACAGATTGAGGATTGAGGTCAATTTACGTCACTTCTTTTTATTTTGTTATAAATGGCAGAAGTCAATACAATCTCGATAGATGTTATCAGGAAAGTTCCCTTGATCTGACACAGTGACATGTTGATGTTTCTGTAGTTTTGTTAAAGCCTGTTTGAGAATCTGTTGTGTTAAGAATAATGAAGAATGTTTAAGAATACGGTTTTCGGTCCCGATGCTACTTTTTGAACGATTTCAGAAAACGGAAGCAGTTTAAATATATTATATTCTACGACATTCTACGCAGCGTTTTCTGGATCCAAGGTGAGCATAGTTTAACTAGCTTGTGTTATGGGTTCCAGAATGCGGATAAATATACTTTTATATTTTTTTGGTAAATACATATATATCATACAAATAAACACCCAGACCAATGCAAATAGACATATTCATGCACACAAATATTTGCACTAAGCGGGAATTAACCCTCGCCCCCTGTCGAGGCCGTTAAATTACGAATATTTTTAATTTCAATATGTTTATTATTCCATTCTTAGTTTATAGAATTCAGTAGTCTTGAGCTCATTCCGTATCGCAGTTTGCTCCCGAGGTTACCTATCGCCAGGGCAATTACACTTCTGTCATCGGCAGATCCTGTTCAACTACAATAGTTTGTAATGAGTGTTGCACTTGCTACGAGCGTAGCGCTTACATTTGTAGCTCACGTTAAATTTGTATTAATTCTCTACGAGCGGACGCTACGGGGTGCGCTACGAGCTGCTATGAGATTATAGAAATGAGTAGTCGGGGGAAACGAAGCGTAAACTCAACCTGACATTCTTTAAATTTTTTGTTCTTTTAATTTAAAATTTTACGAAAAGAAAAACTTCACGAGATGGTTTTGTTGCTAAACACTTTTGAATGAGTAAATGCTTCCCTTTCAAAATATTTCACGCTAAATTAGAATTCAAAACTGTTAAATGGGGTAAAGTTAGTTTGCTAGAAGATATTTGCATGCAAATCATAATTTATGACTGAATTACCATGAGCCGGTTGTAAAAGTACAAACATGAGCGCGCGTGAAGTTTTAATTAAACAAGTTACAGTTACAGCGCTTAGCATCGCTGAGCGCCGCGCGGGCGCCTCCGCAGGACAAGCGCTAGCGCAACCTCTGTGGCGTAGCGGTAAAGCATTAGACTGCTAAGTCAGAGGTAGCGGGTTCGATTCCCGCTCATTGCAAATATGTATATTTGCATTGGTCTGGGTGTTTCTATGTATAATATGTATTTATTTACAAAAAAAAAAGTATCTAAGTATGTTTATCCGCATTCTAGAACCCATGTGACAAGCTCTGCTTAGTTTGGGTCTAGAAGACGATCTGTGATATGTGCTTGAATATATTGAATATTGAATATTATACTTTTTCTAATAATGTCTGACATTATGTTTGCTTACTTGAAATAACAATTAAAGTATTGCGCATTCAAGTTCTGAACGCATACGTGATATACGAGTAGGTAGCATTCGAATTGGCAGATTGCACACACCTTCGACAGTCGTAAAAGCTCCCGCGATTGGGCGGCTTCTAATTTGTTCAGGTGTATGCCATTAGGAGATACAATGAAAAGATACTGGTGTCGTTTGCGCTGCGTGTTCATTCTAATTTGTTCAATCTCGTAATCTTAATTTCATGTTTGTGCACCTAATTAAGGCAACTCTTTTTATTTGTTTGTGTAAAGAGAAATCTAATCTCGTCCCGCATCGTGAGTTCCTTCAGCCGTTCCCATGAGCTTCAATGACACAGTTCTGCACTCAGTCCGGCGCACGGCGGGCGGCGGAGCACTATTGGAGTGCCCGTCATATTGCACATTCCGGTACAGGTGCTCTTCGTGAACTCGAGTAGGTGCTATTCGCGCTGGGTGCTTTTCGAATAGAAGCTATTCGGACGGGTGCTCTAGATGGACTACCTTGCTGTAATAAGTATTCAAACATTTATTATCTATCTGTGATTGCAGTATTTATAATACATATATTATAACTATTTGGTGCTATAGTCTAACCATACTAAAGTCTAACTTGGTTTTAGTTATAGTTTAGAGAAACCGTCTTGTGATTTTGGAAGTCAGTTTTTTTTAAGTTTATTATTGTAGTCAATGTTACTGGATGCCTGTTCAATACTGTGACATTACTAATATATTTACAACGTTTTTATACTTAAATTGTAACACAAGTGGACATCTATCTCGCACGATACATTTAAAATAAAAGACCACGATGGCAATGCGCTCGAGGAGGCTGTGTAACTGGTTAATTGTTTCTCCAAAGAGAGGGCAGTACTCCGGCAGTCACGTTAAAACAAACCCATACACATATAGTGTATACATTACTAAACCGTGTGAGCGTGCGCGCACGCATAATATTCGTTACATGAGTTTCATCTTCTTACGTCTTTGATTCAATACAATACATTTTCAATTTTCCGGTTCACAATACAAAGGTCCATTACGTGAGATTCGAACGGCGACACTGACTACATACTCGGGCACACGAAGTAGGCCGAGCCACTTCAAGGAGTTCTTTAATATCAAGAGTCGTGTTGTGTGATATTTAAGTGCCCCTCTATGCGCTCTTTGCGCTGCATTCAAACATCTTAAATTTAAGATTCCAATGTGACACCTCGTCTACAGCAGACGTCATCATCATAATGGTGCCTAACAGATAGTGAAGTTAAACGCAGCAGGTGCTTTGTTACTGCGAACTAGTCTTCAGCTCACAAAGGGTTATTCAATGTTTTTAACCATTTTTTATTAAAGCACAATGCGATTATTTAAGTAAATACTTTGCAAACGCTTTACAGTAGTAACGGTGGCCAATTATTGTACCGAATAAAATAACCGCAGTAATCCCTCGAGGCTGATTACTAGTGACTGAGGTGGCCGAGTCACACCTAAAAGTTACTCAGCCGAATATTTTCCATTACATACTTTGAGAAACCTCGTGACTTTAGGAGACAAACGAATGGAGGGCTGCGAACAGAACTCGCTTGCTCGTCATCGAATATATTGAGTGGAACACGTCGGGCGCGCACTACGACAACAACTGGCCGCGTAGCCTCTTATTTCATAACACACTACATTTTAGACTTAATAAGTCAGGTGTCATTTAAGCGGAGTAAGTGTGTACTTAGCCTATTCAATTAAATTAAAAGTTTATAAGTTTGTTCGTGTTTCTTATTCAACTACATAAAACACACAGGGTGAGGACATGTAATTTTATTCCTGTAAAAGGTTTATTTATTTAAATTTATGTGGTCAAGCAAATGACAATCAAACATATAAATACATTAGTGGAAAAAGTAGTACAGAGGCTGTATGTTTCTATGGGACAACAATCAACTTGTAAAAGTGGACTCTAATTACACCGGACTTAGTAACAAATAATTATCATTGAAGTGATGAAGGTGTTACAAAACTGACTTAACATTAATTCATCAGCGGATTCAATTCGATCCCGAAGTTGGTCCATATGAAATATTAGGTACAATTTATACGAGTATGGTGGACAGAAATGTTCAATGAAATCATACAAAGTAAACGGTGATGATTTGTCTAAAGAGGGTGATGAAAAGAATATTAATTCAATTAAATTCAATAATTCAAGAAATGTATGTAAATTCTGTGTAAGTGCTAACCCTATCCTAAAATTGGTAACAGATTGAAGATCACTTAAGTACTTATCATCTGTGTGGTATTTCATAATTGAAGTTCAAATTTTCCACCTTAGTGATTTTGAGCCAGGTGAAAGCTATAGAATGCGAGCGCGGAATATGAAACGCCATAAAAAGCAAATTAACTTTTTATTTTTGAAAAAGCGAGAACAATAAATAAAACACATTGAAAAAGATGGCGGTAGTGGTGTTTGCGGGGGGCGCGGGCTCGAATGGACGCTATTACAAAAGTATCTCAATGCTGTCTGTTTAGAAAACTAGTGGCGCGCACCGGTACCCCTCGGGCCCCTCAAACCCCGCACACTCCCTGTCTATACAAATCAACATACGAAACAAATTCCCTTACCTCCTATTTTACTTCCTTATAAAGTTAAGGGTTCATCACATTAGGGGGTAATCTTCCACACAGCTTCACACGGGACACTTTTGTAGACATGCACCAAGCACTGGTATTTACTTTTTAATTTTATGTAGTTTACCTAAACACTAGTTCACTGTACACTGTTCATCGACTTTATGAAATACAGCCAATAAAGTTGTTAAGGTCGCAAACATCAAGAGCATTGTGTTCAACTCAGTTCAGCAAGAAATACAGATATTGGTTTCACATTCGCGTCTCTGCTGTGTACAGTAATGCCTCCTTATTAGCCACACGTTATTGCTTCTAGAACAAATTGAAATTGCAAAGTGTTGTGAACATGCTTGTTACTGTTATTACCTTTATACTACTTCGTCTGATGGAAGATATTGTGATACTCCTAACGATGCTGTTACTTTCACACCAACTTTTCATGAAATAAAGTCGGGTAGGTAATTGCGTTTATAACTCGATAACAGATGGGCCTGAGATGGGATTTGAATGATCTTTGATTTTTTAGATTTGTCTATTCTGTGCCATCCCTTTTGTTTTTTTCGTATATCCCCACGGTTACCTCACCGCCGGCTAATGTCTCGGGTCTCTAATGCCGGGGTGTAAAGTGGCCCAATACGGCATTTTAATACACCCCGGCAGACCCTGGGCCATCTACGGCTTTGAGATGGCCCTCTCGGGATACTGTGCCTATACTAGCAATAAAGATAATTAAAAATTGGATCCAGACTTTTCATCGAACGACAATCCGTCGACATGACAATTCATCGATATACAATTGGTCGAAAAAACCATTGAGCGACAGGGATAATTGGTCAACATATATTGGTCGAAAAGTCAATTGAACGATCACATGATAATGCACGTAGAAATAGGAGCTTCGCGAAGCGGGGCTCCGTCGAAATCATTAACTAATAACTAAGATATAAAAGAAAACTATCTAACGTCAACGATGTTGGTAAGGAACGATATTGATATTGGTATTTACTAATTGATAAAGTAGAGTAAACCACTATTTTTCGATCAATAATATGTCAACCAATTGACTTGTCGGTTAATTGTCATTTTCGACCTTAGCTCATGTCGACCAAAAATGTGTCGAATAATTATAATAATAATAATGTTTATTTCTTCTCACACACAGTAAAGCATAACAATAACAATAAATAGCTTCAGAACTAGTTTTACATCACCTAAAAGGTGAGATCTGTGTGAGAGAACTGGTATCCGTACTAGGTGGGAACCTGTATGACAGATGACCAGCCTCTCCTAACTCTAGATAAGAAGGTGTTACGGTAAGTGTAGGTACTTGGATAAACTATATAAAGTAGATAGACATAGGTGTAATAATAATTTTGTGAGATGACCAAGTTAGTAATAATGTGTGTCTGTGTGTGTGTGTGTGTGTATGTGCGTGTGTGTTGCAAACGTTCCTATGGTATAATCTGAACTTCATGGTAAACAGTGTGACAGATTTATTATTTATTGGTGATGAGTTACGTTGGAATAGTTATTAAATTTTCAGTTTCTTCATAACTAACATGTCGATCAATTGTCGTGAACCCATTAAAAATATATGACATTCACGAAATAAATTGAGCTGATAAGGTAACCAACATAACTAGATTCTAAGGCGGAACGAAGTTTGCCGGGCCAGGTAGTTGGTTATAAATTAAAAATTTTCTTTTGGAAAAAGTTCTCCAGGAAGGAGTTCGCGCCCGTTGCCCTGCCTTTCTAGGAGGAATACTCTGCCAACTGAGCTAGGATCTGTCCTGGATAGGCGAAACTCAAGTCACGAATTATGCTCAATCATTTATATGTAAACGTTCTACTATCATGCTGATGGTAACTGTGAAAGGAATAATACTCTCGCGTCTAAAACACTTGCGAATGAAATGAAATAAAACCAAGCTCTTTTTTCACATATATATTATCCGCGCACCGCCGAGTATCCGATTTTCAATGAACCAGCCGCGGCCGTCCACTATCAAAACATCGACTTTAATCCACAATCAGCCAATAATACTTACTGCGGAGATACGGACGACGCTGATTGGAAATACTCCGGGCCTAAGCTCGCAGCGCGCTAAGTAGGCCGGGATTTCGCAGAGTCGCTTCTTCAACATTATCTGATATTTTGTGATTTAATTAAGTTTCGTTCTATGATAAAACGACGGATTCACATTACTTCAATTAAACATTCTGCTGTGTAACGTGCACCATTTCCTATACAATTGTGACAATAGGCGTCTAGTTATTCTGCATACCTACTAGTAATTTAAATATTGTATTCTTTCGTCCTCTCATCAACCATTATAATTTTTTGATCGTAAAGGAGATAAGTGCTTAGACTTCTACAATAATAACTAAAACATAGGTATGTTTGAAGTTCTTTTTATTGTGAAATATCGGACTATTAGTTTTCTTCAGACACATTCTGTCAGTTAGTAGCGCTCGGCTCAACGCGCCGCGTGGCGGGCGAGCGCGACGTGGTACACTGTTAGAATTGACTATTGGATATTAGGTCGCTCGCTCGGCAGCATGATTGCGGCAATGGTGCGGAGCGCGAGCGCGTGGGCCGCCGCCGCCTCCTTCTGCGAGCATGTAATGCTCGCGAAGGAGGTGGCGGAGCGCGCCCGGGAGAGACTTAGAACTCTCCCGGTCCGCCGAGCCCGCAACTTGCTCGCCGCGCGTCGCAGGCAACTCAGGCGCCGGAGGTCGCTTAACGACCTCCGTCCTCCATGAGCGCAGGCCTGGGGGTGGCGGGTGAGGCCACCTGTCACCCCAGCAGAAGCAGGCCGGGACGGTGGGGCGACTAGCGCCCCTCCCCCAAACCGGGGCAAGACGGGGACACCGTGGTTCCCAAACCCGAGGGGGCCATCTCGAAACCGGAGATGGCCCAGGGTCAGTCGGGGTGCGAGGGATATGCTCTATGGGCAACCTTACACCCCGGCGTCTGTAGACCCGAGACGGCGTGCGGTTTTAGTCGGTTCAAGCCCGACATAACCGCCCCCGCTGGCACGCGGGGGGGTATCCGAAGGGATTTCCGCACGAAAAAAAAAAAAAAAAAAAAAAAGGTCGCTACGCTTGTTTTATAATGTTCACTAGGGTAAAATTATACAAAATATGACAACACGAACAACTAATTACCTTTATCTACACCCATGCTTTAAATCCTCTATAAAAGATTCTGAAACAGTTA
The DNA here is from genome assembly GCA_946251805.1 of Cybosia mesomella. Taxonomy (NCBI): domain Eukaryota; kingdom Metazoa; phylum Arthropoda; class Insecta; order Lepidoptera; family Erebidae; genus Cybosia; species Cybosia mesomella. Next base: position 290,254 of record OX276396.1, read on the forward strand.
GCTTATTGCCAACATTAATACATCCAATGTCATAATAACCATAATATCATCCGAACGGGTGTTATAATGTTGTATGAAATTTCATAATAACACTCCTTTCGCTTTTTAAATCTCTTCCGCGCAAAGGGTTACTCATCAGACAGCCAAATTCTTAGCGCTCGATGCGTGGCATCTGTATTAGTTTCAAAAAAAGAACTGTCATTCACGCGCGTTGCATTGCACTACCACAGCGGCGCGCGGCGCGCCGTAAAAAAAAATTAGAGCTTATTCGTTCGAATTCCCGCTATTTTTCTTCGATATTATTTTTGCAAATTGTTTTGTTTACTTACGAAAATGAGCGGTTCAAGTTTTGATAACACACCTCCAGACATTTCGAATGCAGCAAAGGACATTTCTAACAAATTACTACCGGAAAAATCTAGAAAACAGTATGAAAAGGCGTACCAAGATTTCATGAATTGGAAAATATCAAAGGGCAGTACATCATTCTCTGAAGATGTATTATTAGTTTATCATGGGTGTAGATAAAGTCTTGTATGCAACTGTATAATTAGGTATTAAAACACTCATGTGATACTATTATCACACGAAGCGAAGCTGAGTGTGATAAACCCACATTCATGTTTTAATACCCCTCATTATACCACAGTTGCATAAATAACTATTAGTAAATAATGCTTGGTAGAATTTTTGTTATTTGTATTAAATATAATAATTATATACCGTCGATAATAGTTGATGGTACATTTGTTCTGACATAGAATATCTACCATTCGACCAACATGTAAATTATATGTTTTATTTAACAACGAGTTCCGCGATTTATGATTTTTTCTAGTTTATTGAATACACTTCGTAATTCGCGTGGAAATCTTATAAAACGTAATGTTAGCATTGCAGTAGACCACTGCAATGTACTATAGAAATATAGTTATTCTATAAAATGAATTGTTTAGGAGACCCTGTCACGCTTGTATGCATATAATTTGAATCAATTAAGCCACAAGTAATCATAACACAGCGACTGCTAGGCGCACAACGAACCTACGTGTAATGGAGGGCTGTCGAAGTCAGCCTCGCCGCGATGATTAATGTCGAGTCTCGAGCTCACCGGAGATTGTACACTAACTGCCGTCGCGTCAATACTCCGCTGTAAGCTCGATACGTCGTAACGCGAACGTTCATAACTTAAACAAACACGTTCGTGGTATCCCTGAAGTTATCAAGGGGTTTCAAAATTAGCTTATCATTCTTTATGTAAGAGAAACCTGTTAAGTGGTGGCACCGCATTGAGACTCCGTGAGGCCTGGCTTGGGTTGGATAGGAAAACACCCTTTTTTCCCATATTATGTCTGTTACATTTTTTTTTCGAAAGAATACTAATACCAGAAATTTCTAGTATTCCCGGTAAACCCTCCAGCTACGCTTACTTGTGTCAGGAGTGGGTTCACGTCGGTAGTGTACTGACCAGGATTCGAACCCGGGACCTGTCGATCGTAAGGTCGACTTCTTAACCACTAAGCTACCGCCACTTATTTTATTATGCATGTAGTTCTGTTACGTAATACAGCATTTTAAAGCAGTTTAATTTGGTTTATTAATGATTGCTTCAAAATCACACTCTGCTCTTGCGCTCTAAAGGACAACTACATGTTGAACTTGTTTCTAGTAGTTCTGTAGCTTCTAACAAATGGCCGCCAAGCTTTAGTCAGCGGACGCATTGACGTGTGTGCAAGCTGGAGGTTACTTGCTGGCGTATACCTGTACCACAGAACTTGTATTTACGCGCCAAAACAAAGACTGAGTGCACTTATACTAAATTAATTAGAGTGTGTTAAAAGCACTCCCTGGTGAGTTTCTGATTTACTAAACATTATTTAATTCAATGTTATTGATTTGAGGTGATATACTTTTCATATCAATTTAAACCGAAAACTAAACATCAATGCATGACTTGAAGCGTCATGCATTGATGCCATAGTCCGTAAGAATTACTAACGATGGCTTCTACGTCAACTTAAGACGCGTGTAGACGAGAATTTGAGCTATCCAGAACGTGTCCAGGTAGCTTTGTAGGCAGAGGGTTCCCCCTTAGAAGGGACTGGCACAGGTTCAAGTCCAGTTAGCTTTTCCAATTTAAGCTCAACACGTTAACTTAGTTGGATGTAAGCATAAAAAAACTAGACGCTTACAATCATTTGTATCTCCTCTGAAGTATGAAGAAGGTCAATCAGCTGTTGGCAATTCTAAATTAATCTAAAGGTGAACGGACAAAAACGCATCCCTCTAGAGACAATACATTATCACCGTAATGGGCTCTGGAGACCGCACTCACCACAGTTACATATCTTACGATCTTCTGTAGAGTGGAAGTACTGACACTATTCAGATTTGAATCTGTGGTATTCTCCTTGAATACCAGTACCTTCTTTGAAATAGAACCTGCATAATACTGAACGAGGTCAGTGCCGATGCAATTCAAGCAAAGCACTTCAGAATTTCAATAAGCAATCACTAATTTTATGCAAAACGCTCTCTACGCAAGCACTCGGGCGTTATTGTGGATAGTGCTATCTTATTTAAGCTATATACATTGTATATTTTGCAAATAGCCTTTAATTTGTGTCAATGATTTAAATTGATATAAATTCTGCAAGCCACTTGCCGAAATTAGATCTCAATAGCTTAAACAATCTCTGACTAGATATTCTAAACATAGCAAGATTGAACTGAATTCAATACTGCTATGTTTTGATTATTTAGTTTCTCAGGTAAATACACAAGTGTGGCTCATGTAACAGAATTTCAATAAACGTGTACAGTTACGGCTACGTACATATACACTAACGTGTGTGCGTAGCCGTGACGTCACACTACACACCAGTGCCACCCAGTACAGAGCTGCAAGTGTGTGCTACACGTGTGCCAACACCTCCGTGCGTGATCCAAGACAGTCTTACATTGATTTTTTCAGTAGCAAGAGCACTGAGATTTAGTAATATAAACAGCAATGAGCAAGAACTCTTCGAATTTTCAAAGTTCTGACATAATACACTAATAAATTTAATCCTGAAATTACCTCGAGAGCTGAAGCATTGAAGAGTTACTCCATGTGTTCCTGTGGGTGTCGTACAACGTGAGTCAGGAATAAGGCTGCTTTTTAGAGCTGTTTGAAGCAGTACCTTTTTTTTTTTTTTTGTTCACCCCGGGTAAGCCCTCGACAGGATAACCCCAGGGTTGCCGGCGGACCTTAGGCGCCACCGCGGCCTCGCCTGGTGGGGTCGGGTTGAAGCAGTACCTAGAAAACCAATATGATGAACTAAAGACTAATAAATAACAGTAAGCCTATCATATTAGAATGCTATTTGTAAACTGACCATTTAATAAAACTATAGCAACAAGAATATTCTCAATACTATGCGCAATCAAACGCCATAAATTGCAGCTATCGAAAGCCTGGGTGAGAGCGCAGCCGTTTGCACAAAGCGCATAAATAATGCCAATAATGAGTTAGTCAAATGTATTAATAAATAAATAAAATAAATAAATATTCTACGACATTCTTCACAGCGCTTTCTAGACTCAAAGTAAGCATAGTTTAACTAGCTTGTATTATGGGTTCCAGAATGCGGATAAACATACTTATATTCTTATTTTTTGCAAATACATACATATGATACATAGAAACACCCAGACCAATGCAAATTCACATATTCAGGCATTCAAATATTTGCACTGAGCGGGAATCGAACCCGCGCCCCCAGTCGTAGCAGTCGAATGCACTACCGCTACGCCACAGAAGCCGTCAAGTATCGCACGATTACACTTACATAGTGTCATGTTGCGGCCATCACTACTGCTGTTGATACAATAATTATGCACAATAGAGTCACTGTTGTGGGCTGCGAAGATGGTAGCGGATGAGGCCCCACAAAGTTAAACTCACGTGAAAGCCGAACGGACGAGGCTTTGCGGCTTCCCTCTTGGGATACTGGAAGGAGTCAAAGTCAAAGTCAAAATTTTTTTATTCTGTAGTCTGTGTAGACGACTTAAACAGAAGTTACAAAACTTAAAAAAATAGACCGATGTTTGCAAAATGGACCACCGTGCCGCGCGCCGCCGCCCTATCCCGAGTAGATATCGGCAAGAAACTCAGCGGGCTGTTTTTTTGTCTATTTACAAACATGGAGAAGTAAGCGAGCGGACCCGGGTATCCAAGTGCAAACTATGGATTCAATCAGCATTTTTAGGATTCCGTAACTCAAAAGGAAAAACGTAACTCTTATAGCATTCCTTGGTTAATCCGTCTGTCTGGACATAGGCGCAAGTATCTGTAAGTTATGGCGGAACTATAAAGAAGCTTACATACAAAATGAACACTATTACACTCCCTTTGGGTAGATGTAATATCTTATATATATAAAACAAAGTCGTATTAAACTTAAGAACAGGTGATCCGATTTTCATAAACATTGATTTTTAAGATTGGTCTCCGCCTTTTTGTGGTGTTTTTTTTTGCGGAAATTCCCACGGTTAACTCCCCGCCAGCCAGCAGGGCCACCTCCATAATGGGGGCCTGAGGACGGGAGTTGGCCGACTTTCCGTCCTTACAGAAGCAGGCCGTGGCGGAGGCGTGTCGTGTGTGTCCTACACACGCCTGCCTACTTACCGACGCGGGATAAAACCCGACTCAACCAGGCGAGGCCGCGCTGGCGGCCAAGGTCCGCCGGTAACCCTGGGGTTATCCTTTCGAGAGCTCACCCGGGGTGCCCGGCAATGGACACTTGGACAGGACACCGTGCGGTTTTAGTCGATGCACGACATAACCGCCCCCGCTGCCCGGCGACTAACCAACATAACTTGATCCTAAGGCGGACCAAAGTTTGCCGAGTCAGCTAGTTTGTAATAAACTCGAATTTTACTCATGAAATTAATGCTATGATTGAAGTGAACACACGACGCAGTATTTAATCAAGTCTATATTAAAGTTGTTCAAATAAAGCAGACAAGTTCTAGAGAGTAGGGTAGTACAGTCAGTAATATAGTAGTAGAGTCTATGATGTATTATTGAATAGTTTTAATATTCAAGTTCTCATCACCTCTACAGGGCATTTATGGCATCTTTCAAACAAAGTCGTTTAGTTATAATACTTGCAATACAGTGGTCAATTCGTCATGAGTCGACCCTACGTTCGAGAGGGCCCGGGTTCGAATCCTGGCCATTTCGCTACCGACGTGAACCCACTCCTAACACAAGCAACTAAGCTTAGCTGAAGGGGTTAGGGGGAATATTAGTAATTTCGGTTACAAATATTGTAAAAAAAAAACTGTGATCCAGCTCGAATTTTCACGTGATCCTACTGGTGTGTAATGCAGTGAAATAAAAGCGCTGAGTTAGTTCAAATGTTGTGGCTCGAGCTTTCAGCTAATAGGGACTTTGGTACAGCCCGACATAACCGCCCCCGTTGGTCGGCGAGGGGCGGGGGCGGGGGGGGGGTATCCGAAGGGATTTTCGCACGAAAAAAAAGAAATGTAAGTATAAATGAGACTAATAAACTCTAACACAGATTGATCGATCCCCTAGAAAGTTTTTTTAAATATTTTTTTGAAAACAATATTAGTAGCCGCCGAAATTACTAATATTCCCCCTAACCCCTCCAGCTAATCTAAATGGCTTGTGTTAGGAGTGGGTTCACGTCGGTAGTGTAATGGCCAGGATTCGAACCCGGGACCTCTCGCTCGTAGGGCCGACTCCTTAACCACTAAGCTACCGACGCTTGGTTGGCTCACCGAAGTCTTATATAGAAAAGGTTTTCTTGAATTTTTTATCTTGGAAAATAAACCTTGGATAAATCGTGGGTCGTTGCCAGTTAATTATAAAATTCTTCAGTAATCTAGTGAAATATGTGACGTATCGGAAATAAGGCAATAAATTCGCAACGCCCTATTATAAAGTCGATCTGCTACTGTGAGGAGCGTGGGACGGCGAAGACTCACGTCCGCAAAGAGCCCCCTCGTTGAAGTTGATCATCTCGCCCCGATAGCATCGCACAGCCTCACGTCGCACTTGGCAATAGCAATGTTTATTTCCAACTAGCTGTTGCCTGCGGTTTCTCTCACGTGGAATTCTGTTCCCGTTCTCGCAATCCATGGAAACCTATTCAAGGGATAACAGTAGCCGACGAATTAATATATCGGAGAATTTCGAATATCTGGGACGTGTCTAGGTGGCTCAGTTGGTCAGAGCATTCCCCCTGTAAGGGACTGGTCGCGGGTTCAAGTCCCGTCCTAGATGTTCTCTTTTTCCGATCTAAATCTTTAGGAAAAAGTAGCCCACATGTTATTCTGGACTATAATCTTTCCCTGTACTAAATTTCAGCCAGATCTGTTCAGCAGCTTGAGCGTCATTAAATAATTAGCAGGTGGTAGAGTCAAGCAACAGTCATTTTGGCCGTTGCATGAATGGGCCGACTCGACCGGGGCAGCACCACCCTCTCACAGAATATCGACGCCAAGTAACAGAATGTGAACTGTTGCGTTCCGTTTGATGAGTGAGAGTGCCGCAGCCCAAACTCCTTTCCCATCCCCTCCCAAACTCCTTTCCCATCCCCTTTCCTTTAAAGGGTCGGCAGCGCGAGTGTGACACCACTGGTGTTGCACACGTCCATAGGCCGCGGTAACCGCTTCCCCTCAGGTGGGCCGTGTGCTTGTCTGCCACCTTAGTGGTATAAAAAAAATAAAAAAATAATAACAAACATCGAAATATCTTTACAAACTTTTACATTTATAATACACTCCTTAACTCGACTCCTTAACCACTAAGCTACCGACGCTTGTGACGAATTGACCACTGTATTGCAAGTATTAGAACTAGACGACTTTGTATGAAAGATGCCATAAAAGTGACGAGAACTTGAATATTAAAACTCCCCTGCTAGCCGGTTTGGGGTATCCGACGGAATTTCTGCACGGAAAAAAGCTATTTGAGTCTAGATAGCTTTGTGTAGAATGTTCCAGAATATTTATGTAGTGCAATGAAGCTGAACTACCGATACTGCATCGTGCAATTGTAGTGCCCGCGCCCCGCGCCGGACAGACTTAGTATAGAAATGACTTATTCCGAAAATGGCCATTGAGTCTGGAGAGGACTTATTTCTGAAAGGACCTATTCTTAAATCGAAGCGAAGAATAATACTTGGAACTTGTTCAATGTAGCTTCGTGTTATTTGTTAAACGTCCATTAAAGTCAAAGAACAGCGTTCTAAAGCAGCGCGCATGGAACTACGAGTAAAAGTTAAATTGATTCAATACAAACAGTTCTTGTGTTTTCCTCGGAACGCTCTTTAAATGATTTGTATAAAGTACAAAAATACTAAAATGTTGGGCTCAGTCGCCAGGCGCTACTCACTCACTATTAACCGAATAGAATTCGTTAAATTACTAATATTTCCCCGAACTCCTCTAGCTAAGCCAAAGTGCTTGTGCGGTCATACGACTACTTAACGACTAACCAATAAACTAATTTTTTCAACAATTAATTTTCACTCGAAGTTATAAAAGCATTAACAAGGTACGGGTTGTAAAATCATAAAAACGCTACTGTGTTGGTTATTATTGCGGAGGTGAAGTGAAATACCACAGTCGGGTAAACTGTATATTAATTAACTTATTGATTAATACAATAATAACAATATTAATCACTGTGTCTTATATACTAAGATTTTAAATTAATTGTAGAGTATCTTTGGGAGCTGGCATCAAGTATCACGTCTATTGATATTGCTAACTTCCATATTCTTTCATATTTGATATTATGGCAGCGGACGTGATTTCCTAAATTAAAACCTTATTTATACAATTCAATTTCCTTATAGAAATCACGTCCCGGATTTATCAGTGACTGCCATAGTTATTTTAATATTAATTTAGAAACCCTGGTGAACAAGATAAATATTAAACAATCATAACATAATTCAATTAAATTTTTAAGCATTTTGTATGCCTACTTTTTTCTAAAGATTTTAGATCGGAAAAAGAAAAAAAAAATTAAAGTATAAAAAAAAACAATGTTTAAAAATGACTGTAAAGTTATTCATTGTTTCCGTAGTTCGCAAGAATTACGGTAGATGGCTTCAACGTCGCCTTAAGACGTATTAATGTATCGGAGAATTTCGAATATCTGGGACGTGTCTAGGTGGTTCAGTTGCTCAGAGCATTCCCCCTGTAAGGGACTGGTCGCGGGTTCAAGTCCCGTCCTAGATGTTCTCTTTTTCCGATCTAAAATCTTTAGAAAAAATCATAACATAACTTCACGCCAGTATCCCCAAGGGATAAGCAGAGGTGTATTACACACCCACGATTCACCAGTTATGTTAAGGTCCCAATGTAATAGGGGCGAGCCTATTGCCATCTACCGGGCACATTAATAAGCGAGTGATAATTAACTTTAATTATTGCACATATAACTACGAAAAGTCAGAGGTGCCCGGGGCGACTGGGGATCGAAGTCGAGACTTCGTCTCAGCAGTTCGTTACGTACGCCAGTGGGCTATCGCCAGCCACAAGCCTATTTAAAAAAAATAGCCATGATTGATCTCATAAATGGAACTAGGAAGAACGTACGTCCGTGGAATGTGTACTTATTCTTATCATCTTAATCGTAGTCGCTTTATTTCCAATGACAGGGAAACAGGGAAACAGGGAGCTAGGGTGCCAACAAACTGTTTAAGCGAATACAATTTGTTGATGACAGCTGTACTTAGTAACTACACAGATGAATAATATATCTTTTTAATACCCATTACTTTTATTTAAATTACATTTACAACAGCAAGGAACACAGTTGTATGCAGTGGTAGCGGTAACGAAAGTTGCATTGTTGACGTTCAGCTGCTTCTCGACTATAAAGCGTATTAACGAGTGCCTATAGTGTTCGGCAACAACACACTTGACTGTTTCATATTAATTTAACACATGCAATCGCAAAACTATGAATGTGACTGATATTGCTACAGTTACTATTACTATCAGGCGAGGCCGCCTGTCACCCCAGCAGAAGCAGGCCGGGACGACGGGGCGACAACCCCCCCCCCCCCAAACCGGGGCAAGACGGGGACACCGTGGTTCCTAAACCCGAGGTAGCCATCTCGAAACCGGAGATGGAGATGGCTTTAAGGGCAACCTTACACCCCAGCATCTGTAGACCCGAGACGGCGTGTGGGGTTAGTCGGTTCAAGCGTGACATAACCGCCCCGAAAATATGGCACATGAAAAAAAACTACTATTAGTATGTTACGCTTGGAGAAACTCATCAGATATAGTTTAAAATCAAACATATACACCGTCCGTAACCCGCTGTCCAGGCGGGGATGAGCGGGGAAGAATCGCGGGCACGGTTGACGTGACACTTGCAAATTGTGCGAGACGGGCCATTGGGACTATAGAATAGAGGCTCTAGTTTTATTTCAGCGGGAAATTGAACATTTCTGTTCCACAGTAGATAAACGACGCGCCGCTAGCATTCGCCGCCGCTCCCAGATATACGGGCCGCGCGTGACCGGGCGCCGCGATGTTAGATAGCGTTAGGTTTATCAATGACTAGCCGCCCAGGACCTTGCCCGGGAATAAATTCGTAAAAAAATGTGTAAACCGATAGCATCGCCACCTACAGGGGCCAAAAGTAAATGTAAAAAAATACCTTTAATATTGAATTTTATGCTTTCCAAATGACGGACTACTATAAAACCGCTCATTACACTTTACATACAACCATTCATTGCCTATTTTACCCCCTTAGTGGTAAAATTTCGAAAACCACTGATACATAACTACATCTATTTCTAACCATAGATTACTATATGAAATTTGGAGCTTCTTATTTGGAAAAGGACGGACTTTCCATACAACCATTCACATCCTATTTTACCCATTTAGTAGTAAAAAATTTAAAAACGCTGGACGATACTACTTTCCGCCTTGCCACTTGCCTTCGCCTGGGAGCGCCGTGTGTTTCTCCCCATCGTTGCCACTGCGGTGAAGCTGTCGACAGCCTTGGGCACCATGGCCTTTCATGCGGCAGAAGCGCTGGGCGTATATCACGACACGCCTGCATCAACGACATTATCCGCCGTGCTCTTGCCACTGCTGGCGTGCCAGCCATTCGTGAACGTAATGGGCTGGCGCGTGAGGATGGCAGGAGACCGGATGGTATGTCGTTGCTGCCTTGGAAGATGGGTAGGCCTTTGGTGTGGGATGCAACATGCGTCGACACCCTTGCGCCTTCACATCTTTCAGGCACAGCGGGCTGTGCCGGCGCTGCTGCTGCATCTGCGGAAAACCTCAAACGGCGCAAATACTGTAATTTAACAGGTGAATATATTTTTGAGCCGTTTGGGGTTGAAACGTTGGGGACATGGGGCCCAAGTGCCCGCTTTGTGTACAAAGATTTAACAAAGCGGCTGATCGACGCTACGCGTGACCAAAGGGCTGGTTATTATCTTGCACAGAGAATAAGCATTGCCATTCAACGTGGCAATGCTGCCAGCCTTCTGGGAACGTTTCCGGTCGGTGACGATGTAGAGGAATTTCACGACGCATTATGCATGTAAATATTTTATTTATTTAATTTAGTTTATTTTAGTAATAATAGTGTGTGTAGTGTTAATTTAATTTAGTATTATTTTGGATATGTATCTCTTGATTATATATGAGTAAAACGCTGATTCATGAAACGTTTATGAAATTTCATGCTTCTATCTTCAAAAGTGACGAAATTTTCATATAAACTTTCAAACCATATTTCACCCTCTTAGGGTTAAAATTTAAAAAAAAATGCTGTGGTGTGTGGTCATTTATTTCTAACTAAACGCAGGTGTATGAAATTTGGTGCTTCAAATTTAGAAAATGACGATCTTTAGAAGTGAAATTTCCAGAAACGATTTTATAGTGGATACCTACAACATAAAAAGCATGTACTGCTGAAAGTTTACGTATGTAGGTCCAGCGGTTTAGGCTCTGCGGTGATGTATCAGTCAGAAAGTCAGTCAGTCAGTCGGGACAAGTAACTATATATGCACATAATAAAATATAGATAGTACCGAGTACGCTCAGATAACGCAGAGGACGAGTAAGGCGTTCCGTCTGACCTTTGATAAAAAAAAAAAAAAAAAAAAAAGGTATCTAACCAATAATTTGACAGTTAATTAGAGTACAATATCTGTTAACGCCTGCACCGCGCGACAGACGACAGCGGGGAAGGAGCGCGGTCGGCGCGGAACTGGTCCGGCCGGTGTCACTTGCCATCAAAAATTGTACCAAACACACGTACATACTTAGCGATTTATATTTCTGTTTTATCGCAGTAAATCGAATTTAAGCAAGTCTCCAATTTTATTTAAAACTCCAATATCAAACATTTGGCGACCGTGAAAATTAGTTACTAGGAGGAGTAACTATTAACTACCAATCTTCGGATCTACACATCTTTCGAGTACCTTCGGATTACCGCTACTCGAGGAAAATATTACCGGACAAAGAGAGGACAAAGGATTCTTGGGCGCGTATGCTGACTTCATCTTGGCCGACGACTAAAGTGTGGAGGTGAATCAGTGACATCTGGATGGTTTTCCCGAGGGAAGTACAGGCCTAATCCTTTCTATATCCTTCTTTCCGAGCTTCAATTTGTGTGTGCAACTCGCCGCTCCGAGGTGTTAAGATAGTATCTAGCTTATACGCGTATTATCACTTAATTGCACGTCGGCTATTGCGTTAATACCTACATAATACATAAAATAGGCTTCTTTGTAGTTGCATTCCCTTTGTTTAAATTTCTAACGGTAATATTCAAAGCCGAATAATATCAAATTCGCACTTCAAGCAAGCTTCTATACTTGTTCTAGATCCAGTTAAATGATATATTTCCACTATTTACTGGCTTACCTATAAACAACTTTTATAAAAGTCTAGAAAATCAGCTGATACCTACCTACTTATCTTCAATCATTTAAAGAAAAAAAAAAGGTTTCAAATAGTCACAGTATTTGCCGATTATTTCAGTGTTGATTTAACGGGCGCATCCTCGTTGAATCGCGGGCGTGCTGCATCCTGCTGGCATTACCAGTATCCTTTGTGGAGCAAGCTGTGGGAGCAGCGCGGGCGCCGCGTAGACGACGGCGGCTGGATTAAAGTGTTAATCAGCACTTTTAAAGGTTTCATCTATCTTTACCTACTACACTACACCACATAACACTACAATGGACGCGGCTTTAAAAGATTTGGTTAAAAAAAAGCATAATTAAAGGTAGATTAACCAAATTCAAAGATCATCTGAGTGTTTTGAATCAATTGGGTTCCAGTAAGGTGACAAGTGTTCAAATTAAAGATTTATCAATGCGGGTCGATAAATTTCAAGAATTACTAACGGAATTCAACAAGTTGCAATCTGAAATTGAGCTACTTTCGCCCAATATTGATGAACAAATAACCGAGCGCGACATGTTGGAATCTCAATTCTTTTCTCTTCTGTCCTCGGCGCAAGAATTAATAGACAACGCGCAACCAAATAAAGAATTGAGGGGAAACGAAGGTGTAATGGGATCATGTTCGCATGCTTTTAATTCAATTAAACTTCCTACTATAAACTTGACAAAATTTGATGGAAACTATTTAAAATGGTTGGAGTTCAGTGACACTTTTGATTCGCTTATAAATGATAATGAGGCAATACCACTAATCAATAAATTTCATTATTTACGGTCTAGTCTGGAAGGTGGTGCCGCTGTCGTAATAAGATCCATAGAGTTTACCGCTGGTAATTATAAAAATGCGTGGCAGTTGCTGTGCGATAGGTATAATAACAAAAATATCTTAATAAATAATCATTTGAAGTCGTTAATGAGCATCGATCCTATTTCGAAGGAATCTTTTAAGGCATTACGATTCATGATCGATCACATATCTAAGAACCTACGGTCTTTGCATACTTTGGGTCTCCCAACGGACCAATGTATGTACTTTTAATATTTATTGTCTCAGCAAAGTTAGATCCCATTACGAATAGGAAATGGGAAGAGCATAAAAACAATTTAACTCAGCTACCTACGTTAGATAATTTCTATTCATTTTTACGAAACCGTGGCGACATTTTGGAGACGACGCATTTTAATAGATCGCATTCTAAACATGACCCAAAACCTCATTTTCATAACAAAACTGTCAGGTCATTATTTACCTCGTCAGAAGGAAACACTAAGCGTTATCAGCCATGCGCAATTTGCAATCAAACGCATTTCGTTCATGAATGCTCTAAATTTAAAGAAATGGACCTTGATGGTAGGTACCGCGAAGTTGCTAAATTGAAACTTTGCGAAATTTGTTTACGTAGTGGTCATAATGCATATCAGTGCCGTCTAAAGGGCTCGTGTAAGGTATGTAAGGGTAAGCACAATACGTTACTCCATAAACAGCCGATCGCGGCTCTGTTAGAGCAGGTGCCGTCGAGCTCGAGCGTACCTACTACTTCTTTCGAGCCCGTCGTCTTATCAGCTGTGACTATGACTCATACGCTATTGTGTACGGCGCGGGTGGAACTCATTAACGAAGAAACAAATACTAGTATTATCGTTAAGGCTTTATTAGACACGGGAAGCCAATCCTCGTTCTTAACCACGAATGTATGTAATAAATTAGGGTTACGTAAAGATTCTCAAAAACGACTTAATGTTTGTGGACTCAATAACACAAAATGTAATATTACTGGGAGTTGTGAGGTCAAAATAAAATCGTGCTTATCTTCATTTGACGCGCGAGTTTCATGTTTATTAGTGCCGACAATAACAGGTACATTGCCCGGTATTGAAATATACCCTTACCAATTAAATATTCCGAGCAATATTGAACTAGCCGATCCTAGTTTCTTTCAGCCCTCTTCTGTTGATATACTATTAGGGTCTGACATATTTTGGAGTATAATAGAAACGAATCAAATACGACTAGGTACTAATATGCCTACATTACAAGAATCGAAACTGGGGTGGTTGATCGCCGGCCCAGTAGGTATTAGCCAACCTAATAAGGATGTTTATTGTAATTTTAGTTTAGTCGAGATCGATAGGTCGATTAAGAAGTTCTGGCAAATCCTTCGGATGTAAAAACATTATCTTTAGAAGAGCAATTTTGTGAAATTCATTTTATAGAAAATACAACACGTTTAGATGACGGACGTTTTTGTGTTAAAATGCCACTAAAGGAACCTGAAGGCAGTCTCGGCGATTCATTTTACATAGCAAAGAAGCGTTTTGAAAATTTATCCAATAAATTAAATAAATATCCGCAGCTTCAAACATCCTATACTCAATTCATACATGAATATAAGAGTTTAGGCCATTTAAACGAAGTCGAAATTCCAACGTCTGGAAACTACCTACCACATCATTGCGTAACACGAAATAATAGTGAAACGACCAAGCTAAGGGTTGTCTTTGACGCTTCAGTTAAAACATCGTCTGGAAAATCCTTGAATGATATTCAGGCGGTAGGGCCAATTGTTCAAAGTGACTTAATGTCAATTTTATTAAGGTTCCGCGGGTATAGGTTTATACTTTTAGGGGATATAGAGAAAATGTACCGCCAAATCATGTTACATCTATCTCAATGTCATCTGCAATTAATCCTTTGGTATAACTCTGATTCATCTAGTGTTGAACCTACTACGGACCCAGGTAGAAGCGGGATAAAAACACTACAGCTAAACACTGTCACTTATGGCATGGCTTCTGCGCCCTTTATTAGTACGAGGTGTCTTACACAGTTAGCCGATGAATGCGATGATGAAATCATTTCAAATGTGATTAAAATGATTTTTATATCGATGACCTCAATACAGGAGCAGACACTGTAAGTCAACTGCAAAATATATATAAAAACGTCAATAATGTTTTAAAGTCTGCCTGTCTTCCTTTAAGAAAAATACGTACCAATTGCGCACAGGCATTTACAAATGAAGAAACAATTACTGACTTAGTTGATTTGACTAAAGAGTCCAGTGTCTTAGGTTTGAGTTATTGTCCTAAAAATGACATAATTCTCTTTTCCGCAAACATTGATCTGCCTGTAAAACATACAAAGAGATCAGTTATTTCGACTATCTGTAAAATATTTGATCCACTTGGTTTAATCGGGGCAGTAATTATAAAGGCAAAGATTTTTTTGCAACAATTGTGGATCGAAAAGTTAACCTGGGAAGATCCTCTCCCAGATAAACTTGTAGGTATTTGGTTAAATTTTATTAACAATTTGTATTTTATATCTCACATAAAAATTAATAGAAATGTCATCTGTGAATCACCAATACTTACAGAATTACACTGTTTTGTCGACGCCTCCCAGGCAGCTTACGCTGCGTGCTTGTATGTACGGTCAATAAACGCCAGAAACGAAGTGACAGTCAGGCTACTGTGTGGGAAGGCTAGAGTTTGTCCTCTAGGATGTACCACCATACCCAGAAAGGAATTGCTAGGGGCTTTATTAGGAGCACGTTTATGTGCTAAAGTAGTTAAGTCCGTTCGTTTCGACATAAGTAGCAAGACTATTTGGACCGACTCAACAGTTGTCTTGGGATGGTTAAAGACTGATGTAAAAAATTTAAAAACGTTCGTCTGTAACAGGGTAAACGAAATTAATGAATTGACTTGTGGGTTTCAGTGGAGACATGTACCGACCAACATGAATCCAGCTGACTTGGCTTCGCGAGGCGTTGACCCTCAGCACTTAGCTTCGGCTCTTCTGTGGTGGGAAGGTCCTTCTTTCCTCAGGAAGGGCGAATCAGAGTGGCCACAGCGTTCATGTAGTACATCGCATAACTTACCAGAAATTAAAGTACATACTTTATTATCTACCGGTCATGTCAGCGCAAATGAATCATTCATTGATTTCAGTAGGTACTCAAATTTCTTGAGAATAATTAGAATATTAAAATATATATATATTAGAATATACGCCGATTGGAGGCAGGCGCTTGGCGCGAAATGTAGTCCGAAAATGCGTCATATGCGTTAGATTACGAGCCATTACTGTACAGCCAATAATGGGACATTTACCGGAGGCTCGAACTAATTCTGCTTTTGCTTTCCATTCGGTTGGGGTTGATTTTGCTGGGCCATTTTTGATCTGCAGCCGGAAAGGCCGTGGTAGTCGTACCAGTAAATGTTACCTATGTCTATTTGTCTGCTTGAGTACAAAGGCAGTACACTTAGAGCTTGTGAGCGATCTCAGTACTCAAGCTTTTATTCTATGCCTTCGAAGATTCGTTGCGCGCAGAGGTAAGCCCTATGAGATTAATTATTGCGACAACGGTAGGAATTTCTTAGATACTAGCAATGAATTAGGTAGGGTATTGAGATCCAGCCATCGATCGGTCTACGAATATTCTACGAATGAAGGAATTAAATTTGTCTTCAGCCCCGCATATTCCCCCCATTTCGGAGGAATTTTCGAGGCTGGAATTAAATCAGCCAAGCATCACCTAAAACGTGTAGCTGGCAATGCTGCCTTGACGTTCGAGGAGCTGGCGACATTGTTTTCACAAATTGAAGCGAACCTAAATTCACGCCCGCTATCTCCTCTTTCGTCCGACTGTACTGATCCGACTCCTCTGACCCCAGGCCACTTTCTCATCGGGAGACCGCTTATGTCTATTCCGACAGTACCTATAACTGCGACCAGGCCCACTAGATACGAGCTCGCCGAGAAAATCCGCCAACACTTTTGGGAGAGATGGAGCCGGGAATACGTAGCTGAGTTGCAGCAGCGCATCAAGTGGCGCACACCCCAGCGGGAGCTAGCCCGCGGGGACGTCGTCATACTGAAGGAGGACAATCTGCCACCATTACAGTGGCGCCTGGGTCGAGTGTGCCGACTGTACCCAGGAGCCGACGGCGTCAACAGGGTCGTCGACGTAACCACATAAAAGGGAGTCGTAAGGAGGGCTGTAAACAGGTTGTGTCTGTTACCTACTTCCGATGCTGATGGAGCCCACGATTCCGATGATCATCAAGATGGTTGAAAGCTGCCCATATGCTTTCAACGTCCCGGAGGATGTTAACGCCTGCACCGCGCGACAGACGACAGCGGGGAAGGAGCGCGGGCGGCGCGGAACTGGTCCGGCCGGTGTCACTTGCCATCAAAAATTGTACCAAACACACGTACATACTTAGCGATTTATATTTCTGTTTTATCGCAGTAAATCGAATTTAAGCAAGTCTCCAATTTTATTTAAAACTCCAATATCAAACAATATCGTATAATGATTTCTCACAACTAAAACTTGTTAATTAAATTCCGTTTGTCAAACTGATAGAATTCAAAAATGTTCAGCCGTTTCATTTTTTTTTGTTTTCCGTGCGGAAATCCCCTCGGATACCCCTCCCCACCGCACCGGCCAGACTAAAACCGCACGCCGTCTCGGGTCTTAAGACACCGGGGTGTAAGGTTGCCCATAGAGCATATCCCTCGCACCCCGCCTGAGCCTGGTCGGGTCAGCTGTTCACAAAACCACTGGTGCATATTAAGTGGACCCAGATCTGGTAATGAGTGAACGTGCGCAGCTCAGTAGGTTGTTAGCTAGTTTTATCAGTCGTGTAACTATGTCGCTGACTGTGACGCTCCTGGCCACAAAGGAATGCCTGATGCGAGCGTCCCGGTACGGCGCGACGGCCTAGCCCAATTCATACACATTCCTAATGCACCCAAAATTATAGCTATACGCGAAGAAGAAGTAATTAGAAGCAACTATGAAATGGAACGCACAATACTGATCAGTAATTTTTTTGAAATTAGAAAAAGCTCTCTCTTGATCTTTTGCTTGTTATTCCGTGTTGATTACAGAAGAAGATGCTTTATGAGGCCTCACTGAATGAATTCATAACTGCTACCAGCAATACTGGATACTACAACATAAGTGAGTCTTTAATATATAAAAAAAAATAACGTAACTTAAGAGAAAGCGGCATTTTTCTTTGAAATAGTTATCTTTTATTTATGTAATCATATTTATAAGGGTGCTTCCGAGTAAAAAGGCTCCCCGTTTATCTATCAAAGCTAACAGGTATTTTATCGTAAAAGCAGACACCGACCTCACGAATTAATTTTATGAACTTTATTTAGCCTTTGTTTCATAGATTATAATGTTACTTGCTGTTGCCCGCGGCTCCGCCCGCGTATAATTCTGATCCCGTTCCCGCAACCCATGGGAACCTATTCCCGAGATAAATTAGTCTGTGTTATTCCGGACTATAATCTATCCCTATGTCAAATTTCAGCCAGATCCGTTCAGTCGTTTTTGCGTGAAAGAGCAACAAACACACATACATAATCACAAACTTTCGCGTTTAAAATATTAGTAAGATATTATATCACTGCCTTTACCGTACGGATAAAAATTCTATATAATATGACATGATGTTGACGAATAAGCGTCGGTAGCTTAGTGGTTAAGGAGACAACCTTACGATCGAGAGGTCCCGGGTTCGAATCCTGGCCATTACACTACCGACGTGAGCCCACTCCTAACACAAGCAATTTTGCTTAGCTGGAGGGGTTAGGGGGAATATTAGAAATTTCGCTTACTAATATTCTTAAAAAAAAAATATATATATTTATTTTGAAGTCACTATCGAACTACTTTTATCTTTAAATCTCATCTAGTGGTTGGAGGTTGGATACGTGGAAATATGATAGTTATAAGAATAGTTTGAGGCAAGTATGATGCGTTATCTAGTAATAGGCATAGGAAGGATATTCTGCCGCGATTCGGCACTGAACAGACGTTAACAGATATACTCGGAGGCAAGAACCTCGCGATTTAAAACAAGTTTTGGTGTGACGCTTTGTTTGATGTCCAACATGACAGATATTACGAGTTAGTGTACACTTGATAAGATTTGTCACATAACAGTGGTGATCGAATATCGATTCTAAAATAATACTCCTTTGTGTGTATTTCAAGACTAATCAAATCAGAACTTACTTTCTTTTGTTAAGTACCCATAAATAGTCGGTATATTTTATAGATATAGTCTCAGATCAAACCCTGAGACTTCGTACCTTACTAGGGACATAACTAAATCTGAAATATATTTTGCATTTGAATAATGATATATTATATTATCTAAAAAGTAAAATATAAAAAGTAAAAAATAAAAAGTGAATTATATGCATTCGCAAATGTATATTTATTGCATATTATGCTTGTTTGAAAACTAGTAATAATAATAAATAAATAAATATTGTACGACAAAGTACACAACGCCATCTAGACCCAAACTAAGCAGAGCTTGTCATATGGGTTCTAGAATGCGGATAAATATACTTAAATACTTTTTTTTTTGTAAATAAATACATATTATACATAGAAACATCCAGACCAATGCAAATATACATATTAGCACTGAGCGGGAATCGAACCCGCGACCTTTGGCTTAGCAGTCGAATGCACTACCGCTACGCCACAGAGGTCGGAGAGTAATGATGCATATTTTAGTGCCACGCTGTGCTGACAATGCAAAGCACAACACAATGCTATGCACGCAAATACTGGCAACTACCTCGGACGATGTATGGCATATTCAAACGTAAACACACAGCTAGATGCGGCAGCATGTGCGACGAGCGGCTATTAGTCAGGATGGAGACGAGCAAAGCTGACACGCGATGTGTTGCACCAAGGTAGTGACGTCTCCCGGTCTCCCACGGTGGCTTCCAGTACTGCCAGCGGTTTGTCGCCTGCAATAGAAGAGACTACAATGTCGAAAAATATTTTATCATTTGAGAATTGTGACTTTGAAAATACTTGGAAATAAAAACATAACACATAACATAAACATAGCTCCACGCCTGTGTCCCCGAAGGGTAGAGGTGTGTTACACACCCACGATTCGCCAGTTATGAGGTGAAGTGGGAACACGCGCATCGCGTTTGTGAGGGGGTGAGGTATGAAGTGCGGCGGGAGCATGCGCGGGGCAACCATCTTCACCGCGCGCTTTATGTTCGCGAACCATAAGGGTCACCGTACACTTGACCGGCTATCGGTATTGTCTTTTACGAATACCAATTTTTTTTCATCAGTATGATGAGTTGACGTGAAATTGAGGGTCAACGTACATTTGACTGGCTATCGGTAATATCGGTTTTGTTATGTATCGATACCAATTTATTTTTCACCAGTATGAGTAGAAGTGAAATGATCACCGTATATTTGTACGTACGTAACAGCCTCTGTAGCGTGGTCGGGCAAGCGCCAGCTTACGATGTAGGAGGTTACGAGTACGATTCCCGCTGGGACCAAATATTTGTATGGACCACAGATATTTATTTCTGGTCTTTAACACACGTTTCTATATTATGTATTATAAGTATGTAATTTACAAAAGATAAGTAATTCTTACTTTTTTTTTGAAATGAAATCAATTAGACCATCTTAACACTAAAAAAATTTGTTGTGTCCGATGTCTGATCAGATATTTCTTTTAATGTGAATGCATCCAGGAAAATTCTTGTCTTCCGCAAGTCGTCGATAGTCAGTTGATTGCCACAAGTTTTGGGTTCAATTTCATACAAACCAATGTAGGTACAGCGGACTAAAAAATCTAAGTTATTTATTTATTTTAATGCTTTTATTTCAATTTTTTCTAAAACGTAAAAAGAGAGTTCCAAAATAAAGTGACACTTATTAGATCTATTGAAAAAGTTTAATATATATAAAATAATAGTTAGTGATTTGCAGTAGATTTTTGACCCGTACTCCTTTCCCGTAGTAAATTTAAATGACTGTAGTTGCATTTATATACAAATTCATGCTCTATTTCTTTTAATTGTTTCAAAAAATAGCCGATGTCCACTATTCTCCTGCCACTAATTTCCTCAAAGTTCGATGTATCTTCAGGAAGATGACAAGTTCACAGTGAATATTATCTATGGACCTGAAAGGTACTTGGACGTAAAAAGGCATATTACAAATCTCTCAATGATTATTTAATTACTATGTTGTATGTACTAATAACTATACTAGGAATTCAGTGCAGGGTGCGACTAATAAATTGAGGCAAGCGAGCAGGACTCTTACTTGAAAATAAGACATCTTACTACGATCGCGCGCTTAGCTAAGGCTGCGCGCTCGTGAAACTGTTTTTCGGTGATCTTGCTTCAAAACACTCCTCAGTGTCCACACTAGCACCGTAGTAAATTTGGTCAAGATAGAGTAGATAGAAGAGTAGAGAGTTCAGCCACCAACGAATGAATATAAACAATGAATATAAGTTGTGAAAAAATAGCTTTGACACTCACTCTAATGGAGTTTCTGAACGTAAGGCATTAGAAGTGGCTGATAACACGTCAGCATACACAGGAGACAGTTCCGTTGGTGCACTTTGGTCTAGTAATGATTGAGTTCTGCAATGTAAGTAGGTACTTATTATTATTTCTTTAAAAAAAACTGTACTTCATAATGTTTATTCCCACTCGACAACTGCAATTTATGATTTGATAAATGGTTATGGCCTTACGCTGTTAAATGTACAATAGACGTAGATGACACCTGAACAGGAGTCTCTGAACTCCATTTTTTCGAATTTGTTTGCTCAGCCAATGCTCGTAATCTGCAAAACAGTAAGTCTTCTAATTTTCATTTCAGTTTATCAAACATAAGTAATTTCCAAATATCTATTGAAATCACCACAACAAAAGATTCACGTATATACCCTTAAACCATTTTCACACTTTAAGAATTGTTTCTTGTCCGACACAAGAAATCCAGTTAGATTGGTGGTTGTATGAGACCGTTCACATTACAAGAAAAAATTTCTGATGTCCGATAAGACACAAGAATTATAATCTAGAAACGTCATCTTCTCAACTATCCGTCGTGAAGGGTCGGTCTTGACTCCCACTATTCCTGGTTCCCACCGTTCCTGACGGGCCCAGGAACCAGGAATATTTGGTGTAAAAATCTACTATCACTAACTATTATTTTATATATATTAAACTTTTTCAATAGATCTAATACGTGTCACGTTAATTTTCTTATAATGTGAAGATGGTCTTGTTATTCCCACTCATACTGAGAAAAAAAAAATGTTATCGATACAAGACAATGCTGATACCCGGTCAAGTGTACGGTGACTCGTATTAGCATTCATACTCTTACTCATACTAAGAAAACAATAAATGGTATCGAGACAAGATAATGTCGATACCGGTACCCGGTTAAGTGTACGGTGACCTTTATTAGCGTTCCTACTAGCACTAAGAAAATAATAAATGTAATTATGTGGTACGTTGATACTCACTGAGATAGATTGTTTTGGGCGATCCTTCATTTCCGCTAACGGCATATTTTCCTTCCTCTAAGGCTTTTATTGCCCATTTTACATCAAAATGCAATCACTAGCGAGCGAGCGAGCGCGACGAAGCAGTACGTGTCTACTCGTGGCGAGGCCCCGCGGCTGACTGAGCTCGTGCAAGCTCAGTCGGCCGCGGGGCCTCGCTCGAGCGCTCTAACTATATGTTTTACATAATTAAAATAATAAACTTCTATTTACGAGAAAACCATCTGTACTACCATATGGGATTTGATGTAAGGATTATGAAAATATAAATTTTGCACTTGTTTTTTCTTTACAATCGCCGTAAAATTGTAAAATTTCAATAAAATTACGATTTTTTACGATATTCACGATTTTTTTCTATCGAGGCAAATCACTCTAATCGTGTTTCGAATTGTATAACAATACAAAACATTTCTTTACCTTTACGACAGTACGAATATCATTTCATGTATTTTAGCATTTGATACCCAAAAACTGTTTCTAAGACACCTCTTTTACGCTTCTGGACATACCACTTCGTCTTAAGGTCCCAATGTTATAGGGAGCGAGCCTATTGCCATCTACTGGGCACAGTATTAAGCGAGCGATAATTAACATTTATTAATGCACACATAACTACGAAAAGTCAGAGGTGTGCCCGGGGCGACTGGGGATCGAACTCGAGACCTCGTCTCAGCAGTCCGTTACGTACGCCACTGGACTATCGACGCTTTACTTAGAAATAATACGAAAAAGTAACTAAAATTAGAGATAACAGTAACTCATGAGTTAGTGGTATGAAAAGATAATGGCGCCAAGATAACGACAGCATGTTAAAGATTATAGTAGTGTGTGATATATAGATATCACACAGTCTCACATATAAAACCCCTCGAAGGCTATCCGCCCCAAAAGTATCAACAACGATTCAATGTGAAGCTGACCCGCCAACAATCTCTAATAGTTCACAATTGACTGAACACGGAAATAATAGACTCAGTGCTGTGTCATTTGAAAACATTTTGATCCACGAAAATGTATATTAAATCTTTTCTAGATTATAATTATGTTTATATTGATGAGGATAGCCAAATAATGATGGTGATTAAAAAATGTTACAAATACTTTAAGTGACTTTGTAGAAAAATATGGGTTTTAGATAAATTATCCATATAGAACCATGGAGAACCGCGGTGCTACTGTCACCGACGTGAGGCACGCAGATGGACCATAGGCAACAGATGGTTTGTAGTTAATATCCTGATCACTTCGACCTCGATAAACATAACATAACATAACTTCACGCCTGTATCCCCGAAGGGGTAGACAGAGGTGTATTATACACCCACGATTCATCAGTTATGTTTAGGTCCCAATGTAATAGGGGGCGAGCCTATTGCCATCTACCGGGCATATTATCAAGGTATAGTAATATTATAAGGGAATAGATTTATACGTTTCTAACGAATAAACTCAAAAACTACTGAACCGAATAGAATGCTATCCCTGAGTAACATAGGCTTAAGCGGGTAGAACCGCGAGCCGTTACTAGTAATTAATAATATGAAAGTTAGATAATTTATTCCACTCATGAATCTTAGCTAAACGAGTTTGAAAGGAATAGTATGTACATTGTAAATATGGCTAACTTTTGGAAAATACAGAATTGAAAGTCAATAGCTATAGTTTCAGGGTTTATTTGAAACTCGGCATTGAAATAAAACAGTAGACTGCTCTTCAAATCAATACGACAGAGCAACGTGAAACATTGTTGCACTGAGTATGGCAAAACTGTCGTGTGTGCTGCGCTAATAGCTGAACTTGTGCAATAAAACAGTACAGCCAAGCAATGTCGCACTACACCGGCTGCAGCAGCGCTTTGAAACTACAAACATGTCTATTTACAATAGTTCATATTTTGTTGTATATACATTTGTTAGAGTTATTAGACGGCCTCTGTGACGTAGCGGTAGTTTTTAATATTTAGGACACGTCAATTTGAATTCACCTCGCCTGATAGTAAGCTGAAGGTAAAGTTTCAGGAAAGTGGGTTACCATTACATACACGTACCATGTTAACAATGGTGGCACTCAGCTTGACGGCCTCATCAGAAGAGGATTGTTGTCGCAGCACCGCGTAACACCCACTGGTCCCACTAGTGCTGCGACCACAATCCCCTTGCCCGGCTATGCATTTGCCTACCCCTGAACGCAATCAAACCGAAATTGGATTACTATGGAGGGTTTTCGCAATCGTGCACGGTGGTACCTACCCAGTCGAATTTTGTGACAAATTTGTGTCATCAAATTTCTACCACCAGTAAACTGTAAACGGTAAACATTCGACTGCTACGACAGGGGCCGCGGGTTCGATTCCCGCTCAGTGTAAATATTTGTATGCATGAATATGTCTATTTGCATTGGTCTGGGTGTTTCTATGTATAATATTATGTATGTATTTACAAAAAAAAGTATGTAAGTATGTTTATCCGCATTCTGGAACCCATAAGACAAGCTAGATATACTATGCTTACTTTGGGTCTAGAAAGCGCTGTGTAGAAGGTCGTAGAATATTTATTTTATTTTGTTAGTCAGGCTACTTCAGCAACGTGACGCGTCACACCTTGTTAGTCAACCTCATCATATCAGCCGTAGGAAGTCTACTGCTGAACATAGGCCTCCCCATCGACTTCCATTTCGACCGGTCTGTAGCAGCCTGCATCCACCGAGCCCCTTCGCTCTTTACCAGGTCGCCTGTCCACCTTGTTAGTAATCTAGTTAATCCTCCAACAAAGCTAAACTGCTTGTGTTAGGTTTGGAGTCATTCTTCAGGGTACGAGGGGCAGGGTGACCCCACTATATTAATGACGTCACCAATGTCACTGTCTCACGATAATTATAGTTACTTCTTTGTTCACGATCACTGTGGAGTAGCGGTAAAACGTTCGACTGCTAAGTCAGAGGTCGCGGGCTCGATTCCCGCTCAGTGTAAATATTTAGGCGGGGTGTTAATAAATTCAATATGTATGTATTAACAAAAAAAATGTATCTAAATATGTGTATCCGCATTCTAGAACCCATAATACAAGCTAGTTAAACGATACTTACTTTAATATAAATATTTATTTATTATTATTATTATTATACATAACATACATAACATAACTTCACGCCTGTATCCCCGAAGGGGTAGGCAGAGGTGTATTACACACCCACGATTCGCCAGTTATGTTGAGGTCCCAATGTAATAGGGGGCGAGCCTATTGCCATCTACCGGGCACATTATTAAGTGAGCGATAATTATCATTTATTAATGCACACATAACTACGAAAAGTTAGAGGTGTGTGCCCGGGCAACTGGGGATCGAACTCGAGACCTCGTCTCAGCAGTCCGTTACGTATGCCACTGGGCTATCGCCGCTTTTTATTATTATATATACAGGGTGTCTATAAAAGAACTCCGGGGTTTTAAAAATTCATATCTCACTAACTATAAAAGATAGCACAATTTAGTCGATTTCTCTGAAAAGAGTAGCTCAAAAAGTTTTACTCATACCAATTGGGAATGTTTGTATCAACTGTTGGCGGCGCTGCAGGGCGTTGACCTTGAAATGACGTCGCGAAATTTGAAATGATGGCGACTCCGCAACAAAAGGCTCAATGTGTTATTTGGCTCATAGAAACGAAGTCTGTAGTTACCGTACAAAGTAACTTTCGACGTAACTATGGTGTTAACCCGCCTTATGACAAAACCATTCGTCAATGGTTCAGTGCATTTAAGGAAACAGGAAGTGTTTTGAAGCAAAAGTCGCCGGGCAGGCCGAGTGTGTCTCAAGAGAAAGTGGACAGAATCCGAGCTTCATGCCTTCGAAGATTCGTGATGTTCAACATCTCAGGAAACAAATAGTCAATTGTGTGGCAACCGTAACCCCAGACATGCTCGCCAGGACATGGGAAGAGGTAGAATACCGTTTAGACGTCTGCCGTGCCACTAACGGGGCTCATATAGAACTTTACTAAGTGTTAAAAAAACTTGAAAATGTAAGATTTTCAGTCATGTATAAAACATGTATGTATGTTTTTTATTTCATTAACATATTTTGCCTCAAAACCCCGGAGTTCTTTTATAGACACCCGGTATATTATTTACTCGCTATTTTTTATATCTCATATAGGTATCCAAAGTAATGAGATTAATATCGAAAGTTGCTGTGCTCGAATTCAATGAACCCTAATTTTACCGCCGTTAACCCAACTACTACGACATACACTGAACACATTTTTATTGCAGTAGTCACTTCGCCAAGTACCAGTAAGTGAGTGTTGCGAGTTCGATCCCCACGTACAACGTACAAGCAATTGTGCCTAGTCTGCGTGTACTTTTATACGCAAATCGTTTGTTTGTGAAGTGCTGACGACACGGAAATAATTCCCTAGTGTGGAGTCAAGAAAAGAAATATATACGTTTATTTCACGGCGCGATACACATGTCCAGCGAGCTGCACTACAATACGATATTGATGACACAGTCGTTTCATTTCCTACTTACGTATCATGTCCGCTCGCTTCAATTTCATGAGCGAGTATTCCTCGTCCTGCTGCCTGAGCTCGCATGAATAATAAATAGCTGGAGATTTTAAATAGCTCCCTCGTGTGTATAGACGTCTGAATCGAATTTGATTGTTGGCATTTGACATCAATATTACAACCATTTATATTTGTTCAATTTCCTGTTTAAATTAATGCCTCTGGGGGTATATTTAGGTCTGCATATTATGTATTATCTGAATTGGTACGTTGTTGCATTGTGCAGGACTCCTTTAACTGTAAAATCTCTAAATTATGATATCCCTTTGGCAAACATTCAGTTCGTTTGTCTCCCTAAAGCTCAAACCATCTAGCTGAATGTATGCTAAACCTCTAACTAATTTCTTTTCTAATTTATTTTCAACTTGCTGTTGGGTTTTCTTCTTTTCCAACCTAATATCCTTAAGTTTTTTTAGTAAAAGCATTAGTTCTGCAGACATCTTGGAATACATTAACAATACATTCAGGTGGAGTATGGAATGTTGTTTTTAACCCGTGGTCCACCCTTACCCAGACCCATGGGCAATTAACGAACAATACTATGAGTGCAGTCCTAGTACAACGCTCCCTAGGAACAGGAGAGAGCGAGCGCGTCACCTCGTCGATCGGTCTGATTGAATGCAATTTGTGTCGGCTGCAGGATATCCGCGTTCACCCGAGCACACTTTTTGCGACCTTTTGAGGTTAGCGCCAATCGAAACTTTTTGCGTCGCCACAACGTCGACGAGTTGGGCACTCCGCACAGCCCGCGCCGGCTGTTGCGATCTCGTTCATTTTTGTGCATAAACCAACGAATAACTGCGACTAACCAATTTTTTTTAATTTTTAAGAAAGTGCTTTGTTTGCATTTCCCCGTTGGCTCCAACCAGAGTAATATTTCAGTGGAGTGTGAAGCATTTTGATTATTTACAGTGGACGGAGGCTTTGTTTTCACAGCTCGAGATCCTTCCCATTACAACGTTTTTAAGTATTGAAATGATACGAGTGCTGCGTTAACGTCGTTTGTTAATTTAATCGCTGGCAGTAATCCTTGCTCGCGCTCCTCCGGCGCAGTAGGCAAGGGGTCGGCCGCTCGCCGCTCACACACCGATACATCATTCTTCTTGCCTTTTTTGTTCATTCCTGATATCAATTGTCTGTGAATGTCGAC
Source organism: Cybosia mesomella (assembly GCA_946251805.1). Classification (NCBI taxonomy): domain Eukaryota; kingdom Metazoa; phylum Arthropoda; class Insecta; order Lepidoptera; family Erebidae; genus Cybosia; species Cybosia mesomella. The sequence continues at coordinate 318,346 of OX276396.1, forward strand.
GGTCGTCAGTCATCCTATATAATATAATATGTTCTATAGCTGTCGGTAGACACATATTACATTTATTATTTGTAATATAAGTTTTGTGTTGCCCTTCGCTTTTTTGTTTTTTGTTACAGATTTTTTTTTGTTTACGATGAAATACAACTGTTAAGTTAATGATCGAAGGAGCAATTGATTGGTGTGCTGCTGGCTATCTTAGGTGTTGGCAGAAAGTTTCAAGCCAGAATTCCTTTAGCTCCGAAAGACATAATATTTATTGATCATATCTGTCAAGAGATGTTTGACTGTATGTCGGATTGTCTGTAAAAGCATATTTATAATACGGAATATTGATGTCTATATAACTAAAGTACATATTGCAGTATTCGCTTCATCGCTCCGTTGTGATGTCAAACATCTAATTCAGTTGGTATTCGGCTCTGGTCTGGTTCGCTCTGTGTATTAATTACAATTCCTTAGTTTCCTTGTACTTTATTACAAATTATATTTGTGACAATGCTTATAATTTTTAAATTTAGCTAAAAATATCATGATACAAATTAAATATAATTGGAGTTGCTATAAAACAGATAGTTATACTGCTGCATTGGCAGTACATTAGGCGCACCCGCTCCCTTTGTGTCGGCTCACGCACATGTCACTTGCCACATCTAAATTATGGCGAATCTCAGTTGCCAATGTGGCCGGAGGGATCATTTAGATGTGTGTTTGCGGCTGAACTCTCATGGAACTAAATTCACCCATACAACTAACTTACGATATTAAGAGCTGATTTCACCAATGATAGGCATTCGATCGATTTTTTTACACCTCTCAGGTGGCAGAGAAGCTTACGCCCCACCTGATGGGAAGCGGTTACCGTGGCCTATGGACGTGTGCAACACCAGGGACGTCACACTCGCGCTGCCGACCCTGTAAAAACCGACTAAACCGTGTTCTCAAGTTCATTGGGTTGAAAGCGAGAACTTAGTTCAGTTTAACTTGAACACACTTATTTTCACTGGTGAATTCCTAAAACTGTAAGCTTCCGTGGGGTTGCTATTGCAGAGTCACAGATTCACAGAATTGATATTTCATTTATAACTTATTTTTCTATTTTTTTAAGTTATGTAGGTGACCCGTTACTAGTATTTACATTACTTAAACTTAACCCTACAAAAATATAAAATACTTAACTAAATCAAAGTACTCGCAAGAAAATATAAGCGTCAATTGAAGACAAGCTGCACTCTGTTGGGTCGTACGCCTGCTGGAACCGACTGACAACATCGCAGTTTGTATGGGCCAGGTACGGGCTCACTGGGGTGTGTGTTGGGTAACCTCCTCGAGTGTCGCTCCGATTCCGATCCCGCTGCAGTCCGGGGGGAACGGAATCGGAGCGGCCGGTACACCCTGGGCGGCGGTCAATGGCTTCCCTTTCATAGGGTTGGCATTGATCGTCGGCCAATACCCAACGTGGCGGGAACACATCGCTCTCCGTACTCCTCTGCTTTCAGAGGAGACAGGATGAGCGATGCTGTTAGTGGTGAGATGGCCCAGGGTCAGCCGGGGTGCGAGGGATATGCTCTATGGGTAACCTTACACCCCGGCGTCTGAAGACCCGAGACGGCGTGCGGTTTTAGTCGGTGCAAGCCCGACATAACCGCCCCCGCTGGCCGGCGGGGGGGGGGGTATCCGAAGGGATTTCCGCACGAAACAAAAAAAAAAAAAAAAAAAAGGTACGGGCTCACTACCTAAAAGCTACTAAATTACTCAAAAAAATATTCACCACACTCAATGGTTAATAGTTTTTCCTTGTTCTCAAAATATGTAGACTCCCTTCAGATGGTTTCATAAACAAATCCAACATCTAAAGTGTGAATTAATTTTGTTATAAAATTCCGGGCTAATACTTTTATCCAGTCATCACAAATTATAATTAAACGCAACGTCCTCGGGCTAGCGAAAGTGTCAGCTACACAAACAGCTACACGAGTGCCGGCAGCCGACAGGGCGCTGTGACTCGCGTCGTACATTGCCATAATCACTAATGCGCCATAAAAGTATATCGCCTCATGTAGGATAAAGTGTGTGGCTGTAAAATTTAAGTTAACACAGCAGGACGCGTGCGAAGCATGGCCCTGTACGGGGCCCCAGAGTATGGGCGGAGACTCTGGCGGCCCGCAACGTGGCTGTATTAAACAGCCCGTTAAAAGCGATGGCCGTCAGAGTCATCAGGGGGTATCGCACGATCTCCGTCGAGGCGGCATGTCTCCTAGCCGGGACCCCTCCATGGGACCTGGAAGCGAGAGCCCTTGCGCTGATGTCCCAGTGGCGCAAGGAGGCGCTGGAGCGGGGCTATAGGCCGGAGCCCCGAGAAATCAGGGCTCAGCGGTCCCTGCTCCGCCAGGAACTCATGGAGACATGGAGGGTGCGACTTGAGCACCCAAGGTGGGGGGAATCCACCATTGCGGCGGTGAGACCGATCATGAAGGAGTGGTTGGAGAGGGACCATGGGGACCTCTCCTACCGGATGTGCCAGATGGTTACCGGACACGAGTGTTTCGGTAAGTATCTGTGGCGCATCCACCGGGAGACAACGCCGCAGTGCCAGCACTGCGAGGATCCTGGCGAAGACACGGCGCTCCACACGTTGGTGGAGAACCCTGCGTGGGCGAGTCAACGCCGGGATCTCGTTGCGGTCCTGGGCGTGGACGTTCTCTCGTTGGAGAGCATGGTGAGGGCCGTGGTCTCCGACGGGAGCAAGTGGCACGCCGCCGCCTCTTTCTGCGAGCAGGTAATGCGCGCGAAAGAGACGGCGGAGAGGGAGCGGGAGAGAACCCTGCCCCCCGGGTTTCGCAGTCTGCGGCGAGGACGCCGCAGACTCATCTACGCCCCGGACTACGGACCTCCATAATCGGGGCCTGAGGACGGCAGTTGGCCGACTCGCCGTCCTTACAGAAGCAGGCCGTGGCGGAGGTGTGCCGTGTGTGCCCTACACACGCCTGCCAACTCACCGAAGCGGGATAAAACCCGACCCCACCAGGCGAGGCCGCGGTGGCGGCCAAAGTCCGCCGGCAACCCTGGGGTTATCCTTTCGAGGGCTTACCCGGGGTGCCAGGCAACGGACACTTGGGGAGGACACCATGCGGTTTTAGTCGAACCGAGACGCGCCCCGTTCCACGGGATCGCTCCGCTCAGGTCGCCGCCGCTCTGCTCGGCGCTGCACTATGGCACAAAACGGTGTTTTCCATCTCCAAAATGGTTTGGATGAAGGTCATAATTCCAAAACGTTCTTCTTGGTTTTATATTCTCAAAGAATTGAACTATCGAATAAAGTAGCATAAATAAAAAATATCTTAGTTTTACCTACGAAAAATTACTGCAAATGTTGGGCTTCTATATTTTCGTGCCAATTAAATTACCCGTTAAGGAAGTTTAACCCAAGATCATATGCAAGTTTTTCAAGGAAGTATATCAGTATTATACATCATTAGATGGTTTAGAATCTATTGTTTATAAACACATTAAGTTTTGCTGAAAAATGTTTTTGAATTTTTTGAAAAAAAATTTTTTTGTTCCTACGAAATTTTCAAGTTTTCTAATTTTCAAATGGAGATTTCGTTGTTTCCGAAAGCTGCCGTGCTTTGATAATATATACATAGATATTTTTTTTTATGCTGATGCTTACTTACTCTTATAGCCAAGGTATTCAGAAGTACGTGTACAAAATTTCAATAACAAATTTTAGAAAACAAAAGAGTTATCAATTTTTGTGATGGAAAATACCGTTCCGTCCCATAGTGCGCCGCTCCACTCGGCGCCACTCGCTAGTGTGAATGGCGCGCCTCGCGGGACTTAGTTCTAAGTTTTGTTGTGATTCAACGAACTGTGTAACATCGCACGATGATAAAATCAAGTTATTTGTCAACTACGTTTGTTATTATTCGAGCGGTACGTTAGTTACAATAATTAGAAGTTATTGTACTCACAGCTGTGTATTCATGAGTAGGGTAAGTAGAGGTGTTGTTTACAAATTTTCGGTAATAGGGAACTTACTTACTTGACCCCATGTCTTCCCAGGGGTGTCGTACAGTTGATTAAGGGATACAGTCATTCTCCACCGACCACCCGACGGTAAACATTCAGTTCATGAAAAATTGCTCGGTTGACGGTAATAGGCTCGTTTCATATTATTAAATAAACCGGGACATATAGTTGGTTAAATGTAAGTGTTTACACACCTGGTTACCCGTTTGGGATTATATTTAATAATAATTACTAAGCAACAAAAAGTATTCAATTGGACCATAGCATATTAGACTTCATTACAATCGGCCCTCCACGTGTCTAAGGTAGAGAGTTCGCTCACAACACGACTTTCTTTCATAATGGTTTAGCTCCGCTGTACCACTTTGCTTTGTACCACTGGTGGTAGGACGGGTAAAACTGTTATCGTCATTTTCCTCCCTCAATACCAAGTTCTACCACTAGGGCAGTCGCTGTACCCTATCGGAAGCCATAACTTCCTTCAGCTATGCAGGGCACATGTACTGTGTACAACTCGACATTCAAGCGGATGCGGTGGACAATCGTATTAAGTCGTATTTAATAAATAGCGAGTCGGACCCTCTCCGTTAATAAGTGCGGCAATAAGGTTCTCACCGATCCGTGACTGCCTTTTACCTATGTACGATACGATACTGTCCAGATTGCATCCGATTTACTTAGCTGAAATTGTTTCTACAGAAATTCAAAGTCTCGTAAGTGAGATCTGTTCTGCTACGCGTTACGTCTTAACTATTTGATATTGCACGCGAAAATGTTTACATTTGACAAAAGAGTAGGCAGATACTTTAATTTTAGGACTAGAATACCGTATTTTGTCAGTGTAGTAGTTGAAAGAGTACTGTTCCTTACATAGGTGAACGTTGAAATATGTGGGTTCTTCAGACTCTTGTAGTTAAGACGGTGTAATAGGTGTCTATGAATATTATGAATATCAGGGATTATCAACAGCACAAGATCCTCAAGGTGGTTTATGATGAGCTGCATTGGAATAGTGTCCTGGGAGTCTGTGAACCTCGGCAGTCAGCCTAATTTTAGTTGAGTTTATGTTAGCGGAGCGGAATCTCTTCGCGCGCCACAAACTCGTACGCCCATCCTTATTCTGTCTTGCCTTAATTGGCTGATCGAGTACCACCTATTCCACCGGCAGGGTTGAAAATTAATTTGAATTTTAAAAGGCTATTTATATGAGACCTATGACGATGAAACCACCGCTGCGTTTGAGAACCACTTACACTGGAAGTACCTTCGGTCACTTGTATGGCTTAAATACTTATTGTGGTTGTTTAGGGCCACACCTAGTGAGTGAGTTATTACTTGCTAAACACTTGTCCTATTGAAGGCCGGCTCCGTTGACTCAAATCAGCTATATCACCAACGTTATAGACCAATTTCTGTTCAGCACGATTTTTACAATGTTGGAAGTACAGTCAACGACAAAAGTGAATTAAAACTTAAATATTTACATTTATGTTTTTATATTGGAATACATATAGTCACGCGTCTTTCCCATTGCGGTGGGCAGAGACAACAACTTTCCACTTGCTATGATCTTGGCATACGCCTTTCGCTTCTTCCACTTTCATAATTAATGAACCTAATATTGCATATATAATTAGTTTTATAATCCCCTGAGGACAAACATACTTCATGTTTTGTTTATTATTTTATGAAACGTTTAAGTGCTATTATATGATTAATAAATTAGTTTTTTTTTGTATATTTAGGACACGTCAATTTGACTTCACCTCGCCTGATGGTAGGCCGGTAAAGTCTCAGGAAAGAGGGTCACCATTACATACACGTACCATGTTTACAATGGTGGCACTCAGCTTGACGGCCTCATCTGAAGAGGATTGTCGTCGCAGCACCGCGTGACACCCACCTGTCTCACTAGTGCTGCGACCACAATCCCCCTGTCCGGCTATGCACTTGCTGACTCCTGAACGCAATCAAACCGGGATGGATTACTATGGAGAGTTTTTCGCAATCGTGCACGGTGGTACCCACCCGGTCGAATTTTGTGACAAATTTGTGTCATCAAATTTCTACCACCAGTATGTGGTTATGTCACTTTTGTCGTTGACTGTACGCACGTATGTAGTTTAAGAATACTGTAAACTAAGCCTGCATGAGAAGTCTCAGTTCGAACCTAGTCTGGCACTGTCATCTTTCTGTCATAACTAAAACTAATATTGTTACTGGCTTTTATTAACCTGAATTCGCACGCCCGCGGAATATGAACAAAGCGGTTAATCAAAATACAATAATATGATTCGTATTCAAACAGTTTGTTATCTAATAGACGCTCACAATATTAGTCTAATGTTATGCAATGTTCGTCTCAGATACGGCGATTGTGTTTCGGCGTTGAACATTCGAATATAGAGGCTCGGACGAGATGCAGAGACAACCGAAACTACGGTATGATATTAGTGAAATTGGAAAAAGAGAACCAAACTCATATTCATTGCTAAATATTTTAACTCCAAGTTACTTGTTGATAAGATAACTGTCTGGCAACTGACGCTTTTTTTGTATATAATCTTGTATTTTTTTCAGTAAGATATTCAGTCACGCCTCTTTACCAATAGGGTAGGCAAAGACTTGGGGGTGACAGGTGAGGCCGCCTGTCACACCAGCAGAAGCAGGCCGGGACGGTGGGGCAACTAGCGCCCCTCCCCCAAACCGGGGCAAGACGGGGACACCGTGGTTCCCAAACCCGAGGGGGCCACTCGAAACTGGAGATGGCCCAGGGTCAGTCGGGGTGCGAGGGATATGCTCTATGGGCAACCTTACACCCCGGCGTCTGTAGACCCGAGACGGCGTGCGGTTTTAGTCGGTTCAAGCCCGACATAACCGCCCACGCTGGCACGCGGGGGGGTATCGGGGGGATAAAAAAAAAAAAAGGGTAGGCAGAGACCAGGGGTGCTTGGTTGGGGACCTCCACGCGGTGCACCCTGAGCAACGGAGACGGCAGCGCCTCTCTCCTAGGGCGGGAGAGACGCTGCCGCCTACGGCCAACTCCTACCGAGGCGAGGACGGCCCTGTTGAGGGCTGTTCGGAAGCTTTCCACGTGTCCCTCTGATTAGCAGATGGCACAGTGGAAGGCAAGTAAGGGGGCCATCTCGAAACCGGAGATGGCCCAGGGTCAGTCGGGGTGCGAGGGATATGCTCTATGGGTAACCTTACACCCCGGCGTCTTAAGACCCGAGACGGCGTGCGGTTTTAGTCGGTGCAAGCCCGACATAACCGCCCCCGCTGGCCGGCGGGGGGGTATCCGAAGGGATATCCGCACGAAAAAAAAAAAAGGGTAGGCAGAGACCACATGTTTCCACTTGCTACGATCCTGACATACAACTTTTGCGTGTTAGTTTGTACTTTAATAATTGTGTTCATACATGCTCGCTGTTTGCGGGTGTTCTTGACCCCACCTACATACATAAACATAAAATCAAATTCTTATGTAAATGTAAAATTTAATCCAAGGTCTTAGAGCAATTTCCGAGATACACGAAATATGGAGTGATACTGGATACTCCTCGATGACACCGTGCTGCTATTGGGAATTTTCTAAAAGAAAAACCCACAATACTTGCTCGACCCGGGAAGAGACCTGAAGGCGCACTCGCTACCGTTGCGATACCTCAGTAATCTATGGGTGTTGTATCCTGATGTCAAAATAAAATAAACTTTAATTTTAATAGTTGTTCATAACAAGCGTAATAAGCGAAATCACATTGAAATATCTTAATACGCCCAAATAAAAACCGAATTATACAAATGTGCACATAACAGACTCGACTCGGCGCCCTCGTTCGGCTAATTTTAATGCTATTATTGTGCCGCGGGAATTGGCATCGCGCCGCCTTTCGGTTATGCCTTCGCTCACATCCAAGCAACTTGTATATTTAATTATTTTGAAAATAGACATTAATTACCGAATTTGTGCTATGAATACAGAAGTACTTTTACGGATGGAATGCATCACGTTCTCGAACAAGCCAGGGTAGATAGGCATATGGATCAGTTATGAAAATAATAATGTTAACAATACAACAAAGCGAAAATCCTGTAATTTTCACGTTGGCAGCACTATATCATTCAATTATATTTTAGAGCATACCATACCATAATAAAAAAATAGTTTCAAGTGTTTTCTGTCACTGAAAATAAACTCGGCCGTAACTTGCCCCGATTGGGATTTGATAATGTATATTGAAGAATAAGTACTAGTACCCCAGGAGCACATTAACATTATCGACGTATTCGTCGCTGGGGACTACAGCATACTCGACCAGGATGTCCCCGCTGCGCCGCGTGTTGGTACGGCGCAGTACGGCGCGGTGCGGCGCTACATCGGCGCGTACCAACACTAATGTACACAGCATGTACGCGCCGCTCCTTTCGGCCGCCATGGCAACCAAACTTCGCATCCGGTTGTGAAAAAGAATTTTTATTCTCTGTTAGCATCTGGTTGCATTCAAAGTTTTTTTTTCTTTATACGCACCTACATAGTTGCCGACAAAATTCTTTTCAAAATGTTTCAGTAGAAGAAAATATTTTCTTTTTACGCAATCATATTAGAGTAATGTAGTCCTAATCTAACACAACAATATATGAAACACTGATCTTTAAGTTTATTCCAAATTAATACACCATTTCCACCTAATTCAGGTTTCACTCGTAGGTATACATATTGAAACAAATAAATGTGAATGCTTTTGCTTTTCCACTAGCAACAATTATAATGAAAATAGCAGCCTTTGAATATGATTTTCGGGAATACTTTTTTAATTGCGTTTATTACTGCCACTTTGAAATCAAGGGTTATTTTTTGTGGCTTCCAGTATCGACTGACTTGACTTGATTAGTTTGAACAAAATTTTGTATGTGTCTATTTTTTTATCCGGCAAAAGAGCAAAAATTAAAGGAGCTATAGAATTGTTATTCTTATTGTACCCATGTATTGAATAAAGTTGATAAAACCCTATTGGGCAGTACTTAAAAGTGCCGTCAGCGTAAAAATGATGATACTTATTCATATCTTTTCTGTTTTCATTAGAAAATAACAAAATGATTCGTTTATCGTCACCCTGTAGTTAGCGACACAGTTTTTTTTAAATTTAGTAGGTACGATACAATCTTGACAATTAATAAAACGTGACTTTGCAACACCTAAAACTTTGTGTCTCTCATTATATAATTCCATTTTTATGTTTTGAAACTGTGGCCATATTATTTATAAATTGAAAACCGTCGTTTTTGAGTTCCTTAATAACGTCTTCATACTGTTTTTAAATTGATATAAAATTACAACTGCTCGTCTGCTTCAGATTGTCAATTTTTTTTCCAAATTTGATTTTTCCGATGTGCGCTTCACAGTCAGTGTCATGTTCCTTTGTGATTTTTATAATGTCATTTCGTGTATTTAGTGTTAAATTTCCTTTACATCCGTTTTTAGCATAGCATTTATAAAATGCGTCTCCATTTTTAGGGTTCCGTTGCCAAATGGCAAACAACCCTTATAGATTCGTCATGTCTGTCTGCATGTCCGTCCTTATGTCACAGCCACTTTTTTCCGAAACTATAAGAACTATGCTGTTGAAACTTGGTAAGTAGATGTATTCTGTGAACCGCATTAAGATTTTCACACAGAAATAGAAAAAAAAAACAATAGATTTTGGGGGTCCCCATACTTAGAACTGAAACTCAAACATTTTTTTTTCATCAAAGCCATATGTCATATCTATGGATAGCTCTTCAAAAATGATATTGAGGTTTCTAATATATTTTTTTTCTAAACTGAATAGTTTGCGCGGGGGACACTCCCAAAGTGGTAAAATGTGCCCCCCCCCCTGTAACTTCTAAAATAAGAGAATGATAAAACTAAAAAAAATATATGATGTACATTACCATGTAAACTTCCAACGATAATTGGTTTGAACGAGATCTAGTAAGTAGTTTTTTTAATACGTCATAAATCGTAAACCGCAATTTACCTTTCATTCAATCAACTCAAATATAAAAATTAAAAAAAAAACTTGACAGGTGTCAAGGGACACCCAGATGGAACGAAGATCCTTACATACACTCACACACACACACATATATATATATATATATACATTTTTTCTTTGTTTCAAATACATATTTTGTCGATACCAAGTCATCTCACCAAATTCAAAGACCTAATTTTGTGACATCTTATATATATGCACTCTGTCTGTATATTCTTTCGTACTGTTATATCCACACTATGATAGCGATAGTGCTGTCCAACAGCTTTTATGCTGACTCTCATCTCTCCAGTCACTGGCTCTGCCCAGCGACGCAAAGACTCGTCAGTCTGTTTTCTTCCTTCGATTCGCGCGGTTGCCTAAGGATCCCGAAATTGATCCCATATTCAAAATAAAAGTTCTAGTTCTCCTCAGTTGAAGTGTTTCCTTTTTTTTAAAAAGTGAAGTTCAGAATCCCGTATAACATTTTGGTGGCAGCGGTGGGATCCGAAAATCTCCAGTGCCGGCAACCGCTAAGCAGACTCACACCGTATCCACTTCGAAAATAATCTCAGTGTCGAAACCCTAACATCTTAATAAAACACGAGTGTTTATGTGCAACTAGTGTTTTAGCGATATCTTGAAATACTTACGTGAATTCGAATCCGTGATCATCGCGAACTCGCCAACCATCCTGCAAGAACCTGTAAGAAAACCCTAGGGGTACTTCCCAACGAGATACCCATCATACTCCGTGTTCATTCATCAAGTTATCCTGCATCCTGAAACAATCAAATTCACCGAGTATAATCTACGAGATAATATTCGTCTCTTCCCAGCGTGCAGTTGCATCACCTTATCAATCGGAATGCTCCTGATCGTCGCACTTGTATCCGTCGCCCACACACTAGCGTGAGTCTTTGGTCATTGTTTACACTAGAATTGATACCACTGTTTCTCAACTTATATTTTGTATTTCAATTGTATTGTTGCATTGCCGTTTTCATTATTAACCAATGTTCATTTTACTTCTCGTATCACTCTAAAAAAAAAAGGAATTGTGTTTATATTTTGTATTTTACTATGCCAAAACTGTCAAAGGAAGAAGACAGTAAGTTACAAATAAATATTCCAGACAGCGAAGAGGTCCCTAGTGATAAGGAACCGGTGAAGTCACCCCTCTTATCTCCCCGCGCTACTAGGAAAACCACGGCAGCCCTTGCAATGGCCGACATCGGATTAAGTACCTTGTTCAAATTCATCAAATCTTATGACGGCCAACGAGAAACACTTAATTCATTCTTGGTGAATTGCGATAACGCATACGACCTCGCGTCCGAAAGTCAAAAACCAATACTTTTTAAATACATCCTCAGCCAGTTGAATGGAAGGGCGGAAGTTGCTTGCTCAATTAAAGAGTTCACCTCTTGGGTCCAGCTTAAAGAATTTTTAAAGACGCAGTTTAGCGAAAGAAAACACTATTCCCACCTCCTAACGGACCTTCAGGAGAGCAAACAGGGTCCGCAAGAAAATGTAAGCCAATACGCGTTACGCGTAGAGACTTACCTGTCACAACTCCTCACAGAAATTTCACTATCCAATACCAAAGTCAAAGAACTAGCCGGTCGTACCGCAGCTATGGAGGACCTCTCCCTCCATCATTTCTTAATGGGGTTACAACCCCGAATCTCGAACATCGTAAGATGTAGATCCCCAAAAACCCTGAACGAAGCCATTAACCTCGCCGTCTCAGAAGAACGCATACTACAAACACTATATAAACGTCCACAAATGGACCCGAAATTTAATAAACTCAAACCTATTACACCCAAATCCGATGCACCTTCACATTGGCCCCAAAGATCAAACACTGTTTCTCAAAGTTCGCCTACCATTATCTGTCGTTACTGCAAAACGCCAGGACACGATATCTCTGTGTGTAAGAAACGAGAGTACAATAACAACCGCTTCAAAATCCAACAAAACCCAGTAACCAACCCAAACGCAACGAGACCGTTTAACCGGGTGAATTGCATCGAAGAACCAGTTGAACCCGCTGATCCAGACACTGCCGAATTCACATCTGATAATTTAAACTTGTAAAAGTCTCGACTCGGTGTCGCACGAGACCAGCCCCTAAAGCCGACGCCCATTCCATTTCCAATTCATGGGACCACACGGGTAACCAGCCCCAAACAAGCGCCCATTCCACTTCAAATTCATGGGACCACACGGGTAACCAGCCCCAAACAAGCGCCCATTCCACTTCAAATTCATGGGACCACACGGGTAACCAGCCCCAAACAAGTGCCTATTCCACTTCCATTTCATGGGACAACACGGGTAACCAGCCCCAAACAAGTGCCTATTCCACTTCCATTTCATGGGACCACACGGATAACCAGCCCCAAACAAGCGCCCATTCCACTTCTAATTCATGGGATCACACGGGTAACCAGCCCCAAACAAGCGCCCATTCCACTTCCAATTCATGGGACCACACGGGTAACAAGCCCCAAGTAAGTGCCTACAATAATTCAAATTCCTCTGCTCCAACTAAAACTAAAGCAGTTTATGAAATTAACCTTGACACAACAAAAAGGTTGTTACCTCACGTCTTGTTACAATCCCAAGTATCAGACACTCCTCTATCCCTACTAGTGGACTCCGGCTCTGCCATATGTCTTCTAAAAAAATCTAGCATCCTTAAAACTCCAACCCTAACTAAAGAACCAATTAAACTAAAAGGTATAGACCCTGGAAATGAACCTACATCAACGGAAGGCCACTTCCAGCTTAAGTTAAACCTAGGCGGAAATAAATTCACTATATATAAATTTCACGTGGTTAAAGATATTAGCTTGCCTTATGATGGTATAATAGGCACCGACTTCCTAACCCAGTTCCGCTGCAAAATCGACTACACTCACGATATCCTAAAAATACAAGACTTAGAAATTAAGTTGAGTTTCTCCGAGCCTTTCTATATCATTCCGCCTCGTACAGAAACCGTCATTGAATGTTCGGTTCAGAAAACTAACCTCAAGGAAGGAGTCATCACAGACCAATGCCTTTCAGACAACTTACTAATTTCCAACTGTATTGTCAAGGTCAAGGCTAACAATCGCGTTAACCTCACTGTTGCCAACATCTCCGAATCTCCTGTAACTATTAAATCCAATTTGAATCTAAGCATGACTCCTCTGTACTCTGACTCATACCGATCGGTCAATAACTCTAGTACCACATTTTCGCGAACTAGCGAGGTGATAGAAATGTTGAGACTAGACCACTTGAATCAAGAAGAATCCGAAATCCTTTTAGACCTTTGTTGCCAATATTCAGATATTTTCCATTTACCCAACGATCAACTAACCTATACCCCTACTATCAAGCACCAAATCAAGACCACAACCGACACTCCTATACACACCAAATCATATAGGTTCCCCGAATGTCACAAAAGAGAAGTCGAGACACAAATCGGCAAAATGCTCGACCAAAACATCATAGAACCTTCCATTTCACCTTGGAGCTCGCCAATATGGATAGTTCCTAAGAAAGCAGACTCCGAAGGGAAACGTAAATGGCGAATAGTAATTGACTATCGCAAACTAAATGATATTACTATAGGGGAAACCTACCCTATCCCTCAAATATCAGAAATTCTCGACCAGTTAGGAAAAAGTAAATATTTTTCTACACTAGATCTCACTTCCGGGTTCCACCAAATCCTGATATCCCCAGAGGACGCCCCTAAGACGGCATTCTCTGTGCCTCAAGGCCATTTCCATTTCAATAGAATGCCATTTGGACTTAAGAATGCACCTAGCACGTTCCAGAAACTAATGAACAACTGTCTCTCTGGCCTCCAGGGGACACGATGCTTCGTGTACCTGGATGACATCGTTATATACTCCCAAGACCTGACTTCCCAAATAAGTAATTTAAAAGCTGTATTCGAAAGACTCCGTCAATTTAATTTAAAGTTACAACCAGAAAAGTGTGAGTTTCTCCGTAAGGAAGTCGCCTATCTCGGACACATCATCGGCGAGAACGGAGTGAAACCCAATCCCGATAAAACCAAAGCCGTAACCAACTTCCCCACTCCAGGCTCACCTAAAGACGTTAAATCGTTTTTGGGCCTCGTTTCCTATTATAGAAGATTTATCTCTGACTTCGCCAAATTGGCCAAACCTCTCACATCCTTACTGAAGAAGGATACCCCCTTTAAATGGCAAAACGAGCAACAACTTGCTTTCGAATCTCTAAAAACTAAACTTGTCAGTGCCCCAATCCTAGCCCATCCAGACTTTACCCAGCCATTCCTCTTAACCTGCGACGCCTCTAATTACGCAATATCAGCAATATTATCCCAAGGCCCAGTTGGACAAGATCGCCCAATCGCATACGCTTCACGGACGCTAAACAAAGCGGAATGCAATTATAGTGTCACTGAAAAGGAATGTCTTGCAATAGTTTTTGGTACAAAAACTTTCAGACCTTACCTGTATGGCTACCGCTTCAAAATCCTCACAGACCACAAACCGTTACAATGGCTGTTTAACTGTAAAGATCCGGGATCCCGCCTAATTCGTTGGCGGTTGAAACTAGAAGAGTTTGAATACGACATTCAATACAAAAAGGGTAAAATCAACGCCAACGCTGACGCCCTGTCTAGATTTCCCGTTAATCCGGTACAACCTGAAACTACAGAACCCACTCTAGAGTTGGATAGTGACCTAGAAGACTTAATACTTTCTCCTCCCTCTTTTAACCTGGATGACTTACCTCTACTCCATTCGGACCCGGAAAACACCGATATCAACACAGAAGATCTCGTACCACTACCCGATGTAGACTCGTCATCCAATATCCCTGACACCCAATTCGATCAACCCCTACCGGAACAAACCAATTCACTCGAACAACCACAAATAATTGATATCCAAACTGAGCTGCTTTCCCAACCGTCGACAAGCTCTCACACGAATCCAACGAACGACGATTATAGTTCATTCTTGAGAGCAATAGCAGACAAAACCCAAACCTTTAACACGCCTGTAGAAGAACATAACGGAAGCCTGATGAAAAGTTCATTAAAAATCATCTTAGTACCTACGTCCATCGACTTAGATGAATCCAACCCTTATATCCAGGACATTCTGAGTGACCCTGAAGTAAATACCCAAGTACTCGACTCCGAAAAGGAGCTCTTTTCCTTCGAAAGGATAGAACGTAATAACAAAATAATTTATTTATTATACACTAAGGTGCATCATTTCGACGAAGCATCCTACCCAGAAATCTTTGTCACACTAAGGACAGCTAAGAACCAATTGCTTCTTGAAAATACTGATGAAGTAGGCATATCAGACCTGAGGAACCCTTTCGAAAAACATTCGTTTGTTAGAATTTACAACATCCTTTCATACCTCTTTCACAACACCAACATTAAAATTAACATTTATCATAACAACATCCTGTATCCAACTCCCACTGAAATCAAGAAAATACTTTCCGACAATCATGACCTTCCCATCGCGGGTCATCTCGGTTCCAACCGAATGTACAATAGAATAAAGGAACTATATTATTGGAAAGGAATGCGTGGTGATATAGAATCTTATGTAAAACAATGTAAATCTTGTCAGGAGAATAAAGCACTTAGAAAAGTAAACCGTGCACCAATGCAGATTACTAGCACATCAACTGAACCCTTTCAAAGGATATCCATCGATGTCGTCGGTCCTCTTCCCGAAGCAGGACCTGCGAAGCTAAAATATATCCTAACTATACAAGACGATCTTACTAAATTCTCTTCCGCATATCCTATTCGCAACACAACAGCAGAAGAAACATCCGAATGTCTACTCCATTACATATCCATCTTTGGCATCCCTAAAGCAATTCTCACAGACCAAGGCACCAACTTCACAGCCGACCTCTTTAAAAAAACCTGCGAGTTTCTGAAAATAAAAAACCTCTGGTCTTCTCCATACCATCCACAAACGCAAGGAGCTTTAGAGCGAAGTCACTCGACGCTCAAAGAATATCTCAAGTCCTATATTAGCGAAGAACAAACGAACTGGCCTCGATACGTTTACACAGCTATGCTCGTATACAACACAACCACACACTCGACCACCCACTATACACCATACGAGTTGACGTTTGGGACTAAACCATTTATCCCAAATTCCGTTTACAATGAACCTCCCGGTGTGACATACCCTGATTATGTCCGCATGTTGCAAAACAGACTAAAATACTCAAAAGAGAAAGCTCTCGAATTCATAAGGAACTCTAAAGAATCTTCCAAAAGATACTACGATACCCGTACTCGTCCCATTAGCTATAAGGTAGGCGATTACGTCTACCTTAAAAACCATTTGAGAATGCGTAAAGCGCTCTCCCCCGTTTGGAAAGGGCCTTATAAGATAGTGAAAATAAATGGTAATAACACACTTACCTTACTCATCAACCGACGTCACGTCACACATCACTTCGATCAAGTGAAACCCGCTGAGGTTAGTGCAGGCCTGTAAAATAAACTTAATAGTAATAAAGTTTAGGTTAGAGAAGCACCTTAGGTTAATACTTACCCTAACGTTAACACTAGTTATTAATTACAGTTCAGTTCGAGGTCAATCCCCACAAGATTTCGTCCAGCCGATCACCACCAGTTCTGGCCTCTATTTTGACTACTTAGGTAAACTTAAAATTAATAACGCACAACTAAAAATCCTGATACCAGTTGATATCTCACACTTCGAACCACACATACAGAACATTGAACTTGCTTTAAATACCACAAAACATTTATGTGAACAAACACGGATCATACAAATTAATGCGGAATGTCACAATGTGTTACAACCATTGACAGCTCGTTTCGAAGATATGAACAAGGAATTTGAATCTATTTCACACCTAGTAGATAGTCGAGGCAGACGCGGCGCATGGATTGGAGGTATAGGAACGGTTTTAAAACAAATTTTTGGAACCCTAGATGAGAACGACGCGTTTAAATACGATGAAGCTATTAATTCCATACAATATAACGAAGATCGGTTGACTTCACTGATGAAAGAGAACATTCTGATCACAAGTTCGGTGATCAGATGTTTTAACAGCACCTTGTCTAAAATTATGAACAATGAAGCTAAATTAAACGAAGCTATTGACAACCTCTCTCTTAATATAAGAAATATCTCTGAAATTACAAACGGACTTCAAGTATTCGCTAATGTCAATGAAATTTTAAATGCTCTAGAGCCCTCTATCCTCACCTTATCCTTTCAATTAGAGGATATTGTTAATGCCATCCTATTCAGTGGCCAAAATCTGCTACACCCTTCAATTATAACACCAGCACAACTTCACAGAGAGCTTGTCAATAACTACAGATACTTATCAAGTGACCTCGAGCTTCCTGTAACATTAGATATTAATTCTGTACACTTTATTTTAAGTATTTCTAAGTTAGCATGTTACTACATAAGTCGGAAATTAATGTTTGTCTTACAAGTACCATTGGTTAACATCAAGGAATATGTATTGTTTCACAATATTGCTCTTCCAACTCCACATAACGTCAAGGAGTCGAACTCTTTCAGTTTAATTATTCCGAATTCCAGATACATAGCAATGACCAAAGACAAATCTCACTACTGTGTTTTAAATGATCTAGAACAGTGCAAGGTTATAAGACCCGGAAACTACATTTGCGATATAGAAAATGTATACTCTACCGATGCGAAACTTACCTGTGAAAGTGAATTACTAGCGAAAGTGATCAGGCAAAAACCACCACAGTGTGAAGCGAAAACTCTTTTCGGAAAACTGGACATTTGGAAGCCATTAATGAATAACAAATGGATTTATATACAATCAGACACTAACAAAATTTCTATCGATTGTCTAAATTCTAACCTGTATGAGACTACTATACTAGGTACTGGTATATTATACATCCCTAACGGTTGTATTGGATATTGTAAAAGTACTACATTAATACCAAAACATGTTTTGAACATAACTTCGCCTATTAACCACATACCAGACTTTAACTTAATTAATGACTCTTGTTGTAATACAGTAAAACTTAATGATCTAGCGAATGATGTGCCCCCTATACATTTGAACGAGATAGACCTAGATGATCTTAACAAAGAAAATAAAATTAAATTACAGTCCCTTTTTAACGATTTAAAAAGCATACAACCCCCACATATTGTCAAATACGGGACACATTATTCGATTACACTAATTATTATTGTAATTCTTATATTGTTATTTGTAAGCTATTTAATTTTTAAAAAGTTTTGTAAATCCGGCAGCAACCGACTTTTCTAATTAAAGCTAAACCATAGTGGATTATCACCTCAACCTATTCCAGAAACCATAACCATGACTGACAGACAGGACACTGACGAAGATACAGTTACATCTGTTGCTCCTCTTAGGATTAGGATCTAACAGAGACTTTGTCTAAATTCAACCCCAAAGTCTCTTCTTAAAGGGGGAGGTGTTATATCCACACTATGATAGCGATAGTGCTGTCCAACAGCTTTTATGCTGACTCTCATCTCTCCAGTCACTGGCTCTGCCCAGCGACGCAGAGACTCGTCAGTCTGTTTTCTTCCTTCGATTCGCGCGGTTGCCTAAGGATCCCGAAATTGATCCCATATTCAAAATAAAAGTTCTAGTTCTCCTCAGTTGAAGTGTTTCCTTTTTTTTAAAAAGTGAAGTTCAGAATCCCGTATAACAGTACACGTCATAGATGCGCGGGACTTAATTTAACTGATAATTTTTACTGATCATAAAGCGGCCTGCCTTACGCGCTTTTGAAAAGTTCTTCAGAAACTGAAACTCCTCGTAGTACTCGTCAACTCCTATTCATTAGCGAATTCACAAATGATATCCATCACGTCGGGGTCACCACATTTACGCCTCAAGGAAACACATTAAAAATATTAAATCAAATCGTAGTTTATTTTTACATAAGAGAAAATATTGACAATGACACCATACGTTTCCATAGTACCGTGACAACAATGCGCGGATCGGTGCGCAGAAGTTACAAAAGCAAAAAGTGTCGTTACAGTCTTAATTTTTTCCGTCTAGCCCCCTTTCGTAACTCGCGCAAAAATAAGGAACTTCGTTCTAAAAACATTATTATGTTACTTGCTGCTACGGAACCCTTAATGGGCGAGTCCGACTCGCACTTGGCCGCTTTTTATATACTTTTTTACGATGATAACGGTGACCTTCATGCTATATTGATAAAGCTCCTCTTCTTCTATTATAGAGGATTTTGGATAAATGTTTCAAGTAGACATCACTTAACGAAATAAAATTAGTTTGGTTTTGCACAAATTACGTACCAACAGATACTTAAATATACTTTCATTGACCAGGGCCGGTTCAGGCCAAAACATGGGTTACTACTGACATAACAGGGAAAATCAATACCGACGTCACATTTATTTAATTCACATATATCACTTTAGATGAAAAATAACCCTAGCCAGTAATTCTAGAAATAAGATTTATATACGGATTGACCGCGGAGATTGTCAACAAATGAATAAAACTTCCCATTACTTTCGCCGCGACTAGTTGCCAAGAAAGAATAAAAATTCCTTTTTCACAACTGGTTGCGAAACTCAGTTGCCATGGCGGAAAAAGAATTCTTTGTCGGCAACTAGTTACGTACAAAGAGAAAAAAAAATTGATGGCAAATTGTTGCCAACAGAGATTAAAAATTTCTTTTTCACAACCGGTTGCGAAGCTTAGTTGCCACATGGCGGCCGAAAAGGCACCGCTGCTGGTCTTTCCACTGGTAAAAAAAATGTTGTATGCGATGGATATAATTTAACACTCGTCATTGATCGTTGTGTGGGGATTTCGCTGGTTTTAATAAGTTAAATGTTCGAGCTTTCGTAAAATTTTGTTCTTTTAACAACATTTTACTGTACACTACGATGTATTGTATTTCGTTTTTGTTTGGTTTCGGATACATTTGAGTAATTCTACTGCATGTAATAGGATTCAATATTATAAATACAAAAAATTATGTGTATGTGAGTTAGTATATTTGTTACTACTTCGAACTGGAATTGCTGGGTGAATTTTAGTGAAATTCGAAACACAGTATTAGTCCCGGATGCGTTCAAGGCTCTCCTACTCTTGCCCTTGATTTGGCTTACCTTGACTTTTGCGGGAGCGACTGCTGTCTGCTCCCTAACCCCGAGAGGAAAACCTACGCCAGAGCCTTACTTGTCCATCAGCAGTTGTACCGGTTTGAATAAATTTGAAAATAACGTCAAGCTCAAGGCCTGCACTTTTACATTTTTGGTTTGATTGTAAAGTTGCACCATCAACATTAACAAAGAAATCCCTCGAGGGAGCGTGTACCACGCATAGGTCACGGCAACATTGTACGGTGCTGTGGAAGCTATATTAAGCTGGCGAACGTGCCGGCTGATCGAAGCAAATGTGTCAAACATGCTGCGAGTAAACCTCGGCACGTGCGGTACACGCTCGGTGCGGCGCGACGTCGGTGCGGCGGGGCAGGGCCGCACGGTGAGTAGCCCCTATGAATATTCAGCGCGGGACAACACGTGCCGATCAGACGCATTTGTGGCACCACCCGCCTATAACACACACAGACACTCCTTCCTGCCTACGGCATAGCCTATATGTACCTTTTTTTCTTCTTTTTTTTTCGTGCGGAAATCCCTTCGGATACCCCTCCGCCGGCCAGCGGGGGCGGTTATGTCGGGCTTGAACCGACTAAAACCGCGCGCCGTCTTGGGTCTTAACACGCTGGGGTGTAAGGTTGCCCATAGACCATATCCCTTGCTCCCCGACTGACCCTGGGCCATCTCCGGTTTCGAGATGGCACCCTCGGGATTGGGAACCACGGTGTCCCTTTCTTGCCCCGGTTTGGGGGAGGGGTGCTCGTCACCCCACCGTCCCGACCTGCTTCTGCTGGGTTGAGAGGCGGAGCCTATATGTACCTTTTTTTTTTTTTTCGTGCGGAAATCCCTTCGGATACTGTACCTAATTATTAATTGTTATTACTTTTAAAGAATAATTTACGTACAGGTTACCGCGATAAGATTACCGGCTCCTTCTTTCCTTTTGGTTTAAATTCACAAATTAGACTCGGTAGGTGGCGCCGCCATCGGGTTTTAGATATATTTGTCCGAATTTATTCGCGGGCGATGTTTCAACCCAAGCTGTTAGTTTTATATGCGAAAAATATCTGCAATCTTTTACTGGATAAAAAAGAACCATCCGATTTTATTTTCTATAAAGCTATCAATTACGTGTGTGTTTCGATCAAAGTTGATTGACAAGCTAAATAGGTTCCACTAGACGTGTTTCACTTGACCCGTGTAATTGAATCGTCGTGACTTGTCGACGACGAAGTTTGCGAGATAAACCGACCGCGTGTATATGTGGCATGTTTTGTTGAACGAAACAAAAACACACTTTATTACGCACAGCCCTTCGAGTATATCTTCTTAGGCCGACTATTATGTAGGGCGGTTGGAAGATATCTTATTTTTTATGCATGCGCTCACAGTTATTGCCAAGTTGACTAAAAAGCGCGGTAGTAAAGGTAGTTTAGCCAGATTGGATGTACGAGGTGGTTTACTATTATTAGCAGCTTAGCATTTCAGCGCTAGATTTTCTACATTTAGAGGTGGTCTTATTTTACCAGCATCTTATTTATTTTTGTTCAGACAGTCATTGTAATTGCTAGCTGGTTATTATAGGGCACGTCAATATGAGTTCACCTCGCCTGATGATAAACAAAAGGGGAAGTGTCATGTCCTAAAACTGACTTTTATGAATGAATTTATTTGATTAGATTTAGAAAGATATCGGAACAATTTGAAGTTGAAGTTTCTACGTTTCTAGCCCGGGACCTCGCGGCAGTCGCACTCGCTACTACTGCGCCACTAGTGCTGTTTTTTTTAAATCTTATTATAGTGGCAAATAAGCACAAAGAAACATCTCTGTTGAGTAGGGTAGGAAATGTGCAGATGACAACAGGCGGACTGCCTACCCCACTCACTTTGTGAAACCAAATCATAGTATCGTGTACCTACGGCACACTTCAGATAGTTTCACAGGCATTGCATCGTGTCGCACAGAACTGTTGAGTCTGAACATTGGATCCGATTTAATCAGCTCAGACCATTTTTTGTTACAACTTCGTCACAATGAAACAGTTTAGTAACACCCGTCGATATCCTGCACACTTTTTTTTCTCCTCGCAGCACTTATTAGAATTTCCGTCTCTCCATTCTGCGCTACTGCCGCTATTTATTACGAGTAGTATTGGTATATGATTGCTTATCCCCACTGACTGATTCATCAACGCAGAGCCGCTGAGACCGCTGCAGCTATACAACATTTAAGTTTTGACAATTGATGCCTTTTATTATAAGCACTAAGAAATGATTTGCAAAAGTATGCCTATTTCAAATACTCAGTTGGTGCACATTTATAAATAGTAAGTGATTTTAAAAATTGATATTATAATCACAGTCTTGATTTATTGTAATAAGTCTAAGTTCAAGTATCACTTAAATCAATTAGCAAATCTTTTCACTGTCTTAAACAATGTGATCACAAAAAATGAAACGGTAAAATTATTTTCGATTATCACAGTGGTGTCTTCAGTTTAATATATAGCGTTAGGTTAATCTACTCAAATGAAGAGTGATCCAGGGATCTCTGTAATTACATCAGTTAAGTTGCAGCAAGAAACAAAGGGTATCGGCCCGGCATCAGCATCGGGCCGATTGCGGGGAGGTACGGGGCGGGGGAGTGGAGGCCTGCCTCCATTTATTGCCTTTCCATTAATTGATAAGCCTAGTTAAAGGCGCTAAGTGTAGCTCTCCGACAGTTGATTACCGCGCTTTTCGCGATTAGCCCCGACCCGCGTCCACTCACGTCCTTCTAAGACCAAGGCAGAGATAATAAACATTCCTAGCAGTACTATAGCCGCCTTTAATAGTAAAGTTAATAATAAACCGGCTACGTGCTAGTCGGACTTGCCCATGAAGCGTTCCGTAGCAGTAAGTAAAATTTTTACATTTGAATTGTTCGAAAGGTAAATTGCGATTTACGATTTACAACATATTAAAAAAAAACTAATTATTAGATCTCGTTCAAACCAATTTTCGGTGGAAGTTAACATGGTAATGTACATCATATATTTTTTTTAGTTTTATCATTCTCTTATTTTAGAAGGGGACACATTTTACCCCTTTGGAAGTGTCTCTCGCGCCAACTATTCAGTTTAGAAAAAAATGATTTTAGAAACCTCAACATCACTTTTGAAGACGGATAGGTTATCAAAAGTGATGTTGAGGTTCCTAAAAATATTTTTTGTGATTTGATGTGGTTTGATGATAAAAAAATTTTTTTTTTCTATTTTTGTATGAAAATCTTAATGCGGTTCACAGTATACATCTACTTACCAAGTTTCAACAGCATAGTTCTTATAGTTTCGGAAAAAAGTGACTGTGACTTAGGAACGGACAGAAAGACAGACATCACGAATCTATAAGGGTTCCGTTTTTTGCCATTTGGCAACGGAACCCTAAAAAGAAACTAGATTGTTTACAATAAAAAAAATTCTTTCCATAATATTTAATGCCTGCGTGCTCAAATCTCACAGATACGCAAAATAATTTCAGTTGCTAGCTATACACACAAATATATCGCATAAAAAAAACTACGAAGCAGGATTACAGTAGAAGAGTATTATACGGCGGCTGGAACGAGGCTACAGCGATTACCCTCGGGAGGGAAAGTAGTTTGGCACAATTAATACGGCGGTCGACTTGAGGAGTTATGTCCCACTTCCCGCTCTGACAAGCTGGATACAGACCAGCTAGTTTTATCAGCCTCTTTCATTATCTCTGGATTACATTTGTTTGATATTATATATCAATCCGATGGCGGATTCTGATTTTAAAATATTGTTATGTTGCAAGACACGAAAACTTCTTACGCTCAGTCTTTATTGTACGGTAATGTATCCTGACCTAACGATCGAGAGGTCCCGGGTTTGTACACCCTCCTAACTTATGTTAACAACTAATAATGTTACAACCAAGCCAAATTGCTTACGCAATTTGGCTTGGTTGTAAGGGTTAACGGGAATACTAGTAATTTTGGTTACTTGTACGCTTTAAAAAAAGCGGCCAAGTGCGAGTCGGACTCGCCCATTAAAGGTTCCGTAGTAGCAAATAACATAATAATGTTTTTTTCTTAATTTTTATATTTGAGTTGATTGAATGAAGGCGTCTGCAGACCCGAGACCGCGTGCGATTTTAGTCGGTTCAAGCCCGACATGGCCCGCTGGCCGGCGGGGGGTATCCGAGGGGATTTCCGCACGAAAAAAAGAAAAAAAAAAGGTACATTGCGGTTTACGATTTATGACGTATTAAAAAAAACTACTTACTAGATCTCGTTCAAACCAATTTTCGTTGGAAGTTTACATGGTAATGTACATCATATAGTTTTTAGTTTTATCATTCTCTTATTTTAGAAGTTACAGGGGGGGGGGGAACATTTTATCACTTTAGAAGTGTCTCTCGCGCAAACTATTCAGTTTAGAAAAAAATTATATTAGAAACCTCAATATCATTTTTGAAGACCTAATTGAGTTTCAGTTCTAAGTATGGTTGTGGTGGTGGTGGTTTCTAAGTATGTATTTTTGTTTTTTTTCTATTTTTGTGTGGAAATCTTAATGCGGTTCACAGAATACATCTACTTACCAAGTTTCAATCACATAGTTCTTATAGTTTCGGAAAAAATGGATGGACAGACAGACAGACATGACTAATCTATAAGGGTTCCGTTTTTTGCCATTTGGCAACGGAAGCCTAAAAAACGAATTCGTAAAATATAAGCCTACTAACTGACCCGGCAGACATCGTACTGCCTCAATCGATGACAAACCTTTTAAACCTTCTCTGGACCTCCACAAATAATTCAAGACCAAAATTAGCCAAATCGGTCCAGCCGTTCTCGAGTTTTAGCGAGACTACAAGAGTAGTCATCTCAGCGACCCCTAAGGGCCGCGAGGAGTCCGCATTTGGGCGATTATGCCTCCTTGGCGGAAGAAGCGGTCTCTCTGCCGCTGAATAACGGCAGGTCTTAGGGGCGGGTGTACATCCCTTCTAGTCTTCGCGTGGGGGCCGTGCTCCTCTTCACGTCGCCGGCGGTCAACCCCCGCCAGGTGAGACTGTATTCACAGAGGCCCGACTGGGGCGACCAGCGACAGGCGGCGGCTTACGAGACGGCCCCGGACGCTTTGGTTCTGCAACATAAAGTCATAAACGAACACACATGTGAGCGTGTGTGCGTGCGAGTATTAGCAGTGCTGGTGGCTGATGTTCTGCTGATAGCGATAGCGAGACTAACGAACAGCAAGTCATTTTTATATATAAGATAACCCGAGTAAAGCGCCACCTACCGCGTCCAATTGTGAATGTAAACTATAAGAACAATAAAATACTTTGTAATGTAATTGAATTTCATGTTTGTTACCTCAAAAGTAAAACACATTCCAAACACGACCCCTAATTCGCAGTTTTTAATTTATTTATTTGTTTCTCTATACAACTATCATGACAGGGTCTACCTAATGCGACAGTGTCGACCTCTTATTTTCTAATTTTAAATATATTATTCCTATAAAATGTATTTTTTTGAAGAATATTAGTAACAGAAATTACTAATATTCCCCCTAACCCCTCCCGCTAAGTTAAATTGCTTGTGTTAGGAGTGCGTCGTTAGTGTAATTGGCCAGGATTCGAACCCGGGAGTCGACCTTACGATCGAGACGTTAGGTCGACTCCTTAACCACTAAGCTGCCGACGCTTATACCTAGGTACTGTAACGTAGACAGTGTCCTGGAGTCGCGACAGTACCTGCTTTATTTTATCTTGTGTTCTTCGGTGTGTATTTACTAACAATAGGATAACATTCTGTTTTTGTTACTAACACTGTACGGACTATTTTGGTCTGAAATAAAGATTAATTATTATCTATACATTTATACATATATTAAAATCGTAACGAGGTGAACAGTACATTGTGTATTTTTTCAAAATAATAATTGCTATGGGTTCTAAGAGCGATATTGATAGCGAAAATGTTTTTTTTAATTTTTTGTCAGTTTGTCTGTTTGTCTGCAGGTCATTATTGATATCCTATAACATTCTTCTAGGGTATTGTCATATACATTGTAAGCATCAGTATCGTTCCGAGAACACATAACAATTTTTTTTTGAAAAAATTTTAAAAGTACAGTTTTCAACTCTTTACGATTTTATTATATGTATAGATTTAAACGGTCACGTATCATTATAAATAAAGTTGGTTTTAACTATTTTTATAATAACTACTGTCATATGACATACTGTTTAAAATTCCTGTGGTCGTTTCAATGGAATACATTGATTTTCGCAGATTTGATTTAATAAGTGCGAATCGCACGCCTGAGAGGTGCCTCCTGCAAGAGGTCGGTTCGTCCCACCGGCTTCATCAGTAGAGGTGGTTTTCGACGTCCCCACCCCACACGTACCGCTTTTTTTTTTCTTTTTTTTTTCGTGCGGAAATCCCTTCGGATACCCCCCGCCGGCCAGCGGGGGTGGTTATGTCGGGCTTGAACCGACTAAAACCGCACGCCGTCTCGGGTCTTAAGACGCCGGGGTGTAAGGTTGCCCATAGAGCATATCCCTCGCACCCCGACTGACCCTGGGCCATTTCTGGTTAGAAGTAAAATTAAAAAAGCCGGTAGACTTATGTCTAACCAAAGGAAGATCAACGAAATTTCATCCTTTTTACTTTGAAAAGAACCGACTTCCGTATATAACAGTTCATCACTAATTTAACCCCGTTCGCGGCGAAACCAAAAATCCTTCCTCAAATTAAGTTGGAAACGTGGTCGAGTGTATTAGTTGCGTAATTTCAAATAATGTTCAATAGCTCTCCGCTAAAGTTCACGAACTGTCACCAACTATGAGATCCTAATCACTAACGATGAAACTAAGTTCGAGCGCGGTTAACTTTGCAATTTACGGGACGGTGGGGCAACTAGCGCCCCTCCTCCAAACCGGGGCAAGACGGGAACACCGTGGTTCCCAAACCCGAGGGGGCCATCTCGAAACCAGAGATGGCCCAGGGTCAGTCGGGGTGCGAGGGATATGCTCTATGGGCAACCTTACACCCCAGCGTATTAAGACCCGACACGGCGTGCGGTTTTAGTCGGTTCAAGCCCGACATAACCACCTCCGCTGGCCGTCGGGGGGGGGGGGGTATCCGAAGGGATTTCCGCAAGATAAAAAAAAAGGTATTTAGCGCAGTGAGGACTAGCCCACATATAGGACAACGCGTGTGATATCTGTTCCTAATTAAGTTTTATATACTAACATAACGTAAAAGTTTTGTAATACCACTAATATTAAAAAAGTTTGTATGTTTGTATGTCTGTTACTTAACAACGTAAAAAGCTGTAACCTGGTTCGAATAAAATTTGGCACACAAATAGTTTATAACTTCCATTAACACATACTTGTGTCCTAGTCCCACCCCTTAAAGCGCCTCAGGACGCTCACGTGTTGCCAACTCTGTAGAACCTTCATTAACAGCGAAGAAATGAAACCATGTTAAATTTCAGTGTTATTATAGCCTAGTGGCGTACGTAACGGACTGCCGAGACGAGGTCTCGAGTTCGATCCCCAGTCACCCCGGGCACACACCTCTGACTTTTCGTAGTTATGTGTGCATTAATAAATGTTAATTATCGCTCGCTTCATAATGTGCCCGGTAGACGGCAATAGGCTCGCCCCCTATTACATCGGGACCTTAACATAACTGGCGAATCGTGGGTGTGTAATACACCTCGGCCTACCCCTTCGGGGATACAGGCGTGAAGTTATGTTATGTTATGTTATGTTATTATATTAAAGACTACCTGTTGCCCGCGACTTCGTCTGCGTTGAATTCGAAATAGATCAAGGTATGTTTACTTCTGCAGTTTCGAACCTAACACGTAGTAGGTCACCTATTTCATCGTTATATTTTCAATCTTTTAACATGAAGAAATAGAGATTTATATTTGACATCGAAATTAATTCTACCCGGTTCTCTAATATAGTCCTCTCTAATAGTCCTTTACGAGTTGGTGCTGCCCACTGGGCGGTCTTAGACAGAGACAGTGATATTGTGTCAACTTTAACTCAAATTAAGTAACAACCCAACTTCTTGATTCGACGGGATTTGAACCGGGCGTCGTGTGGACCGAACTGCGTGGGGACGGCTCTCTAAACCGCTACGCCACGGAGCTAGTGACGTTCGTCGCAAATAAAACAACCACTACGAGTAGCTGACGTCTACGCAACCGCTACGAGACGCGTAGCAGATGTCAACAGGTACGAACTACAGCGCACGGATTTTATAGTACAAACTCAACGTAGCAAGCTCCGCGTTACTTGCTCGCCGTGCCACATCTGTGCTACGAGTATACTAAAGTTACACTTGTAAGCTGTTACAAATTGTTAACTGCTTTAATATTTAAATATTGCACTTCAATAAAATATGTCGTTGCAACGTTCTCCAGTAAAAATTCCATCTACCCCTATTCAACACACGCAGTCAGATACCGACCTTAATATAATAAGTGAGGTCTCGTTTATGAATACAAATCGACATAAGCGCCTCCGTTCAGACCAGACACAGTCGCCAAGAACATATGAAGTTGACCTCAAAGAAGAAATATTGACTGAGTTGGATGCTAAATTAAATGATATTTGCGATAAACAAAACTCGCTAATTAGAAAACTTTCTACCGACATCACCGACCTGAAGATACAAACGAGTAAGATTCAGACATCTAACGACGACATTGTAAAATCCATGTCGTTTATCAACAACCAATATGAAGAAATTAGGATGGGATTAGAAACCTTACATAAGGAACGAGCTGACCAACGTAAATGTATTGAGAACCTCGAAAAGAAGGTGCAAGACCTCCAACTCAAGTCAAGATCCTCGTGCATAGAGATAAGGAACATTCCGCCCACCGAGAAAGAAACAAGTGCTAACCTCATAAACACAGTCTGTACAATTGGAAAAGTTGTAGGCGCTACCATCACACCAACAGATCTACGGGACATATACCGTATACCCGGCAAACCCGGAGTGATACGCCCAATCGTCGCAGAGTTTATATCGGTCCAGATGAAGCACAAAACCATATCTGCCGTGCGTGACTTCAACAATGGCAAAAAGTCAGTAGGAGATAAACTGAATACTGAACAAATAAACATCATCGGTAAGAAACATGCTGTCTATATAGCGGATCATCTCCCGGCTAGCTTAAAAAAATTGTTCTTCCACTCTCGGGAATTTGCTAAGCAACACGGTTACCAGTTTTGCTGGACCTCAAATGGCAACATTTTCATTCGCAAAGCACATGGTGAAAAACAAATACTTATTACTTCAGAACAATCTCTACTGGACCTGAAACCAAAACAATGACTAGCACCTATATTCCTGCTTATCAACAATCCTTCTTATATTAACCTAATTCATAGCTTGTTTATAATTTCAATTAGATATAAGAATACAAATCGTGCACACAAATATGTTACAAACAACACCACTACTAATACTCCACAATTGCAACTTTCTTATTCATGTACTGTTCAAAAACACCCACAAATACTCATATACTCACTCACTAAACTCACCCATACTCACCATTTCCTACTGTTTATTTATCTCACCAAAGCTTTTTCTGTAATACACTCACCATTTTTTCTCATTAAAAGGTCACAACATAGGTCACGGAGCAGCACAGTTTTGCAAATCTTTACTTTCATAAATGGCAAATATAAATAACATTAATACTGAGCTGGACCAACTGGAAACGACGAAGTCCTACTCTTGTCTTCCGGAAGACTGCAAGCTATACATCGATACTGATAAAGGCATAACACTATTCCATTTAAATATTCGAAGTATTAACAAAAACTTTGACCAACTCTGTCTACTATTATCTGCGATTAACATAAACTTTGATATACTAATACTTACTGAGTGCTGGCTCCAAAGGATTGGTAACTTGCCTAGCCTGGAAGGGTATACATCACACTATACTACTATAAACCAAAACCATAATAATGGCATAGTCATTTATACTAATATAAAACTAACGTGCAAGGTAAATGAACCAATCTTTAAGGATGGCAACTGTCTAGTTTGTAAAATAAACCATAGTGTAAGCGCGGTAGCTATATACCGGTCACCCTCACTATCTAGTAGAGAAAAATTTTATAATTTCATAAATAGCCTTAATGACGTCTACAACAGCCTAAGAACTCGTAACGTAATCCTAGTAGGGGACCTAAACATTGACATAAGCTCAACTTCCACAGACCCATTGTGCGAAGAATATTTAACATTTAATGCCACACATGGTCTTTTTCATACGCATTGCCGACCTACGAGAGAAAACTCGTGCCTTGATCACTTTTTTATAAAATCAGAATCTCCATCTACAACAATAATCTTGGAGACACACATAACGGATCATTTGCCCATTGCCTTATATATTGAAAAACATATATCTTGTTCGAAGCTCTTCAATACAAAAACTTTCATGTATTACAAAAATATCAAAATGGACTTAGAAAATGCCAACTACGCAAACATACTATCTACGACTGATGCAAACCTAGCGACAAATATGCTTGTCACACTACTTTCAACCACAATCGCTAAACACACTAGGACCTCAACGTTCTCTAGAAAATATAGAGTTTTAAAACCTTGGATGTCACCGGGCCTGGTTAGATGTATCAGAAACCGCGATAAACTTCATTCTAGATCCGAAAAGGCCCCAGATAATATGACTCTAAAATTAACTTATGTTCGCTATCGAAATTTCTGCAACAACCTTATTCCTAAATTAAAACTTGTGTATAATAAAAAACAAATCGACAACGCTGGAAATGATCCTAAAGCCCTGTGGAGAGCCATCAGAGACATATCATCAACTCAAAAAAGCAAAAACTGCTCTAAGGAACTTTTGAAATTATCTAACAGCCCAAAGATATCTACTGACTTTGTCAGTACCTACTTTAAGGATATTGGAAAGAACTTGGCTGAAAAGATTTGTTCGTCAACCAATCTTACTGAAAATACCATCTCCCTATTATCACTTGACCGAAACAGTCCATCGGGCTCACTGGCACTCCTAGAAGTATCTAACACTGAAATTGAAGCCATGATCTTAGATTTACGCACCGACTGTGCTACAGGGTGGGACGACATTCCATCTCAAATACTTCGGCAAAATCGCAACGTGTTAACACCAGTTATAACTCATGTTTGTAATCTTGCCATAAACACTGGTGTTTTCCCGGATTTATTCAAAAAATCAATTATACATCCAATCTACAAGAACGTGGACAGGGACTGTGTAAACAATTACCGTCCCATCTCGGTACTTTCGGCGTTATCGAAAATTCTGGAGAAGATACTCAACCGAGCTTTAAAGACATTTTTGGAGAGTTTTAGCATACTAGCACCGAATCAGTACGGCTTTCGCTCAGGTATATCCACCGAAGATGCAGTTATGGATTTGACAAATAAAATCGTAGAAAATATAGATGCAAGTAACAGATGCTTATGCATTTTTCTAGATCTCTCGAAAGCTTTTGACACAGTCTCTGTCTCTATTCTCCTAGAAAAACTACAAAAACTGGGTGTACGAGGTATTTCACATGAGGGGTGTGCGTTGGGTAACCTCCTCGAGTGTCGCTCCAATTCCGATCCCGCTGCAGTCCAGGGGGAACGGAATCGGAGCGGCCGGTACACCCTGGGCGGCGGTCAATGGCTTCCTCTTCACCCCTTCATAGGGTTGGCATTGATCGTCGGCCAATACCCAACGTGGCGGGAACACATCGCTCTCCGTACTCCTCTGCTTTCAGAGGAGACAGGATGAGCGATGCTGTTAGTGGTGAGATGGCCCAGGGTCAGCTGGGGTGCGAGGGATATGCTCTATGGGTAACCTTACACCCCGGCGTCTGAAGACCCGAGACTGCGTGCGGTTTTAGTGGGTGCAAGCCCGACATAACCGCCCCCGCTGGGACTATCCGAAGGGATTTCCGCACGATAAAAAAAAAAAAAAAAAAAGGTATTTCACATGACATTTTTAAAGATTATCTCACAAACAGGCGACAACGTGTTAAAATTGAGGATTATCTTAGTGATGAGGCATGTGTGACTTATGGTGTTCCGCAGGGCAGTATTTTGGGCCCTACCCTCTTCCAGGTATATGTAAATGATCTCTGCTCAATGCGCCTACCCTACACCAACATTTTCACTTACGCTGATGACACTGCCATCTTTGTCTGGGGTCCAAACTGGCAAACTGTAAAAGAGCGAGCCGATTACTCACTATCTAGAGTTATGAGCTGGTTGACCAATAATTTCCTAACTTTAAACTTAACCAAGACCAACTATATAGCCTTCTCACTAACTAAAAGCACGGATCCTAGCCAAAACTTCACCATAAAAGCTCACACCTGCACTAACTATAGTGAATGTACATGTCTAGAACTCAACAGGGTTGAACAGGTAAAATACCTGGGAGTACATATCGACCGCAGGCTCAAATGGGACAAACAGATAGAATTGGTTACAGGAAGAGTAAGGCGTCTTATAGGTATCTTTAAGTCCTTGCGTGATGCCCTACCCCAGGATAAACTAACCCAAGTTTATCTGGCTCTATGCCAATCTGTTACACAGTACTGCATCACGGTATGGGGTGGAGCAGCCAAGACCCGACTCCTTAAACTGGAGAGGGCACAGAGAGCGGTGTTGAAGGTCACGACCAAAAAACCTTACAGGTATCCCACTGTAAACTGAAAAAAACACTGTTTGAATAATGTAAAAAGAAACCAAAGAAAGTGTGGAGCTTAATTAACACCCTAGCTAAAAACAAAATTCGTGGTGAGTGTAATCTGCCTGAACTTTTGAGCGATAGAAGGATAATAACGAACGGTACTGAAATCTGTAACACTTTTAATAATTACTTTGCCACTATTGGCTCATTGTTAACTCAATCGGTCTCATCCAATGTTTCAAACCCATCTATTGTCTTTTCTAATCCAATAAATAACAGTAAATTGCTTACTCATATAGCCCTATGTACCGAAACTGAAATACACCAAATAATAGATAGCTTAGACAATAACACAAGTTGTGGAATTGATGGTATAACAACAAAATCTGTAAAGTGTATTAAAAAGTTTATTGTACCTATCTTAACAAAATGTATAAATAATTGCTTACGGAGTGGTGTGTTTCCAGACACTCTCAAAATTGCAAAAGTGACACCTATATATAAGAGTGGGAGTAAGAGTGACCCTGGAAACTACTGAGGTGGTCAAGGTAGCTGGTTGCGACCACTTACAATAGCGTGTAAGTAAGCAGAATAAAAGCAGCGGTTTGCAGTGTACAATTATATTGGCAAGTATTTACAGTAAGGAAGTTGATTAGCAGACTGTTACAATCATAGACTGCACACGGGTTTTTATACAAAAATCTAATTAACAATAATAAACATTCACATTCCTAAATAATAATAATAACGGTTCGTGCTTGACCGTTTCTACAATAGGCGTTTACCTGAGGACAATAGACCTAATGTCGCCACCTTGCGCCCGCGCCACTCGCATAATAGAAGCGATGAATAGGCGTGGCCTATGTAGCTTCACTCAGGTACAAGTTAATCGTTGCCGCCCCATCGGATGTTCTGTGACGTATGCATCATCCGAGGTGGCGTGATATCGTGCCTCGTTGAGTATGTACGCTACTGGTCGGTTTAGTAGGTAACTCGTCTACTCACTACACTACAGGCCCATTTCTGTGTTACCAGTGATATCCAAAATTTACGAAAAGGTACTTTATAACCGCCTATTTGAATATTTAACAAGCATAGATTTCTTTTACAAACATCAATACGGGTTTAGACCACACTCTAACACACTTACCGCAAGTATCGACTTAGTAACAAAAATTAAAGATAATATAGATAATAAACAGCTAGCTTTAGGAGTGTTTATTGATATGAAAAAAGCATTCGATACGGTCAGTCATTCCATCCTTTTAAAAAAGTTACGAAACATCGGTATTGACGAGACAGCATATAAAATATTTGAATCATACCTAACAAACAGGCAACAAGTTGTAAAACTCGATAATTACTCCAGCCAGTTCTCAAATATACCCTGTGGCGTTCCTCAGGGATCGGTCTTAGGACCATTACTCTTCCTTATTTATATCAACGATATTAGTACTGTGGGACTGGCTGGACATATATCACTATATGCAGACGACACTTGTTTGTTTTATTTCGGACACTCAATTGCAGACATTATCACAGACGCTCAAAAGGATCTCAACCTACTGGAAATGTGGCTTAGGGCAAACCTTCTGACTTTGAACGTTAGCAAAACTTCCTACATTATCTTTTCACCTAAAAATAAAAATATACCGAACTTTCCGCCACTTGCAATCAATGGTCAATCCCTACAAGAAACAAACGAAGAACGGAGAATTTCGAATATCTGGGACGTGTCTAGGTGGCTCAGTTGGTCAGAGCATTCCCCCTGTAAGGGACTGGTCGCGGGTTCAAGTCCCGTCCTAGATTTTCTCTTTTTCCGATCTTAATCTTTAGAAAAAAGTAAGCATACAAAATGCTTGAAAATTTAATTGAATTAATTAGGCGGAGTCATCAAAAAACAATGTTTAAAAATGACTGTAAAGTTGTTCATTGTTTCCGTAGTTCGCAAGAATTACGGTAGATGGCTCCAACGTCGCCTTAAGACGTAATAATGTATCGGAGAATTTCGAATATCTGGGACGTGTCTAGGTGGCTCAGTTGGTCAGAGCATTCCCCCTGTAAGGGACTGGTCGCGGGTTCAAGTCCCGTCCTAGATGTTCTCTTTTTCCGATCTTAATCTTTAGAAAAAAGTAAGCATACAAAATGCTTAAAAATTTAATTGAATCAATAGATTAAGTTTTAAAGCTCATATATCCCATGTTCGATCAAAAATAATCCCGATAACCGGCGCCTTACGTAACATGACAAAATGCGTACCCTATAATCTACGTTACACCATTTATAACACCTTGGTAAAACCTCACCTTGAATACCTGATACAGCTGTGGGGGCAAGCTGCAACGAGCAACCAACTACAATTGCAAAGAACTCAAAATAAAGTTATAAAAATTTTGTTTAATTTTGATTACTTAACACCTACAGAACTAATCTACAAAAAAACTAAATTACTCAATTTACAACAATTATACACCTTTCACACATGCATGATCATACGAAAAATAATGACGACCAACATACATACACAAACCACATTCCAACATAAAAGACACAGGTATAACGTACGACGTAAAAATAACTTAGAGGTACCCATAGTTAGAACTTTATATGGTAAGAAAAACATCAGACATGAGGGAGTTAGATTGTATAATAAATTACCGGAACATGTTAAAGAATCTGTATCAATACCTATATTTAAGAATAGATTACGAACCTATATACTAGATAACGTAAATTAACCTAACCTTCTTATTGATCTATCTGGACTCGAACTTTCTGTTATTTGTTTGAAGTAGTACTAGTGGTTACTCATAAAAGTAGATATAATACTAACTTAAATTCTATCCTATAGTTATGGTTGAATGCCGTATTTGAACATTTCGTAGACTGTAATTAATTTAATAAGTGACCAATGTACGTTCTTTTGAGAAATAAATATCTTTAAAC
The DNA here is from genome assembly GCA_946251805.1 of Cybosia mesomella. Taxonomy (NCBI): domain Eukaryota; kingdom Metazoa; phylum Arthropoda; class Insecta; order Lepidoptera; family Erebidae; genus Cybosia; species Cybosia mesomella. The sequence goes on from OX276396.1 coordinate 354,298, forward strand.
CGAAGTCTATATGCACACTGTAAGGTTCTCTCGGTCCGTAAGCTATTTATTTTGAAAACAATACTTAGAAAGCACCGTACTGTCCCCCTCCCAGATCCTAAAAAACGTAGCCAGTCATCTGTGTGCCCCCGTGTGACCTGTAGAACCTCCTTCGCTAGAAGACAAACACGCAGTGTAAGCTGCAAATTGTACAATGATACAAATAAAAAGCTAAACATCGTTGGCCTAAGTAGACGTGAAGTGAAGGCGAAAGTTATCCAGTGGCTCGAACAACTGGATTATCAAATGACAGAAGACCTTATTACTTACATAGCCTAACCCACCACATAATGTTTCTATCACACTCGCAGACACACACTCACACACCACACACTTCACACACACTCACACACGCACGCACGCACATACATATACACACACAATTTATTATCTTGTTATTAAGAAAAATAGCGACAAAATGTATTATTGTATAAACAATAACGTCACCGCTTGCACGACTGCACACTGCTTCCCAAGATACAGGCTATTTGCCTAGTTTGGGTAATCAGCGTCAGTACATATCCTGAAAATTAACAAATAATTGTGTTCAAGTTCTAAGACCAATGTATGTAATTTTTGTGAAAATAAACGATTTATTTATTTATTTTTACAATAGCATGATGATATTTATTATCAAGGGTTGAGTTAGAAACTTTTATAAGTAAGTAACTCTGTAGTTTCGTGATTTCATATTTTACTGCTCATAACCTTTTAACTACAGCGTGATGATATATATTCCGAACGTTGACCATGGGGCCTAGACAAAATGACATTCTACTAGTGGAATCGCTTCGAAGCGAACCTTCAAAAGTTCGAAATGTATGGGAGTGACATTTTTGTCGACATGTCACAAATAAAGTCACTCCCATACATTTCGGACTTTTGAAGGGTCGCTTCGTAGCTATTCCACTAGTAGAATGTCACTTTGTCTATAGGCCCATGTCTGAGTTTTATCGAATTGCGGAATTTCGTGATGGTCTGCTTTGTAATAATAAAGAAATGTTAAATAATAGTATTGATCGATTTTATTCTGCTGCTCCTATCGCACATATAATGGCGTGATGACCTCACCATGCTATTACGCCACCTCGTTATTATATAATGTGTATAGATCGTATCCGGGGTTGGCCATCATTAGTTTTCATTGCGGAGGCAGGTAATGAAATTCCAGGGTAAAGGTGAGACACAAGGAAGCCACTCGCCCGCCATGAATATTCAGCGGCCGGTCGCGACCCACTCGCTTTGAGCCCCGCCGTACCATGTACAGCCTTACTATACCGCAATACCATCCTTATGTTACACGAGTTCCTTTTATCCGACCACTAGCTGTTGTCCGCGGCTTCGCCAGCGCTAATTTTTGATCCCGTCCCCGTAACCCTTGGGAACCTATTCCATGGATAAAAAATTAGCTTATGTGTTATTCCTTACTAACCTTACTGTGGCGTAGCGGTAGAGCATTCGACTGCTAAGTCAGAGGTCACGGGTTCGATTCCCGCTGATTGCAAATAGGTATATTTGCATTGGGGTGTGTGTTGGGTAACCTCCTCGAGTGTCGCTCCGATTCCGATCCCGCTGCAGTCCGGGGGGAACGGAATCGGAGCGGCCGGTACACCCTGGGCGGCGGTCAATGGCTTCCCCTTCACCCCTTCATAGGGTTGGCATTGATCGTCGGCCAATACCCAACGTGGCGGGAACACATCGCTCTCCGTACTCCTCTGCTTTCAGAGGAGACAGAATGAGCGATGCTGTTAGTGGTGAGATGGCCCAGGGTCAGCCGGGGTGCGAGCGATATGCTCTATGGGTAACCTTACACCCCGGCGTCTGAAGACCCGAGAAGGCGTGCGGTTTTAGTGGGTGCAAGCCCGACATAACCGCCCCCGCTGGCCGGCGGGGGGGTATCCGAAGGGATTTCCGCACGATAGAAAAAAAAAGATATATTTGCATTGGTCTGGGTGCTTGTAGTATAATATGTATTTATTTACGAAAAAAAATAGTATCTAAGTATGTTTATCCGCATTCTAGAACCCATATGACAAGCTTGGATTATTTCGGCCTCTGTGGCGTAGCGGTAGTGCATTCGACTGCTACGACAGGGGGCGCGAGTTCGATTCCCGCTCAGTGCAAATATTTGTATGAATGAATATGTTTATTTGCATTGGTCTGGGTGTTTCTATGTATAATATGTATGTATATACAAAAAAAAATTTTATGTAAGTATATTTATCCGCATTCTGGAACCCATAACACAAGCTAGTTAAACTATGCTTACTTTGGGTCTAGAAAGCGCTGTGTATTATGTCGTAGAATATTTATTTATTTATTGTATTTATTTATTATTTATTTACCCGACTACAGCCAGATCAACATCCAAACATACAAACATCTTTACAAACTTTCACATTTATAATATTAGTAGGAAGTAGGATGTGTACTATATTCGAGAGTGTCACTTTCCTATCGTGATATTGCTGGAGTCCAACAACTCGATCCCCAAAACGCAATCACGTTTTCGGATTTTAAAATCAATGTAATGGACGAAATGTGGACTGTATGATTATTAATAAAATGTAAGAAAAGGAATGAGTATTAATGTTATTTAATTTCAATTTGGGTAAGTAACAACGTAGACATAGAAGAAGAAGAAGAAGAAGAGGTAAGTAACAACGTATCCAAGATCAACAACCAAAGATCAAAAAGAACAATGACAATTTTCTAATATATAAAAGACAATAAAAACTACTTAAATATACTTAACTTTGGAAAATAGTTTGCAACAATCAAGTTTAAAATATATACCATAAACTTCGTGAAACTTTGTACAGTTTAAATCTTCTAACATCGGCGTCGCGTAGTGAGCGAGTGCGAGCTCTCGTTCAACTTGTACTTATAAATCTCGCGCAACTAAAATGTCGAGCAGTAGCGCCAGGTGCTAGAGTCGCATCGCGCAATCCACTCGTCTGTCAACCAACTGAGCCGTCGGGTAAACCACTTCTGATATACATGTTATTAGATTAAAACAATTAACTGATAAACGAACTAAAATAACTTCGTTTATGTTATGGTGGTGGGATGGTGGTAAACTAAATGGCTTAATGTCTCAATATATTAGGAGATCGAACCCGCAGCCTCCTAATTCCAAATCGAATTCTTTAGCTTGTAGCTTCAGCCTTACGATCGACAGGTCCTGGGTTCGAATCACGGCCATAAGACTACCGACGACGTGAACCCACTTCTAACAGAAGCACTTTTATCGTAGCTGGAGGTGTTTACAGGAATACTGGGTCTGCAAGGCGAATCGCTGCTTGCAATGTTGAGATGAGTGAGACATAGTGAATCAGATTTTGAAAATTTTGAACAGTGATCATTCCTCCGTGGCAAGTTTTGAAAATTCTTTTTGAAAGTCACAACTCTGGACATGCTTTCTGAGCGTGTAAAGTTTGGTCACAGTATCTCGAGCAGTTATTATGTAATCTGGATTTTTTTTAACGGTGATCATTCCTCTGTGGTAGCATTAATTTTTTCAAAATATATCCATAAATCTTCCTCTGATTGACCTCCTTAATCATGCCAAATTTGGTTCTGATTAGATTAGTAGTTTAGGAGGACACCTGTGACAAAGAAAATCCTGAAGTCTGGTATGAGGAGCTTTCGCTCGACTTCGTCTCACTCAGCTCAAATAGTTATTTGGATTACAAGTACTTTAAAAACATAAAGATACCATTTTGTGACGTAGACGTAGTAATTTACTAGTGGTCTTCATAGTTAAACACAATATGTCTCATAAGCTAGCACGCAAGCACCCAGCAAAATATAAAATGTTTGGGTAATGAGGTATAGCGTGCGCTCGGGCAGGAAATGAGCGGCAGATTACGGCGAGTTGTTTTGCCAAATTTTAATAGTTGCGTCGAACTAAATACGGAGTGTAATATCGCATCGCATCGTATCAGATACTTGCAAGCGTAAAATAGCTCGCGTTTTTATGTATAGACCTACGCTTCGGCCTCTACTCGGATTACCATTTCAAATTTAATTTCAAAAATGACAGGAAGATTGTAATTTTGTGTCATTGATTGAGCATTCACTTCCCGCGGAATATTTTTGGATCATTCTAGCAAGGACAGGTGCATATATACCTGTGGGCCGGGCGATATCCGTGGAACATTATCTGGGACGAGGCGCGAATAAATTGTTAGCGAACATTCATTAATCACGTGGACATTATGCGGCGCCTATTATATATTTATGAGGGAGTTATTATAGATCCGCAGGGACCCGCTCGCATCACTGACGTCGCAGTGAGTTTTTTACTTTTCTCGTGACTCAAGTACTAATGCCTTTCCCTATAGGAAGTAGATATATTATTCTAGCAGCGATAGCCTAGTGGCGTACATAACGGACTGCTGGGCCAGTCCGCCCGGGCACACACCTCTGACTTTTCGTAGTTATGTGTGCATTAATAAATGTTAATAATCGCTCGCTTAATAATGTGCCCGGTAAATGGCAATTGGCTCGCCCCCTATTTCAATGGGACCTTAACATAACTGACGAATCGTGGGTGTGTAATACACCTCTGCCTACCCCTACGGGGATACAGGGGTGAAGTTGCGTGTGTGTGTTATATATTATTCTTAGTATTATAATCTTGTAAGTAGTTACGTTTTCGACAATTAATAACGATAACAGATTTTGTACGACGGAAAATACAGCTATAGTGAATGCTTCAATATATTTTTGCATCCAGATTTTAGTTTGCTGAGAGTGTTTATTTGTCAGAGTGATTCCATCATCGATAGTGTCGCTGAAGCCGACCGCACTCCCTGTAATGGTCGTGCCACAAATGCTCTGCAGGGAGCCATCGCCGCTGCACAATAACGCGGGCGCACAAAATATGGCGGCGATACTGTCACACGATCTATTCGCCAAATGCGATATTGCGCGCAATAAATAATACGGGTGGGTTTTTTAGTTCATCGATAAAATCTAATTTTAAGTGAGTTTTTTGTAAGAACCATCGATTTTTGGTAACGAAGTGTCATAACGCGGTATGCGGTGAAGTTACTCAGTAGATATCGTCACGTAACAATATGTGCTCTGTATCGACCAGGCTATTATCTATTTTATTTTTAAACTAGGAATTCAGTGAACGGTGCGACTGAAATAAATTGAGCTGAGCGAGCAGGACTCTTACTTGAAAATAAGACATCTTACTACGGTCGCGCGCTTAGCTAAGGCCGCGCGCTCGTGAAACTGTTTTTCGGTGATTATTCCTCAACCATCTCGGTTGAGGAATAATCTTCAAAACACTCCTCAGTGTCGTGTGGACACTTATTACCGTGGTAAATTTGGTCAAGATGGCGCGAGTGGTTACGGAGGAGTTCAGCCAACAAACGGCTATGCCGGGTATAAGAGCTTTTTAAATTTAATTTAATTTTTAATAATTTATATTATTCCATGTTGTATATGATTTTGGAATTTTGGGGTTAGAATACAGCATACTGCTACTTAACATCGATACTTAGTGTAAGGGTTTTATTGCGTTTATATTAATGAGTATAGTTTAGGTTTCGTGATGATTCTAACGTTTGTTTTCTCTTTGTTGCAGGTAATTACACATTAATTAGAAGATAACTAGAATATCAGTTTTAGGTAGGGTAAGTACTTGTATTGAAGCAAGTCAAAGCACCTCAGCGAAGTATACCACAAGGGGCACCCAATCTCCTCCTGTGGGTGTCATGCAAGGCAACTACGGGGTAGGTCTATTTTTTTTCATGGGCCATGTTAAAGTGCCCGCTTGACGATAATAGACTCGACCCCTGCTACGTGGATCCAATAAACATGGGTGGTAAAGTATATGCGTAGGAGTAGTGAGGTGTAGGTGAGCACATGAGTAGAGTAGGGGATAACACCTCTTTGGGTAAATTGGTCTAGTGCCGTAAGGTTTTAGGTGGTTCTACTCGGCCATAATATGAACAAGATATATCTACGAGATATTAGAGTATCGGGACTTTTCCGCTGTAATACTCTGCACAGTGTTCTTGGTCAGCCCACAAACACTACGTAAGTTTCACACACTGACGCAACTCGAGGTATTCCTTGCACCTGTTACGTTGGCACTTTATCACGAATGTTCTCCATTGCTGCTCAAGTTGATTTAGTCGAGCGCGAGCGATCACGGGCGCAACTTTATTGAATGCTTAACGATAATGTCGCCGCACTGATGGATTTCCAATCGCATGGTATTAGTCAGCTTTACTCTACTTAACGATTGTTTAGAGGAAGGATACTAAGTAGTTGCTTATATTTAAGCACGACTCAAAACAAATGTGATTATATTTTGACGACTTGCCTTATTAATTTAACAGCAAACCTCAGTGTTATGAGTTGGTTGCATTTTCTCAGGTCATGTTGCAAATCTTAGTTTGTTAAATTACAATTTGGGAGCCTTAATTGGTCGCTATAAGTCAAAATAAGAAAAAACAAACAACATTGTGCCAACATGCGATGGCATCCTAATATTTTCGTCTTGTATTTACGACATCGTTTTGTGATTCAAAAGCGTAATAAGATCTAAGCTACTTCCTTGTAAATGTATTACCCCATCTAATAGAAAACATCTTATCTAATTATAATAATATGTATGTACTTTGGAACCGAACAACTGTGAACGAAAAACTGTAGGTTTAGTCCTGTCTGTTTTACGTCTCAATAACATATATGTAGACGAAAATTTCACCTATCTTGGACAGCTACAGGTAGGTCGGTTGGTGGAATATTCCCCCTCGAAAGGGAATATCATGGGTTCAAGTCCGACCCTAGATGTGGACATTTCCCATTTCAAATTATTCGAATTTAAAAGGAAAAGTTAGCGTATTTTAAAAACCTATGTTTAACATTTGTGAACATGAGTGAGGAGGACTGCAATCCCGTCGATATGTAAAATACCATTGGGACCATTAACGCAGCTTTAGAGCACGACTGTCGTAATGTGAGCTATAAAATAGCAATCTTATATTTGTCGCGATTTTATGTGCACTTTAAATAAAGATATTTATAGGTGTACAATTGGGCGCTTACTGTTTTACGAGGGGTTGTAAAACCCTACATGTAAACGTCTCGCGTCTCTGTGTTGGGGTGGTTCCACGACGACGGAACGAAAGTGAAAGAAACTGCCCACTTTTGCTATTATTAGAAGTACAGAAAAGCTTTGTTAACTGTGCGATATTTAACTTTTTATGTAAAAGGTAACTAGTTACATTGTAGTGATATTAGATATTTGATGCCTGATAATATTGGTACATACATTTTTATCAAATATCAGGATATTTGTAAGAAGAATTGAGCTTACAGTTTTCTTTTTCGCTGAAATTGGTTAAAACTTTATTTACCCACAATAAGTATTTGTTAATTATATACCTTGCTACACGACTTTCAATTATTTGTTCCGTTTTCAGTTTAGTTGCTTCAATGTGTAATTATTTCTTAAAAAACCGGCCAAGTGCGAGTCGGACTCGCCCATGAAGGGTTTCGTAGCCGCAAGTAAAATTTTTATACTTGAGTTGATTGAATGAAAGGTAAATTGCGGTTTATGATTTATGGCGTATTAAAAAAAAACTACTAACTAGATCTCGTTCAAACCAATTTTCGGTGGAAGTTTACATGGTAATGTACATCATATTATATTTTTTTTAGTTTTATCTTTCTCTTATTTTAGAAGTTACAGGGGGGGGGGGGGGGCACATTTTACCACTTTGGAAGTGTCTCTCGTGCAAACTGTTCAGTTTAGGAAAAAAATGATGTTAGAAACCTCAATATGATTTTTGAAAACCTATCCATAGAAACACGTAAGGGTTTAATGAAAGAAAAATTGAGTTTCAGTTCCAAGTATTATTGCCCCCAGATTTTATGTTTTTTTTAAATTATATTTTTGTGTAAAACCCTTAATGCGGTTCACAGAATACATCTACTTACCAAGTTTCAACAGCATAGTTCTTATTGTTTCGGAAAAAAGTGGCTGTGACTTACGGACAGACAGACGGACAGACAGACATGACGAATCTATAAGGATTCCATTTATTGCCATCTGGCAACGGAACCCTAAAAACGAATGACTTACCAAAAACAGTTTAAAAAAAAATGTTCCAGGTCATATTACACAGCGCTAACTAGACCAGAATGAGGTCATATAATTATATATAACAAGGAAATATCCGGACCAATTCAAATATTCATCACACATAACATAACATAACATAACTTCACGCCTGTATCCCCGAAGGGATAGGCAGAGGTGTATTACACACCCACGATTCGCCAGTTATGTTAAGGGCCCAATGTAATAGGGGGCGAGCCTATTGCCATCTACCGGGCACATTATGAAGCATGCGATAATTAACATATATTAATGCACACATAACTACGAAAAGTCAGAGGTGTGTGTCCAGGGCGACTTGGGATCGAACTCGAGACCTCGTCTAAGCAGTGCGTTACGTATGCCACTAGACTATCGCCGCTACTAATATTCATCATCATGCACATATTTGCACTGAGGTGAAATCAAACCTCTAACTTAACAGTCGCTACACACACACGTAACACAGGTGCAAACTAACTATATGGTCAAATGTACATGGTTTTATGTAGGTAGCACCGCTATGAGACGACGCCTCTGAAATTCAGTTAAAATTTCAGAAATCCTTTTAGTAATCGTTGAAGCACATAAAATATCTATTAGACAATATCGATACTTAGAAGCTGAATTTAGAACGTTATGATGAATGAAACGCGGTGCCTAATCACGGCTAGAGCCGGAGCGGCGCGCGGCGGCCAGCCGGCGGCTCACCGAGAGTAACAGGTGGCGGTAAGGCGCACTGGAAGCATATGACGAGGGCTACACTCACAGAGAGCTTGCGATGGCTTGAACGACCCAGAGAAGGAGAGCTCAAATTTAAATTGATCTCATTCTCGCGTTCCGTACCTTTTTTTTCTCTTCTTGCGGAAATCCCCTCAGGTACCCCCCCGCTATCGGGGTGCGAGGGATATGCTTTATGGGCAACCTTACATCTTAAGACTCAAGACGACGTGCGGTTTTAGTCGGTTCGAGTCCGACATAACCACCCTCGCTGGCCGGCGGGAAGGGTAACCGTGGCGATTTTCGCCAAATAAAAAACACTAAAAGGCACAGTATAGGCGGACACAAATCTGAAAAATCGAAGATCATAAAAATCTGTCCACCCGTCATCGCAGTCATCACTAAAACGACGTTTTTTTTATATATAGATATGTATGTAGTTACAAAAAGAAAATTATCTAATTATGTATATCCGCATTCTAGAACCCACAACACAAGCTAGTTAAACTATGCTCACTTTGGGCACATGAATAAAAAAGTATATATTCTGTGCTTTGGGTCTAGATAACGCTGTGTAGAATGTCGCAGGAGCTTCATCAAATTAAAATGGTTAGATATCGTTACCTCAAGCATTTCATGTACTTTATAAAAGCTTTTTCACAATTCAGGACCCGGCCCGCTAGTATAAATTTATATGTAAAAACCGTTCCTACGAAGATAATATTGTCCAAGCTAAATGTATCTGATAATTTTGTAGCAGATACCCCAGGCTATTGTGTGTACCGAAATATGGTTTCGGATAATAGAATAAATTATACCGAAATTTCATGTATTTTAAATATCACATAAAAGGAAGGATTTCTGGATTTACCAGCATGTAAATGCAAAGTCGTAAGAGTATATGTAAATGGGAATATGCTCAGGGCCAAAATGTGCGAATATTGTGATTCGGAAAATGTGTAGTGCAAAGCGGATCAGGGCCGGGGTGACGCGCCTGTCCTGGATTTACACTGAATGTACGTACAATGTGCTGTGGTGTGCTGAACTAAACTGTCACCTACCAAAGCCACGTGCAACAGATAGATATCGTTGCATTGTACATGTTTTTGCATTAGCAAGTGATACTAAATTATGCTATTTTATTTTTGTGAAAAAACACTTAAACGGCCTCTGTGGCGTAGCGGTAGTGCATTCGACTGCTACGACAAGGGGCGTGGGTTTGATTCCCGCCCAGTGCAAATATTTTCATATATGAATATGTCTATTTGCATTGGTCTGGGTGTTTCTATATATAATATATATCTATTTACAAAAAAAAAGTTTATAAGTATGTTTATCCGCATTCTGGAACCCATAACACAAGCTAGTTAAACTATGCTTACTTTGGGTCTAGAAAGCGCTGTGTAGAATTTTGTAGAATATTTATTTATTTATTTAATGTCACAAGCAATCAAATAATTTATAATGGTACTAAAAACTAAAATAATTGCTTGCATTTATACACTAAAGGTTCTTGATAACTCTGTGAAAATACTTGATGAAATGAAACCAAATATGTTAAGCGCCATTAAGAAAATACATGTCGGCTCTATAATAGGCCTGCACGGCCCGGCTCTTTTAAATAACACTGGATAGAATATAACAAATAGCTAATTGGCAGTGGCTAATTAGGTACTCGGTTTCAAAGAAGATGACGGATGAACCACCGAAACTTTACATAAACATATAGTCCCGTAATGAGCCACGCACAATCAGTGACGACATTATATTGTACAGAGCGAAATTGTCGGCTTAATATACAAATGTCACATAATACAAACCGCACACTATTATACGTGCTTTTGGTTAACTAAGGAGACTAAACTTTATGCTTCATCACAGCATTTCGATTAGACATAACATAACATAACTTCACGCCTGTATCCTCGAAGGGGTAGGCAGAGGTGTATTACACACCCACGATTCGCCAGTTATGTTAAGGTCCCAATGTAATAGGGGTCGAGCCTATTGCTATCTACCTGTCACATTATTAAGCGAGCGATAATTAACATTTATGAATGCACACATAACTACGAAAAGTCAGACGTGTGTGCCCGGGGCGACTGGGGATCAAACTCGAGACCTCGTCTCAGCAGTCCGTTACTCTCGCTCGAATACCAAATATGTTAGAATGTATATCAGTTACGTGAGGTAATGGTTTGGCTTTATTTCCACTTCAATTATTTAAAAGGTTAAAAGTTTTGATCAGCTATTATTGTGACTGTTTTATCAGCAAACAAACTGAATTGATTGGCTTTTGAAGGTACCCTTGCTGTCACCCGTATGCCACATAGGCTAAGGGAAAAGAGTACAGTGGGAATAAGAAAAGGAAAGGGTGGTTAGTCCTCTGGCATTCCCATAAACTGCCGGTAGAAAAAGCAACATCCTGATACTCAAAGTTGCGAAGTGGTTCGTCCCCGGCTAAGTTAAGTCTCAAAATGCTGCATGCTCAAAAAAACGAAGATTTGCCACTTATATATACGAAATACGAAAATTATCATTGTAAGCAACCCAACGATTTTAGTATTCACGTCCCAAGGATTTGATCAAATCTCATTTTTATTACAATAATAAATGGAATTTGATCGTATTCCTACAGGATTCACCAATTTACAAAAGTTATTAAAATGTTAATCGGATGCGTTCATCTCTGAAATAATCAAATAATTTGATATTGAATTTGATTTGGAATTCGAACAATATAACGAATGTATTACAATTATCATATAATCGTACGTAGGTACTTACTTACAAGAATGACCGATCTCGGTCGGCGTGAGATGTGGTGCGGTGTTCCACAGGGGTCGGTGTTAGGGCCACTCCTGTCACACAACATCAACATCGGCTACGACTGGGTGCTTCGCGGTGACCTCATAGGCGGTGCAACCGTCACATGCTACGCGGACGACACGCTCGTGACGGCGTGCGGCAGGACGTACCGCGAAGGAACCCTAAAGGCCACGGCCGCGGTTGCCCAAGTCGTGGGACGGATCCGGCAGCTGGGTCTCAGGTGGCTCTGCACAAATTTGAGGCCTTATTCTTACATGGGCCACGGAGCGAGCCATCTAATGGATCCAGCTTTATGGTAGGAGGCTTTCGCATCGGCATCGAAAATGAAGTATTTGGGGCTTGTACTCAACGGCCGGTGGATCTTCGGAAAACATCTCCGAAGTTTGGTCCCCAAGTTGAAGCGCACAGCTAACGCTCTGGCACGGCTGCTGCCCAACATGAGGGGACCCGATGACTCCTGCAGGAGACTTCACGGGGGGATTGTGCGGTCCATGACCCTATATAGGTGCCCATTGTGGGCGGAGGCCCTGAAGGCCAATGCCCGACTACTGCGGGAACCGCAGCGGGTAATGGCCAACAGGGTCATAAGGGGGTACCGCACGGAACTCCTTGCCGGAACTCCACCATGAGATCTGGAGGCGAGAGCCCTTGCAGCAGTTTACAAGTGGCGCAAGGAGGAGCGGGACCTGGGACGTAATCCTGTGTCTCGAGAAATCGAGGCCCAGAAATCCCAGCTCCACCAGGCTATCCTGGTGGAGTGGAAAGAACGACTTGGGCAACCACGCGCGAGGTTCGCCGTTGTAGACGCGGTAAGACCCATCATGGAGGATTGGCTCGAGAGGCGACACGGAGGCCTCTCGTACCGACTAACGCAGGTCATCTCCGGCAAGGTGAGCTTCGGGGATCACCTGCATCGGATCAGGATGGAGCCAACGTCTGAGTGCCACCACTGCGACGCGAACGAGGACTCGGGGCTGCACACGCTGGTACAATGCCCGGCGTGGGAGGTGCCGAGGCGTGACCTCGTGGCAGCCATCGGGGTGGGAATACTCACGCTTGACGCCAAGATTGCGGCCATGGTGCAGAGCGCGAGCAAGTAATGCTCGAGAAGGAGGCGGCGGAGCGGGCTCGGGAGAGATTTAAAACCCTCCCGGCCCTCCGGGCCCGCAATATGCGCGCTCCGCGGCGCAGATGACTCAGACGCCAAATGTCGCCCAACGACCTACGTCCTCCATGAGCGCAGGCCTGGGGGTGACAGGTGGAGCCCCTGTCACCTTAGCAGAAGCAGGCAAACCGGGGCAAGACGGGGACATCGTGGTTCCCAAACCCGAGGGGGCCCTCTCGAAACCGGAGATGGCCCTGGGTCAGCCGGGGTGCGAGGGAAATTCCTTATGGTCCACCTTACACCCGGCGTCTGAAGACCCGAGGCGACGTGCGATACTAAAATCACATTAGTGACAATTATTTTGGAAATTATTTATATGCGGTAATTTATTTGAATCAGATATTTATGGCCGCTTGCGTCACAAATACTGCTATTTTTTTTTAAGGACCACAGAAATAAGTGTTGGTTGAACCGATAACACTCAGCGCAGTAATCGAAATGATAACTTGATTACTGTGCCATTTTTGCATGTATTTGTACTGATCGCGGTATAAAGGTGAGAACTGAGTCCATACATTTCCGATTTACGAGTAATACCTCTTTGAACGTTAATCCGGCTCTACTGATCTATCTCCACTCTCCACTATCTAAAGGAAGGCATAGTAGTCGACGATCCCATAATGTGACGATTATCATAACTCTTAGCGAAAGGTCCATCGTAACCATAATTTCTGGCGGCGCGGCAGTCATTCACCGACGACCCACGGTGTCTATGATCTTTTCCTTGATGTTTTATTAACGAGTCTTCTAATATTCGCGCAAAGGTACAAGGCGTATTTCCCTAAAATAAATAGAAGCATACCATAATATATGCACAGTATGTAAATAAATCGTCGGAGTACAACCTTAAACTGAAATCACGCTACAACATACAATGTACGCTGAACACGAATAAGGAGGCGACGGAATAACTCTCACGCTCAAACCGAGCCTCGATTTAATTCTGTAAAATACACGCGCAGCGGAGCGAGCTTCAGCGGGAACTTCATTGGCATTATTGAAAGGAACACATTAGAAACAATGTCGCCAGTATTCAGTAGCTCGGGTATCGGCTGAGGTCGTTATGGTACTCTTCCCGGGGGAAATTAAAAACCAACACCGATTGCGCCCCACCCCCCGCGCCGCACCCCCTACCAATTGAGTCGCAGATCGAGGCGTCTCCGTCACGGCGCTGCTCGACAACCGCGCGTAAGCCGCTTATGGAAAATTATTAAAAGTACTTCTTGTAAGAGTCGCCGCCATTTAGTTATTTAGAGAACGGAACAAAGCGCATAGAAAGCAAGCGAAAGTAAAAGTCGTGGGCGCTTGAGAGATTGCATGAGGGAGACGAATTCATCAGAGTGTGTTTAGAGCAGCAAGCGCTGATGAAGACTAACGATCACCAGGCGTATGATTGATGACGGGCCTGAAGATTATGCAGGGCGGCTGCTGAACGATGTGCCTAGTGAACACATCACAAAGTAAACGACAACTTATCTTCACACAGTAATCTATCAACTGTTTTCAACCAGAATGTTAACAAATCATTTATAGAATTATTTCTTATTTCGGTGAAGTTTACAAACAAAGGAATGGTTGTCAAAGTTTTTCAATGTCCTTGGTACACGCAACTCTCTGCAACCACTTACAAATCTTGCTCGGTACATTTTCGCTCATAATTTAGGAAGGTAATATGTGGTGACGGTGAGATTGCCTAAGGGTTATGTAATCCGAGCCAGTGATTTCAACATAATTTTTAAGCGCAAGTGTACTGAGTTAATGTAAATAGCCAGTGTATAATACTATATATAATACGGACGTATAATACGTATACTAATGTAAATAGTCAGTATATTACAGATTCCCCAGTCTGATTGGAATATAGCTAAGAGCCACAGTGAGGTTTAAAGGAACTAACTAATTTGATGCACACGTGTGCACATACCTAATTATGTATATATATTACCTAAACTAACTGGCTAATGGTAAACTAAATGGTTTAATGTCACGGTATATTGGGAGATCGAATCCGCGACCTCTTAATTCCAAACCCAACTCTTAGCTTGTTACTAAGTGGTTAAGGAGTCGGCCTAACGATCGAAAGGTCCTAGGTTCGAATCCTGGCCATTACACTACCGACGTGAACCCACTCCTAACACAAGCAATTTAGCTTAGCTGGAGGGATTAGGGGGAATTTGTTAGTCATTTCCGTTACTAACTTTGGTTTTATCATCACGCCTGACGCTGTGGTGTTCTGACTAGAAAAACTAAAGAGGTCGCTTTAAATATAAATGACATGAAAAAGTAATAAGATGCCGAAACAAACCTTGCTCCGTTGTAGATAAAAACCTTATTTTGTAATAATATGGTAATGTTCGCGTTCAATTCCCATTACTTTTGGCTTTTTATGTGGAACCTATTTGAATTTGACGCCAAAATCATTTGGTTGGTACTAAATGAACATTGAACGAGAAATGGTAGGAGTGACAATTGTAAAGCTTCTCAGAAATTGATAAGCACAATGGGCAGATAAGCGCCAGCGGAGATAGATAAACGCAAGATATTTCGAAATTCTGCCAAATCTTTGACGAACCTTCTTTTTGCGCGAGGAGCTCAGGCCGTATCAATTACCCTCTCATTTAATATAATATATGTTAACTACATTTCGCATGGTTCGTGCTTTCCCCTTTTCTGTTTCATTCCCCCCACTGGTGTTGCAAGCATCCATGAACCAAGGTAAGCGCTTCTCATTTAGCGGGATGTGTGCGTGTCTGCTTTTTTGCAGAACAAAATACCTAAGACAAATCTTTGGATGTGTTTTATACCAAGTGCACCTGGCTACTTCTCACTTTCATCTAACCGACACAAATACAGTCCAGTTAAATATTAATTATATCACTACCCTACCAATATTATAAATGTAGAAGTCTGTGAAGATGTCTGGATGTTTGGGACTCAATCGCGCTGCAACTGAAAGGATCTAGCTCAAATTTGGCATAGTTATAGATTATAGTCTGGAATAACACATAGGCTTTTTTATCCCGGGAATAGGTAATAGGGAACGGGAGCAGTATTCCACGTGGGTGGAGCCGCGGTCATCAGATTTAAATTTAAATATAGGAATTATCATATATCATTATCTATATATTATCATAATCATCGTTTATTTGTGGAACATAGGTTATTTACAGATCTTATAATAATGTTAGAATGTCCTCTATATTCTACCACATTGTGTGATGTACAAATATTTTAATTTAATTCTATGTCAATTCATGCAATGTCAACGAAATAGTAGTATCAAAGGTTTCAAACAATTAAATAAGTTATGTCAATGACAGCAGTAAAAACAAAATAAAAAGAAAACAAAATAAAAAGAAAATTATGTCAGAAATTAAAACATTCTAAAAAATTATATTAAATTAAATGTCCTTGTCACTGAGATAATCATCAATCGAGTAGTATGCTTTATCGAGCAAGAATGTTTGTACTTCTTTTTTAAACATTTGCAAGTTTTCGGTAGATTTTATGGCTTTAGGTAGTTTGTTGTAGATCTTAGGTGCCATCACAAATATACTTTTATGTAGTAGGGCCGTTTTGGCTGGCACGAGGCATAAATTGTCGGATCTACGACTGCTGGTTATAACTGAGAATTACTCCCAGTTCAGCTTGACAAACATAACTGTTTCAAGGATATACAAACATGGCATCGTCAGTATCCTCAGACTAATGAAGTATGGTTTACATGTTTCAGTGGTTTTAATCTTGCATATGGCTCTAATGCATCGTTTTTGTGCTTTGAATACTAGATCATTACCGGTTGCATTACCCCAAAACATGATTCCATACCTTAAGGTGGAAGCGACTAATCCAAATATGCTGTTAGCACTGCGTCTTTGTTTACAGTTTTGCCTAACATGTACAGCGCATGTGCATGCTGATGTACTTTATTTGTCACCATTTCAATCTGTGCGTTCCATTGTAGAGTGCTTTCAATTTGTAGGCCCAAAAATCTTGTTACCTTAATGTCATTCATTTTTATATCGTTATATTTTATATCTACATTTGTCCTGTTTACTCTTTGACTAAAATCCATTGTATTAGTTTTATTCAAGTTAATTTTGAGATTGTTTGTCTCCAACCAATCAATCCGAGAAGCAATATTTTTATTGATTACTGAATTATTGGTATCAGAAATGTCGCTACCGAATACGACCGTACTGTCGTCGGCGTACAAAGTCATTGGAAATGATGTGGCCGATGGGAAATCATTAATATAAATGATAAACAAAAGTGGTCCAAGTATACTTCCCTGTGGCACTCCGTAGCTTATTGTTCTAGCGTCCGACTTGTAGGAAATCTCAGTCATGGTCCTATTACATATTTTATTTATTACTGTAATTTGTTGACGGTTTATGAGGTACGATTTTAGTAGATTGGACAAATTTCCTCGAATACCGTACGCATTTAATTTCTCAATTAAAATTTTATGGTCCACATAATCGAATGCTTTTGTCATGTCCATATATAATGCTTGAACTGGCTGTCTTTTATCCATTCTAAAGATAATTGTATTTAAAAAGTCATAAATGGCTACATTTATAGATTTATTTTTACGAAATCCTTTTTGTTTGTCTGTAAACAAATTATTATTTTCAAAGTAGTTCCTGAGACTATTATGAATAACTTTTTCGAATATCCTTGAAAAGACTGGCACCAGAGTTATTGGCCTATAGGAAGTCATATTTTCTTTATTTTCTTTTTTGTAACGAGGTTTAATTATTGAGAGCTTTAATTTATCCGGAAAAATATCGTGTGCAATACAGTTGTTGACAAGAATGCATAGTACGGGAGCAATGATTCTAGAAACATTTTTCACAATCTTGGTACTAATGCCGTCATATCTTGTACTGGCTGTGTTTTTTAGTTTCATAATTATTTGATGTATCTCTTGTGGTATTGTAGGCGGCATGAACATTGATGATATAGTATTTGGAAGGCAAGATTTACGGTTATTTATGGTGGTAGGAGTTACTATGTCTGTATAAAAATTATTAAAAGCTTGCGCAATCGCGGTTGGATTGGTCAAAATATTTTGGTCAGTTTTTTTTTTTTAAAGAATATTAGTAACCGAGATTACTAATATTCCCCTAACCCCTCCAGTTGATTTGATACGTTCAATGCTGTCGTTCGGGAAATTGATTTTGTTTCCATTTATTATTTGCCAGGTGGCTTTACATTTGTTTTGTGCAAGGTGTAAGGAGTTCGTATTTCGTGACCGTTGTGTATATTGTATTATCTTTTTAAGTCTGCTAGATAGTGCTTTAAAGTTGCTTTTATTTTCTTTAGTCGGATGTTGTCTATATTTCCAAAGTAATTGACGCTTTCTCTTACAACAAGTTCTAATACCACGAGTTATCCATTTGGATTTTACTTTGATTGATTTTTTTACTCTGACATTTGGAAAACACAGATTATAGAATAATGAGAATGTTTCGTGGAATAAGTTAAAAGCAATATTTGGATCTGTCTCCTCATATACATCAGTAAATTTGAGGCATTTCAAGCACTCAATAAATTTTTCCATATTTTCTTTGCAAAAGTCACGTCGATATACAAACCAGTGGTCATATCTACAAGTTTTGGTTACACGAAATTGTAATAGCTGAGCTGTGTGGTCTGAAACAGCTAGTTCCAAAACCTTACTTTTACTTCCACATATGTTATGTAAGATGTTGTCAATACACTTGCCGCTGGATGGCCGTGTTGGTGTATTTATAGCACATTTTATATTAAATCCGTCTAGTAACTGTATAAATTGACGTGAAAACGTAGTTTTTTTCAATATGTCAACGTTAAAATCTCCGCAGACGATGACTTTTTTATTATTATTAAATGAAATCAAATTTAGTATGTTGTCGAAACTATTTAGAAAAATATCAAACTTATTTCTAGCGTCTCTATTTTGCGGGTTCTTATATATACATACAACTATAATATTATATAATATATATATATATAATATATATATATAATAACTTTGTATTTCATTCCAGTTTTGACCATTATACAGGAACAATCATCTCTAGATTTCCTAGTAAAATATGTGGCTAGTTTAAAATTAGGAATATACAATAACATATAACATAAACTCACGCCTATATCCCCGAAGGGGTAGGCAGAGGTGCTAGCACCCACATTTCGCCAGTTTATGTTTAGGTGGCGAGCCTATTAACATTAACCGGGCACTTATGAACCTGCGATAAATACACACATAACTTTAAAAAGCATCGGAAAGTCATTGGTGTGTGCCATGGTAAAACGTGGGATCGAACCCGAGACCTCGTCTCAGCAGTCCATTACCCATACCACTAGGCTACCGAGGCTGGTTACAATAAGTTTACGTCTGATACCATCATATTGTGCTCGCAAAAACATAGAATATCAACATCCATACCTTTCCTACATCAATCCTCTAAACACACTGTAAACATGTTAGATTTACTTATAAGACCATCGATATTTTGATGCAATATAATGATGCTATTATACACAAAAACATAGAATATCAACATCCATACCTTTCCTACATCAATCCTCTAAACACACTGTAAACATGTTAGATTTACTTATAAGACCATCGATATTTTGATGCAATATAATGATGCTATTATACACAAAAACATAGAATATCAACATCCATACCTTTCCTACATCAATCCTCTAAACACACTGTAAACATGTTAGATTTACTTATAAGACCATCGATATTTTGATGCAATATAATGATGCTATTATACACAAAAACATAGAATATCAACATCCATACCTTTCCTACATCAATCCTCTAAACACACTGTAAACATGTTAGATTTACTTATAAGACCATCGATATTTTGATGCAATATAATGATGCTATTATACACAAAAACATAGAATATCAACATCCATACCTTTCCTACATCAATCCTCTAAACACACTGTAAACATGTTAGATTTACTTATAAGACCATCGATATTTTGATGCAATATAATGATGCTATTATACACAAAAAAGCTGGTTTGATGTTGAAATGTCTTCTGCGGATGTATTTTCATACTGTTTTTTTTTATTTTATTTTTATACCACTAAGGTGGCAGACAAGCACACGGCCCACCTGATGGGAAGCGGTTACCGCGGCCTATGGACGTGTGGAACACCAGTGGCGTCACACTCGCGCTGCCGACCCTGTAAAGGAAAGGGGATGGGAAAGGAGCTTGGGAGGGGATGGGAAAGGAGTTTGGGAGGGGATGGGAAAGGAGTTTGGGCTCCGGCACTCTCACTCACTAAACGGAACGCAACAGTTCAAATACTATTGCTTGGCGTCGATATTCTGTGAGAGGGTGGTGCTTCCCCGGTCGAGTCGGCCCATTCATGCAACGGCCAAAATGACTGTTGCTTGACTCTACCACCGTCAAAATTTTCTAAATCTGATTTTCTACTAATGGTAATTCACGGAATAAGAATGTATCTATGTCAATTAAAATATTATCTTGAATCCTCCTATATAAATCTCGCATTCCGTTTTTATTTATTTTGCCAGTGTTATATGAAAACATGTCATGTGTCAGTGTTAAATTACTGTCAAAGAAGTATCCGTAGTCATTTTTCTGTATGTCCGAAGATAACAGACCATTAAACATATCCACCCTGTAATTATACATTAGAGCGCTTTTATATAGGTGGGTGCACAGATAATTTTGTTGGTGTGTATAATGCTTTGTAGGGAATGTTTTAAGGTATTTATTAGGTCTATGAGATGAGTCTCCCTTTTGAGATCATTTTCTCCCAGAATTATAATGCAGTAGTCATTTAAGGTGAAGCCTCTCAGTTTATCTTGTAGGTTGCTTAGCCGATCTCTTAAGTTTGAATTTGTCATTTTGTAGTGACAGTATTCGAATAAGTGTGTTCTTATGTTGCTGCTACTAATTATGCATTATTTGATTTTTTTGTGTTGATTATTCATTTTAGAATTTAGAAGTTTTGTATGTTTAGAATGTGAACACCGGGATTGCTCACTACTAATATTGGATGGCATTGCAACTGGCTTTGTGGATGGTGGTGTCCGTGCGGAGTTGTCGGTCTGAGTACCTATAGTGTGCATAGTGGAGGCTATTTGTGGTTTGTGACGCATTCTAATATGAAGCGTATATAATCTTCAACACTTCTGCAAAGAGTGTTCGCTATCTTATACATAATTCCGTTTGCGTTTGCGTTAAGAGAACTCCAAATATCCGATAGTCACGAGCAGTTCTCTGGTTACTATGTAGAATATTGCAAGAGTTAAGCAAGTGGATGTTCTTAGTCACTTACAATGATGAAGGGCACTTCAAAGTTTAGCGTTCTGGGGCGGTGATACTAATGAACCAACGTGTAGATAGAATTCAATTCTTGTCAGCTGACAGCTAAAGGTCTAAACAGACAGCTAGAAAGCTGTCCGTTTAGTGCGGAGTTGTGTTTTCACTTCCGAATATAGAACTACCCTCTCTATTTCATCTCATCAGACCAGCAGTAACTCGGCTACCTTCAATGACTGAGTTTCGTTTTACGTGAAAGTGAATCTTCTGAATAAGGTTTATCTCATCAAAACATTTTCATGTGTCTATAGGAACAATGCAACCATGCCGTCTGATTAATTGATCAAAAGATAAAGCAGAGAATTGCACGATCGATAGTTACATGCGGTTTTGAAGAGATTCCATGAAGATTGGTAGATATAGTGACCAGATCCTGTACTTCGAAGGCAAACCGCCACTTTCTGCAATAGGTCTGAAGTCGGGGTAAAAATAGCATGTGTTTATCATTTCAATATAAATATATACTACTATACGACACTATACCAATGAAGGAGTGATTAGTGTACTTGAAAAGCGTGGCTAGGTTGTAAGGCCAAACAAACTATGCAAGTTGCGACAAACAGCGACTTGCGAACAATTACACGCCGCCGTTGAGAATATAACTTCACAAGATACTATGTAGGTGCGTAATGTATGGCTCCGTGTCGAGAAGACAAAGTGTTGATTGTGTTCCTTGTGATTTATAATACCATTTGGACAATTTATTTGTGTATGCCAGCTATGGGGCGCACAGATAGGCACGGCGGTGTCACAAGCCGCAGTGTTACTGGTTACTTATCATGAGTTCTTGACGCGATACCTGATGGCCCGCCAATAATGCTCTTCACTGCACGTGCGTAAGTGGCGGTAGGGCTAGCGGATTATTTTGTTTATTGTTCAAGGCACAAACATTTAGTTAATGTAAAAGTCAAAGATAATAATGAATTATTCTGTATAGAATACTTACTAAACGTCAAAACAAAAATAGTCTAATGTTTAGCAAACAGACTACCAAAACTTGGCTCCAAACTTGGCTCTGTCCTGAGAAGACTGCGGCAAGAAACTCAGCTGGATGTTTTTTTTGGTCTATTTACAAACATGTTTACTTGATCTAATTACAATATTTTATTTGAGTAGCATATTAAGAGAGCAAACATTTCATATCCAAGTGTAACATCGTCGTATGAAGTAACGGTATTATATTGTGTCCTATTGTATTATATCGTGTCGATGTCACGTAGAGGAACGAATATGTGTAGTATCTGAATAGGTCTGATTAGTAAATGGGTGTGGTGTTGGTGTTCTCTGGTGAGATTATCGAACAAGAATAGAACTATTTTAAGTTATTTGAAGGTGATGAAATGTATTTTTTAATTGTTTCTGATGAAGAAAGTTCTGATATAAATTATTGTTTCAAAAAGAAAAAAATAAACAATTTAAGCAAATATAATTTTTAAACACGATTTTATTGTAGACAATGGCACCTCAACATATGGTCATGTTATATAAAAGTCGCCTGAACGTGCAAGCAATATTTCATAATTGACATTAGGGATCAGTAACGGTAACAAGTGACTTCTACGATACACAACAAACAAGTGTACTATTTTACAGGAACCATATTTACGCTACTCAAATATTTCTCATATAATAAATAAATGATGGGAAGCACATGCTATAAACCTTGAATAATGCAAATAATATTATATAATGTTTGCCATTGTTAAATTATACATAATGGCAATGATAATACGGGTAAACATTCATTGGGCAACTATAGGAAAAGCAAACGTTCCGTAGGTTAAACTTTCTTAAGTTAAACATTCATTCGGTCAAATCTAAGAAAGTGAAAAATTATGCTGAGATCCGTTAATAGGTAGAATGAGTTTTGGTAAAATTAACGGAACTCATTATAGCCCAAATTATTACTTATGCAAAAAGCACCCCTAAAATGTGTGTTGTATGGCTATTATCAGTATTACAGGGTACAGGGACGTGTAAGTATTGCCTTAAAGGGTAAAAATTAGGGAGCTTCGCTCCAGGTTTACAATGTATTTAATGCCTATAATGGCTAGGCCTGCACCGCACCATGTAACACTCATACTCACAAGTACCAGTGTTATCTCTGTTTACTTTTGTAACCATACATACCAATACCGATTGCTTACATCACTGTTAGACATACTTTATAGTTGTTAATTTAAATACAATTTATAATATTTAAATATATAATTAATATATGTAATATAATTTATAATTTAAATAATATGATTTAGCCACCAACCCCATACAGTAGCCTGTTGGAGGTGATTCATTCGTGCACTTCTATAGCACCGGCGTAAATATTTCTCACCGGTTCTCACATTAAATTAAATCAAAACTCTGTAAAATCTATTTTCCCACCACGCAAGTCCTTGGTGGACTTGCACCGTAGATTCTCCTCACAAAAGGTACTATAGCAAAAAAATTGATAAAAGTAGTTACATATATAGTTATGATGCAGTAACTGCAATTACCAACTATTGACGCGATATTGTATCCAAACGCGAGCGCTGCCAGTTGTCGGCACCCCATCGCCTCACATAATGCGTTAGATTAAAAATGGCTCGCTGCCCAAAAACTTAAAATGTCGTCGTTTGTACGTCTCGTGCCGGCACTTCCAGCCGGCGCTGTGCACCACATGGGCTGTTTCATTTTGTTTGTTATTGTTCTAAAACCTACGTAATGTGGAGTGAATACGTGACGTGCAATAGAATGATGCACGCTGCCTAAAGTCAATGCATACTGCATACCATTGGTTCAGTATCGGTTAGGCTGCACAATAGTTGAATGACAATATATATTTAATCTTGATTATTTTAATCTGACAGTTTCGGGTGAACTAGACCTCACATCTATTTCTACAGGAGACCTATAAAGTGAATTAAGGATAGGTATACTTTGTGCCCCGAGGGGGCCATCTCAAGAGATGGCCCAGGGTCAGTCGGAGTGCGAGGGATACACCCTCTATGGCATCTGTAAACCCGAGACGGCGTGCGGTTTTAGTCGGTTCAAGCCCGACATAACCGCCCCCGCTGGCCGGCAGGGGAGTATCCGAAGGGATTTCCGCAAGAAAAAAAAAAGGTATACTTTGTGTAAGGTTCAGATGATGGTAATAGATTCGCCCTAACTTATATAAAACGTAAATAATATGTAAATAGAAGCCAAGGGCAGCGCTCAGCGACGAGATGTTTTGCAATTCCAAGTACTATTGTAACTTATTTCATTAAAACTTTGTTCACGCAATCAAGTGACACTCTAGTTACGCGGCCACTGCCCACTGCCGAACCCATCACATATTATCACTTTGTTACTCGCGGGTCTCTTCAGTGACTGTATATCACCGAAGGCGAAATATATATAGAAAGTCAAAAATAATAACACTTTGTCCATCGACCTCAGTGTTGCAACGGTAGCGGGGGGTTCAGTGGTGTAGCTGCAATCGCCTTCCAGGTTGAGAAAAGAGTATTTAGTTTTGTATTTTTTTAATAATATTTTAGTCATGGTACAGAATTTTCGGCTTGAGCGGGGTCTGTAAATACAATTACCTTTTGAATTACCCCCTCGAGAATGTACAAACGTGAGTACTTTGCTCAAGACGTAAAACTTAAAATTTCATACACAGGAGTGGCAACTATATAAATTTATTCAAAACAATAAGAGTGTATATATTTGATAATATAAAGCTATTATTCAAAAATGTTTAACAACAAAAATAAGCCGTGATGTTTTTCCTGGCCATGAAGCAAACTCATTCCAAGCGAAGATACATTCGCGGAATCCGTTGTTCCGCGCGGAACAATAGATTTTGCGATAAAAATAATAAGTAAAGTAGCGCGCGGATCGAAGACCAGGCTACGCTTCGTAGCACCCAGTTACTCGCTCCAGCGACGCTGTAGCATCTCGTAGCACGCACCGTAGACAAACGCTACGAATGCGATTCCGGGCACATTACTTGCCGTGACCCGATACAAACTACAGTTTTAATGGATGAGTGAAAGTGGAATTTAGTATAATAGTACCATCCATAATGTGGCGTCGAGTAAGTGGCCCGTTAGGGGCTTACCCGGGTCTCGAGGGAGCCCGTAGCTTGGTACTGGGCTGAGTTTATTTTATTCTAATAAGATACCAAATTACTACCCGAATTACTACTATTACCCGACTATGACTTTGATTGTGTTAACTCAAATTACTTAGAATTCTGAACCCTTCATAAACCTCGGTAACTGCTTACACTCAAGTGGAGTGTATATATGAGTATGTACAAAATGTAAATGTAAAAATGTAAATAAGGAGTATATTATCTTCTATACTATTGTAAAATCATAAATTATTTGTGTTTGTATATTGAAAATTTATAAACAAATACTTGGGTTAAGTAAAATGAACGATTTTAAATCAAACATTTTTTTTGGAATTCTTGTCTGATAGTTCGCGATTGATGCAAAACTACTGAACGGATTTTATGCGGTTTTATCTATTAGAAAAGTCACGGTCAGACTTAACATCTGCCGTATGTTTGATTGTAATTGGTTAAGTGGAACTGGAGAAATTACAGAAAAACCATAATCGAACTCTGCGCGGGCGGAGCCGCGGGCATCAGCTAGTATAGTATTAAAAGTCTCACCACACTAACATTTAAAAAGTGAAGTTGTTGCGTATACGAGACCATATGGGTGCGTTCACATCACGAAGCAATGTCGTGACTATCTAATGACGTCGACCGGGACGCGGGACGGCTGGGAGGCTGCGCCGGACTTCCGGGGTGTAACGAGTTCCAC
This sequence comes from Cybosia mesomella, assembly GCA_946251805.1. Classification (NCBI taxonomy): domain Eukaryota; kingdom Metazoa; phylum Arthropoda; class Insecta; order Lepidoptera; family Erebidae; genus Cybosia; species Cybosia mesomella. The sequence continues at coordinate 380,354 of OX276396.1, forward strand.
ACGTTCGCACGATAGGGGGCTCCCATATCTAACCAGGGAAACATGTACTAGAAGGAAAATAAAGATATTACTAATCGCCGACGAGTTTATGGTCCCCTGTTGATGCAATCGTTCTTAGGTAATGGTGACCGTCATAAAAAGGACCTCACAATATACATATGTATAATACAGAGTTGTACACTGTAATTGTACTGTATAATATATTTACGTTGTTAATTACATTACTGATACAGGAAATGTCATTTAATTTAGTTTCATAATATTACGATATGGACATTTCCTGTAATTCATTTTGGACCACGATTTGTTTACACATACATGTAAATAATTTACATTTATTTTACCAATAAAAATACAATTAAATTTAAAACTAAAGTAAGTAAATTAAACTAATCTAAATTATACACTAAAAAGATTTAAAAACTCTCGTTAATTGAATAAACTTGTGTTCCAGTGGAACACAAGTTTTATACGGACCACGGCCAAACAGCAGCAGTATATTCTGCATGCAACGCCGTGAAAGCCTAAAGATTGACATTGAAGTAATATGATTAAATTATTATAAATAACTTAAATAAACCTACAATAAAATAAATAATTAAAAGAAACCTTAACCTAAAATGCTTCGTGGAATTACTCCATACCTCACAATTGAATCAAACATATAAAAATCTAGTGTCACAGTGTCGGTGGTTACTCTTTGGGAGCAACTGCCATCTGACTCCCGACCCTTAGAAGAAAACCTGCGCCAGAGCATCGTCCATTAACCAGCAGGTGTATCGTTTAACAGGTGCGGTTGGTTTGAATCCCGAAAAAATCGATGGTGCACCAAAACCACCCTTATTGAAACTCGTAAAACTAAAAACTAAAATCACAATAGGTATGGGAATATACCCGATGACTCCTGCAGGAGACTACAGGAGTGAAGTGTGCGGATGCTGCGCGCTCCGCAGCGGGTGATGGCCATCAGGGTCGTCCGCGGGTACCGCACGATCTAGCCGGAACTCCACCATGGGACCTAGAGGCGAGAGCCCTTTCGCAACTGTACCAATGGCGAAACGAGGCGCAGGAGCAGGGACGGAACTCCGAGCCTCCAGAAGTCGAGGCCGTGCAGTCAAAGCTCTGCCAGGCCTTCGTGGTGGAGTGGAAGGAACGACTTGGGCGACCAAGCGCAGGACACGCCGCAATAGCGGCGGTAAGGCCCATCATGGAGGATTGGCTAGAGAGGCGACACGGAAGCCTCTCGTAAAGACTGACGTAGGTGATCTCCGGTAAGGGGAGCTTCGGGGACCACTTGCATCGGATCAGGAAGGAGCCAACGCCTGAGTGCCATCACTGCGACGCGAGCGAGGACTCAGGGCTGCACACGCTGGCGGACTGCCCGGCGTGGGAGCCGCCGAGGCGTGACTTCGTGGCAGCCATCGGGTTGGGATTCCTCTCGCTCGGCAGCATGATTGCGGCAATGGTGTGGAGCACAAGCGCGTGGGCCGCCACCTCCTCCTTCTGTGAGCATGTAATGCTCGCGAAGGAGATGGCGGAGCGCGCCCGGGAGAGGTTTAGAACTTTCCCGCCCCGCCGAGCCCGCAACATGCTCGCCACGCGTCGCAGGCGACTTAGGCGCCGGAGGTCGCTCAACGACCTCCGTCCTCCATGAGCGCAGGCTTGGGGGTGGCAGGTGAGGCCACCTATCACCCCAGCAGGAGCCGGCTGGCACGGTGGGCCAACTAGCGCCCCTCCCCCAAACCGGGACAGGACGGGGACACCGTGGTTCACAAACCCGAGGGGGCCACCTCGAAACGGGAGATGGCCCAGGGTCAGTCGGGATGCGAGGGATATGCTGTATGAATAACCTTGCACCCCGGCGTCTGTAGACCCGAGACGGCGTGCGGTTTTAGTCGGTTCAAGCCCGACATAACCGCCCCCGCTAGCCAGCGGTGGTATCCGAAGGGATTTCCGCACGGAAAAAAAAGGTATGGGAATATACTTATAACTACTCGTATAATGATTTTTGTGAGTCCTCAATAAATTTACTTATTTCTTCGTTCCCTATTATTCCTATTATCGCTTCTGCGATGCAAGCGTTCAGTGGCAATTTCTTCGATTCCCTTCCTAACTAAACCTTAAGAACCCACATTATCTCAATTCCCCATAAATGTGCGCGGCGAGGTAACGCAGCCTCTCAGTAACATTGAACTTATGAGGAGGCCATATCTATTTGAATAAACGAATGTACTTAATGCAAAGTGCTGTGCTATTAACACATTCACAAAGCGTCTTCGCCTTAAGAAGAACCAAACAATGGCTTAACAGGATTTTAGTCTATTATGTCGGGGAGCGTGAGTAACTTGAGAGTGAGTATTCTCAAATCTCATAAGCTCAGTATACTTAAAGATTATAAGTGTTGGAGTATGATGGTTATGGCTCAAAACATACGTTGTACGCAACCTGCTTACCTCATACCCTTCTAGAAGTGATAATTTTATGGCCCGCGTGGTGTGGCCGTAGTACGTTCGACTGCTACGTTGAAGGTCGCGGGATTTCTGCTCAGTTAAAATATTTGTATGCATATATCAAAAAATATAATCCATATAAATATGTCCATCCCATTGCTTTGGATCTCTTCGTGATGCAAGTGTGATATATCTTAGAATATGTATTTAGGGCTACCTTGTTTCAAAAGGTAGCAGATACTTTTGGCAATATGAAATTTGACCATTTTGATAAAATTGGTTACTCAATATCGACGTTTAGTAGTAGCATGCTGTATTCCTACAGTTTATGAGACTGCCGTGGACCTTTCTCCCTTCCCCAAGAGTATTATTTTTTTTACGTGCGGAAATCCCTTTTGGATACCCCTCTCCGGCCAGCGGGGGCGGTTATGTCGTGATACGGGATACCGCACGGTATCCTGCCCAAGTGTCTATTGCCGGGCACCCCGGGTAAGCCTTCGAAAGGATAACCCCAGGGCTACCGGGCCGGCGGACCTTGACCACCAGCGCGGCCTCGCCTGGTGGGCTCGGGTTTTATCCCGCGTCGGTGAGTAGGCAGGCGTGTGTAGGATACACACGACACGCCTCCGCCACGGCCTGCTTCTGTAAGGACGGCGAGTCAGCCAACTGCCGTCCTCAGGCCCCGATCATGCTGGTCGGTAGTCCCGGGCGTAGACGAGACGTAACTCGTAGGGCAGGGTCCTCTCCCGCTCCCTCTCCGCCGTCTCTTCCGCGCGCATTACCTGCTCGCAGAAAGAGGCGGCGGCGTGCCACTTGCTCCCATCGGAGACCACGGCCCTCACCATGGTCTCCAACGAGAGAACGTCCACGCCCAGGACCGCAACGAGATCCCGGCGTTGACTCGCCCACGCAGGGCACTCCACCAACGTGTGGAGCGCCGTGTCTTCGCCAGGTTCCTCGCAGTGCTGGCACTGCGGCGTTGTCTCCCGGTGGATGCGTCATAGATACTTACCGAAGCATCCGTGTCCGGTAAATATCTGGCACATACGGTAGGAGAGGTCACCGTGGTGCCTCTCCAACCACTCCTTCATGATCGGCCTCACCGCCGAAATGGTGAATTCCCCCCCCTTGGTTGCTCAAGTCGCACCCTCCATGTCTCCATGAGTTCCCGGCGGAGCTGTGATCGCTGAGCCCTAATTTCTCGGTCCCCAAGAGTATAATATTAACAAGTACCATGGCCTTTGAACTGCATCAGTATATTACGCCTCTTATGTAGCCCTATGTTGCGTAATACGAAATAAAGATTATATTATATCTCTGTAGCGCTTACCTTGCTGCTCGTAGCGTTTACGTAGCACCTCGTAGCACGCCAGGGCTTATTGCGTATTATCCGACACACTCCTTACGCCTCACGACACATACGTTATTTACTTTCTATACACATTTGTTTATAAAGTATAGCTACAGTTGCTTTCCAACTTTATATTAAGCATAAAAGTTAGCAAAAGATAAATATAGAAACAGAATTATCAAAAATATCTTCATGATATTAAATAGTTGCACAATATGAGTATAAATAGGCAGAGGTATAACAACATTGGATCACCCGAGGTACTTTTCCAAGATTTTGTGTTACTACTGAGAATTTCTTGTAAGAAGAATTCATAAACACTTTGTCAGATCCGGATATCAAACTTGAAATTTCATACATAACAGTCGCAACTCACTCACAATGCACTGCCACGTTTGCATAAAATTCATCATTTTGTACAATTTTTATCGTGACACATTGCATCAATATCAATGAAAGCCTTTTGCGTTCGAGACTTGTACCTCTGAGCCACCTGGACCAGTGTGTAAGTGCCTGCAACTATAATTTTTTTTTTTTTTATATTTAGGACACGTCAATTTGACTTCACCTCGTCTGATGGTAAGCCGAAGGTAAAGTCTCAGGAAAGAGGGTCACCATTACATACACGTACCATGTTAACAATGGTGGCACTCAGCTTGACGGCCTCATCAGAAGAGGATTGTCGTCGCAGCACCGCGTGACACCCACCGGTCCCACTAGTGCTGCGATCACAATCCCCCTGCCCGGCTATGCACTTGCTGACCCCTGAACGCAATCAAACCGAAATTGGATTACTATGGAGGGTTTTTCACAATCATGCACGGTGGTACCTACCCGGCCGAATATTGTGACAAATTTGTGTCATCAAATTTCTACCACCTGTATAAACTTAATATAAAAACGGCTAATATATTAATACGGTCATTACAAATGTTAGTGGGTAACTAATTAGAAAACAATTAATGGTAAAGCTCTTGAATATATACTAACTATGAGTATAATGAAACGATGCACAAGGTTCACCTACTCGCCGGGGAGTACGCGCAACTCGAGATCTATTCCCTCGCATTCTTCACATACATTAGGGAATAAAGCTGAAATACTGAATAACTGGAACAGCTGAGGAATGCAAAGGTGTTTCTGCGTTCTTACACAAGTACATGTACACATATAGAGTGTGGAATATATTTCACTTACCTGTGTTTTTGTAAATATATTTACTAACACCACATTGTCAGTGCCTGCATTCCGGACAGAGAATATTCTGACAGTTTTACCAGCATAAATGTTTTATCTAATCTTATGAAAAACCTTCAAGTATAAACTTAGCTCTTGAGAAATGTAGGTTATTGAGCTGAGTGAGACGAAGTCGAGCGAAAGCTCATCATACCAGGCTTCAGGATTTTCTTTGTTACAGGTCTCCTCCTAAACTACTAATCCAATCAGAACCGAATTTGGCATGGTTTAAGAGGTCAATCGGAGGAAGGTACATGGATATATTTTGAAAAAATGAATGATACCACAGAGGAATGATCACCGTTAAAAAAATTCCAGATGGAATTACATAATAACCGCTCGAGACACTGTGACCAAACTTTACACGCTCAGAAAACATGTCCAGAGTTGTGACTTTCAAAAAGAATTTTCAAAATCGGACTTGCCACGAAGGAATGATCACTGTTCAAAATTTTCAAAATCTGATTGTCAAATCACGATGTCTCACTCAGCTCAACATTGCAAGCAGCGATTCGCCTTGCAGACCTAGTAAATAAATACGCTAGCAGGAAATTTAAAACACTATGTGAACAAAAGACTCGATATTTTTTCGTAATATTTAGTTACATTTGAAAGATAAAGTGTGTTAGAACTACGCGCTGTCATCATTTATGTTGAGGCAGTAGCTGCTGATGTCATTCTGATGCGAAGATCATTCTTTGATAAAGTCCCTGGGAGAATTTTTCAACGCCTGTCATTTTCACATTGCGCACGCCATGACACATTTTCCAGCTAATTTCCGCATAGAGTTAATTCTTAACTTTTACGTTTTGTTCATCGCATTAATAGACAGTAACCAAAAGGAATCTTGTACAACACGTCACTCAAGAAACAATAGCAACATTACACAAATTCTTACTGCGCATGTACTCACGATGGTACAATCTACTTAAAATTCACCACCCTCAATTTGAAACACTTGGGCGCATAACGTGTTGTAATTTGGCTACAAAGCAACCTCAGAACGAGGGTTTCAACCCACCTTTGTTCAGTGGTCGTTTGAAAAAATAGTTCAAGAGGAATGCTTTACAGGAATTCAGCTTCACTACTTTGAGAGCCTTACAATTTAGCCTGCTTTTCTTTAAAAAATATACATATCGCAACATATATTCCTAAGCCATGTTACAAAAAGATGGCTTCCAATAATAGCTCTTTGGGCAAGCAATCAAAATGTTATGAAACGTCAAGGTATACATGAGATGAAAAGATTGTACGGACATCTTTGTAGCGCTCGGACAGCCGACCATCCAAATGAGACGGAACCCTCGTACGAAGCAGTCCCGTATATCGAATCTTAAGCTTAAAACAAAATCAAATATTTACACGTCGCATTACGGTATATCTCGAAATGATACAGAGGCACGTATGTTAGACTCTATCATTTCGTCGAGATATACCGTAATGTGACGTGTGTAAAAAAAAAAAAGGCACGGATGTTAGAGTTGACGCAGTGCTCTTAGTTCTACATGACCGTGCAGATGCATTCATTCTGAAGAGACAATTAAACACTGATCTATTTGTAATGGTTATGTTATGAGTAAGTTATCCATGATATAGAATTACTTCGCACCTCGAAGTAAACTAGCATTATAGCACAAATGTACTTTAATATAATTGAACTAACAATTGAAATAAATGTAAAGGCTCAACGATTTTCCAAATGAGAAAATTCGGTATAATTTGAGAGAGTCTCAAACCGGACTTGAATAAATTAGGTAAATGGATTTATCGTCGCGTTTAGCATCTTGAGGGCTATAGGCTACCGCAACGAGTAAACAAATACCTTTTAGTAATTAGAGGAGGTCACAGTTTAGGTATTTAACTAAAAAAAGTCACTTTTACACATAACACTTTCGTAGATAATGACTAATGTTTTTATTCTGGTAATAAATATGCTTTGTCTGGCACAGGTGTTGCATAAGTGAGAACGTGTTTCTATCAATTTGCTAAGTGTGCAGTGTGAGTGTACGAGTGATATTACCTATCATAGAGTGCATTATTATAAAATTATAGTGCTAACAATACAGTGGCTATTTCTGTCAACCAATAATATGGTAGAGACAGAAAACAAGTGCCGTTATACCCAGCGTGCCCTCGTGCGCAATTTACTAATGTAACAGCTCCTCAAAACAAAGCCATTTAATAAAAAACTACAGAAAATAAAACGAAAGAAATAATTTGTGCTTCATTTCGAGTACAGTTGCTTTGAGCAAAGTGAGTTTCAAACGAAAAGTAACTACAACAGATACTAAAAAAATCCGTTCCCGCAGGGGGAACGCACAGGTAGATTTCGTGAAGCAATTAATATTATTTCATATAGAGAACTACGGACTTTAAACAATATTTCGTGAAGTAATTCTACCCAAAAAGTACTTGCGCAATGGTAAATCTGGTTTCGGGAATGATGTTGCCAAATTGACAAGTCGGAAATTTCCGTACCGCACAATTTTTTTTCTTTTTCTCGAAAACGGTAAATTTGAGCAAAAAACGTTTCGGACATTTATTTTAGAGCAAAAAATAAACTATCGGTTAGAAATATTTTTTTGCCCCTCTATGACCTATGCTTCTTCTATGACCCACGCCGAGCGCATTTTTAACATGTTTAATTTTTTTTTCTCGAAAACGGTAACTTTTAGCGAAAAACTTTTCAGACATTTATTTTAGACTTAAAAATGGCCTATCGATTAAAAATGTTTCCGACTGCAAGAATGTTCACCGGTTAGAAGTTATGATTTTCTTCCCGAAAAATTTTGGTTTTTCCCCCCTCCACTTTTAGTTAAAGTTTTAATCTTATAGGTTTATAATTAAAAATTGTTGGTATTCATGTATACTATGGGATAAAAACGGTTCGAATATCTTTCATGGAACGTGAAATTTTGAGGAAAAACTGATTTCACAAAAAGTGAGGCCCTACCGTCCCCTTAGGCCGGATTCCACCCGTTCACGAACTTAAACTAAGTTTACACCCAAGCAATTTTTGACCGCAGTTTGAAAGCGATCGGGGCAAAAATGCGACCGTGAAAGTGCCGCAAATTTTGGGAAGTGGAACCATACATACATATATACATACAAATATATATAAACTTTTTGACCAGCGGTCATTTCGGACTCAGGGGGTCATAACTAGACCTCCTATGAAGAATTTTTTTTAAAATTCGACAGTAGTCAAGAAACCAACAGGTAGATCGATTTCATCGAAATCTATCTAAAATATCATTACGAGTCAAGTTGTGAACAGCGCGTTCGTTCGCATCACACCGCACAATCACAGAAAGATTTCTAGTGCACGATGTTAGCTAACCGATTCCGCACCGAGCCGAGGTTCAGGTTTCAGGTTCATATTTCTTGACATTGTTAGACTACGTCACATAAACATAGAAACTTAACTTCTCTTCTCCTTTTTTCAAAATGCTTCTCTGCTTTTTCATGAATAGTTATTTTGTAATTTTTTTCTTATCTTTCATATTTAAATGGAATTATCCTGTGCACCTTGTCGTCATCCTGTACAACTGAAGTAATATCTCTCTAATATTATCCAAATAAATTTACGAAGAACGGCGTGTTTATTCCGGGTGGTAGATGTTACTCGCTAGCCTGCTCAACTAACTTACGAGGTGCTCAAGTTGAGTACCGAGAGCAGTGCGTTCATTCAGCTTGATTATAGTCGAGCAAGAGCGCAATGGACGATGCTCACTTCACGTATTATCTGCAGCTTTCACAGTTTGCACAACTTCTGCGAAGTATAAGACACAGTTATGAACTTATTTATACAAATGCTGACATTTCTGTATTATTCAACTGACAATGTTTTGTAGTTTTATTGGATAAATTTAAAACTGAGTGGAAAATAATTTTCATATTTTATTGCCAGTACAATATACGGATAAACAGGACTGCTACTACGCGTGGGGTTTGAGTCCTAGGTCGGGTAAAGTGTGGGGTGTGTGTTGGGTAACCTCCTCGAGTGTCGCTCCGATTCCGATCCCGCTGCAGTCCGGGGGGAACGGAATCGGAGCGACCGGTACACCCTGGGCGGCGGTCAATGGCTTCCCCTTCATAGGATTGGCATTGATCGTCGGCCAATACCCAACGTGGCGGGAACACATCGCTCTCCGTACTCCTCTGCTTTCAGAGGAGACAGGATGAGCGATGCTGTTAGTGGTGAGATGGCCCAGGGTCAGTCGGGGTGCGAGGGATATGCTCTATGGGTAACCTTACACCCCGGCGTCTGAAGACCCGAGACGGCGTGCAGTTTTAGTCGGTTCAAGCCCGACATAACCGCCCCTGCTGGCCGGCGGGGGGGTATCCGAAGGGATTTCCGCACGAAAAAAAAAAATAAGGTCGGGTAAAGTGTTATTGGATTTGACTGTTACGAAATTTTCAGTAGCAGTGGCACAAAGTACCCAGTTGATAGTTTTACCTTAACCTTCGCCGCATAAATCTGTTTCATCAATGTTTTTCTTAGATTCTAACTTTTAACCTTTGACTTTTTGGATGTATAGGTTCGCGTATATGAAAACGTATATTCAGCTTATACTATAGAATATCAATTATTAAATGGATTTACAATTTTAGAGCTGCATACGAAAACTAAAATGTTATAATACTCGTATCAGTTGTATGACGAACATCGTTTCAGATATACATATTACAAATCGGTCACTCGTTCAATATGCGAATTGAAATACGTGCTGTGCAATATTTTGGTAACAGACGACTAATAGAGACCTATGGGCCTAGTGGAACTTTTTCGACATTACAGATGTTGACAATTGAGCTGCGTTTACATTCAAAGTAGATTGTTAAAACGTTTTACGAAAGCTAACACAAAGGCAGCTACTTGCGCTTAGCGCGCAGAGCCCGGCGACCTGTCAAGTAGAAGGAGCAGACAAATGGATTGCAAATTATCTACCTCGTAGTGTCAACATTATTTGATTGAAGTATCCAATATTGAGCATTATAATTATGGCCTAACAATATGTCCTCAAAGTTTCATACTCCTGTTGTTGTAGGTTGTGTAGTGTGCGTTCTGAAGGTAGAGCTGTTTCCCGACTTGATCAGGAAGCGATGAGCGAGGGGGAGAGACGGTTCTCTCCTCAATTTATCGATATCGACGGTTCCATCGATACCACTTCAAGTAATAACATCCTGTTTTTGTGTACCCTCTCAGTATTTTATTTTTTTATACCTACCCGCGCTTTGTCGCTTGTGCCAGTATTTACTTTATATAAGTAAAACTTCCTAATTTATTATTTTCTCTCCTAATTTATATATTTTATGCTTCCTCTCGTTATTTGTGCTACTACCAATCTTCTGTTTTGTGTTCACTACTACAGGTGCCAGCATGCGACTACAGCCTCTGGTTTTGCATTTCATAGGAAAGAACCGGTAGCATGTGTTCGCTACTAAAGGATATTGCTAAACAGAAAGCAGCATATATTCTTCGGAAGCTCCTTCAAAGGATATATTATAAGCTGCTTTCTATGTCAAACTCAGCTTATACAGCTGTAGTGGAGTACAGACCGGGAGCACTTCATCTCCTTCCACGTGGTTGTGTGCCGGTCATTAGCGGGCGGCGCGCCGCGCTACGTCGCCTCGTTGCGGCTCGCTGCGGCGGCGGACCCATTTATCGCCACTCAACTCAACGAAAGCCACCCATTAAACAGCACCTGTTCATAAATCAAGGATACTGTTGGTCTGAAAATGGTTTCAAACATTTACTTTGGAGCACACTACACATCGTTTATTTATACATCTGCTCACACCGGTATGTGGTCAAAAATTTCACACATTTGCCTAGAACAATATTTAAGATCCCACATAATTCCAGAGCGATAATATTGAAAGTGTGCTGCTACTAAAAAATCCTTAATAGAATACCTAATGACACTTTACTTGTTTATGCTGGAGATTGATGGCACTTGGTGGAACTTGCTACACATATTGAATAAATCACTTGTACTTTTCCACAATTATTTATTTATTTGAACCTTACCGGTTTCACCTTACGGCATTATCAAAGGTCTACAATGTTTACAACAGATAATCGTCGTTCGTACAACAGAAATGTTTACAACATTGTAGACCTTTGATAATGCCGTAAGGTGAAACCGGTAAGGTTCAAATAAATAAATAATTGTGGGAAAGTACAAGTGATTTATTCAATATGACACTTTACTTGGTTCGAGAATCCCGAATCTGCCACGAGATTAAACAGAAAACAAAAATAAACGCAATTTTAAACCTAGAAATTGTATACAAAACTTTTGACTCGCCAGTCATCCTTGCATTGCTTGCTTGCATCCAATTTCCAGGTTTAAAATTGCGTTTATTTTTGTTTTCTGTTTAATCTCGTGGCAGATTCGGGATTCCCGAACCAAGTAAAGTGTCATATTGAATAAATCACTTGTACTTTTCCACAATTATTTATTTATTTGAACCTACCCTTATAACCTTAGGTATTCTATTAAGGAATTTTTCAATGGACTTGTAGCGTATTTCAGTGAACAAAATAAGTCATAATAATTTAAAAGACGACATAATAACTACCTAATAATTTACCCTTTTTAATTATTATAAAGTGGATTCTAATTGTAAAAAATAATAAACAAGCTAAAAGTATAAAATGTCGATTTCAAAATGATTTTCATTTTGATATTTTTATAATGTACTCGCAATTATAACAGAGCTCTATTTAGAGACACAACGGTGCCAAATGGATCCCGGGGGGGGGGGGGGGGGTGGCTTGCGAATTCGTTTCTCATTTGTATCGGAGCTTCGAGTGCTGCGCCCTCTGTCCTGAGACAAGGTCAGCCACTTGCCAACTCTAAACAGTACTTCACTTGGAGTTCACTTCCGTGTTTCTCACTCTTTGATCGAAATTAACGAACAGCTGTTATGAATGTGGATTAATTGTTTATTAATTAAATTAATGTGATCTATTATTAAAGTGGAAATATTTTATTTTACCTTTCGCTTTGGCCCATTTTTATGTTATTATTGTTGTTTTTTTGTTACGAAGGCACATAGTCTTCCTGATAAGTAACTGCAGAAGATCTCGCATACTAACCCTACTTCTCTCGCTAAGAAAGTGCGGCTAAAACACTCTTGCGAGAAGAAATAGTGTTATTTATCTGCAGTTCTGTGTGTAGTTGAAGTAGCTTGGGCGTTAGTGAGCGTTCATCCTGAGTGGGTCGAGCGAGTTACGCTTATGAGCATTGTACCTAGAACAATCAGGCAATTAATTTATTATAGTAGTAACTTTTTTTTTTCGTACGGAAGTTCCTTCGGATACCCCCCCCCGCCGGCCAGCGGAGGCGGTTATGTCGGACTTGAACCGACTAAAATCGCACGCCGTCTCGGGTCTACAGACGCCGGGGTGTAAGGTTGTCCATAGAGCATATCCCTCGCACCCCGACTGACCCTGGGCCATCTCCGGTTTCGAGATGGCCACCTAGGGTTTGGGAACCACGGTGTCCCCGTCTTGCCCGGTTTGGGGGAGGGGCGCTAGTCGCCCCACCGTCGAGGCCTGCTTCTGCTGGGGTGACAGGCGGCCTCACCTGCCACCCCCAGGCCTGCGCTCATGGAGTACGATTATAGTAGTACCTATTGTGGCCGCCCACAATACTTTTAGAGTACAGTACAACAACGCGTTCAGGTTTATGTTTACCTACTTAAGGATGGTTGACTTTAAAAACCTACAATACAGAAAAAGAGTAATTGTAAGATAAACTATTACAATGTTATCCTTTCTTCTTCTTCAGATCCTTTGTAACCTATAGACTTTTTATGATTGCAGCAACATGCAAGTAACACATTAGGATGAACGTTCTATTATTTTGCAAAAGTTTTTAATCGCTGTATTTTTAATAGTCGATAGTATACTAATTTTTAAACTTTCGCGTTCCATGACATACAATAAATAATTCAACGGGAATTAACGCGATCATGTATAGATATATACATACCTTTGGCTTGCCTGACGTTTCGACCACGTTACACCACCGCCAGTGCGTGCAGCATGGTACGGTACGGCACGGTACACGGTACAGCGCGGTATGTATATACCTATACATGATCGCGTTAATTCCCGTTAAATGATTGTATAGACGATAGACAGAAGAAAGAAGGCTTTGGCAAAAGGTCGTACAAACATGCATTTACTTGAAACTGAGTTACACAAAAATAAGTGTACGTTATTCAACACCGAGTCCTCTAACTAAACTTACAGCTATTTAGTAGCAGTGACCTGTCTAGTCGTCGAGTAGAGTAGTCTTTGCCGGTTGAGCATATTCGTGATTAAAACAAGAACGGTGCTACAGCCTTACTGAACAATGCATTATAAAAGACGATTTTATTACTCGAAACGATATTCATCGCAACAGTAAGCCATTGTATCACAATTTAAATAACCAAATGGAAAAGCAAATTATAATTTGAATGGCTTATCTGCCGGCTTAAATAATAACATTAAATTTCGTCCTATTCGTAGCAATTTGATGGATAAACATTGATGGCTAAACACAAAGAATATTTTGTGTTCATCGAGGCCATTATGAAATGATTACGACTATACGCCTGCTTAAATAGCTAAATATTCATAAAAACAGAGAGTACAATGATTAATTTTTTCATTGAAATGAGTGGAGTTTTACGACAACAGGGGTTGGGTTGTCAGAAATGAGCTCTGCTTGTCTTTAGTTCAGTATTATGTAATCATTAATTAAGTATGCTTAGTCTGGGATTTAAACACTAATGTATATTTATGGTCGGCTGCGTAGACGTAGTGTGGACGTATAATTTTATTTCGGCCCACCAACCAGGTGGACACCGAAGTCTTAAAATTACGCAAAAAAAAACTAAATCTTACACCCACTTTTTATCACTTTTTTCGACGTTTCACATGATTCTAAGTCTAATTAAGCAAAAAAATTGTTGTGTCGGTCTGTCTGTTGGTCTGGATGTCTGGATGTCTGTTTACGCAATAACTCAAGAACCACTTATCCGATTTAAAAATATCTTTCGCCAATCATCTTGTTTGGTTAATGGGAACAACTGATTAGATTTTGGGGTTTGTACGTTCAAGGTTTCGGGTACCTACCATACAAATTGTCCCTAAAAAAACATTTTTTTGTGTTTTTGACGTCGAAAACGTTTGATTTGATTTCCTTTTCTTCATATTTATTGCTCAATATATAAAGACGCGTCGAATAATATGCATAAAGCCTAAGGTCTGTAATTTTGAATAAAAATACTGCAACAAAAATATCTAAGTTTGGCCCGAAGTTTGACAATCACTGTGTGATTTCCGCCCCACTAGATTATTTATAGTGAAATGTAGATGCTAGTATAACTAAAATTTTACAATTTCAACTAATATTATAAATGCGAAGGGTTTGTTTATTTGTTTGTTACTCAATCATTCCGGTGACTAAAATGTTGCGCATAGGTAGACGTGGCGTTTTGACTTTTGATTCTGCGAATAGGTTCCTGTAGAATCATAGCAAAAGGATCAGCCGCAGGAACAGGTACCAGCCTATAAAACGTATGCCTTGTCCTCGTTACGATACGTTGGAAAGAATAGCCATACAAAACTTATAGACCATTGCCATTAGGAATAATGTTCAAACAGCCGAAAGGATACGATACAAGTGAATCTAATTACAGTACGAAGTTAGGTCTACAGCCTAGACCTAATGTAGCGCCGAGCGAGGCGGCGATAAGTGAAATTAAGTGACGTCACGTTGGAGGCTCACCCGCCCACTCGAACGGGACCTGCCATAAATACACCGGAGACGGAGATAATTCTGCCTCTTCATGAGTTTCTCTACTCTTTTCCAATTTTATGTACGTAGAGGGAGATTGGAGTGATCAGCCATGAAATCTTTTGCTGGAGTGTGATGAGATTAAAGTAGGATTGCGAGTAGAAAGTGTGGAAACATACTCATACTGCCCACTGTAACAACAGTGTGTAACAGGGATGCGGTGGGTGCTGGCATCATAGTGGCCTGTATCCATGTTGCTCTAACACTGTAACGGAGGGTGTGGCCACCAGGATCCCCTAACCCAATCCCCCAGGGGATCCCCGTGAACTCGTCGGTTCACCAGAATCCCCTTGAAATAAATTTTATAAAGATGTTATTACACACACTGAAGATGGCGCGGACGCCAACTTTTGGTGCGTTGTTTGATTGCGCATCTAGACTTCGTCGTCCTAATGTGGGTGTAGACTTCTTGAAAGTAAAAGTCAAGTCAAGAAAAGTAAAGTCCTTGTAGGTATTGGAATATGTGAAGATTTTGTGTTCACAGTATTTTTCGGATTTAATTCTATTTATTAAATGATTAAGTATTAAAACACACTTCGTTTGTAATTATTGTATAGTATAAGTAAAACTAGGTCTGCAAGGCGAATCGCTGCTTGCAATGTTGAGCTGAGTGAGACATCGTGAATCAGATTTTGAAAATTTTGAACAGTGATCATTCCTCCGTGGCTAGTCCGATTTTGAAAATTCTTTTTGAACGTCACAATTCTGGACATGCTTTCTGAGCGTGTAAAGTTTTGTCACAGTGTCTCGAGCGGTTATTATGTAATTTCATCTGGAATTTTTTTAACGGTGATCATTCCTCTGTGGTAGCATTAATTTTTTTCAAAATATATCCATAAACCTTCCTCTGATTGACCTCTTTAATCATGCCAAATTTGGTTCTGATTGGATTAGTAGTTTAGGAGGAGACCTGTGACAAAGAAAATCCTGAAGTCTGGTACGAGGAGGTTTCGCTCGACTTCGTCTCACTCAGCTCAATCACAATACTATAAAAATGTTCACACGCTTGTTTCCGTGCTATAAGGATAATGAAGATACTACAACATCACGTTTGTTCTTAAGAGCAAACTATGCCCTATTATCTTTACAATCTTATCATTAAGTAAAACTTTCTCAATAATTTTATGAGTCTCTTGGTTTATTAAAATATGGTTCCTCTTTTTATGAACCACAGTATATTTTATTAAGTATACAATTATTTGGCTTATTCCACCGGCCACCACTAAAACGGTCACCCCTGAGCGTAGTTAGGACAAATATTACATTTGTTCCCAACCGTCACCACTGGGGACATGATTTTCTTATATAACATGTCAATTTATTTTAATGAAATGGAACTCATAATTTAAGACATAATTACGTACTATATTACCCTCTCGTGTTCAAGTGGCGACTCGTATCAATGGTTTCAGACAGTAATACGATTAATGGGTATGTCATAGTAACAATTATGATAAGTGCGGTATAAAAGACAATATGCTGCGATTTACAACTGCAAACTCAAACTTTAATTCTGAGTATTTTACTTTTTTTTTTTTTTTTAAAGAATATTAGTAACCGAAATTACTAATATTCCCCCTAACCCCTCCAGCTAAGCTAAATTGCTTGTGTTAGGAGTGGGTTCACATCGGTAGTGTAATGGCCAGGATTCGACCAATGTCAGTCCTTTGGCTGGTCACAGGAGGACCCGTGACGTACGGTGGCTGTGAAAGCGATGAAAGCTGTCTTCAGAGCTAGGTGGGCTGTCTTATCCACTCGGAGTGAGCGGTCCGCCTTAATGAACTCGACCACCAACTCTTATTTAGAGACGGGTTCCGTCATTGGGTCAGCCGCTGCTTCCTCCATCGTTCCCTCTCAGGAACCGGGTTAGTCTGGCACTCTGCTTCTACTAGCTCGGGGGCGGGGAGCTCGCGTGCCGATGTTGATGTCCCTTCGTCCCTTCGCTTGTCGGCGCATCTCGATGTACTCGGGAGCTTCTGCCCCGTCTCCTCTTCCTTCGTCCTCTTTTGGAGGAGGTGTCGGTGCCACGGGTAATGGGCTTGCGAGAACACTTACGCGCTGCGTGCTAGCCGCCACATAGCCTATATAGGCCTGCGTACAATGGCAGTGATGAATGCTGTGGTGGAACTTTGAGCCTTCGGTTCCCCGTCAAGCTTTGATCTTGATTCTAGGATCCGAGAAGCTCGTTGATCTCATAAATGCCTGGGATAGTCTCTCTGGTCTTCTTCACTATCACCAGAAAGATACATCGGGGTCATATGATACATCAAGATATGATTATTCGGGGTCGTATCCCAGCTCTATCAGAGGCCCAATTCTCGAAATAAAATTAATATCTCGTAATTATTAGGTAGAAATCTTTTTTGACATTTGGGAGCTCGAGACTAGACTAGACTCGTCTGGCGTGGCGTTCAAACCGATGGCCACCTTGATTTCTCTGTCGGAGGGGCGTTTATGGGCATGAAACATCGGGTCTACAATTCCCGCAGGTCGGTAACACCTCCAATATAATTGGAAGGTACTGCACGCCTCGGTGAGGCAGGTTAAATATTTAGGCATCATTCGAGGCCGAGGTTAGTATACGCGTCGCGCTTTATTTTAATGTGAGTTTGGCACACCCCAGTTTTCTCCAGCAAAACCCAAGCCGAGGTTCGACCCCACGCCCCCAAAAGGCCTTCCTAATTATTGGGGAGGCTTCTCAACCGTAAAATGGTGGGTGCTATTAAAGTCCGGGTCACAACAAAAAGCCGAATAAATATGTTAATATTTCGCAACTTATCAAGTCAGTTTTATTTTCAAGAAGGGTGGGTACACTCTGGGGACGGTTTGCAACGACAGATTAGTGGCGGCCGTTGGGAATAAGCCCATTTATTTCGACAGGCTGTAACGATTTTTAACTGTTTAAGTTACATGATGGTTTATCGTTTATCAGATTCTGTGGTATATACTGGCGTCTTCAACATGATATTACTCAAACGCATCAAGGAGATATTATATCTCGACATATTTAGGATTCCGTGCCCAAAGGGTAAAACGGGACCCTATTACTAACACTTCGCTGTCCGTCCGTCTGTTTGTCTATCACCGGGCTGTATCGCAAGACCTATGATAGTTAGACAGTTGAAATTTTCATAGATAAAGTATTTGCCGATATAAACAGAATAAAGTAAATATTTAGGTGGGCTCCCATACAACAAACATGATTTTTTTGCTCGTGCTCGACATTCATAACGGCAACAGGTAGACGCTTGAGATATTCACAGCATATTAAGTTATAAACTCACTTTAAAATTAAAGAATTAACGGGTTCTACCGCGATTTTTTTGATGTTGTTTTATTATTTAAATTAAACCCGACGTTTCGGTTGCTTTTCAGCGGCCATGGTCACTTGTAGAAAATTTTAACCACCTGTCTAGTGCCAATTACCTCTACAAGATGCAGTGGTCTATAAAATGGACTGTGACTGTGGGCTCTCTTATATTGGTCAAACCAAGCGAAGCATTGGCACTCACGTCAAAGAACACATAGCTGATATATCCCATACAACATACGTGATTTTTTTGCCGTTTTTATAGATAAAGCTACGGAGTTCTTCGTGCGCGAGTTCGACTTGCACTTGGCCGGTTTTTTAGTTCTTTTAAAACATTCGGATAGCTCTTCTAATCCAACATAATTTGCATAATGTATTTAATGGGTGGCTATTATCGAAAAACTAGCTACAAAATGTCTACAGTATCTACTTTGTGAAGGCTATAAATACCATTTTACGTCTTTCGTGTTCAATGGCGCCGGATAATTGTGCAATATTTTGATTCTACTATCTCCTGGAAGAATTCATTTTGGAACGTATATCAACTAAACGATTACAGTTACCTAGTATATTTTAAATTCATTTGTGTTTTTTTAAATTACCTTGTTTTCAACTAATTCCTGATTTAATCCCATAAGACAACGCTTCATCTGATACAATTTTATATGTTGAGAAGACGGTAAATCGCGTAATGACTTTACATTTAATTTAACTTATAAATACTAGATGCTGTATATTTCATTAGCTACATTGAGATGATTATATTAAATTCAAAAAATAAATGCGACAGAACTCAAATGTGCTAAATTTAAAACGGCGACATTTCTACTTTTCTAAGTATCCTGCTCTCCTCTGGATTATCCTGCTGCCTTCATAAACAGAGTTAGTGGTGACGTCACAAGTTAGTAGTAATAAGTATGTTGTTTAGTGTCGATGATGTGTCACATTTCTCGAAAACAGTAAATTTATTTTCAAGAACTTCAATAGAACAAGACTATATTTAACCTCTTTCGCCTCTGTTGTTGTATCCGCGGAGAATATGTCAACAAAATATGTAAAACTCAATAACGTGAACAGTTAAGTGTGTTATCTTCAGGTGTTTGTCAGTGTAACAAGAAATGCAGAACGTAATATTCTTCATATCTTATCTAAAATTGTGTAGTCTCTCGTAACAAGCAATTTATGAAATAATTACCTATTATCCGGGACATCGCGCATGTGAATTCATACTTGAAATTGACTATATATTTCTCAAAGGAATCTAAAATGAGGTTATGGCGTTGCTCAGGTCTACATTCTATCCAAAATTTCAGCCAAATCATTCCAGCCGTTATTCACATGGCTGTGGAACAAACAAATAAACAATCTATAAGATGTTCTCATTTATAATAGTCGCAGGATGTTCCCCAGATCCCCCGCCAGTTGCCACATGTGTGACCCGGTCATTTCACTAAACATTTTAGTCAAATGGCATGTTTCTGGAGTCAATCTGACTATGCCCTGCCATATACGTTCTGTTTTTTTTATTTTTATTTATTTATTTATTTTTACAAACAATACAAGCTAACAGTGAAAATACACCAAAGCTCTTATAATGCTATACTACTTACTGACTAATTAATAGCTAACTTAATCTACTAGGTACATGCAAATAGTACAATCACAAAAATAATAATAGCACATGTTGTTTCCTATTGTTAAAAGGTTAATTATGGTGAATTGGTTTAAATTTGTTTGTTCGTTTAGTTATGCTATTATAAGTACGAATGGGCTGGCTTGACCGCTGAAGCTACCCTCCCACGCTGCATGCCACACTGTTTGTGAGAGAGCCCTATAATTTCAAACATTTGTAGTATAAGGCAACCACTTACCATTAGTTAGATCGTGTGCATATAAAAAAATATATACTTGAGAGAAATAATTGTACCCATTTATCAATATCTAATACCTCATCTTTCTATGCTCATGAAATTGTTTGAATCAGGTTCGCTTCAAAAAATTCGAATCAATAGCTGCCTGCGGCCGCCACAGATAAAACAAATTTAATCGAGAAATTACTTTTTGTTTCGATAACAGTGGGCAAGAGAGGTGCCGCGCGCGGTTTCGAGCACAATAGGTACTTACTAAATAACTTCGCTTAACGACCTCCGTCCTCCATGAGCGCAGGCCTGGGGGTGGCGGGTGAGGCCGCCTGTCACCCCAGCAGAAGCAGGCCGGGACGGTGGGGCGACTAGCGCCCCTCCCCCGGGGCAAGACGGGGACACCGTGGTTCCCAAACCCGAGGGGGCCATCTCGAAACCGGAGATGGCCCAGGGTCAGTCGGGGTGCGAGGGATATGCTCTATGGGCAACCTTACACCCCGGCGTCTGCAGACCCGAGACGGCGTGCGGTTTTAGTCGGTTCAAGCCCGAGTTATCCGAGGAGATTTCCGCACGAGAAAAAAAAGAAAAAAGAAAAGGTACTTACTAAATATTTAAATATTAAATACTTCGTTTGTTTAATGAACAGACTTGGAAGATCGGTTTCTGTGTAACTTACCGTTCGCTTAGTGAGCCCACTTAATTATATCAGCCGGTTCGTCTTCGTTTTATCTATACAAATGAAAAAGTCACTGAACGCAAAACTGGACAACGGCTCTATAAATTCGGTCAATAAATCTTGTCATATTTTCGTTAAGGTATAAGATTATTAAAACAACACTTTTCTTTTCCCATACAAACCACTGACGTCAAACAAGAAGATGACCTCTGTGGCGTAGCGGTAATGCGTTCGACTGCTAAGCCAGAGGTCGCGGGTTCGATTCCCGCTCAGTGCAAATATGTATATTTGCATTGGGCTGGGTGTTTTTATGTATAATATGTATTAATTTTCCAAAAAAAAGTACTTAAGTATGTTTATTCGCATTCTAGAACCCATATGACAAGCTCTGCTTAGTTTGGGTTTAGATGGCGTTGTGTAGTTTGTCCTACAATATGTATTGTTATTTTATTTACAAATGGTTATCTTTAGTATACTTGCAAGTTGATAAGGATGCAGCAATGCATCTATATCTGCCCAAAATAAAGTTAAAAGAAAAAGAACTGACTAACTGACTGATTCATCAAAGAAACTAATTTTTGACAGAACGAAATCTGTCGGCGCAGCTAGCTTCGAATAAAAACGTTTAGGCGCGAGTGAACTTGCGTTATTTTAACTATTTGACGGCCTCTGTGGCGTAGCGGTAGTGCATTCGACTGCTACGACAGCGGGTGTGGGTTCGATTCCCACATATTTGTATGCATGAATATGTCTATTTGCATTGGTCTGGGTGTTTCTATCTACAATATGTATGTATTTACAAAAAAAAAGTATATAAGTATGTTGATTCGCATTCTGGAACCCATAACACAAGGTAGTTAAATTATGCTTACTTTGGGTCTAGAAAGCGTTGTTTAGAATGTTGTAGAATATTTATTTATTTATTATTTATTTTCTTTTTCAAACTATATTATTCCTAAGAGTTAATTGGTGAAGTAACAATATAAGCATTTGAGGTAACCGGTAACATGAGTACATTCAGCTGCTATGAAATTTAAGTTTGTAGTGAGCTAAATTTGAAGTGCCGCTCGAGACTGCGGTGAGTGTACCACCACGCGCGCATATTAGCTGAAAGTGACGTTAAATTGCGGCACATTAATGTACCGCGGCGGGGCGTCTGGGAACAGCGCAGTAGGCGATGCAATTAACTGACGCTAGTGGAATGTGATTTACACGCTGAGTAAACAAGCTTACAATCGTTTTTTTAAGGTATTTGAGCCATATTATGGTACTCAAATATTAATTACATAAATGCAAAAATTATGCGGCGATAGCCGCCACTGCGTATGTAACGGACGGCTGAGACGAGGTCTCGAGTTCGATCCCCAGTCGCTCCGGGCACACACCTCTGACTTTTCGTAGTTATGTGTGCATTAATAAATGTTAATTGCCGCTCGTTGAATAATGTGCCCGGTAGATGGCAATAGGCTCGCCCCCTATTACATTCAAAGTCAAAGTCAAAGTCAAAATCTTTATTTTTCAAAATAGTGCAACGTAATTACATCTTTTTGACGTCAATAATTGCTTAATACTAAGTTTACCACCGCTTCCTAGGCGCTAGTGTAGAAGAAACGGCGCAACAAACTCCACTGCGGCATTTTCAAGACGTCAGCTTATAAAATAGTGATTTCTTAAGACTAAATATGGACGAATGTACATTTTTGTCTCGTGTCAAGATAAATAAAGGTAAATAAAAAAAAAAACGTCATAATAAAATTTAACCTAAGTTAATCGTTCAAATAATTGAAAAAAGTTAAAATGTGGTAAAAAGGTCGCGTGCCTACTACAATATTATGCTGTACAATATTAGCCTGCACCATGCTCAAACCAGACATTTTTGTCTTTAAGGTAATCATCTGTCCAATAGTATGCTTTTTTACATAAGGTGGTCTTAACAAAGGTTTTAAATTTATTGTCAGGCATACCAAGGACCGATTCAGGCAATTTGTTATAAAAGCGTATACCTTCCCCCCTAAAAGAATCACTAACTTTGCTGAGTCGATAACATGGAAGGATCAGTTTATTTTTATTGCGCAGATTTCTGTCTGTAATGTCACTTACTTTTGTAAACTTGGATATATTTTTCCTGACATACAGTATGTTCTCGAATATATATTGGGAAGCTACAGTTAACATTGGGACCTTAACATAATTGGCGAATCGTGGGTGTGTAATACACCTCTGCCTACCCCTTCGGGGATACAAGCGTGAAGTTATGTTATGTTATGTTAAATATTAAACGTTTTGCTAATAAAAAAATAGTGTTTTAGTTTACAGCCTACCTCAATGTAGTGCAGTCGGAATTCTTGGGTTTCAATAAGCAAACTTACCTCAGAAACAAACCTGTCGTGTATGGTGGAGATCTTAAAAATCTATTTTCTGCGGTAGATCTGTACTTCACATCTTTATATCCGATTTGATATTAGATATGTAAAAAGTCCCCCGTAAAAAGGAGCGAGCTCATTGCCGTCAATGAATATTATATCAAAAGTCCATTAAAATAACACAAGTAACTCATTGTTGATCTTTTGTACACAATATATTGTATGCCACAGATCAACGCTACGTATCGAGGCGTATAAAAGTAATATCGTAACACGAAGCATTATATTGTATTGGATATGATATGGACGCAATAATCCGTCGCGAGCGCGCGCCCAACCGATAAATGACCGACGCGTAACGACGTCCACGACCGGAGCTAAGGGCTGTATACACACTGCTTCCGATTGGCAATCGAAAAACTGCGGGTGATAATCGGGATTAGACATATATGGACGTCCAGACGCGTACGTAGCGGGAGAGGTAGTTTAAATATATACTGTTCATGTACGTAGTCGTAGGGTCTACAGAATCAAATACTCATTAATAGTTTTTTTCAAATCATGATAATAAATCAATAAATAATAAATATTCTACGACATTCTAAACAGCGCTTTCTAGACCCAAAGTAAGCATAGTTTTACTAGCTTGTGTTATGGGTTCCAGAATGCGGATAAACATACTTATATACATTTTTTTTTGTAAATACATACATATTATACATAGAAACACCCAGACCAATGCAAATAAACATATTCATGCATACAAATATTTGCACTGAGCGGGAATCGAACCCGCGCCCCCTGACGTAGCAGTCGAATGCACTACCGCTACGCCACAGAGGCCGTCAAAAATATAAATATAAAATGATAAGTTATTTGCTTCACCGTCCCATTCTATAGAGATCATTTAGGGTGACAAGAAGATTAAGTCTAGGTGGATTTGTTGAATAAATTAATTTGACTACCCGGTTTGACCACGTGGGTGAAGAAGGATTTTGACAAGATGTGCACGTTTTTATCTGAATTGTAAGAAAAACTGCGGATAAACAACACTTGTAATTTAGATAGTAGAACACACTCAGGAAGGTCACTATTTGCTATCGCTCCTTAGGGAGTGTGTAGGGTGGATGACGGATGATAGCTACCGGTAACTTAAGGCCGTGTCTCTGTTCGTCAAATTAGTATCTTTACATATAATAAAACCGTGTCGAGGTGAAAACTGTACATTGAATATTTTTCCAAAAAAATTATTGATGTGTGTTCTAGGAGCGATACCGATGGAGAAAATTTGATTTTTAGATTTTTTTGTCTGTTAGTTTGTTTGTCTGCTTTTTATTATCGATGTCCAGCATCAGTTGAAAACCGCTGAAAAGATCTAGCTGAAATTTTGCATGAACATTCTTCTAGGGCAAGGTCATAAACTGCGCTATATATCATCACGATATTATAGGTATGATAAGAGCAGTAGAATAAAATCGGTCTAAATTATTATTGATGACAAGTTTATTATCAATACACAGATCTTCACAAAAATTTCTAGACATGATCAAAATCCGGCCTCTGACTCATCTCGAAACTCCACAGAGTTACCGACGTATTAAAGAAAGTTGATTAGAGACGCATAAACATTGCATAATGAATTTCATCACGCTATTATAATAAGGAATCGGGCAGAATAGATTTCGATGTTAGATATTTCTCTATCTAATTCGAACGAATTGTCAATGTAAAACGAGTACACCAAATCACCTCATTTGGCGCGTTAAATAAAATAACTTAATACTTACGTGTTAGTATCGAGACTGTAGAAATAAATATACCTTGAACTATTTCGAACTTAACGCGTTCGAAGTCGCGGGCAACAGCTAAGTAAAATATAACATTTTAACATAACATAATAAACTCACGCCTATATCCCTGAAGGGGCAGGCAGAGGTGCTAGCACCCACATTTCGCCAGTTTATGTTTAGGTCCCAATGTAATAGGTGGCGAGCCTATTGCCATTAACCGGGCACTTATAAACCTACGATAAATACACACATAACTTCGAAAAGCATCGAAAAGTCATTGTTGTGTGCCATGGTAACACCTGGGATCGAACCCGAAACCTCGTCTCAGCAGTCCATTACCCATACCACTAAGTTTTAAGAAAATGATATTTCGCCAGCAGATCCTTAAAGAAAAATGATATGTTTGTTGCAGCGGCGGTCGGGACTAGCGGGTGTGACGTACCGTTAAATAGTTTTAAAATAATGAAGTATGTCGCCTGTGATTTATGGTCACGCGTCACGTCACGGCACGTGATTAATGTCCCCGAGAAGCGGCTGTGTACACACGAACAGGTGACTTTGAGTATGGTTACTGTGTATAGATGAGTTACAAGTGGTATAGCTTTCCAAACTAAGTCGTCTGTTGCTAAATTACTCACATCTACAAAGCGTTTACATTTGCAATATTGGACAATATTACAAATACAAAAGCTATAAGGAAGTAAGTGTAGGATACGCTTCAATCTGAAATCAACAAAACCGTGCGGATTGACTCAGAATTCTCGTAGTTTTTGTAACATAGATGAACCGTCATAGTGATATTATTATTGTTTATTGTCAAGGTACTCACATATTATCAAATATTACTTCTTGCGCGCATTTATGCGTAACCAAACAATATTTCAATTATATATAACATAACAGAACATAATATAACTTCACGCCTGTATCCCCGAAGGGGTAGGCAGAGGTGTATTACACACCCACGATTCGCCTGTTATGTTTTAGGTTCCAATGTAATAGGGGGCGAGCTTATTGCCATCTACCGGGCACATTACTAAGCGAGCGATAGTCAACATTTTTAATACATACATAACTACGAAAAGTCAGAGGTGTGTGCCGAGGGCGACTGGGGATCGAACTCGAGACCTCATCTCGGCAGTCCGTTACGTACACCACTAGGCTATCGCCGCTGTTTTATATAAATAATTATATATGTCATTGAGATAAACTCATAAAGTTTATGCACAGACTTTTGTGTTTTCATTATATATAAGTTTCATGTCCAATGCAAATAAGTTGCCTACAAATCACACTCCATTTGAGCAGACACCGAAACTTTTCATATTACTGGATTAAATGAGGACTCTTCAGGCGTAACAGTCGAAGGATTTATTGGAAATCGTTGAACTTTTGCTGTATGTTATACAGAGTTACAACATCATTCTTTTAAATTTACATTTTGATAAATCCTCATTGAGAGTACTTTAAAATAAAAAAGCGGCCAAGTGCGAGTCGGACTCGCCCATGAAGGGTTCCGTAGCAGTAAGTAACATAATAATGCTTTTTTAAATTTTATATTTGAGTTGATTGAATGAAATCTAAATTGCGTTTTACGATTTATGACGTATTAAAATAAAACTACTTACTAGATCTCGTTCAAATCAATTTTCGGTGGAAGTTTACATGGTACATCATATTTTTTTTTTGATTTTATCATTCTCTTATTTAAAAAGTTACAGGGGGGTTGACAGACATTTTACCACATTGGAAGTGTCTCTCGCGTAAACTATTCAGTTTAGAGAAAAATTTATATTAGATATAGAAGACGTAAGGGCTTGATGGAAAAAGATTTTTTTGTTTCAGTCCTAAGTATGGGGAACTCCCAAAATTTATTGTTCTTTTTCTATTTTAGTGTGTAAATCTAAACGCGGTTCACAGAATACATCTACTTATCAAGTTTTAACATATTATAAGAACTATGTATTAGTTTCGGATAAAAAGTGGCTGTGACATACGGACGGACAGACAGACAGACATGACGAATCTATAAGGGTTCCTTTTTGCCATTTGGCAACGGAACCCTAAAAACATTGCTGTCTCTATAGAGCTTGCGGGATGTGCACGGTAATGTGTGAGATGGCGTGAGATATTCTTATATTTATAAGATGCTATTGTCGTAAATACAGCATTATTATTTGAAATTATAAAAATTCATTGACTATTTCAAGGTTTATGGTCTACTCAAATATTCTTATTACCTTGGATTCCGACGACCTCTGTGGCGTAGCGGTAGTGCATTCGACTGCTAAGCCAAAGGGTTCGATTCCCGCTCAGTGGAAATATGTATATACATACCCACCCAATGCAAATATTTGCATTGGTCTGGGTGTTTCTAAGAATAATATATAGTTATAAAAAAAAAAGTATTTAAGTATGTTTATCCGCATTCTAGAACCCATATGACAAGCTCTGCTTAGTTTGGGTCTAGTGGCTTAATATTCTTTGTCCTACAATATATATTTATTATTGGATGGTCCTAATAAAAAAACAACAACAAAGAGCTAAGCAGTTGTGTTTTTTTTGTGTAAAATATAAGTTTTTGAGTTACAAACTGACTAGCCAGACACCTAGATATTAGTGTCTTTTTTCTGGTCACAAAGTTTCTTCGAATTTAATTATTAATTGACATAAATATGAGGGAGCGCGCTGCCGGCATAATCCTCTCGGCGAACATTATAATAACGAAACTAGCACTCAGCAGCTCCGCACCTTTTCATGACCGCCCATATTTTCAAGTTATTATAAATGGTAAGTAGTAGTGAGGACCAACTCTCGTGCAAAGTTTGCTTTTGTATTCCAAAAGCTACTTATTTCACTTTCCAAAACTTGAATAAATACTTCACATTAAACGTTGAAGTCCTGAATAAAACATTTAATTAAAGGCAACGAAAGTAATCTAAATAGTGAGTCCAAATGAAATTTTAACTAATAGTATTTTATTATTAACCCCCGACGCAAAAAGAGGGCTGTTATAAGTTTGATGTATCTGTCTGTCTGTGGCTCCGTAACTCGCGAACGGATGAAGCGATTTCAATTTAGTTTTTTTTATATGATAGGTGAGTTACGGGCGAGACTTTTTAGACATGTTTGATGAAAATAGGTTGAGTCGTTTAAAAGTTATGGGGGGTGAAAGTGGGGAAGAATAACCGAATGTCTGCAAATATAATCGAGTGGAGTCACAAATGACAGCGCATCACGTGCACATCAAAAATAATATGTTCAATGAAAATCGGTTGAGCCCTGAAAAAATTCTGGAGGTAAAAGTGGGGAAAATACCCAATATCTGCAAATATAGGTATATGTCGGGGGTTTTTTTTAATTTTAAATTTATATATCATTGTACCAGCTGTTGTCCGTGGCCCGTGGAATTCTGATCCTATTCCCGCAACCCATGGGAACCTAATCGCGGGATAAAAAGTAGCCTATGAGCTATTCCGGACTATAATCTTTCCCTGGGCCAAATTTTAGCCAGATCCGTTCAGACGTTTTTGCGTATACATAAATAAATCCATACATCCATACAATCAATCACACAATTTCAAGTTTATAACATCAAGTAGGTTTACAATTTGTATTGTGCAAAACGTCTACTACTTGCCAACTTTTGATTGGTAGGATATGTTATTTTTATTCTACATAATAATTCATACAAATAGACGGTTGGACATATTCTTGTTCAAGTTTAGACTAGAGATTGCTTTTACCGTGAACTAGAGCATAAGCTACCTTTTATTTTTATGAACTAGCAATTTTCCGCCTTAATTATGTTATCTATCCCTGTACCAAATATCAGCCAGATCCGTTCAGCCATTTTCGCGTGAAATAGTAACAAATATCCATACATACTTACAAATATATAATTATAATATATTTTGTTTTACATATAATGGTGGCGTATTAAATATAACATAACATAAACTCACGCCTATATCCCCGAAGGGGTAGGCAGAGGTGCTAGCACCCACATTTCGCCAGTTTATGTTTAGGTCCCAATGTAATAGGTGGCGAGCCTATTGCCATTAACCGGGCACTTATAAACCTGCGATAAATACACACATAACTTCGAAAAGCATCGAAAAGTCATTGGTGTGTGCCATGGTAAAACCTGGGATCGAACCCGAGACCTCGTCTCAGCAGTCCTTTACCTATACCACTAGGCTACCGCGGTATATTTCATATGTACTCAAATTATTCATTTATGTATTACTGGCTGTTGCCTGAGTCTTCGCCAGCTTGGAATTTTGTTTCCGTTCTCGTTTCTCTTGGGAACCTATGCCAGGAATGAAAAGGGATAGCCCATTTGTCATTTCAGACTATAATCTATTCCTGTCCCACATTTGAGAGCGTGATTGAGTTACAAACATACAAACATCCTCACGAACACATTTATAATATTAGTAGGAGTAGGACTAATTGTATATTTAATGCGTTCTCAAATATTTATATATGTATTATTTATTTAAACATACGTTATAATGTCGTATTTAATACGTATGTGAAGACTAGACTAAGTGCGATAAGTACAACACACTGTACGTAAATCCTGCACAAATCCTCAACACGCGTGCGACACGTTTAACGCGGCGGGCGTAAGCCGCTCCTTGCAAATAACAATATTCGCCATTTCGCGCCAGGGCAATTTTTTTACAAATACACAGCTTATATTTTTATGTTACCTTATACGAAAATCCTCCTTTTAAATTACATTTCAAATACACGACTTGGAAGAAAAATTATTGCGTTAAGAATGTATTTCATGCATCGTAGCAGCTGTGGGATATTTGTAGAGTGTAACTACGAGAATATGTGAAAAATCTGAGATTTCGTTGGCATAACGAGACTATCTCTTACGAAGATTCATTAAAACGCTACTCATTAAACATACTGAAAGACCGACGAAATTTTTTTGACTAGCGTCGTAGATAATCCTTACATTTTAGAAATAATATCGTTTAGGGTACCCAGGCCTAACTCCCGCTTACTTCAATTATTCTCTGTTCCTTTCTAGGAAACGATTTATACAAGTAATAACTTTTCAGACGCAGTGTTAGGTATGATAGCGAATGCAATCACTTGGGCATATTCAGCAGTAGTCTGAATGACAGAATTACGAGCAATGTTTTAATTAAAGTCACATAAATAAATAAATGTACTGCGACATTCTACACAGCGCTTTCTAAACCCAAGATAAGCGAAGTTTAGATAAACATACTTAGATACTTTTTTTGTAAATACATACATATTATACATAGAAATACCCAGACCAATGCAAATAGACATATTCATGCATACAAATATTTGCACTGAGCGGGAATCGAACCCGCGCCCCTGTCTTAGCAGTCGAATGCACTACCACTACGCCACAGAGGTCATTTTACTTTTTCTTTGTTTTTAGTTTGTGGCACCATACAAGTTGTAGCAACATCTTGTTGTCATCCTTATATTTCATTGTTATCGTTATATTTAATGCAGCTCTAAGTTACTAAGAATGTCATGTTATTTAGCTATATAAGTCTATGACTGTTTGTTTCCTAAATATGTAACTGAAAATAGAATAAAAATATCGGGTCGTGCACATGCATATGTATGAATGTACACGACCCGATATTTGGCGCGCGCAAGCCTGCCAGTCAAAAGGTTAATGTTACCCTTTTGACTGGCAGGCTTGCGCGCGCCATTTTGTCTCGACTGAATCCCCTTGCCCCGCGTAGCTCGGGCATGGAGGAACGGGTGTATTCTTTTGACGATTTCTCGATGATTTTGTATGCATACCTACTAATGTATATATATATTTGGATTCCTTATAAAATTCCCTACCGATTAGTATGTAAATAGTTTATGTCATAAATATTTTAGCAGCTATGCTGATGCCAGTTTTTCTCAGGTTAACACATTTAAAGATGAGTCTGAATGTTTCTCAAGTGGTCATGTTAAATTTACAAGAAAAAAAAAGGTGAGCGTCAACAAAAAGTGCTTTAACATCTTGTAATATGATTCATACATCATACATAAAATCACGCCTGTTTCCCACAGGGGTAGGCAGAGATCACGGATCTCCATTTGCCACGATCCTGACACACTTCTCTCGCCTCATTCACTCTCATAACATTCTTCATGCATGCTCGTCGGTTTAGGGTACTCCTGACCTGCCCCTTTTCTAAAACTTCCCCGATTTGGGCCAGGTATGTGCGCCTAGGTCTTCCCCTTCCGACGGTACCATCCACACTCGCCTCATACACCTGTTTCGTTAGTCTTCTTTCATTCATTCTCTCAACATGACCGAACCATCTTAACATACCTTTCTCAATTCTCGTCACTACATCTTCTATCAATCCACATCGCTCTCTTATCACGCTATTTCTCACTCTATCTCTCAAAGTCAATCCACACATACTTCGCAACGCACGCATTTCTACTGCATTCACTCTACTTTGATGCTTTTTCTGCCACACCCAACTTTCACTACCATACATAAGAGTCGGCACTAATACTCCTCCATGTACAGCCAGTCGTGCCTTTTCGGACACTTTCCGGCTGCTCATAAAGTTGTGTAGTGCCCCATTCACTCTATTTCCAGCTGTCACTCTCCTTTCGACATCTTCTTCATGCTTTCCATCTCTCGTAAACAATGTTCCCAAATATATGAACTCATTCACTTGTTCCACTCTTTCTCCATCTATACAAATCCTACACTCTGTCACGCATTCATCTCTTTCAAAAACCATAACTTTTGTCTTACTAACATTCACTTTCATTCCTCTCCTCTCAAAAGCTCCATGCATAGTTGTTACCATCTCCTGCAACTCATCTGCCGATGACGCAAGTAAAACCTGATCATCAGCATAAAGGAAACATTTGACGAGTAACTCATTCATTCTTAAACCACATTCTTTATCTTTCAAATCTTGCAAACAACTGTCCATGAACAAGTTAAACAGCCATGGTGACGCTACACATCCCTGTCTTACACCCTTTTGGATGCTAAACCATTCAGTGTATGACCCATGTATCCTCACGCAAGCACTGGAGTCCTCATAGAGAGACTTCAGAGCTCGAATAAGGTTGCTGCTCACCCCATACATAGACAGTACCGACCAAAGTTCATTCCTCATCACTTTGTCATAGGCCTTTTCCAAATCCACGAATGCGCAATAGACCTTTTGACTCTTGGCCAAAAAATTTCTCGGCTATGCTTCGCAAGGAAAAGACCTGATCCGTACATCCCATTCCCTTTCTAAAACCGCTTGTGCATCCCATATTTTCTCATCGGTTTCTTTCATAACTCTCTCAATCAACACTTTCGCATACAGCTTGCCGACGATGCTGAGTAGGCTAATGCCCCTGTAGTTTTTGCAGTCCTGATGCGGAGCCTTTTCCTTTGTAGAGTGGAACTATAACGGCCTTACACCAATCATTTGTACTCGACCGCTAACCAACACATGTTGAAAAGGCGGCACAACTGACTTGCTACGAGGCCATGTCCAGCCTTCAGCATCTCGACTGTCACCTTATCATATCCCGCTGCTTTTCCAGCTTTCATACTTCTTAATGCATTCACAACTTCATTCATACTAATACCACTTCATCATTTTCAACCTGGTCATCCATCACCGAGGTTAGTACATGTACACCATCCTCTCTTTTCAAACAAGCTTTCAAAATATTCCTGCCATCTTTTTAACACACATTCTTTAATATGATTCACTATTCCGTAATTCCTAGTGCTAGTTTGTAGAAATAGTAATTTTGGTTAGGCTTTAAAAAATATCAAGAATTCCGGTAAATACCTCCTACGTCACCATAAATTGTAGGTATGTAGATAATTTCAACCATCAAAGGTGGATCCAAGTAGTTCGTAGATTTACTGTCGCGGGTGCCGTCCTATTTTGTATGATACGTTTCCTTTCATGGTTTTTGATTCAGGCAGGGATTCCGACTCCTTGACGGTACGCATAATGGACGTATTGCCTAAATGTTGCGTGCGTATGAGTGAATATCCACCGTGTAGCGTCACGTAGCAGTTATGTGTCGCCGCAAGTCTGATCGTTCGATGATGAAAAGGGTTTGGAGCACCACAGAGTTAAAGAATAGTTTGGGATAGAATAACTGCAGAATCTGACTCAATTATTTTTATATTGCCAAAAAGATATTTTTATTTATATTGCCAAAAATGTAAAAGGTACACAGCAGTGGGTACAGGATTAAAGTAACCATACTGATGAATTAAGTATATGATCCACGCAGTAGTGAGTTTTAAAACGAAATATAATGTAAGTAGATTATATTTATCCATTCTTTCAGGCCGGCAGCACAAAACAAGGTATTTGTTAGGTATTCCCAAGGGCATTTGAGGTCATGACATGTCTAATATTAAACTTTAGATCGTTTAAAATATAATAATGTAATAGTCTACAGTTTAAAACTAAACTAATTATATGAAGTTTGAATCATCTTGAAATATTTGCCTAGGTGTTCGGAGTAAGTTTTGTGCTAGTAATCATTATATTATTTAGCGTCCATATAATAATCTCTCTGTATGTCCCTGAAGGAACAGGCACATATATACAAGCACCCACTTTTGCTATGTTTTTTGTTCCCACGTATTAGGTAATGAGGATTTTATAACCAACCAGGCACTTTTTGTGGACTGTAGAATGAACATCGGTCCTACTCCATAACCAAGTCACGATATCTGCCAGCACAGATGCGGTTGTCCTTGTATTTTACTTTACCGAGAGCCACGTGGTTCAACACGTGGTTTAGTTACGTTACTATTAAATCATAGGGCTAAATTTGAAATTATTCTGATTTTAACAGAGTAAAGATTTTTAGAACTGTTGTAGTAGTGTTTTGAAGAGAAAAATTCTAGTTTACCAAAGGCAATAGTCTGCATTTTATTAGTGGCTATTATAACCATTACAATGGCAACATCTATACTTCACTTACACGCGGAGGATGGCTCGGTAGGTAGTTTGATCTATCATTTGAGTATTTTCTTTGAATCACTTACAACTTGTAACAATTCTATACTGGTGAAGGTGTAATTGTGGTTAGCGCCATCTGTAGGACACAGTTGCAACTACTGTGATTGCATCGATGTGGCTGACTTTAGCGACTCCCCGTCAGATGGCGTGAGTTATGCGTTCGGATCACGAATTGTTGTCATGTCAGTCTCAAGGAAGTTTTGAGGTGGATATCCACATAGGTACTATTCTAGCATGATCCAGAATTAATTTAATATATTAGGATGGTCGCAGTGACCCTATGATTCATTTTTTGTTTGAGAGGTCATTAGTCGTGTCCACTGAAGTTATTTTTGTGAATTGATATTATTGAGAAAAATATATTACCCGATTTGGAGGTATAATGCGTGTTTGTTCCCGGATTTGATCTGGTAAGTTATTTTATTCCATTGCTGTCGGTGTGTTCGCATAATGGGGATGTGTTATTGATAAAAGTTGTATATCTTCATCACAGGGTCGTTAGTCTGGGAAAAACCCTATAAAAATAAGTCAGACAGCAGTGACTCTGAGATCGTCAATTCGTGGAGGCTTGGATACCTAGACCTTAGGAAGCAGATCACAAGGAAAGCTCCGGGATCTGTTCTGCCGGTGCCCAACCCCTGGCGGTCCCGCGAATACACGAGATCCATAAGGTCAAGCTATTTACTTATAACATAATTGTTCATTGCATTACTACTGACCGGCGCG
Organism: Cybosia mesomella; assembly: GCA_946251805.1. Classification (NCBI taxonomy): domain Eukaryota; kingdom Metazoa; phylum Arthropoda; class Insecta; order Lepidoptera; family Erebidae; genus Cybosia; species Cybosia mesomella. The sequence goes on from OX276396.1 coordinate 415,007, forward strand.
AGGCTGGTGTATAGTATTACTGAGCTGTGCCACTCCTGGCTACCATCTTTGAGAATCACCTCTGGGTACGGAAGTAATTGCATGTCTACATATGAGTGTAACTGTACCTGTGTTCTGTTGTATCTTGCTGTGTGAACTATTCTGTGTATCTGTCTGTATGCTATGACCTCTTAACCTGGCTTATATATATCTGTATTCCTGTTTTATGTGTGACTATATACTGTATATCTACTGTTTGTTTTCCAATTGAAATAAAATAAAAATAATAAAATAAAATAAATAAAATATATCTATCTGTGACTTTTCTATTTCTCTGTGTATAAATATATGTATGTACAACTGATCCTTGAGTTTCATTGGAGATCAGCTGACCTGTGCACCACCTAAGAACCTCTGTAGAAAGGCGCCCTGGGATTAAGAACTCCGTTGCTCACCTGGTCTAGCCGGTGTGTAACCCTAATAAGAAAAAAGGTTACAAACTCAATTATATAAAGTGTCTTTCATCTTTCAGAGTTTATCTCTGTCAGATTGTAAATACTTATTTGTGTAAAATTGGAGAGAATGAAGTCCTAAATGATCCTAAAATACATTTTAACTCTGACTAATTGGCCCGCACCGGCGCGGCAGCTCGCCGACAAGGTAGCTCTCTTTACGCGTCTCGCTGACACCTGTTACTCGTGCCCTCGTGCTCTCGTGCTACACCGTCGAGTGACTTGCGGTGGGCTCGCACCGCTTCGCCTCCCTCCACTGATTAAGTACCACATTTATTATGACACAACTGCCGAGGTTTGCGCCTCCTCCATGTTTAAATAAAATGGCGAAAATATATAAATATATCATGCCAAACGTCTCTATTGTAACGAGTATTTCAAGGACGTTTTAGATTGATACTCCAATTGGAAAAGAGATATAATAAATAATAAATAAATATGCTACGACATTCTACACAGCGCTATCTAGACCCAAAGTAAACATAGTTTAACTAGCTTGTGTTATGGGGTTCCAGAATGCGGATAAACATACTTATATAGTTTTTTTTGTAAATACATACATATTATACATAGAAACACCCAGACCAATTCAAATAAACATATTCAGGCATACAAATATTTGCACTGAGCGGGAATCTAACCCGCGCCCCCTCTCGTAGCAGTCGAATGCACTACCACTACGCCACAGAGGCCGATATGGAATGTCAATGCAATGAGTAGTTTAATATTTTCTTGTAGATTCATTATAAGCAAAGAACTAACTGAACTATACCTACCATAAAATATATAAATGTGGCGAGTAGTAAGAGTTTTCGGATATAAAACGTGAGCGATATTTTTAACAAGGTCTTGAAGCCAATATACTCGTACCCATCTCGTATAAAGGACGCTTCACACTTGCGGAGTGCAGTGCTCGCAAGACTAACATTTAGATATTTATTTATCAAATGTATGTGATAAACACCTTTAGTATAAGGAGGTTGTCCTTTGAATCTTCATCATACTATACATTCTAGTAGTAATTTTTGCCTACTATCCATTCGTAACAGCATCATTATTATATGATACAAAAATAATGTGTGTATAATAACCAAAAAGTTTTGTTCGACAACCTTATTTCATTCATATTTTATAAATACTTTTTATGAGCCACAAATTCAAAATTTAATGGGTACTTTCATCTTGTAACAAATATTTTGGCAAGTTTCTTAAACGAATTTAAAACTGCGAGTGAGGTGAAAACTTGTAACCCGTTTTCAGGAGCTGGTGTAACAATGATGAACTTTTCATTCATGAAACATGACATGTGATGTTGATATATATACTTACATAACCTTTACAGAGTTTTAACTGGGTTAACATGATTATATTGTATTGAAGTGTAGGACAAAGTACACAACGCCATCTAGACCTAAAGTAAGCAGAGCTTGTCATATGGGTTCTAGAATGCGGATATATATTCTTGCAGACCAATGCAAATATACATTTTTTTTTATACCACTCAGGTGGCAGACAAACTCACGGCCCACCTGATGGGAAGCGGTGACCGTGGCCTATGGACGTGTGCAACACCAGGGGCGTCACACTCGCGCTGCCGACCCTAAATAAAAGAAATTGCAAAGCAGGAATAGCCTTTAGTCTTCCGGGAAGACCAAAGGCTACTCCCGCCTCTCCCTTCGTTTTTAGTTTTACATACATACATACATACATACATATTTGCAATGAGCAGGAATCGAACACTACAGAGGTAGTCAACGTACAACATTGACATGATTGGACTAAAATCACTCATTACCGTTTGCTTACGGAGAAAATCATAAGTCAAAGGTTTTAAAACGTCAATAATAACTACTTCTACGTTTTGCTTTAGCAGCAGAAACTAGTAGGTTAAAAGCAGTGAAAACTCACGGCCACTTGTTTTTTAATCACTAGTAAGCAGTCGCTGCAATTACTGTTTCAAAATTGTACTACCAACTGTGCTGATACTATCACACCTCGGAAGGAATTGTCGCATAAAGTACTTAAATTTGAAATAAATGAAATTATATAATTACTTGCCGACCTGCCAAACTTCATTCCACCTTAGAATCAAGTTATGTTGTTTACCTTATCAGCTGAATTTATTTCGTGAAAACCCCTTTTTTTTTTTTTTTTTTTACGTGCGGAAATCCCTTCGGATACCCCCCCGCTGGCCAGCGGGGGTGGTTATGTCGTGTCTCGACTAAAACCGCACGGTGTCCTCCCCAAGTGTCCGTTGCCGGGCACCCCGGGTAAGCCCTCGAAAGGATAACCCCAGGGTTGCCGGCGGACTTTGGCCGCCACCGCGGCCTCGCCTGGTGGGGTCGGGTTTTATCCCGCTTCGGTGAGTTGGCAGGCGTGTGTAGGGCACACACGACACGCCTCCGCCACGGCCTGCTTCTGTAAGGACGGCGAGTCGGCCAACTGCCGTCCTCAGGCCCCGATCATGGAGGTCGGTAGTCCCGGGCGTAGATGAGTCTGCGGCGTCCTCGCCGCAGACTGCGAAACTCGGGAGGCAGGGTTCTTTCCCGCTCCCTCTCCGCCGTCTCTTTCGCGCGCATTACCTGCTCACAGAAAGAGGCGGCGGCGTGCCACTTGCTCCCGTCGGAGACCACGGCCCTCACCATGGTCTCCAACGAGAGAACGTCCACGCCCAAGACCGCAACGAGACTCGCCCACGCAGGGCACTCCACCAACGTGTGGAGCGCCGTGTCTTCACCAGGATCCTCGCAGTGCTGGCACTGCGGCGTTGTCTCCCGGTGGATGCGCCACAGATACTTACCGAAACACCCGTGTCCGGTAACCATCTGGCACATCCGGTAGGAGAGGTCCCCATGGTCCCTCTCCAACCACTCCTTCATGATCGGTCTCACCGCCGCAATGGTGGATTCCCCCCACCTTGGGTGCTCAAGTCGCACCCTCCATGTCTCCATGAGTTCCTGGCGGAGCAGGGACCGCTGAGCCCTGATTTCTCGGGGCTCCGGCCTATGGCCACGCTCCAGCGCCTCCTTGCGCCACTGGTACAGCAGCGCAAGGGCTCTCGCTTCCAGGTCCCATGGAGGGGTCCCAGCTAGGAGACATGCCGCCTCGACGGAGATCGTGCGATACCCCCTGATGACTCTGACGGCCATCGCCTTTAACGGACTGTTAAGAACAGCCACGTTGCGGGCTGCCAGAGTCTCCGCCCATACGGGGGCCCCGTATAGGGCCATGCTTCGCACGATCCCCAGGTACAGTCTCCTAGTGGGGGCGTTGGGTCCCTTAACGTTGGGCATCAGCTGCGATAGCGCGGCCGCAGCCCCCCTCAGTTTCGGGACCAGACTTCGGAGATGAGGTCCGAAGTCCCATCGGCTATCGAGTACGAGCCCAAGGTACTTCATCGTGGGCTCGATGCCGATGCTTACGCCCCCTACGGTTATGCTGGTTCCCGCAGGTGGCCCCCTCCGAGGCCCGTGAAAACACATAGCCTCGGATTTGTGGAGAGCCACCTCGAGTCCCAGCCGCCGTATTCGACCCACGACTTGAGCAACCCCTGCCGTGGCCTTCAGTGCCGCGCTTCAGTACGTTGCTCCCCGCGCCATAACGAGGGTGTCGTCAGCATAGCACACTATGCTGACACCCTCGAGCAATGTACCGCGCAGCACCCAGTCGTATCCGATGTTCCACAGGAGTGGCCCTAGGACCGACCCCTGTGGAACACCGCACGACACTTCTCGCCGCCCTGGCCCTAGCCAGCTCGGGTAAACTATGGCCCTCTCGGATAGGTATGCCTCGACAATGCGGCGGAGGTAAGGAGGCACTCCGTGATACGCGAGCGCCTCCCTAACGCAACTCCAGGGTAGGGTGTTGAAGGCGTTGGCGATGTCGAGAGACACCGCCACCACCACCCCACCCCGCGAGACTACTTCCTCCGCCAGGCGCCTAACGCGCATGATCGCTTCCACGGTGGAGCGCCCCCGGCGGAAACCGAACTGGTTGTCCGCCAGATCTGGCCCCACGTTCGTGAGATGCTCGACGAGGCGCTCTGCAATAATCCGCTCAAAGAGCTTGCACACCTCGTCGAGCAACACGATCGGCCGGTAACCGGATGGCTGATCCGCCGGCCGCCCCGCCTTCCGGATAAGGACCAGTTTCCCCGTCTTCCACGCCTTTGGAAACTGGCCCCTTTCGAGGCATGCGCTAAAGAGCGCCACCAGCCGAGGCCCTAGTTCCTCAAGGGCCAGGACCCATGCTCGGCCTGGAATGCCGTCGGGTCCGGGGGCAGTGCATTTCCGGGCTTTAAGCCGGAGCACTGCTACCCCCAGTTCACTCTCCCTGACTTCGGGCACATCGCTCTCGCTATTATCAGCGTCAGGCGCCTGAGGCGGAGCCATACGCGGAGGAACATGCTCCTCCGCTCTCGCTGGGAACAAGGAGCCCAGTATCCCCTCCAGCCGCTCCGGCTGGAGGCTCTGGGTCAGTAGGGGCGCCCTTGGGCGGATTTTGCCCCTGACCGCAAGGTAAGGGCGCCCCCATGGGTTCTGCTCCAGAGCCTCCAGCAGCTCTTCGCGGGCCCGCCGTTTGGCCTGCTTAATGGCTTCCTGGAGGGTCCTCTTGGCCCCCTTGTACGCCTCATACAGCTCCGCCTCTCGGACTGCCGCATCGTCTGGGCGGCGACGCCTCCGGCGAAACCTGGTGTACTGGCGGCGAGCGGTCACGCACGCTGCTCGCAGCTGTGCGAGCTCCGCTGACCACCAGTACACCTGTTTCTTTGCCGGGCCGGGCTTAACCCTAGGCATCGCCGCATCGCAGATATGTGACATGGCTCTCCTGAACCATTCGGCCTCTGCGTCGACATCGGCAGGCCTGGCCGGTGACGGAATCCAAGCCTGCACAATAGATGCCTCCAGGAGAGCCTCCCGATCCAGGCGTCTGAGCGCCCAACGTGGATCCGGGGGGTTCGCTATAGTCAGCGGTAGGTTAGGTGGAGGGGAGACGTTGAACCGAATGTACATGTGGTCCGATGACGTCTCCTCCTCCTCCACCACGCGCCAACCCTGGACGCGGCGGGCGAGAGCAGGGGTCGCGAATGCGACATCCACGACCGAACTGAGCCCCCGCCGCTCCCAGGTGGCTACCCTCCCCCGGTTGAGGACCTCTAGGCCACGGGTGTTGGCCCAGTCCTCCAGAACTCGCCCCTTGGCATTGGTTTCCCGGGAGCCCCAAGCCAGAGACCAGGCGTTGAAGTCTCCCAGGACCAAGACAGGGCGAGGACGGCACGCAGCGAGAACGATGTCCAGTCCTGCGAGCCATAGCTCAAGCTCATACTGGTCAAGGCTTGGCGAGAAGTAGACGGCCACGACAGCCAAACCCTCATAGTCCGCCGCGACACAGCCTCGGCCCCTTGCAATGACTGCAAGGCGCGAGGTGTCCGCGGCGGAACCCCCGAAGACGGTCGCTACACCGTCCAGGTCCACCGGGCTTCCGGGGTGGACCCAGTACGGCTCAGCGACCACGACCACATTGATAGACCACTCCACGATGCTCTGGTACAGAAGATCCTGAGCACCGGTGCAGTGGTTTATGTTCACCTGCAGGATGCGGATTGGTGTGTCCATTAATGGACGTCCATCTCCGCATCCCGCCGGGAATGTGGCCGCTCCTGAGCGGCACCCCCACTACCCGTTGCGGACGAACGGGGCTTTGGCCTCGAGGCGGCGCAGGATCGGCTGTCCGCCCGGTGCTCCGCCGCTTTGCCCTCCGCTACGCATTTGTAGCAGCGCGGCAGAGCATCGCATGTGCTGGCCTTGTGCCCGGGCTGACTACAGTGGAAGCACCGGTCCCCCACGGTGTCTCCCGCTGTGCACTGCACTCCCACGTGCCCCACGGCCAGGCACCTAAAGTACCTGGCCTCGCGGGGCTGCAGGAGTTGCACCCGCGCCTTAAGGAAGCCCCCAACGAAGAGGCTCCGTTCGTCCGCAATCTTCTGCGCCGCTGCGACGGGGCAGTTGACGACTGCCGTGCCGTGACCGGTGGAGCTGAAGCGGATTTCTCCAGCTCTCACCTGATCCCGGGGGCAGCCGCCTGCCTCCACGACGGCGGAGATAAGTTCCTCCGTCGTGGCCGCATCATCCAGACCCGAAATGCGCAACCCTGCGCATTTATTGGGTCTGGTGACGCGGACGGCTTCCGCGTCCAGCGACTCCCTCAGCTTGGCCGCTAGGGCATCTGCTTTGGGGCCGCTGGTGGCGCCGGAGACCTCGAGAAGGCGAGCCCACCCTCAATCTCAAGGGCCTTGAGGTCCACAGAGGCCTTCGCCTGCCTCAGTACCTGGGCGTACCCCACGCCCTTCTCCACCCCCTCCGTCGTCACCGTCAGGACGACGGCAGTGGAGCGTGGGGCGCGGAGCCTCTTCGTCGCCTTCGCCGCAGCGGCTTTGGCCGCCTTCTTGGCCGCCTTTTTGGCGGCTTTTTTGGCCTTTTTCGCCTTTTTCGCGGCCCCCGCTACCTCCCATCCCTCCCCTCTGGAGGAATGCTCGGGTGTAGCGGGAGCAGCGGATACAGCGGGGGTGCCGCGCTTCTTCCCCTTCCCTTTCCCCTTATCGGGCGTTGGGTTCGCCGGGACACCGGTCCCTGTCTTGGGACCGGGATTTCCGCTGGCGGCAGTCGCGTAGGAGGCGGGCCGCACCAGTGGAGGACGGTACGCCCGGTCTTCCAGTACGCCAAGGCGCCTCTCGATCGCCGCCAGCAGCTGCGTTATGCTCGGCGCAGGCTCTGGTGCCGGCCTGGGTGCCAGATTGGCCGCCGGCGTAGGCACCGATCTAGGCGCCGACGTTGGCGTCGATTTTGCCGCCTTTGGCCCTGGCGCTGATTTTGGCACCACTATCTCCCCGGTACCAGAGGCCACCCTGGCCGGCGGTGCCTCCCGGGGACCTGGCGCAGTCCGGGCCCCCGCTGACCCCGTAACTAGCTGGGTCAGCTTTTCGACCTCCCCGCGGAGCACCCGTTGCTGCTCCAGCGAGTTAGCGAGCTCAGTTTCCAGGGTTGCGACCCGGTCCCTGAGCTTCGCTTCCTCCTCGGATATTCGTGAAAACCCCTGCATTAAAGACCCAAGACGGCGTGAGGTTTTGGTCGGTTCGAGTCCGACATAGCCTCCCCCGCTAGCCGGGGCAAGCGGTAACCACGGCGATTGTCGCACCCAAAAAAAAAAAAAAAAAAAACACAAAATGTATACCAAAGTATATGCGGAGACAAATCTATAAAATCAAAGATCATGATTATCGGTCCACCGATTCTTGAGTTCATTCCGGTCATCAATAATACGACTTTGTTTTATATATATAGATTTTAATCTCAATTGTTACAATGTCGTACCAGCTTCCACTTTATAGAAAGAGAGAGATGACCAGGGCAGTACGTGACTATATATTATTATAGGTACTACCGTCCTCAATGCTGTGCTATTCTGTATTGTCTAGTTATAGTTGGTTAATTATTTATTGAAGTTAGGGCTTGATATGTAGAATATACTGCTTCCGGACTGTTTGGCCGTGGTCCATAGGAAACTTGTGTTCCAAAGGTTTCGTCGATCACTGCGGTCGAGATCTTCGGTGCGGAAAACTCTCCTCGGTGGCGACGTTTCTAAGAGAAGTCCGAAGTTCTGAAGAACAGCGCGAAAGCAGTATATTCTACATGCAAAGCCGGCCGTGAAAGCCTTAAGAGGGCTCGATATGTTGATAATAATTATTACAAAGTCACTAACAGTGATTGTGATCTACTAAGGATCTGATAAAATTACTTTTTTCATTCTACATCGTCAGTGCAGTATGACCTTTGTACGAGATGTTGATGTGTGGAGCTTTACAGCTCGTCGTAAATCCGCACGCGCCCAATATCAAACCCAAATCTTCATTTAAAGTGCGCATAAAATCGTGACGAATATACGATTGCTGCCTTGAAGGTAATGATGTGACACATTTACGGACTGAATTTAGACAGTACAATACTTCGACATGTAGCGAACTTCGAAAACACATAGATCGACAAGTCATTGCTTCGACAGACAATTATTAGACAACACACACCTTCGAATTACCACTACTTCGAGAGACGATTATTCGACAGACAATACTTAGACAAGATACATCTTCGAATGACCACTACTTCGACAGATTTTTAAAATTATATTCCAAAAATAAGGAAAGTGGGTTAGGTTAGGTTAGACCTGTGACCCCAACAGAGCGCGAGCAGAGCGAGCGTGCCGTGGGGCTTCTGGTGAAGCGCCGGAATTGATGTTTTAATTGATTGGGTACATATTTAATTAGCATTTCAGAGCATTATTATTTTGGGAGAATGTTAAAAAAATCTGTCAAACTAGTGGTCATTCGAAGGTGTGTCTTGTCTAAGTATTGTCTGTCGAATAATCGTCTGTCGACGTAGTGGTAATTCGAAGGTGTGTATTGTCTAATAGTTGTCTGTCGAAGCAATGACTTGTCGATATTTGTGTTTTCGAAGTTAGCTACACGTCGAAATATTGTACTGTCTAAATTCAGTCCATAACTCGATGTGACAATCGTGTTTATATTATGCTGTCAGTCACAATGGTGGCGTGGTACTGTGATACTAGACTATGAATATTGGTTCGGCCGCTTTCAACTCAATTATTTTGATGTAATAACAATAAATAATGCGTTATTTGACATTCATTAAAATATAGTAACAGCTTTTTAGGGTTCCGTTGCCAAATGGCAAAAAACGGAACCTTTATATACCTACGTTATGTCTGTCTGGCTGTCTGTCCGTATGTCACAGCCACTTTTCTCCGAAACTATAAGAACTATGCTGTTGAAACTTGGTAAGTAGATGTATTCTGTGAACCGCATTAAGATTTTCACACAAAAATAAAAAATAAAACAATAAATTTTGGGGGTCCCAACTGGTGAAACTCAAAAATATTTTTTTCATCAAACCCATACGTGTGTTTATCTTTAAAAATGATCTTGATGTTTCTAATTTTTTTTTTCTAAACGGAATAGTTTGCGCGAGAGACACTGCCAAAGTGGTAAAATGTGTGTCTCCCCCCCCTGTAACTTCTAAAATAAGAGAACGATAAAACTAAAAAAAATATATGATGTACATTACCATGTAATCTTCCACCAAAATTTGGTTTGAACGAGATCTAGTAAGTAGTTTTTTTTAAGTCATAAATTGTATACCGCAATTTACCTTTCATTCAATCAACCCAAATTTAAAACATTATTATGTAACTTGCTGCTACGGAACCCTCCATGAACCAGTACGACTCGCACTTGGTCGCTTTTTTATTTATGAGCAAAAGACGACAAAGTTCAAAAATATTAATTGTTAAACGTCAATTTAATATACTATGTTAGTTTTATGGGATCCTACTTCCTACCATCCTACATTCTACTCCTACTAAAAGTATAATTGTGAAAGTTTGTGAAGATGTTTGTATGTTTGGGTGTTTGGATGTTTGTAATTTTGGATGTTTGTTACTCAATAACGCTCTAACGGCTGCACGGATATGGCTGAAATACGATACAAGGATAGATTATAGTCTGCACTGACACATATGCTACTTACTTCGGCAAAGCCGCGGGCGACAGCTAGTATACTGTACAGCGATATATAGCCTCTATCTAAATAAAGTTCAGATTTTAGAACATGAGGAAATATATTAAGGTAAATTTAACGGCCTCCTTGGCGTAGCGGTAGTGCATTCGACTGCTACGACAGGGGGCGCGTGTTCGATTCCCGCTCATTGCAAATATTTGTATGCAGGAATATGTCTATTTGCATTGATCTGGGTGTTTTTATGTATAATATATATGTTTTTACAAATATGATGAATCAGTCGGGACCAGTTATGTGTATAATAAAGATCGCAATTAATGATTTAGCAACATTTCGATCAATATTTTATGGTCGGTACTGTTAACATACAGGTCCCACAGTCATTAGAAATATATAATCATCAACACTTTCTACGCATCGCTCTCCATGTTGCGAGTAACCACGATGTCTTGGTGTCATATTCTCTTAAATAATGTTCACTTGAGGTCTATCTCCAGGAACATAACTAAATAAAAATTCTATTTTATTCGAGGCATATTAGATGTAAGGAAAGCTTTTTACTTTTCCACGAAGATCACGTATTACGAGTATGTCATTGATAAAACAATATCAGTAATGTAGGTGCAGGTGCGAGCTATCCTCGCTGAATGTCGCGCTGATACGACAATATAAAATTCCATTCACTGTGAGATTGGGCTCTTTGGGAGCTACTGACATAAGGATTCATATGTATACTTGGATAGTAAAGCTACAGGACGAAAATAACGAGAATTTGATAGGATATTAAGTAATTTTTATGTTAGCGATTATTAAGTTAGTAGGCTGTAAGATTAAAGATCTTCTGCATTAACATAAACATAGTGATATTATCGAAGTTTATGCTATGCGAATTTATTTCCATACTCGTTGACCAACAATACTGTTAGATGACGTAGCTATTGCAATGCAGCAACTCATAAGGTAATAAGGTAGCAATTTAGGATGTGATAATCTACGACGCTGTATACTGCTGTTTTTGCAATATTGGCAAATACAGCAGTATACAACGTTTTTTTTTGTTACTCTTTCACGCAAAAACGGCTGAACGGATCTGACCGAAATTTGGCACAGGGATAGATTATAGTCCGGAATAACACATAGGCTACTTTTTTTCCGGGAATAGGTTACCATGGGTTCCGGGAACGTGATCAGAATTCTACGCGGGCGTAGCCGCGGGCAAAAGCTAGTTAAAATAAATGCCAGATATAGTGAATCCAAAAGGTCATCACATCACTTTAAACCTTGTTGCTACTTGATCGCCGTAGTAAACGATAATTATCCTTGTATCTACCTAACATAAGTATGCTGAGGTCCTTATTAAATATAAACATAACATAACATAACATAAACTCACGCCTATATCCCCGAAGGGGTAGGCAGAGGTGCTAGCACCCACTTTCGCCAGTTTATGTTTAGGTCCCAATTTAATAGGTGGCGAGCCTATTGCCATTAACCGGGCACTTATAAGCCTGCGATAAATACACACATAACTTCGAAAAGCATCGAAAAGTCATTGGTGTGTGCCATGGTAAAACCTGGGATCGAACCCGAGACCTCGTCTCAGCAGTCCATTACCCATACCACTAGGCTACCGCGGCTTCATTAAATATACATGAAGAAAAACCGTAAAAATTCAAAGTGGCTTTCTTGATTTCTTAGTAGACTAAACTGCTTTACACGTTGTTGTCAAGCAACATGTAGCATACATCGCACTCATAATTGCTAGAGGCTCAACGTTTAGATAGATAGCACATGTATTGGAACGCGCCACATCAGGTCGCGCGTGTATTTCGGCGCGGGCGCAGACGCTTGCCGGTCGGACCGGTCCCGCCCCCCCTCTCCTCACGACCAGTTCTGCGACTGGTATTGCGGAGGCTCTTGCTCGCAAAAAGTGCCACAGTCTCGCCGCAACCGCGCCGGGCTATTTGTTTTGGTAATGTTTGCGGATAGCGGCCACTCGTAGAAAAACAACGTGTGAAGTGTACACAGTGCGTCAAGTGTCCAGTGTGTCATGTAGTGTCGGCGGGAGATGTCGCGTCGGCTCACACCATGCTCGCCGTTCGCCATGCGAAGGTATATCATACTAAAGCAGTAAAATGTACGAGTTATAATGACGGCCGTCTTAATAGAATTTCGAGCACGCGCATTGTACCATTTTAATTTGCTTGTCCAACAACTCTCGATACAACCCTCGGTTAGAGGCTGCTAGTGTCGAGTTGGGCTGTTTCACTTACGATTATCATAACTTGCGAATATCCTCTCGCTGTCCCGGAGGAAACGCTCTGCTATGTTACCAACGCGTAACAAAAGTGTACTATTGGATGTTGCGTTGAACATGGTGTAAGTGCGGGCGTTAAGGCAGTGTTGTCTATTTTCTGCGGCACATTAAAATCCCGGGAACGACTCGTGTCGCATCAAATGTGCCGTGACAAATAAATCTGGCGTGTCGGTGCGTGATTGTCACGTGTCACGCTAACGTCACGCAGACGGGCATTGTGCAGTTTATGTTCACTTGACAGCTAGCTGTATATCGTTGACACAAAGCTATGACGTATATTCGGGTAGTCGGAGCAATAGGAAGCATCCACGTCGCACAAATCATGACAGTTGTGATGTACCACTATTGAGCTTCGAACATTTTGTGGTTGTAATGCGCTTATATGTGAAGTAAGCAACCGGGACATACCGAAATAATATTTTTTCTGATATAGCTCAAGGTGGCGAAATTATTATTGAGAATCTCTGTGACCCTTCTCAAACTGATGACATTGAAACTGAATTGAAACTTGAAACTGATGATATTAGTTTGTTTTGTTATGTGCGAGATGAAGTAAGTTTTGAAGTAATGAATACAGCTATGGTCTCGTAATCAAACGTGTTTTGAAAAGGTAAAGTAAAAAACTGGGATAAGAATGGCACCTATTTCATTATTTCTGGTTATATCCTCTACCTTACTTGGTAAGTCTCTCAGTGTATCAAAATGTGTTAAACATTTTGGTACAATGAGTTACCAAGTACAGTAGAGGAAGGAAGGGATACGACTATATCAATCGCAAAAATTGCCAACGGACCCAGTTTAATTTAATTTTTTTTTATAAAGAGTAGGTATTAGTAATCGAAGTTACTAATCTACCCCCCCCCACCCCTCTAGCTAAGCGACATTGCTTGTGTTACGAGTGGGTTCACTCCGGTAGTGTAATGGCCAGGATTCGAACCCAGGACCTCTCGATCGTAAGGCCGACTCCTCAACCACTAAGCTACTGACGCTTATTCAAACATTCTCCTCTAATTTTCGTAAACATAATAATAATGTAATTCTATTACATTCTTTACGCAATTTGGGCAGAAAAAAACTGTACGCTGTCTCGGGTCTTAAGACGCTGGGGTGTAAGGTTGCCCATAGAGCATATCTCTCGCACCCCGACTGACGACGGGCCATCTCCGGTTTCGAGTTGGCCCCCTCGGGTTTCGGTACCACGGTATCTTCGTCTTGCCCAGGTTTGGGGGAGGGGCGCTAGTCGCCCGCCGTCCCGGCCGGCTTCTGCTGGGGTGACAGGCGGCCAGACCTACCACCACCAGGCCTGCGCTCATGGAGGACGGAAGTCGTTAAGCGGTAAACATAGTACCTACAGTATTTTCATTTTGTGGGGCTGTTCCATATATTCTTACCGAGATATCTTCCACCCGTAGGTATATAGTGCATTTTGTCATGAAAAAACATCAAACATACAAAGTTGCATATATAATGGCACGTACATAAACTTTTTGTGTTCATCAATTTCATGAAACTAACTGTAACTGTAGAAATATATTCAGGATTGGTATAAAAATGCAGTTTCCGTGATGAGAAGTAAAAATGTAATGAACGAAAAAATGGATACATACAAAATATCACAAAAATTAAGAAACAAGTAGGTATGCAAAAGTGCATTAATTAAAAACGCCTACTTGATTAGCGTTAGCTAAGAAAGTTAGCTATTTAGGTTGCGTTGACCATTTGAAAGGGTCTAAACATGCCCCCGGGCGTTGAAAGATTGCCTTTCAACCATCTTCTTCAAGGAGACAGCATATCTTCGAAAAAGGTCTTCGCACCACACCAGTTGCTGTCTTGACATCCGCAACACGATTAATACCATCGGGACCGGGATAAACAGCCACGATGCGACCCAGCTTCCACTTCAGAGGTGGTAAATTGTCTTCTTTGAGGACCACAATTGCATTCAATTTCAATGAATCTGAGCCTGCCTTCCATTTAACGCGCTTCTGTAACTCGCTTAAGTATTCTTTGCTCCAGCGCTTCCAATAATGTTGTCTCAACTGTTCAATTCTCTCGAATCGATTCAGGCTAGACGTTGTACAATCGTCATAACTTGGAGCAGGCAACGAAAGAAGTGAGCGCCCGACCAGAAAGTGTGCAGGCGTAAGGGGCAGCAAATCATTCGGATCCGTTGATAAGGCAGATAACGGGCGTGAGTTCAATATTGCCTCGATTTGCACCAAAATCGTGTTTATCTCCTCATAAGTTAGATGACAATTTCCCAGTACTCGCTTTAGATGAAATTTTATAGATTTTACTCCTGCCTCCCAAAGACCACCGAAATGAGGAGCGTAAGGAGGAGTAAAGTGAAAACTGATCCCATCGTTCGCAACGGTCTCAGATAGTGAGCCAGAGCAAGACTTTAAAAATTTACCGATGTCGTTGTACGCACCAACAAATGAAGTGCCGTTGTCGGAATATATGTTTTTTGGTTTACCACGTCGTGACATAAATCTTTTGAGTGCCGATAAGAAAGTATTAGTAGAAAGGTCCCCTACGAGCTCAATATGAACAGCTTTAGTCGCAAAACACACGAAGATGGCAATATAAACTTTAAATAGTTTACATCCTCTCCCTTGACGATTAGCTGCTAAAATAGGTCCAGCGTAATCAATACCTACATTCTCAAACGGAAAACTTGGTTCGAGACGCTGCTGTGGAAGGTTTCCCATTATCGGAGCTTTAGTTTTACCTTTAAAACGATTACACAAGATGCAACTATAATAAACCGATTTCGCCAAATTCCGACCACCAATAGGCCAATAATTTTCCTTTATAGATGCCAATAATAATTGAGGCCCGGCATGCATAAGCCTTTTATGTTCATAATTAAAATAAAGTTTAGTGAATGAATGATTGGACTGTAAAATTATAGGATGTATTTTGTCATACGAGTAATAAGAATTAACTAGACGCCCCCCTATGCGAATTAATTTATTGTCATCTAGAAAAACATTAAATTTTAGTAGAGGACTCTTGCTAGGTAACGGTTTTTTAGTAAATAATAATTCGTATTCGGGAAAGGATTCCCTTTGAGCCAATTTAATGAGAATAGTTAAGCCATCTGAAAGTTCTTCATTAGAAATATAAGAGGTCTTAACTGGTTGTCGTTTACAACGTGTGATAAATCTTAATACATACGCCATGCATCTTTTAAGCCTAGAAAAATTTGAAAATTGATTAAAATCTATCAATTTACTTTTGTTTTCAGTTGTTATGTGTAAATTAATCTCAGGCTTCGTTTCTGGAAGTTTCTGTGAGGCGACTGGATTCGAGGGCCACTTAGTAGGACTTTTTATCAAAAATTGGGGACCGTGCCACCACAAATCAGATGATTCGATCAAATTAGGATCGAGTCCCCTCGATATGAGATCAGTTGGGTTTTGATCGGTGGGGACATGCCGCCATGTGCAAGAATCAGTTGTCTAAAGAATTTCCCCTATGCGATTTCGCATAAAGGGTTGTAGTTTATTTGGCATAATTTTAAGCCAACCGAGAACGATTGTCGAATCAGTCCAGAATACTGTTTCTCTGATCTGAAGACGCAATGAACTTTTAACTTTGTCATACAGACGAGCGCCTACCAGTACCCCACAAAGCTCGAGTCTAGGAATCGTGGTAGGTTTAATCGGAGCGACTCTGCTTTTGCTACACAGTAAACGTACTAATACATCATGTCCATTGCAACTTCGTAGATATACACAAGCACCATATGCAAGCATAGATGCATCTGTAAACACATGAATATCCACAACGGTGTAGGAGTCACAAAGTACTCGTCGTGGTACACGAAGGCTATTTAAAGATGGTAGGGCATTTATTATTTTTAAAAATGAATTACTGATTTCAGAGGGTAATTTATCATCCCACGATACTTTGTGTAACCATAGTTTTTGTAGAATAGTCTTCATTAATATAACGCAAGGTGAAAGAAGTCCGAGGGGATCGAAAATCTGAGCGATAGATGAGAGTATGCCACGTTTGGATAAATTGACGTCAAGTTCACCTTTCATAGGAAAACAAATAACGTCAGTGTCAGTGCACCACCCTACCCCTAATGTTGCACATAGTTCCAACTTGCCTATGTTCAAGTCAACCGGTGCACATGGTAAAGACATTAATAGTGGTGCATTTGACTTCCACTTCCGCAACTTCATACATGCGGACTCCAAAGCAGCAGTAACTCCATCTTTAATTGAAGTCACTTCATTTAAAGTGTCTCCACCTGCTAGTAAGTCATCCACGTAAAAGTCGTGCTGAATTATTTCCGAAATCGTACTATTTATACACTCTATACCAAGTTGCTTAAGACACCTAATTGCTAAATAGGGAGCACTGGCAGTCCCATACGTAACAGTATTTAATTGGTATATCTTTATGGGACTGGATGGATCTTCGCGCCAGACTATTTGTTGCAGATGTCTGTCGTCCGGATGTATGACTACCTGCCTGTACATCTTTTCAACATCTGCTGCTAAGACATATTTGTGCTGTCTAAATCTCAAAAGAATAGAAACTAAATCATCCTGTATCGTGGGTCCCACCATTTGTATGCTATTCAGAGACACACCAGAGCTAGTAGGTGAGCTGGCGTTAAACACCACTCTTAATTTAGTGGTGGAGCTGCTTTCCCTAACCACTCCATGATGAGGAATGTAATAAGCAATATCAGATTTATTCTGACACACTGACATGTGACCCAGGTTAAAATATTCGGACATAAACTCGCAGTAGTCCCTTTTAAGTGATAATTGTTCCTTAAATCGCCTTTCTAAAGACAACAAACAATGAGTGGCTCGTTGTAATGAGTTTCCCAAGACACTCTCAGATTGTTTTAACGGAATACGTACACAAAACCGACCACTATCTAGCCGAACCGTATTCTCAACAAAGTGTGCTTCACTCCTCTGTTCCTCAGCTGAATAGGATGACTTAAAACTCACTTCTTCAATTTGCCAAAATCGACTAAGTTGATTATGAATATCATCATTCCGTGACTTGTCGTCTGAATTAGTAATATGTGCAAAATTACAAGTCACAACACAGGAAGAATCCGATGCATAGCCGCTGTTTATTGGGCCAGAGACTAACCAACCAAGAGAGGTCTCATAAAGCACTGGACTATTAACTCCTAAACTAATTTTCTGCGATCCTAATAAGTCCCAAAATAAATCGGCGCCTATAATTAAATCAATGAGCGAAGGCATATTAAAATTAGGATCAGCTAACTCAAGGTAACTAGGAATATTTAATGATGACAGGTGTATTTGTTGATGAGGGATCATATCTGTGATCGAAGGCAAAACGAAACAAGTTAAATTATTACAATAACCTTCATTTAAGGATTTCATTGATACACGAACCATTCTATGTATATGAGAAATTGTATTATTAATACCTGACACAGATTTGTCGACCTCATAGGTTGCTAAATTTAATTTACTGCACATATTTTCAGTCATAAGACACGATGTACTGCCGCTGTCCAGAAGGGCGCGAGCGACATGCGGTCTATTTTGATTGTCATACAACTTGACTAAGGCTGTTGACAGTAGTATTTCACGACCGTAAGTGGCAGTAGCCGTAACACATGAGAGCGTCACAATATCATGCGTCTCTAATGGTTCTGACTGTACCACCGAATTTGACACTGGCTTTGATTTCATGTCTACATGAACAAGTGTATTGTGCTTACGTTTACACAACCTGCAGCCGTTCCGTTTGCAATGGTTAGCATAATGACCTGGTCGAAAGCAGTTCCGACAAATCTTATAAGTATATAATTGCTGCAACCTCTCCTCAGTAGAAAGTGCTAAAAATGTAGAACAATTATATAAATAATGCTCACCCTTACAGTTTGGACAGGAAACTACGGCTGAGTTAGTAGTCTGCTGACTTGTCGATTGTGGTGATGAAGTTGTAACGGACACGAAACTTCTGTGTTTAACATTCTTCACATTTGATTGGATCCGTTGGAGGCCACCACGAGGTAGCTCCAAGGACTCCAACAGGTCAGCTCTGCTCCGTAAAAATTCAAAAAATGTGACTAATGTTATACGTAAGTCCCTTTGCAACGTTCCCTTATACTCCTCCCACTCATTATTGGTTTTTGTAGCTAATTTATTGGCAGCAATGTATATGAGCAGAGTGTCCCAATTGTTAGTCGGTTCGTCAAGAGCATTCAACGCACACAAATTCTTTTTTAACTGGTCTATAATACCTTTTAGGCCGTTTGCAGATTCTTTTTGCATAGGTTCTATGTTAAATAAGGCAGATACGTGATGTTGTACTAATAAACGCTTATTATCAAATCGTTCACATAATAAACTCCAAGCAATAGGATAATTTTTGGCAGAAAATTCAACCGATTGGATGACCACAGCAGCTGACCCTTCCAATGAACCCCGTAAGTAATGAAATTTGTCAATGTCAGCCATGTCGTCATTGGAGTGGATGAGGCTTTCAAACGTATCGTGAAATGCTAACCAACCATCGTATGTTCCGCTAAATTTGGGTACTTGAAGTGTTGGTAACTGAACAGACTTTTTACTCTTCTTCGAGGTACTTACCTCTTCACTTTTATCGTTAACTTTACTATTACGCGATACGAGGCATGTAGCCTTAGACATCAGTTGACAATAAGTAGATTCAAATTCATTACGCTCAGACATTTGACTGTCTGGATCATCAACCAAGCATTCCAACTTTAATTGCACATCATCATATTGATCGTACAACGACTCAATCTTTTGTATACGTAATTTAAGCTCACCTACCTCGAATGGGGTCAATGTTTCCTCTAAACCATTTAGGTAAGAGCAAAACATTGTTAAACGACCTTTGTAGCTACCGCGTTTTCTAATAAACTCCTTTAACTCATCCTTATCGGCCATCTTTAAGAGTAGAATGCAATCGATCTGTAATTTTATACAAAAAAAACTTAAAGTTTAAAGTTAACAACTAGGTACCTAAGTACTACTTTTATCTACCCACGTTAACGGCTTAACTTTGCAAATAATTATTTCCAATAAGTAATGGTGTTATCGCAATGAAGTTAATTTGCAGCGTAAAACATCAAAATATCATATAAGATTAATAGTACCTATTACCTACTAACATTTAAATATTTGCTTTTCGGCACAAACGTAAAACTTATCGAACCAATTTTACAAACAAAAAAAATCAAACGAGTACTAAACAATCTAAATATGGAAATACTAATCAAATGATTACATTAATAACATGTTGAAAACTATTTCAAAAGGTAACACAATTTACAATGACTTGATAATATACTTTATCTTAAATCAACGTAGGTGGGTTTTTAACTTACAATACAAACGCTCAAATATAATAACAATTAAGCTAATCCATCATAAAAATGTAAGCAAATGAATGCACTTATTACAAAGTTGCTACCTGCACCTACCTTTTGTAAAAAAATACAAGTAATTCACAAATTCAAATCATTAATTATTATTAAATAATACTGTGTACTGACCTTTAACTTCACGAAAATGCTTAATATGTATATAATACCTGATTACGAGTACTGGGTGAAACACTGAAATAGATAAGTACTAAAACACTGGTGCAAATTTTAACCAAACGCCGTCGTTGATGAGACTTAACTCCACGTTAGTACTTCGTCCAGAAATATCGCTCGAATCTTGTAATCCGCTGTATATATTCAACTTTTACCAAATATAATCAATTATCCGGCTCGTTACGACCATGTAGAAATATATTCAGGATTGGTATAAAAATGCAGTTTCCGTGATGAGAAGTAAAAATGTAATGAACGAAACAAGTAGGTATGCAAAAGTGCATTAATTAAAAACGCCTACTTGATTAGCGTTAGCTAAGAAAGTTAGCTATTTAGGTTGCGTTGACCATTTGAAAGGGTCTAAACAGTAACTGTTTTTCCAAACTGGCTTATCGATTTTACTTTTATGCAATTTTAAACAAACAAAGTCTACCGTCATCTGTAAGAATACACTAGCGAACCGAGAAAAACATTGTAAAGTTTTTGTTCTACTGCCTGGCGCTGCAAAAGCCATCAGCGGTTTGTGTAAAGTACTGCCAACAAACGAAGAACGTCGAGTGAAAGAAAAAGTTGCATAACTAATAGCTGTGGTGCTGTGGACAGCGGGAGCAGATGTGCGCCAAACATACGGCTGAGGGAAGTGGTACGAGTGCCCGGATGTAGCGAACAAGTATCAAGCGAAATTTTATAGTGATTGAATAGGTTAAGTTGGATGACTGGCGCAGGTCAGTTTAAATTTAGAAGAGGACCAATGCAGTAAACTGTCAGCCGACACCTGAACCCGCCTCGTAGGAGATATATTTTGATTGTTGTTTATATATATTCTTAGGGTTCCGTAGCCAAATGAAAAAAAAACGGAACCCTTATAGATTCGTCATGTCTGTCTGTCTGTCCGTCCGTATGTCACAGCCCCTTTTTTTCCGAAACTATAAGAACTATGCTGTTGAAACTTGGTAAGTAGATGTATTCTGTGAACCGTATGTAAGATTTTGACATAAAAATAGAAAAAATAAACAATAAATTTTGGGGGTTCCCCATACTTGGAACTGAAACTCAAAATTTTTTTTTTCATCAGTCCCATACCTATCTATGGATAGGTCTTCAAAAATCATATTGTGGTTTCTAATATCTTTTTTTTTTTAACTGAATAGTTTGCCCGAGAGACACTTCCAAAGTGGTAAAATGTGCCTCCCCTCCTCCTGTAACTTCTAAAATAACAGAATGATGAAACTAAAAAAAAATATATGATGTACATTACCATGTAAACTTCCCACGAAAATTGGTTTGAACGAGATCTAGTGAGTAGTTTTTTTTAATTTTTTATAAATCGTAAAGCGCAATGTACTTTTCATTCAATGAACTCAAATATAAAAGTTTAAGGAAACACGATTCTGTTACTTGCTGCTACGGAACCCTTCATGGGCGAGTCCGACTCGCACTTGGCCGCTTTTTTGTATACATTGTTATTGACGTCTCTCTTATGTTGTCTATTCTTGCTGTACGTAACCTCGAGATCTAATAAGGACAAGCTGTTCTATTAGCCGTAGACCTATATTGTGTAACGTAACGTTATCCTATGCAGGATAGCGTACGCCAGATTAAAAAGAAAGGAATGCTGGAGGAGAGAATATGAAGAGTTTAAGGGGGTATTAATATATATAATGTCCACAATTCACATCACAATACACAAACTTAAATAATATCACTTACAAGTTTATAAACAGTTCACAGTAAGAGTCCAAGTCTTCAAATTATTAAGGGAGATTGCAATCTCATTAATCCAATTGTGGGATAGCCATAGCGAGCCACTCGCCAACAAGTAGAAAATGCGCAACAGTGAGGAAACGTGTTAAGAACTGCAGTAGCCTCTTGTGATAGATTTGCTAGAACAGAAGAGATATTAGAATGCTCTCTACTAGAGCAATTTATGAAGTCCAGTATTGACACTCATTTGACTTTAAGATATGATTAAACTGAGGTGTCTTTTCCATCAGATACACCTTTCTTATGCCATGTTTACAGCTTCATGACTCTCCCAAGAATGTCGTCCGAATCTGATCTTTGAATTTTTAATCTTCTTGTTAGGAATGCATGTCAATGATTTAAAATTTATTATATTAAGAGTAAAACAGAGACAATGGAGAATACAACAAAAAGGTTATTATTCATATGAACATAGATTAAATATACTACAATTGTATATTCTTAAATTTCGCATTTTAAAATGTAGTATTTTCGTATGTTTCTAGTAGTAATGTATGTACGGAGCATAGATGTTAAATAGTAAAAAATGCATTTATGCAATCACATTAATTATATTGACTGTGTATCGACTTTGTAGTAATTTAAGTGGCACCACATCGAATGCCAAGCCAAGCCAAGCGTCAAGTGTTGCTGTAACAAATTGTTTGAGTGATTAACAAATAATTGTTCTGAGTCTACGTGAATTTTGTCTCCATTAGCTGTATGTTTAAGAAGTTGAGAAGTGAAATGAAGTTGGTGTCTTTTAATTGTTTTCACATCCATTTCTATATGGCTACTGCGGTGGAGCTGTTTTTTGATATCTTATTAACTTTATGCCGATAGAGTTGCGAAGTTAAAATACAAAACAAGTAAATTTACTACTTTTAACGGATTCTATCGCGATTTCTTTTATATTATTTTATATTTTACATTGATCCCGACGTTTCGGTTGCTAAATATAAACTAACATCAAATAAATCGCGATAGAATCCGTTAAAAATAGTTTTATTTCAATGTGTGACATTCGCGTAAACTTGCGACAATATCAAATTTATTACTTTTACTTTAGTGAAGTTAATGTAACTGTTACTTGTGAAACATGTAAAATACACGTTCACTAAATAATAAAGAACAACACAGGTAGTGGTGACATAACAATACAAAGTGATAGCTAGTGGCTTACTGTTTGTGAATGGAACTCTCGTTTAAAGTGTGCCTAAACAAATGTGTTGGCGCTTATATTAGTGAGATTGTGACGCGGCTTTGGAGCGTTTGTTTAGGACCCGCCACTGATTCGCCGTGATTTATGAACTTAAAGTATAGTTGAGTCAGTTCTACTCTCAGGAGTCCTTGCTGCTTTTGTACTCTTTGTTTAAATTTTAATACTCAGTTTTAGACAAGTGGGCAAAAGACTGTTATGGCAAAATCGCAACAGCAGAAAAAAGTAGTCAAAAGCAAGAACTCTTTAAGTTTATGTTTAAACCTAGTTTTGACTGGTTGTCGTCTGACCAAACTTTAAAAAAACGTAAAAACGTGTACCTTTTTTAGGGTTCCGTTGCGAAATGGCAAAAAACGGAACCCTTATAGATTCGTCATGTCTGTCTGTCTGTCCGTCCGTATGTCACAGCCACTTTTTTTCCGAAACTATAAGAACTATGCTGTTGAAACTTGGTAAGTTCACACAGAAATAGAAAAATAACAATACATTTTGGGGGTCCCCATACTTAGAACTGAAACTCAAAAATGTTTTTTTCATCGAAGCCATATGTGTGAGGTATATAGATACCTCACACATATGACTTCGATGAAAAAAACATTTTAAGTATTTCAATTATTAAAATTTCAATATCATTTTTGAAGAGCTATCCATAGGGATAGCTCTTCAAAAATGATATTGAGGTTTCTAATAAAAAAAATTCTAAACATAATAGTTTGCGCGGGAGACACTCCCAAAGTGGTAAAATGTGTCCCCCCCCCCTGTCACTTCTAAAATAAGAGAATGATAAAATTAAAAAAATATATGATGTACATTACCATGTAAACTTCCAACGATAATTGGTTTGAACGAGATCTAGTAAGTAGTTTTTTTAATACGTCATAAATCGTAAACCGCAATTTACCTTTCATTCAATCAACTCAAATATAAAAATTTAAATAAAAACTTGACGGGTGTCAAGGGACACCATACGTACATTATTTATTTATTTATTACATACACACACACACAGATAATATATATATATGTGGTGTCACAAAATTAGGTCTCTGAATTTGGTGAGATGACTTGGTATCGAAAAAAAATGTATTTGAAACAAAAAAAAATATGGGTAAAATAAAAAAACATAAAAAAATATAAAAATTAAAAAAATAGAAATTAAAAAAAAAAGACACCACCAGCGTCACGTGACGCGACGAGCACACGTGACGTTGGTCGCGATTTAGGTATTTCCCACACATCCGCTTGGAGAATACTGCGAGAAGGACTGCACGCCTACCACGTGCGCCACGGGCTTGTCGCGTCACGTGACGCTGGTCGCTGGTGGTGTTTTTTTATTTTTATTATTTTTTTTATTTTATTTTACCCGATATTTTTTTTTTGTTTCAAATACATATTTTGTCGATATCAAATCATGTCACCAAATTCAGAGACCTAATTTTGTGACACCTTATATATGCACTCTGTCTGTATATTCTTTCGTACACGTCATAGATGCGCGGGACTTAATTTAACTGATAATTTTTACTGATCATAAGCCGCTGCTTTACGCGCTTTTGAAAAGTTCTTCAGAAACTGAAACTCCTCGTCGTACTCGTCAACTCCTATTCATTAGCGAATTCACAAATGATATCCATCACGTCGGGGTCACCATTTTTATGCCTCAAGGAAAAACATTAAAAATATTAAATCAAATCGTAGTTTATTTTTACATAAGAAAGACAGCTGACAGACGGAAAGACGTCCGACTGCTGGAAAGACAGCCGAGGGTGACGGCCTAGCAAGCCAAACCCGAGAATATAATCGCTAAAAGTCCGAATAAGAAAAATACCCCCAGGACAGTCCGAGAGGGGGGGCGGAAGATCTGTCCACCGGAAGGAAAAAACGACGACTCTGGCGATAATACGGATTTGAAATGCCCCACGTGCGGGAAACAATACAAGAGGCGAGCTTGGTACATCAAACATTTGAATACACATGGTGTTGAAGCACGACAGCCGTCGGTAAGAACTTCATCAGTCACTACGGATAGAGTTGACCCTCATACATCCCATGGTGAACCATCGTGTCAAAGTAACCAGGAGTCCATAAATATCCGGACACGTCTTAGCATTCCGAGCCTTCAAAACTCAACCTGGAAAGTGCACGACGAAAATTTGGCCATTCTGCTAGAACATCCAGGCAAGAAACAAGATCTAAATAGCCAAGTAAACACTTTCCAAGATACAATTTATACGTATTTTAGTGAGCATTATCCACCTCCAAATTACCATGCTCCTAAAATTAAAGAAAACTCTTTTAAAACTAAATTGCGGAGAAAGAAAAGGGAGCTAAAGAAAAAACTTCGAGATGCCAAAGCCTTGGGCGATTATCATCTTAGTCACCAACTGTCTAGGGCATTAAGATCAATTCTTAAACTAATACAAGGTATATCGCAACAAATAGCAAACAATTGCGATAGTTACGATAGGGCAAGGCACGAAGTAAATTTTGATAAAAACCCTTTTCAGTACTCAAAAAACATCTTTAAAAGCCAAAATGGTAAACTTCTTCTGACCAAAGAACAAACTTACGAACATTACAAAAACACTTATGAAATACTTAAATGCAGAACACCATACAATCAACCGGAAACCCAAAGACCTCACGACCCTCTAGTACAATTCCAAGGGAATGCACCTACCATAGAGGAAATAGAGATACAAATAAAAAAGAAATCATCTAAATCGGCTCCGGGCCCTGATGGGGTTCCATATATAGTGTATAAAAAATGTCCAACAGTTCGTAAACATCTCACAAATATATTCAGTAAAATCTGGTCAGAAAAGAATATACCAGTCGCATTTGGCGAAGCGGTTTTCGTTCTCATTCCAAAAAAACATGAAGTGACCCATCCTAAAGATACTAGACCGATAGCACTAACTAACACAATTTCAAAAATATTTTTCTCAATTCTACAAACTAAAATGTGTCATTTTATGATTAACAATAGGTATTTCGGACCTAACCACCAGAAAGGGTTTTTACCCGGCATTTCTGGTTGTCTGGAACACAATAGTCTGTTAGCGGAAAGCTTAAAAGATGCCAGAAAATACGAAAGACAGATAACGGTATGTTGGATAGACCTAGAAAATGCATTTGGCTCAATTCCACATTACCTTATGGTATACGCGTTGCAATGGTATAACTTTCCGCCCGTGGTCATAGAGAAAATCGAGTCGTATTACTCCCAGCTAAAATTTGCTATAAGCTTCCAAGAAGTACACACAGGACCATTACGGTATAATGTGGGACTGTTTCAGGGATGCTGCTTGTCACCAATAGCATTTAACATAGTAATTAATATCTTAATTACCAAGTTAATACGTCACGAAAAGAAATGGGGTTATCGGTTTAAAGTAAATAACATATACTCAGAGTCCATCTTAGCTTTTGCTGACGATCTCGCAATACTGACGCGCAATCCAAAACAATGTCAGGAACTATTAAAGGAAGTCGATGAGTTCTGTTCGTGGACAAATGGACTGAGGACGAAGCCCAGTAAGTGTCACTGTCTATGTCTGGGTAGACGGGACACCAAATTTACCTCTTACGACCCGGGACTCTTCATTGGGGGTAAACCAGTTTCCATAGTCGCTGAATCGGTGCCATTTAAATTTCTTGGGAGAAAGATAGACTATAAAGGACGCACACCATCCTTAGATGAAGTTGTCGATACGTTTATAAATGACCTAAATAAGATAGATCAGATACCACTAAACAATATCAAAAAAGCTTGGATATATGACAACTACTTAACATCACGTCTGACTTGGCCTTTTCTGGTGCTTGAATTCGGTAAAACCTTACTGGCGAAAATAGATGCAACTGTCATAAAATCGCTAAAATCGTGGCTTGGACTAGCGCACTCTGCTGATTCCTCTGCTCTATTTAGGGATCAAAATAATTTTGGGATGAAACTTAAGAAACCATCGGAGCTCTATAAACATCTTAGAGTTACCAAAGCCCACATCTTAGGAAAATCCCAAGATGTCACAATCAGGGCACTCCCGAAAGATAATAACGCGTCCGAGCTTGAATCTAGACTTCTATTCCATAAACGATTTATGATAGGGGCCCAGTCAAACAGAGTGGGGTTGGGAGTACGAGAGCCAGAAAGGGACCAGGATATACTTAAGTCCTTTCTAAAACAAGACGAAAATGATAAATATCGAGTGCACGCGATGAATTTGGAAATCCAAAATGAATGGTTGACAATGGGAGAGTTCTGCATACCGATGGCCTTAAAGTGGCGCACCTTGATCTATGACTGGTCGCCGGCCCTGTTAAAATTTTATCTTAACGCCTTTCAGATGACCCTCCCAGACCAGAGTAATCTGGTAAGGTGGGGGAAGGCCACAGAAAAACAATGTTATACTTGTGGTGAGGCAATAGGGACGGCTAGACACATATTAGTAGGATGTAGGGTGCTTCTCGATAGAGGCCATTACTCACGCCGCCACGATAAGGTGCTTATCATCATACGTGAAGCAATGAGTCTGGCAGTAGCTAGAGCCCAAAAAGGATTGACTACTAACAGACGTCATATCAACTTTGTGTCTGAAGGTTCATCCATAACACCCAGGAACAAACCTTATTCAATCTTAGATACTGCCCCAGATTGGACTCTCCTAATCGACACGTATGAAAAGCACTACAAAATTCCGGAGGATGTTGGGGTTTCGTCATCTAGACCTGACATATTCCTATATTCTAAGAGATTAAAACATGTGGTTCTTGTGGAACTTACTGTACCGTGGGAAACAAATATACCGAAGGACCACATAATAAAGAAAAATAAATACTATGATCTCACAAACGAATTAATCAAAAACGGTTACGTGGTTAATTTGTATGCAGTGGAAGTGGGAGCGAGAGGTATACCAGCAAAATCTCTCTATAACCTACTTAAAGATCTAGGCCTATCGAGAGCTACAATAAGCTCATTACTAGGACGAATGTCTAAAGCGGCACTAGTAGGTTCGTATCAAATTTGGTTAGGCAGGGAGGGGAACTTGGGTAGTGAAGGTGAGTGTTGATGTACATCAACAAAAGGGGCCCCTTCTAAACCTACACTTGGGTCGCAAGTCCCAGGCACTGTCCCGAGTTCCCAACTCAGCAACGCGATGGACCCGGCACCCGCACGGAGAATCCATGGATTGCTAAGATTACGGTCTCAAATATTGACAATGACACCATACGTTTCCATAGTACCGTGACAACAATGCGCGGATCGGTGCGCAGAAGTTACAAAAGCAAAAAGTGTCGTTACAGTCTCTATTTTTTCCGTCTAGCTAGTAAAAATAAGGAACTTCGTTCCAAAAACATTATTATGTTACTTGCTGCTACGGAACCCTTAATGGGCGAGTCCGACTCGCACTTGGCCGCTTTTTTTATCTTGCGGAAATCGGACATTTATGTCGGGCTTGAACCGACTAAAACCGCACGCTGTCGACTGACCCTGGGCCATTTCCGGTTTCGAGATGGTCCCCTCGGGTTGTATACCGTGTACCTGCTGTATAGTTTGTCTGAGCTACGGTACAGTAGGTACGGTATACGTATTTTAATATAAAATAAAATAAAATAAAATTTTATTATTTATAGCTAACAGATATTTTTGTTTCACATTGATTGGAAGTATTTGATATATATCAAACAATTTAGAAAGTGTCTTATAGTCATAGGATTTGATATCCTATATAACTTTTGGACCACATCCTTAGTTGTTATTGTCATCTGTAGTTGAGGAAATACGGCACATGGAACCTCTCAGTTCTTTCCAGTACCTATTCAAGGATGAAGTATTAATCCTAACTTCAGTGCCAACCTTTAACTTTAATGTCCGAATCCAAATGTACAGTTATTGAGCCTAATTACTTTGGATTTCAGATAAATCGCTAATGGTAAATAAAAAATTGGAAAAAGTTACAGCTACTGCAAATTAATTGGATCTCGACAGTACAGAACGTCACGCAAGTCCTACGTAAGCGCAAGCCGCCGAATATTTTTGTGTAATTCAATATTCTAAGTGTGTGACGAACGGAAAACTCAACCAAATGCAAATACATTGTTCTCAATATTTTCTGGGTATCAAACCTCGCTTGAACACGCATATTTTTTGAAGCACTTTTAGCATACGCTGAAAACAGTTATTTTAGCAGTTTATTGATAGCTTGAAGAATGACGGCTGTATCCTAACGCCTAACTATTCAGGTTGAAAGCGTGAGAAAATCGTCGTATAGTAAACATTTGCTTGTATTTACAAACTAGCTGTTGCTCGCGTCTTCGCCTGGATTCTGATCCCGTTCGCGCAACCTGGGAATGTAAGTTTAAATTTCTAAGTTATTTGACTTATCGCTATGTTACTAACAAATTGACATACTATTAAAACAATTACTTGACTAATCATGTAATTTATCTCAATGTACTATTTATTACTGAGCCAATTCGCTTTGTATTCCAGGTACCCTATATACGAATATGTATGAATGTCCGCAACGTAAAACTTTAGACAGCACTAAATCAAGTCGTATAAACTTAGTTTATTGCGTACGGTTAATTACAAAGTGGTTCAGCTTGTCTGCTATCGTGGAACTTTACCGGTTCTTAAGGATGTTACACAGGATTTCTTTTTGGTTTAAAACATATCTTTATAGCAATAAGATGGCAAATAAAGATTAACTCTAATGGTAAGCTTATCAAAGACATTTGGGGCAGTGTTGGCTTAACAGCTAAAGCGTCGAACTTGTGAACTAAAGGTGTTCTTCTTTAAAATAATCTAGAAAGAGGTTTCAATCGAACGTGAATTAGGGCTACCGCACATTAGAGACAAGACCGTCTACAGACAGTCTTGTCTCGAAATGACTTGTAGGTAATTAGACAGCTTTGTTTTGTTTGAAGTGTGTTTCTGTAGAGTAATAGTGTTTCTTAAGTCTGTCTTGTTTATAATGAGCGCTCAGTCCTAGTGTACAAATTCTAGTTTGTATTCCAGTTTCAAAAACGTTTCTAACTAGGGCTGCAAGCTGAAAACCAACATTGTACCATCATATTGTCTTGTCTTATTCTTTACACTTCAGTTATAGCTTACCATCAAGCGGGGTGAAGTCATATTGCTGAGCTCAACAAAAAAACATTTTTTTTAAATAATTTAATTCAATAACCAATATGTTATATTACGTACTAATACACCACTACTTACCCCTTCACCGGGTCAAACAAGTATAAGTATAATAATACAAATAACAAGTTGAATTCCTGAGACGAGCTCAGCCGTATTTTTTTTTTTTTGCGATTTTTTGCGTTTTTTTTTATCTTGCAATGGTTCACCCCATCACGAATCTATTACCGAAAACAGCAACTCGATAGCTCATCTCCTTCATACCCAAAACCGTGACAGAAAATTGGCAACGACGACGTCGACGACGACGACAACTCGATATCAATAGGGCTTTTCTAAAGAAAATCCCTAAAAAGCACGGAACGCCTACGCACAGTACTTATGCACGAAGCATTATAAAGATCGTGATTGGTTTTTCGAGTGGTATAAGCCTAAAATTGAAGCGGTCAATATTTAGCTCGTCTCCGATATGTTTGGTTCCTAAATCAAGTTTGTGCAGTCGTTAAGCCTCGCTGACAGGACAGCGGGCATAAACACAGCGCGCGCGGCCACGGGTCGACGACCTCGCATCTCGCTCATTTACACTGAACGACCTAACGAATATTTTTTTGTACATATATACACGGCGTCCCACGGTGATGCCACACGGAGGGAAAGGGTCTTAAATAATTTAATTGAATTTCAAAGTTTTAATTCCAAGGATTTCCTTTTATTTAATTAATCATGTTTGTTAGAGAGATTTGATCCTTATGATTGACTTTATCGATTGATGCCATAAAAGTACAGGGGAAAAATAACAATCGACAATCAATCGACAATGTGGAAATCGAGTCTTCGAAAATCTTTGAATGCAATTTAAATTGTTTTTACAATCAAAATGAAGTCTCCATTTAGTAAAATTGTCTCTCTACATTATTTAAGATACTTTCCCTCTATGTGGCATCGTCGTGGGACGCCCTGTATGATCAAGCCTGTGTATCCTCGAAGGGTAGGCATAGGCGTATTATCAGTAGTGTTTCACCCGCTATACTTTTGTTCCCAATGCCATCCACTTGGCCCTATTTTTCCTGCCCCATGCTGCAATTGAGTTTCTTAAACAGAATATTCAATAATTTCTGTCTGACTTCCAATTAGGCCAGGGTGTCGTCCCTGTTAATTGAACTGGTTGTGGAGACATTTGACAGTTCTATACTTACTACTATCCACTCATATTCTCATATAACCAATAGTCTCACAAGTATTCGAATATATTATTCAAATCATAGACCAATATATAAACAACATTGGTCTATGATTCAAATGAAGTCCGGGGAGTCAACTTGCTCAATAAATGTTTCGTTGTCATGGCGGCTAGGCTGTCTGCCGTCGCCCCACTGCCAGTGGACGTAATAAATATGATGAGATAAGGTTAATCCGCGATATAAAGCCATAAGTTCATTACGAAGTTGCCATTATTGTCCAGAACTGCTCCCACAACAAACTGATGAAAAAGTAGATATCATCTCGATTTTCCTTTTACTTTCACGTTGGTATGATTACAGAGATATGAGCATGTTTGTCAATACATACATATAGATATACACTCGCGTAGGTATGTATTTGGCACACAATGAATAGTTTAAACGCGCTTACTACGTAGGGTTGTGTGTATGGGAATAATTTAAAGAGGTATCCTTAAAGAAATTTTCAATTTAAATAACATTCTTTTAATAGATGAAATATAGAACTCTTTTTTTTTACTTACTTCATCGAGGAAGTACGGGTGTGTGTTTTATACTAATAAGGTAGCCATCAATCACATAATGGACCACTTGCAACATAAGAAGAATCACTTGCACGTTATCACCTTCATGAAGTGAAGTACAGGAAAGAATGAAAAAGAGAAAAGCAAAGGAAGGAGGTAGACCGTGGCTCGCTCTGCAGTTTTCACACTCACGAAGTGAACCAAATGCTGTTAAAGTTGATATTGCTAAAGCCAAATCGTGCTGAAAAAAACTTTGTTTTATCTTTTAAAGTTTCATTTTGAATATACCATCTTCATTACGAAAACGTTACGCGCTAACCCTATATGCGGCCCACGGTCGGTCGCGGTCACAGCGAAGGCCGCAATCAGACCAGACCGGTCGTGATCCACCATTGTTTTAAGAATAACTGTATTGGGCGCAATGAGACCAATGCGGAATTCGAATCTTGCAATTGTAACTGATACTAAAATGAGCTAAAAATAACCAAAGTTTAAAACTTATTTGTCAATAATATAATAAGTAGCTAATACAGCAATATTAGCCGCTTGGCAACCAATATACTGTCGCATCAGAAATTAAGTAACAAGTCAGATAAATCCACAACTAGTTCGATAAATCTTAGTGAACGTAAATCATATTTAAAAAGCGGTCAAGTGCGAGTCGGACTCGCCCATTAAGGATTCCGTAGCAGCAAGTAACGTGATAATGCTTTTTTTTTCAATTTTTATATTTGAGTTTATTGAATAAAAGGTAAATTACGGTTTACGATTTATGACGTAGTAAAAAAAAACTACTTACTAGATCTCGCTCAAACCAATTTTCGTTGGTAGTTACATATAGTTACATGGTAATTACATCATATATTTTATTTAGCTTTATCATTCTCTTATTTTAGAATTTAGAAGTTACAGGGGGGGGGGGGGGACACATTTTACCACTTTGGAAGTGTCTCTCGCGCAAACTATTCAGTTAAGAAAAAAATTATATTAGAAATCTCAATATCATCTGTCCATGGATACCACCACACACGTATGGGTTAGATGAAAAAAAATATAGTTTCAGTTCTAAGTATGGGGACCCCCAAATACATCGGAAAAAAGAGTGGCTGTGACATACGGACGGACAGACAGACAAATATGACCAATCTATAAGGCAACCCTGAAAATGCGCCTATTCGTGATCAATGGTTTTTATTTACATGTATGTAATGAGTAATGACATTATATAATGTAGTTTACAAAAAAATTGAGATAAGAAATGAAGGCATTATAGAAACATGTTATATAATTCTGTGGCACTAGGCCAGAAGTCCAGTCCGCGGTCAAAAGGAAGGGGCAACACACAGCTGAGATAGCGGCGATAGCTCAGTGGCGTACGTAACGGACTGCCGAGACGAGGTCTCGAGTTCGATCCCCAGTTGCCCCGGGCACACACCTCTGTTCTAGTTCTAGTTCGAGTTCTAGTTATGTGTGCATTAATAAATGATAATTATCGCCCGCTTAATAATGTGCCTGGTAGATGGCAATAGGCTCGCCCCCTGTTCCATTGGGACCGAAACATAACTGGCGAATCGCGGGTGTGTGATATACCTCTGCCTACCCCTTAGGGGATACAGGCGTGAAGTTATGTTATGTTATGTTAAAGTTTCATTTGAAACTTATTTACCCGCGCCTTTGCAGGATATGCGAAGCCCGGTGCGGATATCTCTTTGGAATGTTTAACAGTTTGACGTCGGGTCAGTTTAGTCAGTGGACTCCGTCATAATCATGTTTACATGCCCTCGATTGTAGTCCGTAAAAATATGAAAAAATGTTGTTACCAAATGTGTCTGTTATGCAGTCTCAGTCATTTTGTATTAATAATTTACTTCAAGCATTGTAAGCGATCATAGCCCAGTGGCGTATGTACCGGACTGCTGAGACGAGGTCTCGAGTTCGATCCCCAGTCGCCCCGGGTACACACCTCTGACTTTTCGTAGTTATGTGTGCATCAATAAATGTTAATTATCACTCGTTTAATAATGTGCCCGGTTGATGGCAATAGGCTCGCCCCCTATTACATTGGGACCTTAACATAACTGGCGAATCGTGGGTAATACACCTCTGCCTACCCCTTCGGGGATACAGGCGTGAAGTTATGTTAGGTTATGTTAATTTACTTCAATCAATCAATCAATTAGTCTATTGCATTGCTGGATTACGTCTACTGCTGGACATAGGCCTCTCCCATTGTACGTCATAGCACCCGATCCTTATAAATCATTAATTGGGGGCCATCTCGAAACCGGAGATGGCCCAGGGAAAAATCGTATTCGGAATAAATTACTTTGTACAAAACTTTAGTAACAATTGAAATAAAAAAAAGTAACATAGATGGTTTCACATAAAAGACACAAAAGTCATAGACAAACAAAAACTAAAAATACTGTGAGAATTTAGTGTGTCATTTATTATCACTAAATAACTTTGTTTCACGTCAGTGGGTTTGTCGTAACCGTCGCGATTCGTTCAACGTCTTCACTAATATTATAAATAGAGAGGCCGAATTTTGTGAGTTTGTTCATATGTTCCGGGTAATCTTCGGAACCACTGCACTTAGTATATTTTCCTCGATGAAAAACAGCCTGTTATATATTATGTATAAATTATGATTATATAGATTTGAGTAAACATAAAAGCTTATATAAGCTGAAGGAAGCGAGGGCGGGTCGTTAGTTATTTGTACATTGGTTATTAAACGTACATTTCTTACTTCTTCTTCTTCTTACTTCACACAGGTTTTCCTTTTTAGGCACCAGCTGCATTATGAAATTATTGGAAAGAATAATTCATGTCAATTCAACAATACAATCATTCATTCAACAGATCATTGAAAACTATGTAGCCATTTCATATTATTGTAATGTTTTATTATTTTTGAGATACAATAAATTATTATTATTATTATTATTATTTCCTTTATTTAACTTTAAATACTTATCAATTATATTTTTAAATACATTCTATATATATAAAAAAAACAAATATATTTAAAAATATAAAAAACAGTGCTCCACCGGTATCGGGTACAGGGACCAAGCTACCGGTGGTTAGGGCTCCAGAGAAAGGAACTTCCTCACGATGCGCGCCGTATCAAGAAGCACAGCCTTCTGCATCTGGCCCTTGACCCAACCGTCTAACCCGAGCCTCTTCAGGTGTTGGTCGAGGCTCTTTGCTATTAAACCGTTCACTGACACAACTATCGGCACAATGATTGCTGAGTCAACACTCCACATGTCGACAATCTCGTGGGCCAAGTCCAAGTACTTAACTTGTTTATCCTTCTCAGCTTTCACGAGATTCTCGTCATGAGGAATGGTAACATCAGCAATCAAAGCTCGGCGTTCGGATCGGTCTATCACCACAATGTCAGGCTTGTTGGCTACAACAGTCCTATCAGTGATGATAGATCGATCCCAGTACAATGTGATATGCCTATTTTCTAGAACCGGCTCAGGAACATACCTATAGTACGGCACTGTAGTATAGTATTCCACAAGGTTGTATTTCAGAGCAAGTCGCTGGTGGATTATCCTGGCTACTTGATTATGTCTGTGCAAGTACTCGCCGTTAGCAAGACGAGAACAGCCGGAAGTAATATGCCTGAGGGATTCACCAGGCTGGTGACATGCTTGACAGATGTCAATTGTGCCATCCCTCATTATATACTTTCGGTAGTTATTCGTCTTGATAACTTCGTCCGCAATCGCACAGACAATTATTATTGTTATTATTGTTATTATTATTATTACTAGTTTTGTTCCTAATAGGCCAAACTAAAGGTGATATTTTTTTTTAAATCCGTGCGGTTTGTCTAGCATACATATAAGTGTCAAATAACAGTTAACAACAAACTAAACCCATACATCGTGATAGTAAACTGTGACATATTCGGAAGCCGCAATGAATTTAAAAATTGTAGTGGTCAAATAGTTCATTACTCATTGTATTTTTAATATTATTTTGAAGGCTCATATATATTATAAACTACCAACCCGCCCTTGCTTTCAGTCCGATTTATACGAGTTTTTTTTAACTCAATCCATCGTAACTTATACATAATACATAGCCTATGCACATCAGGGGTAATGTACCTTTCAAATGGTGAAAGGTTTTATCAATAAGTTTAGCAGATTACCACAAACATATAAACACACGCATAAAAATCGCCCTCGCATCATCATCATCTAAGCGGTATGTCCCGATGGCAGGGTTGCCCAGGGTCCACTTGCCTGCTTGTCCTTCTCCACTTCGCACGATCTTAGGCATCCATGGTAGTGAAATCATTGGCATGCATCTCATCCCTTACGACGTCAAGCCAGCCCTTCTTGGGTCTCACCCCCCTACCGTGTCCCGGCGGAAGTGGAATGGCCAGACATTTATTACCCACATAACCTGACGGTTGCTGTAAGACGTGGCCGTACCAGCGGAGGCGACATTCCTGCATTTTATCTGCAATGTCTCAGACATGGAAGCTGCAGCGGAGAACCTGTGCGTTACTCCAGCAATGGTAACGCTTCACACCCGTATAAAAGGACAGGCCTAATGATGGTTTTATAAACCTGCCATTCAACCTAACCGGCATTTTTTTCGGAAGGTTTTCGTGTCGCCAACGGCGGTTTGAATCACAGAATCGGAATCATGGTACATGTTTCTGATGGTATCAATGTAAAATGCCGGAACCCCTTCGGATTGCAGAGCCCACTAGTTTATCGCGCTATGTACACAGTCAAAGGGTCTGCATACCCAGAAATAGGCAATGCAGAGGCGTATTCCTCGTCCTGTATTTCTCCGCGACTGTCCTTAGTGCAAAGACAGAATCCATGGTGCCGTGACCGGGGTGGAATCCATATTGACACTCTGAGAGTGTACACTCCTGTCGAATCTGGGAGTCAATTAGCCTCTCGAAAAGCTTCATGGTGTGGGACATTACCTTTATACCGCTATATTTGCCGCACTCCTGCACCGATCCCTTACCTTTGAAGATTGGAGTAATGATATTATACCTCCATTGGCTTGAGATCTTCGCGGTGAGGAGTATGCAGTTAAAAAGGTATGTGAGGATGCCACACTACGGGGACCATCGCCTTCCATGCCTGGATTGGGACTCCATCGGCTCCGACAGCTTTCCGATTCTTCGTGTGGCGAAGAGCAGTCTGGACTTCTCCAGGCGTTACCGGTGCCACTAGTCCTTGATTTGGAAGGAGATCCGGTCACAGCACCTCTTTACGCTGCTTGTTCAGCAGCTCGTGGAAATAGGAGCGCCATCTCTCCTTCACTGCGACGTCCTCGTATAACAGATTGCCTTTACAAAAATCGCCCTCTCTCTTTTTAATATTAGTAAAGAAGTAAAGATTGTGATGTAACGATATACTTAAACCGAGAATTAAAATACTCCAGTTCGCAGACAATTTCGGTCCATAATAAATGAGAAAACTAAAATGAATACGTACATTTTGTTTTGCGTTGTCTGGGTGGAACATAGTTGGGGTGACACTGATGTACAGCAATCTTGATCTGGTCCTACATAGCTCGGTGCGCTACATTATCCCCTCGAAGCCGACGGAGCAGGGAGGCAGGCGCAGGCTGCGATCATTATACGGCTCATTACTTTCATTCATTTCCATTTATCTTCATACGTGCATCAATTATTGCGTGCCAACGACGTGCTCATAAGGACGAATACACACTGAGAGGTGGTCTCCGATGTTATTCATCCCTGGTTCTACAACATAATTATCGTCTGATATGATTCACAGTTTTTTTTATAATGGTATCCAGGCAAGTATCAAGAAATGTGGGGCAAACAAGTGGGGCGAATGCAGAATAAGTCTAAACCTAACTAAGACGGCTAATAATTTATACTCAGCATCACATCAGCATCATTAGTACTAATCGGCGTATCCTTCAATTCGCACAACAATTGTGTCCTCTAAAGTAAATTCTGTAACCATTGGCAGTTCATGAAAATAATTATAAGACAAGTGAAAGAGAGTTATCGTATCTGGAATATTTAAATTTTGTCCAATGCGTAATATAAATTAATATCGGAGAAAGTCAATATCTGGCACTTTACCCCGCGCTAGTTCCTTTTCAGGGCGAATTCACTGCCAAGTGAACTACCTGGACTGTTCCTGGATAGCTGAATGTATGAGTTAGTACCAAGTATACCAATATAATATAGTTAACCAGAAAACCAAATCCTTTACCGGTTTTAATTCTCTTTTTTATAGTAAAGTACCAAACAAGTACCCACCAGAGGAGGATAATGAAGGGAAGAGGAAAACCAGCTTCGAAATCTCACCAAATTATGGATGTTCAAACTTAAATATAAAATACTTAGAATATGAATGTATGCTTGCAATTCATGCTACGTAAACAATGTAAACACGCGAACGAGAATCAGTGTACGTGACATTCACGTTTAATACACCAATGAGAGAGTTTCTTTTAGTGGATGGATATGGCGGTCTATATTGTAATAGGTCTATTAAAGTATACCACAAAGCTACTATCACGATCACAATATCTCCCATAAAGAACATTATTCGTGAACACAACAAGTCAAATGTGTACGATCGCCGTAAATGCAAATGATAGTAGCGAGATTAATGGTCGCTATTCAATTAAGAGTATTAATGCAGTAGCGGTCTTTGTTCGCAGAGTAATCTGCGCAATGAATCCACTCAATTTGATCGTATCAACAGGTTATAAAGGGGTTCATTAACTCGCTTCTGTTCGTGGAGTAATAGTTCAGCTCGTGCGTCCTCGCCGTGTCACACACTGCTGCTGTTAATCACTTTCAGCTTACTGTTGTGCTATTTTTTGCCAAATGGGGCTGCTAGACTCTTAGTAATAGCACTTTAAGTAACGTTAGGTTAGGTTAGACATTATATTACTGAATAATTATGATATTATAAGCAGTATCTTGAAAGGTGATTTAACTCGAATACACACTCTTCTTCACATGAAGTTCTACAGCCATGAATTACTTGTGTTAGAAGGCCCTATGCCACTCTTATCCACTGAACAAATTCATTAATGGATTTGTTTCCACTTTTTGTTCCACTCTGATCCATGGACACGTTGATGGCATACTAGGTGTAGTTTGAATCGCAATCTCTTAATTGCAAGTTCAATGTATTATCTATGACGTCATTGCATCAGTCAAACGAACTCACAACGAGACGGTCTAATATCGTAATATCTGCAAATAACTGTTGAAGTTCTTCTCAATCCATTGTTTTAAAACTTAATGTGATCACTGTAACTTATGGACGTCTGCAATAGGTATCAGAGGTATCACACGCTCTTTGCCAACTCTTTAAGAAACTTGCCTCAGCTATTGCAACTAATTGAATAACTCTTTTTCACTTTCAAGTGATCTGCTGTGAATAACTCATGAAAAGAAAGTACGGCCACTAGAGTTTGGGCTCCCGGCTTTCAGCATTTGAATATTCCAGCACCGAGACGTATGGAAGGCGATAAATTTGGAGCAAACAAACGCGTTTCATAAATTATAGAATTTCAACAAATGCTGCAAGTAGAGCGAGTAAGTGAAGGGAAGTGCCATCGACCTTAGGATGCTGTATTTCGTATGATTAGTGAGTATCGTTTTCTTTGTTACTCTTAGTTCAATAATTATACTAAACTCATTTCATATCAAATCATTTATTTTTAAAATCTGGAAGCATAAGTTCAAATAAAAAAACTATAATCAAATCATCACTAATCAGGTCAAAACGTCAGGTAATTCTTAAGTATGTACATATGTATAACATGATCGAGCTAATTCCCGTTAACATTGTTGTATACCGTTCACTACTTCCATACTTTTAAACTTATGCTACTACCGGTAATGGCACACACACACAGTGACGCAAACTTTGCGCTATCTATTGGAAGCATTTCAGCAGCACGTGTGTGGAGTGCTCAGCGGATGTTTGTGTTATTAGGCAGAATGGTAATTGCGTTCCGCGTCACGCGTTCGGCAAGACTCGTAAACGCGCGGTGGCTTTACCGGCGCACTGTTATGCGGTGGGCGCCGAAGTCGCGACGATCACCGGATATGAATACAGTTTTACGACACGCCTTACTGCCTGCGCTGATTACATTGCTACCCGCAATCTCGATGTAGTTGCTCTTAGGATTTCTACACGCAACACACAAAAATAACATCCAACAAAGTTGTAACGAGGTTTACTCCACTGAGTCTAAGTTCAACTTATAAATCGTAGTAACGATTAAGTGAGATTCTGCATTGGTTTCTACAAAAGGAACTGTGTTTTGCGTCTTACGAAGAATGTGGCTTGCAACGCTAGAGGTTTGCATTGACTAGAGATTCGCGCATTACCGCCCGGGAATCTGTCAAAAAATGACAATCTAAAAAGGAAATAAAAGAAGGTAGGGCCAACGAGAGAGTGTGTAACTTATGGTAGGGGAGCTCACGTACCACGCGGTACTAGGTGGCAATGAAACCCGCAACCTCAACCAAGTACCACTTTAATCTAATCGCGCGATAAACTCGTTGCAGGCAGACGGCTCATTTCCTCTGCTATATATCTTATCTCTGATCAATGATCGCTACTACACAGTTAGGTCTATTTCCCGCCTCTCCAACACGCCATAACAGCCGCTACGACACACTACGCCGTACTACAAAACTCTAAGCAACGTTATGAGGTCATACGGAATCTTGTGGGTGCCCTAATCTTGTGGTCTAGTATTACGACTAGGTCGCGGTCAGATATTTTAATTTAGATTTATTTCTTGTATTATTATTATTTTCTGTATATTCATCATTATCATTACTTGTTATTTTGCACTCGTATATATGGTACCGTTAGAACGCGGAATATGTTTAAACGCACATTGAATAGCTTATCTGCGAATTACCGCATATAACCCGTAAAAGTGTAAAATTTGACTTAAAGTAGAAGATATCTCCACTTTACCTAGTTAAACTGCGACTAATTAACGGATGCTACATCGTTAAATCGCCGCAGAGAGTGAGGAAAACATTTTTGGTTAAGTACAGTTTTCTATCTTATGAATTAGAGATATCGATGGAGCCCCGCAGACTGAACCAGATAATCTGCAGATTAACGAGTTAATCTGCGTTCTAACTAATGTACGCATATTAGCGGTGACATATACACAGTTTTCCCAACTTTAGCTTTTCAGCCAATCACGGAGAAACTAAGATAATGGTCGTCTCTTGTTTTGAAGCGTTTAGTTATCTCACAGTACAAGAACTTCATTTAAATATCATTATTACTTAGATTAAGCTCAAAGATTAAGAGTCGGAGAGGCACTCGTCAGTTCTCTAGCTCGCCAGTTTAACTGGTCAGTTTCATAGATTCGTTAATTTTAAGTAATTCGTGAACTAGCCAGTTTCCTTACTCGTGTTTTCTTTTTCGTCATTTTACATAACTCGTCAGTAATGGTAACTCGTCAGTAATGGTAACTCGTCAATACAGTATAGTCATGACGATAATTTGTCACCCACAATACGGGTCGGGCAGGCACTCTTTCAGATCGGGTAATGCACTAATTAGAAATATAATGGAACTCACACTTGAATACCTTTGAAAACACTGGCCACTTTATACATAGGTAGTAGTGCATTGTGATTGTCATGTTGACATTGAGTATCAAATTTATTTTATTATTTTCACGTTTTATTGCAAGTTCAACTGTATTTAAGATATTTGTGTTTCTGTGGGTTTAGAAATGGCACATGTGCAAAATATTACATTTATTGCTTCCGAAAGGGGTAAAAAGCTTCTTCTCAAATATGGTTCTCTATTGACATAAGGACTTTTTAATAGCCTCATACCTCATCCAGGTAAGAACCGATGTTCTTTAACGAGTATCTGTTGTTTATGACACAACTCGTTAACTCACTCAGTTAACTTTAGGTAAATTTATATTCAAATTGAGCCATCAACAACAACAGTCCTCAACACGTAGCTAGTTCAACAACAACATTTATTATGTAAATGCAATTGACAGTTGTTAGATAACAAAATTATTTATTAAAGTTTATGCGATTAACATAAAAATTGATTGCGTTGTTTTGCTTTTCGGAAGCATAACAGATTGTGAAATATTATTATGATTATAATAATTTGTTTTATGACAAAATCACATCCTGATGATGATACCGCCGGCGATCGTGCGTCGCACCGAAGTCTATGCCTAGTAAGTAGAGCAAAGTAAACTTATAGCATGATCAGTGCAGACAAATGTTCACTTGCAAGCAGTCATCATCCGTCGCTCCACCTATCACATCGTTGACCAATGAGACGAACATTATCTGAGACAAAAGCCGTTTCATTCAATCACCATTCTTTTAATGCTTTCAATATTTGCATTACAGTCAATATACAGTCCAATATCGCGATACAGTATCGTGATTGAATATTATAGGCACGAATCGCGTTTGCACATCAATATTTTGTCAATGTTATCAATATACTATATTAACAGGATCGCGATATAAATTTACTATCCAAAAGCACCCATACGTCTGTTTTCAAGTGATCTATTATTATGTACTTCGTTAAAAACTGCGTTCATTATTTTCGATTCAACGCAGATATTTTTTTTAGGTTTGTGTGTACTTTAAATCACTAATTTGTTATTTTGTGAAGGTTTTTTGATATATTGATATTCGTTGAAGCGTAAGAATATCATTTTAAATTACAAATTAAATTGAAAAAATGTCAAACCCTCCGAGACATAAATTGTAGTGTATCGGTGTTATATGCCCGAACTCATGCACCCACGTCACGGTAATATTTTGCATATTTTAATTGATTTATTTTTATGCTTCATGGATAATACTTTGGCACTGTTGATACCAAAGTTTTACAGAAAGGAGAATGCCCATTCTTGGTTGCGCTTTTAGACGTTCGCGTCAATATTTCAAATGTTAAAAAATAATATTGTTTATAGTATGACTTTTCAACACTAAATCGCTTCTATAGAACTTGGGGTTTGAATTTAAATTATAAATATATAAAACTTGAATGAATAATCGTTCCCATTTTAATTTAATTGTTACCATTATATAAAATAAACCATTGGTGGTAGAATGCAAATATACCAATCTTTTTAAAATAAAATGGTTAAATAATAATACGTGATAATAATTCGCAATGTGACATTCAAATATATTACACGAAATAATCTTAATATTTCGTGTATGTATTCGTAATTTATTAGTGATAATCAGTTAAAGTTGTAAAATAATGTATGCTTCAGTGGTAGTTTTCTCTTAATTTATACATGGTATCCCTGTCTTAATACATTCCAACAGAAAACTCAAACGTCAGTTCAACAGTCAGTGTCACAATATTTTCTTGTTGTTGTTATTTTTCTCGTTGTAATCATTTAATTTCTCATTAACCCGAAGTTCTGTTACAATATGCGTTTATATTTCAGATAATACTTAATGCAGGCTTTTTAATGCAGTTTATACTTATGTGACATAGCAAAAAATAGTGTGCAACCGATTTCCATACTGACATGGGCATTGTCCTTTAGTACTCGTGTTATTGGTTGGAAACTCAAATAAATCTATAATTTTATTTAAAGTTTATATGCAATATTTATCCTTTTGGGTCAATATCGATCCATATGGAGCCGAAGGGGTAGGTAAATATTATCATACACCCACATAGGTACGTCTGGTATTGTCTACTAGACACGATTGGAGATTATATTAGAGATTAGGTTTATTGAAGTGAAAACTGCTTTAGCGGCGTTGTGCACTTTTTTGTAATGGGTAAAAAGGTTAAACTCGCGTCAGTACACGTGACCTGATCGAAAATTCGTAAGACGGTTGCAGACAAATTTAGAAGCGCTAATTTCACAATGTACTTAACA
Source organism: Cybosia mesomella (assembly GCA_946251805.1). Taxonomy (NCBI): domain Eukaryota; kingdom Metazoa; phylum Arthropoda; class Insecta; order Lepidoptera; family Erebidae; genus Cybosia; species Cybosia mesomella. The sequence goes on from OX276396.1 coordinate 458,780, forward strand.
ACCTTGGTGGCGCGTTCGTCTAATGAGTGGTCGTTGACTTCGTCAAGACTGAGATCGATTCCGACTGAGGCCCAAGAAACACTTTTTGTCATCATATAACTTTTTGTAATATTTATTATATTTTGTGCTATAAATCTATTGATATAAAATGGAAATTAAACAAAGTGCATCTATTACCACATAAATGATAGTACTTTTATACTGATAATTAAAGCAATTCGTGCAAAATTATTCCCTAACCATTCCAAAATATCAAAAATGCACAACGTTAATATTCAAGTTTTCACTTCTGCCGGCACTCCTGGAGTGCAATCCGTTGTTTTTATTGTTCCGTTGCCAAATGGCAAAAAACGGAACCCTTATAGATTCTTCATGTCTGTCTGTCTGTCCGTCCGTATGTCACAGCCACTTTTTTCCTAAACTATAAGATCTATGCTGTTGAAACTTGGTAAGTAGATGTATTCTGTGAACCGCATTAAGATTTTCATACAAAAATAGAAAAAAAACAATAATTTTTTTTTTCATCAAACCCGTACACGTGTGGTATCTATAGATAGTTCTTCAAAAATGATATTGAGGTTTCTAATATCATTGTTTTCTAAACTGAATAGTTTGCGCGAGAGACACTTCCAAAGTGGTAAAATGTCCCCCCCCCCCCTGTGTGTCCCCCGGTAACTTCTAAAATAAGAGAATGATAAAACTAAAAAAAATATATGATGTACATTACCATGTAAACTTCCAACGATAATTAGTTTGAACGAGATCTAGTAAGTAGTTTTTTTTTAATACGTCATAAATCGTAAACTGCAATTTACCTTTCATTCGATCAACTTAAATATAAAAATTAAAAAATAACATTATTATGTTACTTGCTGCTACGGAGCCCTTAATGGGCGAGTCCGATTCGCACTTGGCTGCTTTTTTGATCATTTTTTGTCAAAAAGAGCAGGTGTGCATTTCACTTTAAAAACTCGCATTTACCTACTAATATAAACAGTTTCCAATTTATGTAGTAATTAGTTAATCAAGGATACGATTCATATCATCATCATCATCAACCTATTCTAGTCCACTGCTGGACATAGATCTCCCCTAATGAGCGCCATAGCGCCCTGTCTTCAGCTTGCCGCATCCAGCATCAATAAAATAAAATATCATTTCTATTGTTAGGTAAACGTTGTGCTACTGTATAGTTGACAAAGGTATCCCGCGTCGAGCCGCAACCGGCGCGCCGTGAACAAATTATATTAACGCCCAAACAAGCCCCGCTGAGGCTGATTCAACTGACAATTGTTATTGTTTCAACCAACATCCTAATATTATTTGTTTTTTACGGTGAAATATGTCACTTTAAGGATCGTTCGTAAGCCGGATTTTCGTGAAAATACGGTGGTCTTGACAAAATCCAGGATATGCTGTAAAAGTAGTCAGTGAAGAACGTCTGTTTCAAAATATTAACGCAGCCGGCTTTGTTGTAAACATACTCATTATTTGCTTACGTAAATACGGTCTTAGAAAACCTGTGTACTTCTTTCTTTGAGTTGGAGTATGATTTGAAATCGTGTTTCATAGTAATCGTCATTTTTATTAATAGAGATATAGTTAGTCAAATTTTACATTAAGAAAACTACAAACAGATTTATTTAATCTTATAAATATATATCATTTCTTAGTAACTTTCCCAACAAAAACGACACATTGAATAGGCTAGGTGTGTTAAGTACAGACCTACATATAAATATAAATAAAATTAATAACTAACTTTTCTTTTAGATTTAAATCGTATAAAGCCTATAACTAAGATTGTACTTGAACCCGCGATAGCAACCTTTTAGGTGATATACTGCGCCAACTGAGCTACCTGAACCTACCCTGAATAGCTGAAATTATCGTTACCGTCCGTCTTAGTACGATGAAAGAGCCATTTACCGAAATTCTTACGAAATACGGAAATCATAAATAGTTTTATAATGATACTAGCGTCATGACCCATTCGGTTGAATGCTTAAGAGTAATGTGACTATCTCGGGCTGCGCATAATGTGTCGGGCGAAGGTATTACGCTAAATATCACAATAAATAAACTATATTACCACCATAACAACTGCCATAACTCTAATAAACCATAGTCAGGCGAATTACAGGTTTCATTATCTGTGTTTATTCGCGTAACTTGGCACGCAGTAGAATGTGATTTGGCATGTAGGCCCAATGAAACACCAATTTTATTCATCAGATTATAATCCTGCATTCTGGATCGTAATAAATACAAAAATATCTGAATTAAAATCTTTAAGTGAACAATGAAAATGGACCGGAGCATGTAATGTAATCGTGCCGAAGGCCGCAGAAGTGACTTGGGTACTAGATAAAGGTTGGCAGGTGGGAGGATATGAAATGGACAAAAAGATAGGTATTTTGAAACTGCTAAAAAACGTACATTGCTATTAAAACTGAGTGATGTTTTTTTAAGTTAATGTACTTGTGAAAAGAAAATATAAATTTAAATAGTAGCATGGACAGTATAATATATGAAGGCATAAATATGGTTATTTGATTAGAATGGTTTGCTCACATTGCTTAATCACATCTTTACGAATTCGTTTGGTGAGTGAGGGTGCCGGAGCCCAAACTCCTTTTCCATCCCCTCCCAAACTCCTTTCCCATCCCCTCCCAAACTCCTTTCCCATCCCCTCCCAAACTCCTTTCCCATCCCCTCCCAAACTCCTTTCCCATCCCCTTTCCTTTACAGGGTCGGCAGCGCGAGTGTGACGCCACTGGTGTTGCACACGTCCATAGGCCGCGGTAACCGCTTCCCATCAGGTGGGCCGTTTGCTTGTCTGTAGTGGTATAAAAAAAAAAATATTTCTTTCTTACGTATGTCAATGTTTATCGATTTTGCAGAGGTTTAGGTTAGATACCTGAACCTCTGCAAAATCGACAAACTTTTGATTTTTTCTGACATGTACCCTGGAACATGTGCTTGGTACGATAATGTATTGGACCAAAAAGTTAGTTGAGGCAACATCCGAGCTCTTCAAAATATATATTAAACGTACTATCGTCCGAGATTGTATCCTTTAATCCGGGCGCGAGCAAGCATCTATGAAGCCTTTAAACTGAAGACGATCATTGATCATCGTTGGCCACTATAATGGTGACCTTCATTCTTTTAATATCTCTTCCAGCTTACCATCCGTGTCGCAATAAGTTGGCAACAATGGCAGGTAAAATAAAAACAGTGGCAAAGAAAATATATCTGTTTAACTTTCCCAACTGTTCACTGCAGCGTTCTCAGTAACGAAAACAATTAAAATTCTCCAATCTGCGCTTCTCCTTTTCTTTTCGCAAAGCTAAACACCTTGACAAATAAGCTTAATAAAAACTTTCTCCAAGACCGGCGCGCAAGTGGGTCAAAATTTGTTCTGTGGTCTTGTTTAATTAATAACTCTCTGAACTGTGACCAAGCTTTTCCTTTGTTAAAAAGGATTGAAAAGGCTCCTCTTTGAGCCGACTCACAAGGTATGATAGGTATATTACACTGTACGGTCCGTCGCATGCTTTAACTAAACGTGGTAATTTGTAAGCGAAAGAGCCCTCTGCGTCGATCGCGTTGAGTTGACATGGAGTGACTATCGACAGCATATCGCCGCATCGCGCCATCGTCTCGTATGCTGCAGTTGTACATGTGAGTTGACGCTGAAGCATTACCAATGCTCTAGTGGTTTTGATAAAGTGCTCCAAATAGTAAACACTCCAAATAATAAATATGAGCTACTGATATTTTTATCTTTATTATTTATATTTCTGATGTTTACGAGATTTCTGATAAAGCAAATCTCGACTTATGATTAGAAATAAGAAATTTCTGTAGTATTTTGATTGAACCTAAGTAACTAAGTAATAGTGTTGAAATAAAACTATTTTTAACGGTTTTTTTTACGTGTGGAAATCCCTTCGGATACCCCCCCGCCGGCCAGCAGGGGTGGTTATGTCGTGTCTCGACTAAAACCGCACGGTGTGTGAAAAAAAATACATAATAAATTTAGTATATACACACATGGTATTAACAAAGTCTAATTAGAACAAAAGTAATGCGGACGGACACACGTTAAAGTAATTGGGCCAGGCCCTCGTTTTGCCAGTTACACATGTAAGTAACACGAGGTTTATTAACTGAGACTGTACCTACTAGGCGAGTAGCAGCGCCAAAGAGCTCGTTAAAAGAGCCCTCATCGAGCCCGTTTACTCGGACGGGAAGGAATTAAAAGATGAGTTCGTGAAGTGTGACGAGTGGATGAGAGTCCGCGTAGCGGCCGCACTTCGTAATCGACGGTACCAGGGCGGCAGATAAGCGAGGCGACGACTTCTTTGATTAAAACTTATGCAAATCGTGGAGCGAGTCAAGTGGCTTCGGCAACTTACCAAACGATAGTTCAGAAGTGGTGTGGTGCAAGTCACGGGCGTTACCGACTGCCTAGTTATAGTCAAACTAGTCCATCTATACTATTATAAAATTGTAAATATGTTGCGATACAAAAAAAGTGGGTTTTGTAAAATTAATGATTTGGAACACAAAAATATTTTTTTTAAATTGTTGTCTGTTTGTTCGCGATGGATGCAAAAACTACTTAACGGATTTTGATGCGGTTTTTTCTATTATAAAGGCCTTGAGCTGGCTTGTTTGATTACCATTGGTTAAATAGAACCGGAGATATGACCAAAAAACGATAACCGATATCCGCACAGGCGGAGCCGCGGGCTCAGCTAGTCATCCGTATTATGATGAATTAGTAAATGAAATCTATATTTCAATATCATGCCTGAGCACCAGGTCAACCCCGCCGAACACACACTGATCAAATTAATGATGTATTGAAAAAATGGCAGGTCAAAAGCATTGGAAACCGGTAGGCTAGTAAGGTTTTAATGGCAGTAAAGAAAGCTCTTTAAGTATGCACGGAAAATAAAAAAAAGGCTTATTATCAAACTAGCTGATACCCACTGCTTCCACGGCATGTAATTCTATTTCCATTACCGCTTCCCATGGTAACCCATTACCGGTATAAAAATTGTATTATTCCAGACTATAATATATCTCTGTACCAATTTCAGCCAAATCCGTCCAGCCTTTCTACCGTGTTTTTTTAAAATTATTGATAGGCTTACGTTTGACCTTTTTCTCAGCTGATGGTAAGTAAGGATGTTCCAGGTAATAGCTTTCTGGAAACACAGACTGATCCAAACATTCAAACATCTTCACAAGCTTTCACATTTATTATTTTAGTAGGATCGCTACCGCTTATGTCTTGCTGTTAAAAGCTGGCGATGGAGGCGGTACGTCGCCAGTTAACTATTTCTGTGGATTTTAATTAAGTTTATATGGTTTGAGTGACGTGCGCCGCGTCGCGTCCCGTCACCTCCTCCAAATGAACACAATATCACAATACGGTCTGTGCCAACAAACTGTAAACACTCGAAATGTTTTTAAAGTGCAATTTTTATTACATCGTCTCAAACCTTTTCGTCTGTGTGTTGCCTGTCGCGTGACGGTCGGCCGCGGCGCTCGTCATAGCAGCCAAGGCCAATATGGCGGCGCCTATAGTTCGCAGCAGCTGACCGTGTAGTGTATAGACTATTACTCATTTTTGTGCCAGTACTTTTATCCTGGGTTATCCTTTCGAGGGCTTACCCGGGGTGCCCAGCAACGGACACTTGGGGAGGACACCGTGCGGTTTTAGTCGAGACACGACATAACCACCCCCGCTGGCCGGCGGGGGGGTATCCGAAGGAATTTCCGCACGTTAAAAAAAAAAAGTGCTCCACGCTATTTTTTAATATGTGTATATAATCTAAATAATTGTTAAGTATTATGTATGTCGTACTCTCTAAGACACAGAATTCAATAAAAATATTAGTTGGAGACTTAGTCTACTTTTATTATTTCCCATTATCATTTAAATTTTCCAAGTAAAAAATTAAGATTGATAAAGCGAGTTTTATACCCTTAATGGAATATTATTCCAAAAATTTTTAGCTAAATATCTATAATGTGAAAAAAAGTTTCACTTTTACAGTGGTTTCATAAAACCACATAATCCTTTTTCATTTAGTGTACTTTAGTAACTGCATTGAAGTGAGATGATGTTTAAACTAAACGACTGGAGAAAATTTCTTGTATGCTAGTTTCAAACAAAAACAATACATAACGAATCACTTTCGTGTGAAGAAAATATATAAGTATATTTATTTCTCACATTGGCAAGGAGAAAGAGGTGGTACATGATAAGAAGAGAGGGAAGAAAGAAAGAAAGAAGAAATAAAGAATAAATAAACAACTAAATAAATAAATATTGTAGGAAAAAGTACACACCGTCATCTAGACCCAAACTAAGCAGAGGTAGTAGAGGGAATCGAACCCGCGCCTCCTGTCGTAGCAGTCGAATGCATTACCGCTACGCTACAGAGGCCGTCAAAAGTATTAATTTTATGAAACACATAGTTTTGCGTACATTTTTTTCTGTCAAACTGTAGGACAGTTTGTTGGAAGACCTTAGCTCCCGTACAGTAGGTAGGTGTGTGGCTTTTCCAGTTCCTTTTTCAATGTAACAACGAGCAACTATTATTGTAATTTTGTTTGGTTACGTATGTATGTTAATTTTATACTTCTTATATAAGTAATTAGGTAATAATATGTATTTTGTAGTGACAAGATTCAGTATACAATTGCAATATTATATCTTCAGTTCAATATTCAAACATATGGTAGGTATGTTCGGATATTAAAATAAAGACAATATACTTTTACATACAAGTAATGAGTTATTAATATCATTATCACTGATAGGTAACTTAGGTAGGTGGGGTCAAACCCGATGGGGCCAGCCGGGGTGCGAGGGAAATGCCTTATGGGCCACCTTACACCTGGCGTCTGAACACCCGAGACGGCGTGCGGTTTTAGTCGGTTCAAGCCCGACATAACCGCCCCCGCTGGCTGGCGGGGAGGAGGTATACGGTGGGATGTCCGCACGAAAAAAAAAGGTAGGTACATAGGTATAATAAAAATAAGGTAAAGAAGTATATGCTCTTAGATATTCTCACACTCCTTGCGACAAGAGAAAGTCAGCGCCCGGAGCCGGGATCGAGCGCCGCATCGCCATATTATCCGTCCGTGCGTCCGCCCGTGAGACAGTCATTTATCACTTTAGGTCTGATTAACTGACCTTGTATATTACTAGCACAAATTTAATGTGAAAGTTTGTGAAGACGTTTGTGTACTTGTTACTCAATCACGCTCTAACGGCTGAACGGATCTGGTTGAAATTTGGTACAGTGATTAATTATAGTCTGGAACAACACATAAGCTAACACATTTCTGATTCTTGGCATAGGTGCCCATGGTTCGAGCCCGACATAACCGCCCCCGCTTGCCGGCGGGGGGGTATAAAAAAAAAAAAAAGGTACCGGAAACGGAAATGAATACCACGCGGGGGAAGCCATAGGCAACAGCTAGTTTATTGCTAAATCCCGAACAGCATAGAAATTGGTTTATTGAAAACCTTGTCTGCCACCTTAGTGGTATAAAAAAAAAATGATGGTGATTTTTCACTGTTATTTGCCATATATCGATTGTTTTGTAGGATTCCGTACCTTTTTTTTTTCGTGCGGAAATCTCCTCGGATACCCGCACGCTGTCTCGGGTCTTCAGACGCCGAGGTGTAAGGATGCCCGACTGACACTGGGCCATCTCCGGTTTCGAGATGGCTCCTTAGGATTCCGTACCTCGAAAAGTAAAAAAAGGAACCCTTATCATCACTCTCTTGTCCGTCTGTCCGTGTGTCACCACCGATTTTCTCAAGACCGAGTGTAGGTCCACTCGCAAGTTGAAATTTATACCAGATACGGAATCTATAGTCCTTAAATGTGTGTATAAAAATCAAGGTCCTAAGTCAACACGATAAAAAAATATCGGCAAATTTAGATTTTCGCAAAAACTTGAAGTACCAAAATTAACTTTCATTTTCAACTTTTTTAATTTCCGGATTTTTCCCTTTACTTGTGCTGTAAGACCTTGCTTTTAACAATTCTAGGTCAACCGGAAGTACCCTTTTGCGTGGAAAACCTATATGTAGTTCCCATTGAACTAGAATCATGAAATTTGGCAAAAAGCAAGGTTTTACACAGCACATACAAAGGAAAAATATAAAAAAGAATAAAAAAGTTGTAAATTGGGATTGTTCGTTCCTTTTCATAGATACTGGTTCAGAATCCTTCGTGCGCGACTCTTACTTAACCGGTTTTTTCTTGTTGTATTTAGAAAAACATCCCAGAAATGAGGGTGTACTACATCTTTAAGCTAAATTGTTTTATTATGAGTAATTTCACTTCGACAAAGTTCTCGGTTAGGGGTCAAACCTACGACCTCAAGATTACAAGCGCAATGCCATAGCCTAATGCAATAGAGTCCTCCCATGATACCCCGGGTTATGGATACTGCAACCATAATATTATAATACTACTACTGCTGGTAGAAATTTGATGATACTGGTAGTAGAAATTTGATGACATAAATTTGTCCGGGTAGATACCACTGTGCACGATTGCGAAAAACCCTTCATAGTAATCCAATTTCGGTTTGATTGCGTTCAGAGGTCAGCAAGTGCATAGCCGGGCAGGGGGATTGTGGTCGCAGCACTAGTGGGGCCGGTGGGTGTCACGCGGTACTGCGTCGACAATCCTCTTCTGATGAGGCCGTCAAGCTGAGTGCCACCATTGTTAACATGGTACGTGTATGTAATGGTGACCCTCTTGCCTGAGACTTTACCTTCAGCTTACCATCAGGCGAGGTGAAGTCAAATTGACGTGCCCTAAATATATAAAAAAAAATGCATATATTCAAATGCGCCGTCAAACAAGAAGATATCTTCATATCCCTCGACGTCAACCGCGGTGTTTTGTCCAACTGTGAGACAGGAATTTGTCTAACCGTGAAACATGTAGCTTTTGTGATGACGTCTTGACATTGTAAGCTACAAGAGCAAACTGTTCAATCGCCAACTCAAACGCATTCAGCCAAAAAAAAAGTCGGTTTGTACTAATGTGCGAAACGGCAGTAACAGCAGGTAATTTAATTATTGGTGTCTGACCCCGGCAGCCTGAGGTTGATACGCTCTGTTACGCGCCACTGACTTTTCTAATTCCATGAGCAATTAGAAATTGATGGGCACCTAATTTAATTTTAAAGATAAATCCACTTCCATTCGTTTTTTAAAATTTTGTGAAGTGTGCCAACAAACGATAGAGCTACGGGTAGCTGGCCTAAAATACCAAAGGCAGATGGTATATTTAAAAGTTATACACCGTTTATAAAAGTGCCTTCAACCTTAAACAATCTCGGGCTCTTTAAGAGGGTCGTGAAAAGGCATCTATCGAACCCTTCAAGCTGAGGACCACCATGTTAGAAATGGAAGAAATGGGTTACTTTACTTTTGAGTCTTTTCTTCACCTTAGCTTACCTTCAGGCCGAGTGCCGTCAAGTGATGAATTTAAAAAAACTGGTGTCACCAAACGCTCAGTATTATTATTTTTTCCTTACTCTATAATTTAACCATGTCATACAAAATAATGACGGAAATGTTTTGCAATTTTCAACCGAGACGTAAAAAAGAGTTGACCACGTTGTAAAAACAGCTTCATAGCACTGTGGCACACAGGCTATATCCGCAAGGTACTTGCAACGTCACATTTTGGATACTGACAGATATTCAAACTGTTATTTGGACTATTTGCTAAGTATATAACGCACAGCGTACACCGACCGATAACATTCCGATCGCTATGTAGTTATTATTCACGGAAGCATCCACTAAATAATTCCGCTGATGGAATGCAAGCTAAGCGGATCGTTCCCCGTTGAGCGCAGCGCTGTCACGTACATTATTATGAATTTCAAACTGGGATGTATGCATTTTAAATGTTTGCTGCTCTATAATAAACATTTAATTGGAAACCAGCGAAAAAGGGTAATATTATCTTTATAGTTATTTCTAGCTCTTGTCCGGATCCCGTTGTCGCGACCCACAAGAATCTTTTCCTTAAATAAAGTAGCCTGTGTGCTATTTCAGGTTATAATCCATTTCTGTGCCATATTGCATTCAGATCCCTTGAGCAGTTCTAGTGTAAATGAGTACTAAACATCATTCTATCCATCCACTTATCCAAATTATCGAATTTATAACAGCAGAAATATTACTTTTGGTGTATTTTTAGGACGTAGGGTGTAGAGGTACTCCTTCGTACATTTTTTTGTGCGGATATCCCCTCGGATACCCCCCGCCGGCCAGTGGGTTATGTTGGACTTGAACCGACTAAAACCGCACGCCATCTGGGGTCTCATACCGCCAGTGGGGACGCCGTTTGACCAGACGGGTGATCAGCCCTTCTATGTGGGACCATTTCACCCATTTCCCCTATAACGACTGTCATACATATTCGTATGGCAACCGGGACCGACATCTTAACGTGCTCTCCGAGGCACGACCAGACCAATGCAAATACTCATATTCATGCATACAAATATTTGCACTGAGCGGGGATCGAACCCGCGCCTCCTGCGTAGCGGCCGCTTACAATACTGCCACGCCACGGAGGCTGGGGCTGGGGTCTCATACGCCGGGGTGTAAGGATGCCCATAAAGCATATCCCTCGCACCCAACTGACACTGGGCCATCTCCCTCCATCTGGGTACCGTTAGAACGCGGAATACGTTTAAACGCACATTGAATAGCTTATCTGCGAATTACCGCATATAACCCGTAAAAGTGTAAAATTTGACTTAAAGTAGAAGATACGAGGGTCAAACTGAAAGTTCTTAGAACTGGCCACTTATAAACAATATAATAAAAAAATAATTCTAAAATTTGAAAATAGAACTCTTTGCCAATATTACTGAGTATATATTTCATTCATTTATCATTTGTTTTACGATTTGGCGGCAAATTGAAAATTGTCTGTGTCACGTTAACATGAATTTAACACGAGAAAATTTTCGTGCAATGATTTTTTATGACTTTCGATGTCATTTAAGTCAACAAGAAAGTTATGATAGACTACGATTGGCCTTTCACGATGAAGCCCCATCTCGTGCGACTGTTTACAACTGGTTTAATGAGTTTAAACGTGGTCGCACTAATCTCACTGATGATTTACGTGAGGGACGGCCTTCTACGGCGACGACTGAAAATAACATCTGTGTTGTGCGGCGTATGATAGAGACTGACAAAAGAGTGACCTATCAGCAGATTCGGACAAGCTTAGGCATCGGTATGAGTCAAGTGCACAAAATCCTCCACGAACATTTAGCGGTCAGGAAGCTTTGCGCCCGGTGGATACCTCATAATTTGACTGAGGCTCAAAAACTCCATCGTGTGGATTGGTGCCGTAAAATGATTGAAAGATTTAACGGAGGTGACTCTAATGCTGTGTTCGACATACTAACAGGTGACGAAAGCTGGATTTACTGTTATGATCCTGAAACCAAAAGACAATCTGCTCAGTGGGTGTTTCCTTTCGAGGAGTTGCCAACTAAAGTGAAGAGAGATCGAAGTGCGGGAAAAAAAATGGTGGCCTCGTTCTTTGGAAGGATAGGTCATTTCGTAACAATTGTGTTAGAGGATCAAAAAACAGTTTCTGCAGAATGGTACACTACCAATTGTTTGCCACTTGTCTTGGAAAAAGTTCGAGAGAAACGACCTCGCAGTAGGATCCTCCTTCACCACGACAACGCCTCGTCGCACACCGCCAAGCGAACGATCGACTATTTGGCGACATCAAACGTTGAATTACTGGGTCACCCGCCGTATAGCCCCGACCTCGCGCCTTGTGATTTTTATTTATTTCCAGAAATTAAAGAAAAACTTAAAGGAAAGCGGTTTATGAATGCTGAAGAAGCGGTGGCTGCGTATCGCGATGCCATTGAAGAGACCCCTAAGGACGAGTGGGCAAAGTGCTTTTCCCAGTGGTTCCATCGCATGCAGCGGTGTATTGACGTAAATGGACAATATTTTGAAAAGATATAAAAAAACTAATAACTGGCTAATGTAATCAGTTTTTGATTTTCTAAAAACTTTCAGTTTGACCCTCGTATCTCCACTTTACCTAGTTAAACTGCGACTAATTAACGGATGCTACATCGTTAAATCGCCGCAGAGAGTGAGGAAAACATTTTTGGTTAAGTACAGTTTTCTATCTTATGAATTAGAGATATCGATGGAGCCCCGCAGACTGAACCAGATAATCTGCAGATTAACGAGTTAATCTGCGTTCTAACTAATATACGCATATTAGCGGTGACATATACACAGTTTTCCCAACTTTAGCTTTTCAGCCATTATCACGGAGAAACTAAGATAATGATCGTCTCTTGTTTTGAAGCGTTTAGTTATCTCACAGTACAAGAACTTCATTTAAATATCATTATTACTTAGATTAAGCTCAAAAGAGTCGGAGAGGCACTCGTCAGTTCTCTAGCTCGCCAGTTTAACTGGTCAGTTTCATAGATTCGTTAATTTTAAGTAATTCGTGAACTAGCCAGTTTCCTTACTCGTGTTTTCTTTTTCGTCATTTTACATAACTCGTCAGTAATGGTAACTCGTCAGTAATGGTAACTCGTCAATACAGTATAGTCATGACGATAATTTGTCACCCACAATACGGGTCGGGCAGGCACTCTTTCAGATCGGGTAATGCACTAATTAGAAATATAATGGAACTCACACTTGAATACCTTTGAAAACACTGGCCACTTTATACATAGGTAGTAGTGCATTGTGATTGTCATGTTGACATTGAGTATCAAATTTATTTTATTATTTTCACGTTTTATTGCAAGTTCAACTGTATTTAAGATATTTGTGTTTCTGTGGGTTTAGAAATGGCACATGTGCAAAATATTACATTTATTGCTTCCGAAAGGGGTAAAAAGCTTCTTCTCAAATATGGTTCTCTATTGACATAAGGACTTTTTAATAGCCTCATACCTCATCCAGGTAAGAACCGATGTTCTTTAACGAGTATCTGTTGTTTATGACACAACTCGTTAACTCACTCAGTTAACTTTAGGTAAATTTATATTCAAATTGAGCCATCAACAACAACAGTCCTCAACACGTAGCTAGTTCAACAACAACATTTATTATGTAAATGCAATTGACAGTTGTTAGATAACAAAATTATTTATTAAAGTTTATGCGATTAACATAAAAATTGATTGCGTTGTTTTGCTTTTCGGAAGCATAACAGATTGTGAAATATTATTATGATTATAATAATTTGTTTTATGACAAAATCACATCCTGATGATGATACCGCCGGCGATCGTGCGTCGCACCGAAGTCTATGCCTAGTAAGTAGAGCAAAGTAAACTTATAGCATGATCAGTGCAGACAAATGTTCACTTGCAAGCAGTCATCATCCGTCGCTCCACCTATCACATCGTTGACCAATGAGACGAACATTATCTGAGACAAAAGCCGTTTCATTCAATCACCATTCTTTTAATGCTTTCAATATTTGCATTACAGTCAATATACAGTCCAATATCGCGATACAGTATCGTGATTGAATATTATAGGCACGAATCGCGTTTGCACATCAATATTTTGTCAATGTTATCAATATACTATATAAACAGGATCGCGATATAAATTTACTGTCCAAAAGCACCCATACGTCTGTTTTCAAGTGATCTATTATTATGTACTTCGTTAAAAACTGCGTTCATTATTTTCGATTCAACGCAGATATTTTTTTTAGGTTTGTGTGTACTTTAAATCACTAATTTGTTATTTTGTGAAGGTTTTTTGATATATTGATATTCGTTGAAGCGTAAGAATATCATTTTAAATTACAAATTAAATTGAAAAAATGTCAAACCCTCCGAGACATAAATTGTAGTGTATCGGTGTTATATGCCCGAACTCATGCACCCACGTCACGGTAATATTTTGCATATTTTAATTGATTTATTTTTATGCTTCATGGATAATACTTTGGCACTGTTGATACCATAGTTTTACAGAAAGGAGAATGCCCATTCTTGGTTGCGCTTTTAGACGTTCGCGTCAATATTTCAAATGTTATTAAATAATATTGATTATAGTATGACTTTTCAACACTAAATCGCTTCTATAGAACTTGGGGTTTGAATTTAAATTATAAATATATAAAACTTGAATGAATAATCGTTCCCATTTTAATTTAATTGTTACCATTCTATAAAATAAACCATTGGTGGTAGAATGCAAATATACCAATCTTTTTAAAATAAAATGTCACAATATTTTCTTGTTGTTGTTATTTTTCTCGTTGTAATCATTTAATTTCTCATTAACCCGAAGTTCTGTTACAATATGCGTTTATATTTCAGATAATACTTAATGCAGGCTTTTTAATGCAGTTTATACTTATGTGACATAGCAAAAAATAGTATGCAACCGATTTCCATACTGACATGGGCATTGTCCTTTAGTACTCGTGTTATTGGTTGGAAACTCAAATAAATCTATAATTTTATTTAAAGTTTATATGCAATATTTATCCTTTTGGGTCAATATCGATCCATATGGAGCCGAAGGGGTAGGTAAATATTATCATACATTATTTATTATTATTATTGTCTACTAGACACGATTGGAGATTATATTAGAGATTAGGTTTATTGAAGTGAAAACTGCTTTAGCGGCGTTGTGCACTTTTTTGTAATGGGTAAAAAGGTTAAACTCGCGTCAGTACACGTGACCTGATCGAAAATTCGTAAGACGGTTGCAGACAAATTTAGAAGCGCTAATTTCACAATGTACTTAACAACCTTGGTGGCGCGTTCGTCTAATGAGTGGTCGTTGACTTCGTCAAGACTGAGATCGATTCCGACTGAGGCCCAAGAAACACTTTTTGTCATCATATAACTTTTTGTAATATTTATTCTATTTTGTGCTATAAATCTATTGATATAAAATGGAAATTAAACAAAGTGCATCTATTACCACATAAATGATAGTACTTTTATACTGATAATTAAAGCAATTCGTGCAAAATTATTCCCTAACCATTCCAAAATATCAAAAATGCACAACGTTAATATTCAAGTTTTCACTTCTGCCGGCACTCCTGGAGTGCAATCCGTCGTTTTTATTGTTCCGTTGCCAAATGGCAAAAAACGGAACCCTTATAGATTCTTCATGTCTGTCTGTCTGTCCGTCCGTATGTCACAGCCACTTTTTTCCTAAACTATAAGATCTATGCTGTTGAAACTTGGTAAGCAGATGTATTCTGTGAACCGCATTAAGATTTTCATACAAAAATAGAAAAAAAACAATAAATTTTTTTTTCATCAAACCCGTACACGTGTGGTATCTATAGAAAGTTCTTCAAAAATGATATTGAGGTTTCTAATATCATTTTTTTCTAAACTGAATAGTTTGCGCGAGAGACACTTCCAAAGTGGTAAAATGTCCCCCCCCCCCTGTGTGTCCCCCGGTAACTTCTAAAATAAGAGAATGATAAAACTAAAAAAAATATATGATGTACATTACCATGTAAACTTCCAACGATAATTAGTTTGAACGAGATCTAGTAAGTAGTTTTTTTTTAATACGTCATAAATCGTAAACTGCAATTTACCTTTCATTCGATCAACTTAAATATAAAAATTAAAAAATAACATTATTATGTTACTTGCTGCTACGGAGCCCTTAATGGGCGAGTCCGATTCGCACTTGGCTGCTTTTTTGATCATTTTTTGTCAAAAAGAGCAGGTGTGCATTTCACTTTAAAAACTCGCATTTACCTACTAATATAAACAGTTTCCAATTTATGTAGTAATTAGTTAATCAAGGATACGATTCATATCATCATCATCATCAACCTATTCTAGTCCACTGCTGGACATAGATCTCCCCTAATGAGCGCCATAGCGCCCTGTCTTCAGCTTGCCGCATCCAGCATCAATAAAATAAAATATCATTTCTATTGTTAGGTAAACGTTGTGCTACTGTATAGTTGACAAAGGTATCCCGCGTCGAGCCGCAACCGGCGCGCCGTGAACAAATTATATTAACGCCCAAACAAGCCCCGCTGAGGCTGATTCAACTGACAATTGTTATTGTTTCAACCAACATCCTAATATTATTTGTTTTTTCCGGTGAAATATGTCACTTTAAGGATCGTTCGTAAGCCGGATTTTCGTGAAAATACGGTGGTCTTGACAAAATCCAGGATATGCTGTAAAAGTAGTCAGTGAAGAACGTCTGTTTCAAAATATTAACGCAGCCGGCTTTGTTGTAAACATACTCATTATTTGCTTACGTAAATACGGTCTTAGAAAACCTGTGTACTTCTTTCTTTGAGTTGGAGTATGATTTGAAATCGTGTTTCATAGTAATCGTCATTTTTATTAATAGAGATATAGTTAGTCAAATTTTACATTAAGAAAACTACAAACAGATTTATTTAATCTTATAAATATATATCATTTCTTATTAACTTTCCCAACAAAAACGACACATTGAATAGGCTAGGTGTGTTAAGTACAGACCTACATATAAATATAAATAAAATTAATAACTAACTTTTCTTTTAGATTTAAATCGTATAAAGCCTATAACTAAGATTGTACTTGAACCCGCAATAGCAACCTTTTAGGTGATATACTGCGCCAACTGAGCTACCTGAACCTACCCTGAATAGCTGAAATTATCGTTACCGTCCGTCTTAGTACGATGAAAGAGCCATTTACCGAAATTCTTACGAAATACGGAAATCATAAATAGTTTTATAATGATACTAGCGTCATGACCCATTCGGTTGAATGCTTAAGAGTAATGTGACTATCTCGGGCTGCGCATAATGTGTCGGGCGAAGGTATTACGCTAAATATCACAATAAATAAACTATATTACCACCATAACAACTGCCATAACTCTAATAAACCATAGTCAGGCGAATTACAGGTTTCATTATCTGTGTTTATTCGCGTAACTTGGCACGCAGTAGAATGTGATTTGGCATGTAGGCCCAATGAAACACCAATTTTATTCATCAGATTATAATCCTAGCATTCTGGATCGTAATAAATACAAAAATATCTGAATTAAAATCTTTAAGTGAACAATGAAAATGGACCGGAGCATGTAATGTAATCGTGCCGAAGGCCGCAGAAGTGACTTGGGTACTAGATAAAGGTTGGCAGGTGGGAGGATATGAAATGGACAAAAAGATAGGTATTTTGAAACTGCTAAAAAACGTACATTGCTATTAAAACTGAGTGATGTTTTTTTAAGTTAATGTACTTGTGAAAAGAAAATATAAATTTAAATAGTAGCATGGACAGTATAATATATGAAGGCATAAATATGGTTATTTGATTAGAATGGTTTGCTCACATTGCTTAATCACATCTTTACGAATTCGTTTGGTGAGTGAGGGTGCCGGAGCCCAAACTCCTTTTCCATCCCCTCCCAAACTCCTTTCCCATCCCCTCCCAAACTCCTTTCCCATCCCCTCCCAAACTCCTTTCCCATCCCCTTTCCTTTACAGGGTCGGCAGCGCGAGTGTGACGCCACTGGTGTTGCACACGTCCATAGGCCGCGGTAACCGCTTCCCATCAGGTGGGCCGTTTGCTTGTCTGTAGTGGTATAAAAAAAAAAAAATATTTCTTTCTTACGTATGTCAATGTTTATCGATTTTGCAGAGGTTTAGGTTAGATACCTGAACCTCTGCAAAATCGACAAACTTTTGATTTTTTCTGACATGTACCCTGGAACATGTGCTTGGTACGATAATGTATTGGACCAAAAAGTTAGTTGAGGCAACATCCGAGCTCTTCAAAATATATATTAAACGTACTATCGTCCGAGATTGTATCCTTTAATCCGGGCGCGAGCAAGCATCTCTGAAGCCTTTAAACTGAAGACGATAATTGATCATCGTTGGCCACTATAATGGTAGCCTTCATTCTTTTCATCATCATTCTCATCATATTTCTTCCAGCTTACCATCCGTGTGGCAATAAGTTGGCAACAATGGCGGGTAAAATAAAAACAGTGGCAAAGAAAATATATCAGTTTAACTTTCCCAACTGTTCACTGCAGCGTTCTCAGTAACGAAAACAATTAAAATTCTCCAATCTGCGCTTCTCCTTTTCTTTTCGCAAAGCTTAATACACCTTGACAAATAAGCTTAATAAAAACTTTCTCCAAGACCGGCGCGCAAGTGGGTCAAAATTTGTTCTGTGGTCTTGTTTAATAACTCTCTGAACTGTGACGAAGCTTTTCCTTTGTTAAAAAGGATTGAAAAGGCTCCTCTTTGAGCCGACTCACAAGGTATGATACAGTCCGTTGCGTGCTTTAACTAAACGTGGTAATTTGTAAGTGAAAGAGCCCTCTGCGTCGATCGCGTTGAATTGACATGGAGTGACTATCGACAGCATATCGCCGCATGGCGCAATCGTCTCGTATGCTGCAGTTGTACATGTGAGTTGACGCTGAAGCATTACCAATGCTCTAGTGGTTTTGATAAAGTGCTCCAAATAGTAAACACTCCAAATAATAAATATGAGTTACTGATATTTTTATCTTTATTATTTATATTTCTGATATTTAGGAGTAGTATTTGATTGAACCTAAGTAACTAAGTAATAGTGTGTTTGTATATAAAGATTCAAATGAAAGAGGGTATATGAGGTCCTATTAACATGTTTGGAGCCCAAATCAACCTCATCTGCTTGCAGGTACAACTGCCGATTAATGGAAACGGCTGGGGTACACATTTTCCTTTTAGGGTCATTCAGTAGCCACCCCCGTAAGTAACAAATACGCCAATTTCATAACTCAGCAGTATGCTACATTGTGTGTCGTAAATTAATAGCTCATAAAAACTGTATGTACATATTTTACATATACTGTATATATTCACCACAATATTCATTCATAAAAATAAATCAAAAATGCGAGTTAGAGTGTAATTTAAATTGTGCTTCGTGTGAAGTTTTGCTTAACATGCAGTTTAACAATGTGACGCTTATTTTTAAAACGCATGAAATGTTGATATGAACTGTTTATTTCTACAAGTGTAGATACTCTGTGCTGTCAATCTAATTTCGAAAGTAGAGATGTCAGAGCGCTATCTTATAAAACAATCCTTAATCAATCGTTCGTTAATAATTTTATAAACATTTATTATATTTTACTAGAGATTGGCGAAATTGCGGTGCTTCTACTGCAGAAGCCATTAACTTAAAGAAGAAGAAGAAGAATCGTTCGCCATCTTCGACGATACTAACTGCTCAATAACATTTAAAACACATATTTCCTAAACGGTTTGTGAAAAAAATACATAATAAAGTTAGTATATACATTTACATGGTATTAACAAAGTCTAATTAGAACAAAAGTAATGCGGACGGATACACTTTAAAGTAATTGGGCCAGGCCCTCGTTTTGGCAGTTACACATGTAAGTAACACGAGGTTTATTAACTGAGACTGTACCTACTAGGCGAGTAGCAGTGCCAAAGAGCTCGTTAAAAGGGCCCTCATCGAGCCCGTTTACTCAGATGGGAAGGACTTAAAAGATGAGTTCGTGAAGTGTGACGAGTGGATGAGAGTCCGCGTAGCGGCCGCACTTCGTATTCGACGGTACCAGGGCGGCAGATAGGCGAGGCGACGACTTCTTTGATTAAAACTTATGCAAATCGTGGAGCGAGTCAAGTGGCTTCGGCAACTTACCAAACGATAGTTCAGAAGTGGTGTGGTGCAAGTCACGGGCGTTACCAACTGCCTAGTTATAGTCAAACTAGTCCATCTATACTATTATAATATTGTAAATATGTTGTGATGTACAAGAAAATGGGTTTTATTAAATTAATGATTTTGAACCCAAAAATATTTTTTTCCTAATTGTTGTCTGTTTGTTCGCGATGGATGCAAAAACTACTTAATGGATTTTGATGCGGTTCTTTCTATTATAAAGGCCTTGGTCAGGCTTAAAATCCGGCCGTTTGTTTTATTACCATTGGTTAAATAGAACCGGAGATAAGACCAAAAAACGATAACCAACATCAGTATGGGCGGAGCCGCGGGTTCACCTAGTCATCTATATTATGATGAATTAGTAACTGAAATCTAAATTCCAATAGCATGCCTGAGCCCCAGGTCAACCTCGCCAAACATACACTGATCAAATCAATGATGTATTGCACGAATTGCTTTAATTATCAGTATAAAAGAACTATCATTTATGTGGTAACATACAATATTCATTTATAGCGCCATCGTACAAAAACATGACAATTTATATTACATTACATTTTAACACTTCAGAACTATTACAATTATTTTACATTAAAAAGTTTATTTCTCAGAAAAATCAACTTCCATCCATAATTTCAATGACTTTCTCACCATCATTATTACCAGAACCATCATCGCCAATATATTTATAAAGCACTCACTCATTTTCTTTCGCTATTTTTTTGTCATTTTTTTCACTAATAGATGCACTTTGTTTAATTTCCATGTTATATCAATAGATTTATGGCACAAAATAGAATAAATATTACAAAAAGTTATATGATGACAAAAAGTATTTCTTAGGCCTCGGTCGGAATCGATCCTAGTCTTGATGAAGTCAACGACCACTCATTATAAGAGCGCGTCACCAAAGTTGTTAAGTACAGTGTGAAATTAGCGCTTCTCTAGGTGTCACAAAATTAGGTCTCTGAATTCGGTTATGTATTTGAAAAAAAAAAATCGGGTAAAAAAAAAGAAAAAGAATACGATAAAGAAGTTTTCACTTCAAAAAGGCTTATTAACAAACTAGCTGATGCCCACTGCTTCGACCGCGTGTAGTTCTATTTCCGTTCCCGCTTCCTATGGTAATCCATTACAGGGATTAAAATGATATTATTTCAGACTATAATATATCCCTGTACCAATTTCAGCCAAATCCGTTCAGCCTTTCAACCGTGTTTTTTTTTAAATTATTGATAGGCTTACGTTTGACCCTTTTCTCACCTGATGGTAAGTAAGGATGTAATAGCTTTTTGGAAACACAGACTGATCCAAACATCCAAACATCTTCACAAGCTTTCACATTTATTATTTTAGTAGGATCGCTACCGCTTATGTCTTGCTGTGTGCTGTTAAAAGCTGGCGATGGAGGCGGTACGTCGCCAGTTAACTATTTGTGTGGATTTTAATTAAGTTTATATGGTTTGAGTGACGTGCGCCGCGTCGCGTCCCGTCACCTCCTCCAAATGAACACAATATCACAATACGGTCTGTGCCAGCAAACTGTAAACACTCGAAATGTTTTTAAAGTGAAACTTTTATTACATAGTCTCAAACCTTTTCGTCTGTTTGTTGCCTGTCGCGTGACGGTCGGCCGCGGCGCTCGTCATAGCAGCCAAGGCCAATATGGCGGCGCCTATAGTTCGCAGCAGCTGACCGTGTAGTGTATAGACTATTACTCATTTTTGTGCCAGTACTTTTATCCTGGGTTATCCTTTCGAGGGCTTACCCGGGGTGCCCGGCAACGGACACTTGGGGAGGACACCGTGCGGTTTTAGTCGAGACACGACATAACCACCCCCGCTGGCCGGCGGGGGGGTATCCGAAGGGATTTCCGCACGTTAAAAAAAATAAGTGCTCCACGCTATTTTTTAATATGTGTATATAATCTAAATAATTGTTAAGTATTATGTATGTCGTACTCTCTAAGACACAGAATTCAATAAAAATATTAGTTGGAGACTTAGTCTACTTTTATTATTTCCCATTATCATTTAAATTTTCCAAGTAAAAATTAAGATTGATAAAGCGAGTTTTATACCCTTAATGGAATATTATTCCAAAAATTTTTAGTTAAATATCTATAATGTGAAAAAAAGTTTCACTTTTACAGTGGTTTCATAAAACCACATAATTTCTTTTTTCATTTAGTGTACTTTAGTAACTGCATTGAAGTGAGATGATGTTTAAACTAAACGACTGGAGAAAATTTCTTGTATGCTAGTTTCAAACAAAAACAATACATAACGAATCACTTTCGTGTGAAGAAAATATATAAGTATATTTATTTCTCACATTGGCAAGGAGAAAGAGGTGGTACATGATAAGAAGAGAGGGAAGAAAGAAAGAAAGAAGAAATTAAGAATAAATAAACAACTAAATAAATAAATATTGTAGGAAAAAGTACACACCGTCATCTAGACCCAAACTAAGCAGAGGTAGTAGAGGGAATCGAACCCGCGCCTCCTGTCGTAGCAGTCGAATGCATTACCGCTACGCTACAGAGGCCGTCAAAAGTATTAATTTTATGAAACACATAGTTTTGCGTACATTTTTTTCTGTCAAACTGTAGGACAGTTTGTTGGAAGACCTTAGCTCCCATACAGTAGGTAGGTGTGTGGCTTTTACAGTTCCTTTTTCAATGTAACAACGAGCAACTATTATTGTAATTTTGTTTGGTTACGTATGTATGTTAATTTTATACTTCTTATATAAGTAATTAGGTAATAATATGTATTTTGTAGTGACAAGATTCAGTATACAATTGCAATATTATATCTTCAGTTCAATATTCAAACATATGGTAGGTATGTTCGGATATTAAAATAAAGACAATATACTTTTACATACAAGTAATGAGTTATTAATATCATTATCACTGATAGGTAACTTAGGTAGGTGGAGTCAAACTCGATGGGGCCATCTCAAAACCGGAGTTGGCCGTGTCAGCCGGGGTGCGAGGGAAATGGAAGTGCGGGGTGGCCGGCGGGGAGGAAGTTTACGGTGGGATGTCCGCACGAAAAAAAGGTAGGTACATAGGTATAATAAAAATAAGGTAAAGAAGCATAAGCTCTTAGATATTTTCACACTCCTTGCGACAAGTCAGCGCCCGGAGCCGGGATCGAGCGCCGCATCGCCATATACTCCGTCCGTGCGGCCGCCCGTGAGACAGTCATTTATCACTTTAGGTCTGATTAACTGACCTTGTATATTACTAGCACAAATTTAATGTGAAAGTTTGTGAAGACGTTTGTGTACTTGTTACTCAATCACGCTCTAACGGCTGAACGGATCTGGTTGAAATGTGGTACAGTGATTAATTATAGTCTGGAACAACACATAAGCTAACACATTTCTGATTCTTGGCATAGGTGCCCATGGTTCGAGCCCGACATAACCGCCCCCGCTTGCCGGCGGGGGGGTATAAAAAAAAAAAAAAAGGTACCGGAAACGGAAATGAATACCACGCGGGGGAAGCCATAGGCAACAGCTAGTTTATTGCTAAATCCCGAACAGCATAGAAATTGGTTTATTGAAAACCTTGTCTGCCACCTTAGTGGTATAAAAAAAAAATGATGGTGATTTTTCACTGTTATTTGCCATATATCGATTGTTTTGTAGGATTCCGTACCTTTTTTTTTTCGTGCGGAAATCTCCTCGGATACCCGCACGCTGTCTCGGGTCTTCAGACGCCGAGGTGTAAGGATGCCCGACTGACACTGGGCCATCTCCGGTTTCGAGATGGCTCCTTAGGATTCCGTACCTCGAAAAGTAAAAAAAGGAACCCTTATCATCACTCTCTTGTCCGTCTGTCCGTGTGTCACCACCGATTTTCTCAAGACCGGGTGTAGGTCCACTCGCAAGTTGAAATTTATACCAGATACGGAATCTATAGTCCTTAAATGTGTGTATAAAAATCAAGGTCCTAAGTCAACACGATAAAAAAATATCGGCAAATTTAGATTTTCGCAAAAACTTGAAGTACCAAAATTAACTTTCATTTTCAACTTTTTTAATTTCCGGATTTTTCCCTTTACTTGTGCTGTAAGACCTTGCTTTTAACAATTCTAGGTCAACCGGAAGTACCCTTTTGCGTGGAAAACCTATATGTAGTTCCCATTGAACTAGAATCATGAAATTTGGCAAAAAGCAAGGTTTTACACAGCACATACAAAGGAAAAATATAAAAAAAAATCAAAAAAGTTGTAAATTGGGATTGTTCGTTCCTTTTCATAGATACTGGTTCAGAATCCTTCGTGCGCGACTCTTACTTAACCGGTTTTTTCTTGTTGTATTTAGAAAAACATCCCAGAAATGAGGGTGTACTACATCTTTAAGCTAAATTGTTTTATTAGGAGTAATTTCACTTCGACAAAGTTCTGGGTTAGGGGTCAAACCTACGACCTCAAGATTACAAGCGCAATGCCATAGCCTAATGCAATAGAGTCCTCCCATGATACCCCGGGTTATGGATACTGCAACCATAATATTATAATACTACTACTGCTGGTAGAAATTTGATGATACTGGTAGTAGAAATTTGATGACATAAATTTGTCCGGGTAGATACCACTGTGCACGATTGCGAAAAACCCTTCATAGTAATCCAATTTCGGTTTGATTGCGTTCAGAGGTCAGCAAGTGCATAGCCGGGCAGGGGGATTGTGGTCGCAGCACTAGTGGGGCCGGTGGGTGTCACGCGGTACTGCGTCGACAATCCTCTTCTGATGAGGCCGTCAAGCTGAGTGCCACCATTGTTAACATGGTACGTGTATGTAATGGTGACCCTCTTGCCATCAGGCGAGGTGAAGTCAAATTGACGTGCCCTAAATATATAAAAAAAAATGCATATATTCAAATGCGCCGTCAAACAAGAAGATATCTTCATATCCCTCGACGTCAACCGCGGTGTTTTGTCCAACTGTGAGACAGGAATTTGTCTAACCGTGAAACATGTAGCTTTTGTGATGACGTCTTGACATTGTAAGCTACAAAAGCAAACTGTTCAATCGCCAACTCAAACGCATTCAGCCAAAAAAAAAGTCGGTTTGTACTAATGTGCGAAACGGCAGTAACAGCAGGTAATTTAATTATTGGTGTCTGACCCCGGCAGCCTGAGGTTGATACGCTCTGTTACGCGCCACTGACTTTTCTAATTCCATGAGCAATTAGAAATTAATGGGCACCTAATTTAATTTTAAAGATAAATCCACTTCCATTCGTTTTTTAAAATTTTGTGAAGTGTGCCAACAAACGATAGAGCTACGGGTAGCTGGTCTAAAATACCAAAGGCAGATGGTATATTTAAAAGTTATACACCGTTTATAAAAGTGCCTTCAACCTTAAACAATCTCGGGCTCTTTAAGAGGGTCGTGAAAAGGCATCTATCGAACCCTTCAAGCTGAGGACCACCATGTTAGAAATGGAAGAAATGGGTTACTTTACTTTTGAGTCTTTTCTTCACCTTAGCTTACCTTCAGGCCGAGTGCCGTCAAGTGATGAATTTAAAAAAACTGGTGTCACCAAACGCTCAGTATTATTATTTTTTCCTTACTCTATAATTTAACCATGTCATACAAAATAATGACGGAAATGTTTTGCAATTTTCAACCGAGACGTAAAAAAGAGTTGACCACGTTGTAAAAACAGCTTCATAGCACTGTGGCACACAGGCTATATCCTCAAGGTACTTGCAACGTCACATTTTGGATACTGACAGATATTCAAACTGTTATTTGGACTATTTGCTAAGTATATACGCACAGCGTACACCGACCGATAACATTCCGATCGCTATGTAGTTATTATTCACGGAAGCATCCACTAAATAATTCCGCTGATGGAATGCAAGCTAAGCGGATCGTTCCCCGTTGAGCGCAGCGCTGTCACGTACATTATTATGAATTTCAAACTGGGATGTATGCATTTTAAATGTTTGCTGCTGTATAATAAACATTTAATTGGAAACCAGCGAAAAAGGGTAATATTATCTTTATAGTTATTTCTAGCTCTTGTCCGGATCCCGTTGTCGCGACCCACAAGAACCTTTTCCTTAAATAAAGTAGCCTGTGTGCTATTTCAGGTTATAATCCATTTCTGTGCCATATTGCATTCAGATCCCTTGAGCAGTTCTAGTGTAAATGAGTACTAAACATCATTCTATCCATCCACTTATCCAAATTATCGAATTTATAACAGCAAAAATATTACTTTTGGTGTATTTTTAGGACGTAGGGTGTAGAGGTACTCCCTCGTACATTTTTTTGTGCGGATATCCCCTCGGATACCCCCCGCCGGCCAGTGGGTTATGTTGGATTTGAACCGACTGAAACCGCACGCCGTCTGGGGTCTCATACTGCCAGTGGGGACGCCGTTTGACCAGACGGGTGATCAGCCCTTCTATGTGGGGCCATTTCACCCATTTCCCCTATAACGACTGTCATACATATTCGTATGGCAACCGGGACCGACATCTTAACGTGCTCTCCGAGGCACGACCAGACCAATGCAAATACTCATATTCATGCATACAAATATTTGCACTGAACGGGGATCGAACCCGCGCCTCCTGCGTAGCGGCCGCTTTCAATACCGCCACGCCACGGAGGCTGGGGCTGTGGTCTCATACGCCGGGGTGTAAGGATGCCCATAAAGCATATCCCTCGCACCCAACTGACACTGGGCCATCTCTAAGGGAAATACTGTATCAGCGTAGCTACTCACCTGAACCAAGCAAAGACAGCTCAAAGAAAGATTTTATACATTTGTTTATATAAATGCAAATTACATAAATAAATAAATATTCTACGACATTCTACACAGCGCTATCTAGACTCAATGTAAGCATAGCTTACGTAGCTTGTGTTATGGGTTCTAGAATGCAGATAAACATACTAAGATACATTTTCTTTTATAAATACATACATATTATACATAGAAACACCCAGACTAATGCAAATAAACATATTCATGCATACAAATATTTGTACTAAGTGAGAATAAACCCGCGACCTCGGACTTAGCAGTCGAACGCACTACCGCTACGCCACAGAGGTCGTTGACATGTATTGTGCATCTTAACATTGACCGAACAAAATAAGAAGAGAGAGAGAAGAAGAGAGGTAGGACATGACGATATTCCCGTCCAACTGAGCAGTCCGACTGGGGAAGTACCTCCGCCCTACAGAATACCGCGGCCATAATAACCTCGTGTTGTGTTCCCGGCGGCGAGTAGGGTAGCCAGAGCTCACTGAGAGTTTTTGTGCTGTCAGAGGGAAGAGTCTTCCTTCTGACAGCACAAAAACTAAAAAAGAAGGGAGAGGCTGGAGTAGCCTTTGGTCTTCCTGGAAGACTAAAGGCTATTCCTGCTTTGCAATTTCTTTTTTTTAGGGTCGGCAGCTCGAGTGTGACGCCCCTGGTGTTGCACACGTCCATAGGCCACGGTGACCGCTTTCCATCAGGTGGGCCCTGAGCTTGTCTGCCACCAGACTGGTATAAAAAAAAGTGCTTTTCTTTTTTTCTAAAAAAAAACATTATGTTTATATTGAATCTTTATTATAAAACAATATCCTCATAATATCCAAACACGCACTGCTGCTTCTGACGTTGGTGATATGTTGTACTAAGGTTTTGGGTTCAACCGACTTTAATTTATTTTGGTACTAGCTGTTCCGTGAAATTCTTATCTCGTTCCCGTAACTCATGGGAACCTATAACCGAGATAAAAAGTAGCCTATATGATATTCCGGATTATAATCTATCCCTGTGCCAAATTTCAGCCAGATCCCTTCAGCCGTTTTTGTGTGAAAGAGTAACAACCATTCATACACCCATACATCCTCAAAAACTTTCACGTTAATATAATAAGTAGGATAACAATCTGTATTATGCGAAGCATCTTCTACTTGATAATTTTTGATAGGTAGGTTATGTTATTTTTATTCTACATAATAAATAATTCATACAGATAGACCGTTGGACTTATTTTTGTTCAAGTTTAGACTAGAGATTGCTTCTATCGTGAAGACATTTTTTATTTTTATAAAGTAGCAATTTTCCGCCTTAATGGGCTTACGCGCCGCTAGCAGCTAGCTTTAGTGTAAACTTTCGGTGAACTTTTTAAGGTCAATAGCGTATCTGATTATTTCCATTTTAATGTAATATTTTTATGAAGTGTGACTCGCGCAGTGTCATATTAGAGAGATTGAGCAAGGAAATCGGGGTCTACCTTGAAATGTACGTCTAAAACTACAGGCCCACACGAAACACGAATGAAAAATGTAGCATTTACGTACCATGAAGTTACTTCGGTAGGGTTTAGGTGGAGTGTAGTGACATGTTGGACGGCCTCTGTGGACTGCTACGACAGATGGCGCGGGTTCGATTCCCGCTCAGTGCAAATATTTGTATGCATGAATATGTCTATTTGTATTGTTTCGGGTTTCTATGTATAATATGTATGTATTTACAAACAAAGTATATAAGTAAGTTTATCCGCCTTCTGGAACCCATAACACAAGCTAGGTAAACTATGCTTACTTTGCGTCCTGAAAGTGCTGTGTAGAATTTCGTAGAATATTTATTTATTTTACGTGACTTCCGGCCCGAGTATGAGATGAATGCGTTTCATTATACCATTTGCCCGAAACCTTACCTCCTTTGATTTCTTCTAACAGTTCGATAAGTTGTACTGCAACTTAAAAGTAACATTTTAGCGATAGCGTGGTATTTAACTACCATAAAGAACTTATTTAGATGAAGTATTGGGTGCGTAAATTCTCCATTAAGGTGGAAATTAAGTTAAACGGTGCCAACGTGGCACAAGTCCAATGTTCGATGAAACATTTCTGGACTGAACCCAAGATCACGAGATTAATGGTGACTTGTTTACACTGAACGACAGCCGGGAGACCGACGCTAATTCATCATTTCGCGAAGTTTATTTTATTATTGAACATACAGCTGTTGCAGCTTAATCGCTTCATAGTTGAAAGATATATTAGCAAATTGACTTGGTGTAATACAGATCTGCCTATCCCTTCGGGGATACAGGCGTGAAGTTATGTTATGTTATGTTTTGGTGAAATAAAAGATATATAATTGCATGCCGTTTTTATTTGTAATATGGGTAGATATTTTATAGAAGTGGTTGTGTGGATATCAATAAAACAATTATCACTTTGATATACGTTTTATTTTTGACAAACTTCTGACAGAATGAAATTATCGAGGCAGTTAGTTGATAGCAAGGACAGACAATGACAAATAGTACTTATTTAGATTAATGATAGCAGACTGAAGAAAAACTTTTTAAACTAGATAATATAATTATAGGGTAACGACTACAGATTCGCGGTCAATCCCAGCTCGCAATACAAACACAATCAGTATTTTCACCTGCGGTCTGTACCCTCATCCAACGTCGACCTGTTCACAACCGACCGATAGCTCACCGCATTGTTGGTTTAGGACAATGACTTATCTCTTGTCAATAGTACTACCAGCTGTGACCGAACACACTCACCGGAGGTCACTCATCACCACCAATGTTGGAATACCAACCTTGTGTCAGTATCGTAGATTACAATTTCGTGTGAGGGGTAGTGTGAAGTAACAAAGTTGCAGGCGATTTGCTAAGGTGAATGTGGATATTTGATTCATATCTTGCGATATTGTATTTTCTGTCACGCCATCTTTGCACGCGCGGGCTGCTCTGTAACTTTAATGCTTTGTTTAATATAATTGTAAGTGATTTTGAAGTTCAGTTTTCTACAACAATGTTGGCTAATGTCAAAACAATTTATATCGAATTATTAAATGATATAACTAGTACTACATATGCAAGTACCTTTCTTTTTTTTTTTTTCGTGCGGAAATCCCTTCGAATACCCCCCCACCGGCCAGCGGAGGCGGTTATGTCAGGCTTGAACTGACTAAAACCGCAGGCGCTAGTCGCCCAACCGTCCCAGCCTGCTTCTGCTAGGGTGACAACCGGCCTCACCTGCCACCCCCAGGCCTGCGCTCATGGAGGACGGAGATCGTTAAGCGACCTCCGGCGGCGCCTCAGTCGCCTGCAACGCGCGACAAGCATGTTGCGGGCTCGGCGGGCCGGGAGAGTTCTAAATCTCTCCCAGGCGCGCTCCGCCATCTCCTTCGCGAGCATTACATGCTCGCAGAAGGAGGTGGCGGCGGCCCACGCGCTCGCGCTCCGCACCATTGCCGCAATCATGCTGCCGAGCGAGAGGACTCCCACCCCGATGGCTGCCACGAGGTCACGCCTCGGCGCCTCCCACGCCAGGCAGTCCGCCAGCGTGTGCAGCCCTGAGTCCTCGCTCGCGTCGCAGTGATGACACTCAGGCGTTGGCTCCTTCCTGATCCGATGCAGATGGTCCCCGAAGCACCCCTTCCCGGAGATCACCTGCGTCAGTCGGTACGAGAGGCTTCCGTGTCGCCTCTCTAGCCAATCCTCCATGATGGGCCTTACCGCCGCTATTGCGGCGTGCCCTGCGCTCGGTCGCCCAAGTCGTTCCTTCCAGTCCACCACGATGGCCTGGCGGAGCTGGGACTGCACGGCCTCGATTTCGGATGTGCTCTTCGAAGTCCCATCGGCCGTCGAGCACGAGCCCCAAATATTTCATTTGGGGCTTTATGCCGATGCGATTTCCTCCCACGATGAGACTGGATCCCTCGGGTGGCTTGCTCCGAGGCCCATGAAAGAACAGGGCCTCGGTTTTATGCAGAGCCACCTCGAGACCCAGCCGCCGGATCCGCTCCACGACTTGGGCAACCGCGGTCGTGGCCTTCAGGGTCGCTTCGCGGTACGTCGCCCCGCACGGCGTCACGAGCGTGTCGTCCGCGTAGCACGTGACGGCGTCACCGCCTACGAGGTTACCGCGAAGCACCCAGTCGTATCCGATGTTCCACAGGAGCGGCCCCAGGACCGATCCCTGTGGAACACTACACGACATTTCACGCTGACCGAGAACGGTCACGGTTGGGTAGATGACGGCTCTCTCCGTCCAATACGCCCCGACTATGCGGTGGAGGTAGAGAGGCACTTCGTGATACACGAGCGCCTCCCTAATGCAACTCCAGGGCAAGGTGATGAACGCGTTGGCGATGACCCATATGAAAGTACCTTTTTTTTTCCGTGCGGAAATCCCTTCGGTTACCCCCTTTTCAATTCAGTCATCCTCGAGGGCAAAACGCCAAAGGCATGGGGCAGAAGCGATGTGAAGCTGTTTTTCAAGAAGGGTGATAAGACTCTCTTGAAAAACTACAGACCCATCTCGCTTCTGAGCCATATCTATAAGTTGTTTTCGAGAGTCATTACGAATCGTCTCGCTCGCAGGTTTGACGACTTCCAACCACCCGAACAAGCCGGGTTCCGGAAAGGCTATAGTACCATAGACCACATTCATACGCTGCGGCAAGTTATACAAAAGACCGAAGAGTACAACTTGCCACTTTGCTTGGCGTTCGTGGACTGTGAGAAAGCCTTCGATTCGATTGAGATCTGGGCGGTGCTGCAGTCTCTCCAGAGGTGCCAAATAGACTACAGGTACATCGAGGTGCTGAGATACTTATACCAAAACGCCACCATGTCAGTCCGATTACAGAACCAGAGCTCTAATCCTATCCAACTACAGCGAGGTGTGAGACAGGGAGACGTCATCTCTCCGAAACTGTTCACAGCTGCGTTGGAGGATATTTTTAAGCTTCTGGACTGGAAAGGATGCGGCATCAACATCAATGGCAAGTTCCTAACACACCTACGGTTTGCCGATGATGTAGTTCTTATGGCCGAGACCTTGGAAGACCTGAACACAATGCTCGAAGATCTTAGTAATACTTTTCAAAGAGTGGGTCTTAGGATGAACATGGATAAGACAAAAATCATGTCCAATGCCCATGCTCCAGTTAATGTTGGGAACATTACACTCGAAGTTGTTGACCACTATGTTTACCTAGGACAGACGATCCAGTTAGGTAAGTCCAACTTCGAGAAAGAGATCTCTCGTCGAATCCAGCTCGGATGGGCAGCGTTTGGGAAGCTCCGGCATATATTCGCGTCCGAAATACCTCAATGTCTCAAGACGAAAGTCTTTGACCAGTATGTGTTGCCAGTTATGACATATGGAAGCGAGACGTGGTCCTTTACTATGGGTCTCATAAGAAGGCTCAAGGTCACCCAGCGAGCAATGGAGAGAGCGATGCTCGGTATTTCCCTACGCGATCGAATCAGAAATGATGAGATCCGCAGGAGAACTAAAACAACCGACATCGCTCGAAGGATTGCATCGTTGAAGTGGCAGTGGGCGGGACACATAGCGCGGAGAACCGATGACCGCTGGGGCGGAAAGGTTCTCGAATGGCGACCGCGTACCGGACTACGTTCCGTGGGCAGGCTCCCTACAAGGTGGACCGACGATCTAGTCAAGGTCGCGGGAAGCCGCTGGATGCGGGCAGCGCAGGACCGATCGTTGTGGAGATCCTTGGGGGAGGCCTATGCCCAGCAGTGGGTGTCGTTTGGCTGACATGATGACCCCCCCGCCGGCCAGCGGGGGCGGTTATGTCAGGCTTGAACCGACTAAAAAACCGCACGCCGTCTCGGGTCTACAGACTCCGGGGTGTAAGGTTGCCCAATGCCCATTTGTTCGTAGAGTACCTACTGAAATCTTTTCTTCACTGTTTGCTTGTTCAACTCCAACTCCAATTTTAAGTGAACCGAAAGGATTTCATAACCGGTACCCATTTGTATGCTGCGCAAGAAAGGATGCAACAAACAGGATCGTAGCCTCTCCTTTCGTCTAGCTAGCGTACTATGTCATACATAGTGTATGAAGTCGCATCAGATGATATCGGCGTATGATAGAGAAGATTGACGACCTCTGTGGCGTAACGGTAGTCCGTTCGACTGCTATGCCAAAGGTCGCGGGTTCGATTCCCGCAAATATACATATTTGCATTCTATGTATAATATTTATTTATTTACAAAATAAAAGTAAGTATGTTTATCCGTATTCTAGAACATATATGACATGCTCTGCTTAGTTTGGGTCTAGATGGCGTTGTGTACTTTGTCCTACAATATTTGGAGCTAGGCAAGTCTAGGTTTCAGGCAAGTCTAACGTCGTCATAGCACGATAACAAAGGCTATTGCTGAGTATCGTACGCTAATGCGAAACAAATCTTATAGTTTTAGGGATCCGTAGCCAAATGGCTAAAAACAGAACCCTTATAAATTCGTCATGTCTGTCCGTCTGTCCGTCCGTATGTCACAGCCACTTTTCTCCGAAACTATAAGAACTATGCCGTTGAAACTTGATAAGTAGATGTATTGTGTGAACCGCACTAAGATTTTCACACAAAAATAGAAAAAAAAACAATCAATTTTATTTAGACCTGAAACTCAAATTTTATTTTCATCAAACTCATACGGATAGGTCTTTAAAAATGATATTGAGGTTTCTAGTATAATTTTTTTTTTTAAGTTTGCCGCGAGAGACACTTCCAAAGTGGTAAAATGTGCCCCCTCCCTCTTTCTCACCCACCCCCCCTCATTATCTTATTTTAGAAGTTACTGGGAACTTCTGAAATAAGAGAATGTTAAAATCTAGCAAGTAGTTTTTTTAATACGTCATGAATCGTTAACCGTAATTTACCTTTCATTCAATCAACTCACGTATAAAAATTTCACTTGCTGCTACGGAACCTTCATGGGCGAGTCCGACTCGCACTTAGCCGGTTTTTTTTTTCTGTGGATAAGCTTCATGTACATGTGCGGTTACTGCGTATTGTGCGGTCTGAAGAACATTTTTTTTTCAACAAAAAAGACCTTTTACTTTGGCCTGTCGATTCAATTACATCGCTCTTCACATAATTATCGAACACTCGTCTTTTTGGACCGTTACGTGCACTCGACCGTAACATTAAATTCGGAACGAATGGAAACACGCAAGGATCGTTTGAAATTACATTCACTCAACGATAGCGCGTAGATCTGCTAATTATCCCCGGATTACGTATAGCCTCTCTACTACGGATTAATGAAATGCTTCTACAGCTCCACTTAGGGGCTTATAATGTCATACAATGAGTTGTAAAGTGAATTTTGGTTCAAAGGGGTTGTGGCGCTGATTTTGTATTTAGCTTTACGATTGACAATAAAGATAAGTGTTCATTTTCAATAATATAAATTATATTGAAGTGTCAGTTTGTAATATTGAAATAACAGATTTTTAATGATTGCACAGGAGTGTGTACACTATACTTATAACAAAACACATGAGGGGCTCGCACATGAAGGGTACCGTAGTAGCAAGTGTTGGGGCCTTGTCTTGTAGCTCTGAGGGAGCCTATCTGGTCCCGTACGGTATTTGAATTTTCTGTGGACTGTAGTTGGGGATCGTAGAATTGTGGTTATTCCAGTAAAAGCAGCTATTGGAGAAATCACTGAATTTATTAAGGACTTATTTTACATTAAATCACAAACGATAGCGAATGTCGGTTGTCGTACATATTTTTTCAATCACAGACTAAACATCTAACATAGACACAAAAACCAAATGCTAGGGAGCAGCATAGATTAAAAATAACAATCTAGTGTTGTACTCAACAGCAAGTAACATTAATAATGTTTTTTTTTAATTTTTATATTTGAGTTGATTGAATGAAAGGTAAATTGCGGTTTACGATTTCTGACGTATTAAAAAAAAACTTCTTACTAGATCTCAATTTTCGGTGGAAGTTTACATAGAAATGTATTCTCTTGCGCAAACTATTCAGTTCAGAAAAAAATTAAATTAGAAACCTCAATATCATTTTTGAAGACCTATCCATAGATATGTATGGGTTTGATGAAAAAAATATTTTTGAGTTTCAGTTGGCATTTTTTATTTTCGTGTGAAAAGCTTAATGCGGTTCACAGAATACATCTACTTACCAAGTTTCAACAGCATAGTTCTTATAGTTTCGGAGAAACGTGGCAGTAAAAAAAGTTATATGACGACAAAAATCTCAGTCTTGATGAAGTCAACGACCACTCATTAGACGAACGCGCCACCAAGGTTGTTAAGTACAGTGTGAAATTAGAGCTTCTATATTTGTCTGCGAACGTCTTACGAATTTTCGATCAAGTTACGTGTCCTGACGCGAGTTTAACCTTTTTTTCCCATTACAAAAAAAGTGCACAACGCCGCTAAAGAAGGTTTCACTTCAAAATACAATTTTTAAAATTTTGGTCTGTCTGTCTTTCTATCTGTTTGAAAGAGGTAATCTCTAGAACGGCTGGGCCAATTTTGACGGGACTTTCCCTGGCAGATAGGTAATATTACAGGCCGTAACATAGGCTACTTTAATTTTAGAAAAAAATAATTAAAACCCCTGAAATTTTGAATCAAATTTGATTTAATCTGGAATTCACGCGGACCGAGTCATGGGCACAGCTAGTTTTCTTAATAAAATATGAGCTTCGATTGATTTAATGGTAATTTGTTTTGCGAGATTATTCATGTTAAGTGCAAGAGGCCCACTTAGGAACAAATCCTCATTTCGAATGTCAGTGTATTCGCTCAAGTGCCTTGAATATCCTGCTCACGATCGGTTAACGTTACTTTCGATCTGGTTTTCGCACTACGTGACAAGCATGACAGATAAATATTTTTAAAGTTAGTGTTGTACATCGAAAATCGGAAAATCGGAAAAAATCGTCAAATCGCGCCGCGCCGTTGTTCCTAATACTGCCAGCACAACTACTCTTTCACCGGCTCTTAGGATGTTTCAGGGTAGGAGTAGCTTGGTATTGAAAGTGTAACATGTTTACTGTAATTACTTGCCACACTGTGTGTCATTTTCGAATGTTACTTTTGAGAAAAAACTACATCGATACGAATTCACATAAAAAATAAACTGAACCGTAGTTCTGTGAAGCTGTAAAGAAGTCATCAAGTTCAGTGTGGAATTGGGTACAGTCATTAGTGAGCAAAGTTATTTAAATTTATCTCATTATATCTCTGGGAGATATGTCACTGTTATGTTCTATTAGAACGAGTGAAAAGGTAACAGATTGTGAACACGTTTGTCACGGAAGCTCATTTAGTAAAGCTTAAAGATTTATGTGGGATTATTTAACACTTATAAGCTCACCCCGGGAATGTGTAGCTCAAAGCATCTCACTTCGAAACATATTATCTCAAAGTGTACTTTATTACACGTGCGTTGCGAACAACTCAAAGTGTACTTAAACAGCTAAATTGTGTATAATTAATGGAAGCTTCAATTTGGCTGTGTTTTTAGTGCCTGACTTTTGGAATGTTTTTATTAAGTTTGGGTTATATAACCGTTTTTTCCTCTTGACGTTTTCAAGATGGTCATGATCAACATATTATTTAAATGCAATCGTTAGAGATAAACGCAAATTGGTAGGTACTACCTACTAATGCCCGAGGGAGCCATCTCGAAACCGGAGATGGCCCAGGGTCAGTAGGAGTGCGAGGGAAATGCCTTTTGGGCAACCTTACACCCCGGCGTCTGAAGACCCGAGACGACATGCGGTTTTAGTCTGTTTAAGCCCGACATAACCTCCCCTGCTGGCCGACGGGGGGGTATCCGACGGGATTTCCACACGAAAAAAGAAGGTAATGCTACTGTAGTCAATCAAAACTCACAACTCTTGGCGTAGTATTGCAATGTATGATATATTATATTGCACGAGACTGATGTTATCGATTTATTTATAAACGTAGAAAATAAAGCAAACTACCGATTGAAAAAATTAAGTATACAAAGGCTGGTAAAAGTGAGTGTAGAACCTAAGATATAAACACGCTTGTACGATACGACTATACACAGAAAGCACAGCTAATAGAAATCTCTATTCCTAGACAGCACTTTTCGCCGAAAATTTTGTTGATAGAAAACATTGTTGTAGACATCTCGGTACATAGGAAGCACTGAACACAGAGATTTCTCTTCATAGATAGCACTTCTTGCATAGCATAGTTCTTATAGTTTCGGAAAAAGTGGCTGTGACATACGAACGGACAGACAGACAGACGTGACGAATCTATAAGGGTACCGTCTTTTTGCTATTTGGCTACGGAACCCTAAAAATGAGATTCTTTCAATAGACACGTTCATATCTGCCTATTCCACAGAACTCGATTGATGCAAATGTATCAAAGCAATTGTTAGGAGAATTATGTAAATAAAACTAAAATTGTGCAACTACGTAAGCAATCCTCAGCTATACGAACTAACAAGCGCTTATGACATTTCCTACAAACTGCAAGTGTCCGCGTAACTACCCGCCGCAAACTTGTCCCTGCAACCCTCGTCCCAGTTCGCCCTCATCCTGCCCCGCGTGTCGGCAGCGCTGGATAAGTTTCTGCCAGCTCCAAACTTGCCACACTCACAAGTTTATGAATTCCTAATCTTAATGTTTTGTTTATGTTAATAATTCTTACATAATATTGAAAACTGCTACCTTCTTGAATACATTCTAGAAGGTAGCAGTTTTCCGGCTTAGAGTGATTGCATACTTTGTATAAAAATTTTGAAGTTGAGATACTATCATATACAAAAAGTTTGATGTTTCTTACTAGAACGTTACTAATATTATAAAGAAACCGGCCGAATTTTGTTTGTTTGTTTATATCTTCGGAAGCACTGCACTCATTGAAAAAAAAAAGTACCATTCGAAAGGTAAATTATACCTGATGGACATGTGTAAATTACGATGGCTTGAGTTAAAAAAAACTGGCCAAGTACGAGTCGAACTCGCCCATGAAGGGTTCCGTATAGCAGCAAGTAAAATTTTTATATTTAAGTTGACTGAATGAAAGGTAAATTGCGGTTTACGATTTATGATGTATTAAAAAAAAACTATCTCGTTCAGACCAGTTTTCGGTGGAAGTTTACATGGATTTCATGTACATCATATATATTTTTTAGTTTTATCATTCTCTTATTTTGGAAGTTACAGGACACACATACACACACACACACACATTTTATCACTTTGGAAGTATCTCTCGCGCAAACTATTCAGTTTAGAAAAAAATTATGTTAGAAACCTCAATATCATTTTTGAAGACCTATCCATAGACACGTAAGGGTTTGATGAAAAAAAAAAAATTGTGTTTCAGTTCTAAGTATGTGAACCCCCAAAATTTCGTTTTTTTTTCTATTTTCGTGTGAAAATCTAAATGCGGTTCACAGAATACATCTACTTACCAAGTTCAACAGCATAGTTTCGGAAAAAAAGTTTCGAAAAAAAGTGTCTGGGATGGCCCAACAGACAGACAGACATGACGAATCTATAAGGGTTCCGTTTTTTGCCATTTGGCATCGGAACCCTAAAAAACTCATAGTACCGGAAGCGAAGCGAGGGCGGGTTGCTAGTCTTTTATAAAACTATTATTCTTAAGAGTACCAGCGGCGCGGAAATTATACGCACACCCACACACACACCCACTTACATCGTGAGTGTTTTCACAGGGTAGGTAGACATCGCTGGAGTGCCATTTTATACATCTTTATATAAATTCCTCGCCTCCCTTATATCACTCAACGTTTATAATATTCCGTTGAATTGTTTACTGTGAGGTGTTTCGTATGTTCTTTGATGTTTTATTGGAATGTTATGTGTCAAGCGTTTATTGTGAACAAAGGGAAGGCTCATCATCACTGCATACATCACAGTACACTGTGCTACTTACACAGTAGGCAACAGTTACAGGATATATTGGAAAAGTAATCATACTAATTGCTTCAAAATTTCATTGAATTAATGTAGTGGAGTAATCAAAAAACAATGTTTTAAAAAAGTTTGTAACATCATTCATTGTGTTCGTAGTTCGCAAGAATTACGGTAGATGGTTTCAGCGTCGGCGCGAGACGTATATAATATATCGTAGAATTTCGAATATCTGGGACGTGTCTAGGTGGCTCAGTTGGTCAGAGCATTCCCCCTGTAAGGGACTGGTCGCGGGTTCGATCTAAATCTATAAAAATAAACAACTCAAAAATACAATACGAAAATTATCGTTCATGAACATTATTGTTCATTTCCGATAAAGAAAATTAGTTAAGTACATACATAAATCACATAAACATATACTCACGCTTTTCTCCCTCTGGGGTCGGAAGAGAAAACATCACCGCCATCTGCTTCTGTCTTTTCAGTTCACGAGCTCGTACTATTATTTCGAGACCAGCAACTAACACTGCTCAATTGAAATTTAGCCATTATGGGTTCTTAGTAGGAAATAGTTTACCGCGGTGTTTTACATATGTACTGAAAATGTTGTGTAAAAATTCCAAAACTCAAGAAGTTTTTGATGACACAAAACGCTAAGTAAACCTATTTTTCGCGATCGCCCGATATATATTGAGCTAACTGTAGTTACAGGTATGTAAGGTGGAAGAACGTGATGCACTAGCCTCACAAGGCTACGCTATTTTTATGTTAGCGTTAGTCACGCCATGTTAGTCACGGCCTCTGTGGCGTAGCGGTAGTGCATTCGACTGCTACGACAGGGGGCGCGGGTTCGATTCCCGCTCAGTGCAAATATTTGTATGCATGAATATGTCTATTTGCATTGGTCTGGGTGTTTCTATGTATAATATGTATGTATTTACAAAAAAAAAAGAGAATATGAGTATGTTTATCCGCATTCTGGAGCCCATAACACAAGCTAGTTGGACTATGCTTACTTTGGATCTAGAGGACGCTGTGTGGAATGTCGTAGAATATTAAAAAAAAAAAACATTTGACTTAGCCGCTTAAAGTTTTCAAGAAAGTGGACTGAGTAGTTAAATTTTAATTAACACTATGTTGACTTACCTTGCAGCTAAAGAAATATGCTTAGGTATTTAAATAAATTGTCAAATTGGTTTATTTTTATAAGTTGTAACTTTGAAGGTTGATATGATATAATATGTTAAAATATCATAAAATAGTACGCTAACTATTAGTTGGCGTAATACGAGTAAATCGTGATTTTTTTTAAATCCTTTCAGGCGCTTTCTCCGCTGACTTGTGTCAATTTAAAAACCAGCAACAACTAACAGTATAAAAAGTTTCGATTGAAATTCTTTGCAGCTTTAAAATAACTAAATCCATAAAAAATTCAATACATTAACTCTTTTAATTAGAATTTATCACGTTAATGCCTTTAAAACGCTGGTGAACGATGTATATTTACGACACAACCACAGTTAGCGTAATCTTAATTGCTGGTGACGATTTATTCTATGGTTCAGTGCAGGCTACCTGCGCAGAAAGGCATCGAAGCTTTCGTTCACTGTTACTCTGGTAATACACGACTCAGGTGATAATTAGGCAACATATAACATTTTCACCTTTAGCATACATTCCGTAAAATAGCAGTAGAAGTGATAGTACTACAGAATGTAATAAACAGAATGTTATCGTGTATGTACCCCTAGTGTCTGAAACAACAACCGTACAAGTCCGATAGCATGGCTTCGTTCACACTGGCTGATTTGCTGCACTTTCGCTGGGCAACTGAATTTATCATTCTCCAATCTGTTTTGATGTTACACATCTTTAAGTATGTAGAGTAAATATCTCATAGTATCTCGGTGAACTGTAGTCCGTTTGCAATACAAATCAGGCAACACTCAAATTTAAATTCGAACTCACGAGGAAACTGAGATGTTGATTGTCTCATGACTTGAAATCAAAAGTTATTTGACAGTATCCGAACGTTACACAATACTTTTCAAATGCTCACTAATTGGACACGTCTATTATTACCAATAAGCTACCTCAATAAAGTCTACAAAATCAATATTGATGCCTAATAATAATGTTGTTTAGACTGTTCAATTGCTGTTCTTATTAAGTACAGTCAAGGTCTACGTACAGTGTAGACAACGCGTATCGTACCGTCTTGCATAGGTTACAGCGACCACTTACTATCAGGTGGAGTCATATACTTGTTAGACACTTTAGTAGCTAAATCTAAAGTGAAACTGTATTTTAACCTAAATATTTACTGAAACTTACCTATATAGTAATCTGCATACTTACCTGTAAACTTACCTATAACTTACCTCTGTCTTACATGCATACATGTGATGTGTGTGTAAATAAACACACTGTAGGGGCAGCGCGTATGTGAGCTCGCGCCTTTGAAAGCGAACCGAAGCGGGATAAAACCCGACCCCACCAGGCGAGGCCGCGAAGGCGGCCAAAGTCCGCCGGCAACCCTGGGGTTATCCTTTCGAGGGCTTACCCGGGGTGCCCGGCAACGGACACTTGGGGAGGACACCGTGCGGTTTTAGTCGAGACACGACATAACCACCCCCGCTGGCCAGCGGGGGGGTATCCGAAGGGATTTCCGCACGTAAAAAAAAAAAAAAAAAGCTCGCGCCTTTGAAAAAGTATTAAGCGGCGGGTAGAGTAGTTGCTGTCAGTTGGTTGACAGAAACGAGCCAACGCTATACATGCACGACCTCGAAAGCGACTAAAAAATCATCTACGAATTTCATTGTTTCCTGGATCCAGTACCGTCCATCGCTTAAATACAGCCTACCACAGGCTTTGACTTAGTTTAGGTTATAGTTCACACTTGCATATTCATGTGGAGATAATCCATCTACGACTGTAAATTATCGTGTGTCTGTAATTTATGAAGGTACTTAATACATCTATTATTATCATGAGCATAACAAACGTGCACAGTGCCACATGGAGCAAAATAAATGTCTGTATATTGGGCATTAAGTTTCGTCTGCTAACAACTCACTTAAGAGTCTGGGTGAATGTCTAGGTTCGCCATTAAATAAAAATTCAATTCAATTCAACTCACTTAAGAAACATTCGAAGATATGCAGACCCCGTATGTATTAGTACTTAGTGAAAAACTTGCGTAACAATCTACTGCTTGCATAGCAAGACTATGCACCACAACATAATTCTTATCCTACTTCCTACTAATATTACAAATGTAAAAAAGTTTGTAAAGATGTTGGTATGTTTGGGGGTTTGTTACTCAATCTCGCTCTAATGACTGAACGGATCTGGCTGTAATTTGGTACAGAGATATATTATAGTCTGAAATAACACATAGGCTACTTTTTATCCCTGGAATAAGTTCCCATGAGAAGCGGGAACGGGATACGCGGGCAAAAGCTAGTCATAAAGCAATATCATAAAAGTTACTTTTTGAGTCCTAATTTAACTTCGACAAGTTCACGTCAAAGTTAGAAAATGACTTTGATGTCAGAATTGAACAGAGTTTAAGTACCTTTTTTTTTTTTTTTTCGTGCGGAAATCCCTTCGGATACCCCCCCGCCGGCCAGCGGGGGCGGTTATGTTGGGCTTGAACCGACTAAAACCGCACGCCGTCTCGGGTCTTCAGACGCCGGGGTGTAAGGTTACCCATAGAGCATATCCCTCGCAAGAGTTTAAGTACCTTTTTTTTTTTTTTTTTTTATCGTGTGGAAATCCCTTCGGATACCCCCCCGCCAGCCAGCGGGGGCGGTTATGTCGGGCTTGCACCGACTAAAAACCGCACGCCGTCTCGGGTCTTCAGACGCCGGGGTGTAAGGTTACCCATAGAGCATATCCCTCGCACCCCGGCTGACCCTGGGCCATCTCACCACTAACAGCATCGCTCATCCTGTCTCCTCTGAAAGCAGAGGAGTACGGAGAGCGATGTGTTCCCGCCACGTTGGGTATTGGCCGACGATCAATGCCAACCCTATGAAGGGGTGAAGGGGAAGCCATTGACCGCCGCCCAGGGTGTACCGGCCGCTCCGATTCCGTTCCCCCCGGACTGCAGCGGGATCGGAATCGGAGCGACACTCGAGGAGGTTACCCAACACACACCCCAGA
Source organism: Cybosia mesomella (assembly GCA_946251805.1). Lineage (NCBI taxonomy): Eukaryota > Metazoa > Arthropoda > Insecta > Lepidoptera > Erebidae > Cybosia > Cybosia mesomella. Next base: position 501,489 of record OX276396.1, read on the forward strand.
GTTTAAGTACCTATTCAATCTTTATTCGTTTTTATTGATAGTCGCGTTTTATAAATCTATCATTAAGGTCGTGAAGTATACCGTTCGTCCAATGGTAATTAGATAGGCAGATTGTAATTTCATGAGTGTCATTTGGCTTACCATCTAACTAATAATCTTAAAAGACTGACAGTGAAAATGAAATCGATTTAAACACTTTAAGTCTTCGCTGTAATACCGACGGCTCCAACATCAACTAGATTTTACCTGTGACTAATTCTCCAATAATTTATTATAATATTTCACTGTAACCATTGTCTTTGTTACTAAAATGACTGTCGACTGAACTCCTTCTCATCTTAGGCGATCTCCTCCTAATATGAGAAGGACTTCCATGGGATTTTTATTTAACTGTTTTTTTTTATATTCATTTCAACAATTGACTGCTCCCAGCTGGGTTGTGAGAAGCTAGGGTGAAGTCCAGAACATATGGGCCACCATCCCAGATGCTGACGCTCCTAAAATGCTGGCCCCTACCTTGACGGCCTCAACAAATGCCTTTTATTTCTGCTACTGAAGTCATTTCTTTTTCCAGGATTTCTTTTCTCCCTGTTATGTGATTTATAGAACAACTGTCGAATTAATAAGTTTTATAGAAGATTTCCTGGGGGTGTTATTGATTGGCTTTCCCAGACGAGAAGATTTCTAACCATTGGAAAATTAGTCATTTCTTTAACTTAACTTAACAAGTACACTATACAAATGAATGTAATATATTATACTGATATGCCAAATAATAACATTTTTCTATAAATTTTCCTTCTCTGCTAGCTACACCAAACGTAATGAGGATACCGAAAGCACTTCATACGCTACAAGAACTAGTAGATAAATATTTAATTAACTAACTAAACCGTTTAAAATTAAACACGGATCTTAAATGAAGTTTCGTCGTTTGTTTAGCTTCAGTTTAATCTGAGTCTGACCGATATTGAAGCCCTGAAATCGAAGTCTTTATTGGGACTCGTGTATTACCCACTATGTGATCATTCACTGACAGATCAAAAAATGTAATAATACAAAACAAACTCATTACATAGCTCACCTACTACCTAAAGTTTTGTTTATTGAAACCACAGATTAATTTAAACCATGAAACTTACCCAGAATCGTAGCCCAGAATGAAGCCCCAAGCGTCTTTTATATTCTAACGCCATCTAGTGACAATTTCACAAAATACCTCGTACAGTAGCTTCCATAGCATTCACCCAAGAACCCGCTTCAGCATTTTTGTTGTAACGTAATATTTTCTGCACCACCCGACAGATGGTGATAGTAGTCTCTTAGGATATTTTCACGTATTATTTGCTGTAAGCATAGTACATGAACTTTCAGTTATGACTGTATTAAATCACATGATTTAACCCTGTTAAGAAATAAGTTTATAATTTCTCTAATTCTTCATCACTTCGATGACTGATATCATCGGATTGTCTTACTTTACAGGGAGTTGTTATTTTCTTATATTGAATTGACCTTGTAACCAACAAGCAATCGAACTCAATCATCATATGATTATCGTATAGACTTAAAATTTTGTATTATCCAGTCGTGCAAATGAACTGAGAAAGCCAAATTTTGGATATTACGTTGGTTAGCTGTTAATCTTAACTTCAAATTTTCGACCAAAATTTCCTTGTGCATTTTCCGCTATCTTGAGAAAAGGGTTAAATTCAGTTTTAATTAGCAATTCGGTTCTCCGTTTCAATAAAATCAATATAGGTGTCGTTTTCGGGGGTTTCGGGGTTGATACTTACGAATATATTATCCATTTAGCGATAAAAGATGGTAGACTCGAAATTTTCAATGAAATTAATATGAGTATCGTTTTCTAGGTGTTCGGGGTTAGTGACTAAGAATTAGTGCAGTCATTAGGTTGGAAAAAAATACGTTAGAAATCCAAATGAACCGAAAATGCCATTTTTTTGCCATTCAGAAAAGCTTATCTTCGAGGTTGTTCAAAATAAATTATAAAACCAGCCAAATTATGAAGCAAACACATGCAATTAAATAAATAAATATGCTACGACATTCTACACACCGCTTTCTAGACCCAAAGTAAGCATAGTTTAACTAGCTTGTGTTATGGGTTCCAGAATGCGGATAAACATACTTATATACTATTTTTTTTTGTAAATACATACATGTTATACATAGAAACACCCAGACCAATGCAATAGACATATTTATGCATACAAATATTTGCACTGAGCGGGAATCGAGCCCGCGCCCATGTCGTAGTAGTCGAATGCACTACCGCTCCGCCACAGAGGCCGTTAACAAATAAAATGTTTGTGTAGTAAATTATTGATCTTATTGAAAATTTGAGTCCCGCCATCTTTTATTGCTAAATGGATGAGTTATTCTGAAAAAACTGAACTTAGTCCTTTTTTCAAGATGGCTTATTTTAAGCCATCTTGTGCACACGGCAATTTTGGTCAAAAATTTGACGCTCAGCTTCACTAGCCCCCCCCCCCCCCCTCCTCACGTAATATCGAAAATGTAGCTTTATTTTATTTATTTTATAATTTTCGAAAACTTACAGTTAGATACAAAAATAGTCAAGGAAAGTTACATAGACAAGGCCAATCGGTTCATTTGCATTTGTAAGCATGCAGGCTGTGGATAGTGGAATTTTGCAGCAGCTTCAAGATGACCCTTTGAATTGTTGCTTATTTGCTTTGCTTTAACGAGTCCCGTAGGACCTGTTGGCTCACTCAAGCTGGGATAAGCTTGAAATAGAAATAAGGAAATATTTAAACAATACTTAAATGTAAGTAGGTATTGTGAAAAAGAATTGCTTTAGTTGTAATGAGAGTTAAAACTACAAGATATAGTAGATACAACTGAACGAGAAGTCTGAGATGTTGTCATTTTAATCAACCATTGAGTATCACGGGACAATGGACGGTATTTCATATAACTATTAATAGATAGCTTCCTTGCTGTTGTCACGCGGACAGTCTTCTGGGAAATTACGCTCGTAAACGTGCGTATTTGTCTTCCAGCAGCCGGCCGTGAGGAGTGCGGACAGTTGGGGCAGGTGACACGTTACAACGTGGAAATGGAATTAGTTTACCCTAGCAACATTATCAATTGAGACTCAGGTGGAAAAACATCCAGCCTGTGGGTCAGCGCATCCCATTCAAGCCATAAATATGTCTATCTATCTAGAGAAATGAAAGAAGAAAAGAAGTATCTGTTTTTTCTATGAATGCGTACACGGTACTTGCAACAAGAAACATTTTTGAAATTTTTTGTCTGTCTGTTTGAATTAGATCATTTTCATGGGACTTTCACTGGGAGATAGCTAATATTACAAGGCGTAACATAGGCTACTTTAATTATAGAAAAAGAATTAGGAATCCACACAAAAAAATAAAACCCAGATCTAAATCCACGGGCGAAGTCGAATATTTTGTTTTCAAAATAGTTTATTCAACCTAACCCAAATATTTTATTAATATCTTCAATGCACAGACCTGACTAATTTTAAATTTTATAATAGTCATCATCATCTTCCTGCCGTTACCCCAAAACTTATTTGTAGTCGGCGCAACATGTGTGCTTTTTCCATTCATCTCCGCTTGCGGTCATCTCAACACTCACTCCCTTCCTAACCCTATCCTCTTTCACGCAGTCCATCCATGTCCTTTTAGGTCTTCCTCTCGTCTTGTAACCGTCCACTTCCATACTTAATGCCTTCCTTACGATATTACTTTCATCCCTACGCATTACATGTCCGAACCAGGACAAGCGATTTCCTCGCAACTTTTCTGTTACTGGCGCTACTTTTAAACTTCCTCGAATGTACTTATTCCTAATCTTATCCATTCTTGTCACACCACACATCCATCTCAGCATTCGCATCTCGGCTGCATGCAGCCGCCTTTTATCCGTCTCCTTTACGGGCCAGCTGTCTGATCCATGCAGGACAGCAGCCCGGATCATAGTCTTGTAGATTTTCCCCTTAAGGCTAAGGGGGATTTTATAATAGTATAGATAGGTAAAGATAGATGGAATTCTTGTCTGTTTCTTTGCGATGGACGCAGAAACTACAGAACGGATTTTGATGCGATTTATTCTGTTAAATAGGTCTTAGTCAGACTTAAAACCTGCAGTATGTTTGATTGCAATTGCTCAAGTAGAACCGGAGATATGACCAAAAATGGATAATCGCAGCGGGCATCAGCGAGTTTTAAAAATAAGAGTCAGATTCTACACTTATGTCTTCTATATTCTGATGGTTATTTTAATTAAGTAGGTGCGCGGTGCCGCGCGGCCCGTCGCGGCTCTGCATCGCTGCACTGTAATTAAACCTCCACCAACATTGTGTACTCGTATCAAACGACGGATATGAAATCGTGAGATGCTGCGTCTTCTACAGTGTTCTGTATTAACATTACTGTAAAATGAAATATAAATATTGTAGAAAAATAAATACATATTGTAGGACAAAGTACACAACGCCATCTAGACCCAAACAAAGCAGAGCTTGGCATATGGGTTCTAGAATGCGGATAAAATGCGAAAAAAATAAATACATATGAAACATAGAAACACCCAGACCAATGCAAATATACATATTTGCACTGAGCGGGAATCGAACCCGCGACCTTTGGTTTAGCAGTCGAATGCACTACCGCTACGCCACAGAGGTCGAGAAAACAACACGAAAATTTTTCAAGAAATGGACCCGAATACCAAAAATGAAACATTTTGTACACCTACTTATTTGCAAAACTGTTACCGCTGGTTAGTATGTGTTTTAAAAACGTGAGTTAATGTTGTGTTAATATCAATGTGTTAGTGCTGGACGCAAATACTTATAAAAAATTAAATCGATCCACACACGAACACAAGTTAGTGTCACGAAGTTATTGAAATTTGAATTAGAATGAAAGCTCATTGAGGGCCAATAGCCGTTCACACTATTCACAGCAGAACTATTGCGAGTATTTGCGAGCTTTATAATTTATGTTCTTTCTTATCCTGTGTATTCGGCAATTTTCGCAATATTAGCGTCGGTAACTTAGTGGTAATTTAGTCAACCTTACGATCGAGAGGTCCCGGGTTTAAATCCAGGCCGTTACACTACCGAGGTATCCATTACTGACACAAGCAATTTAGCTTAGCTGGAGGGGTTAAAGGAAATACTAGTAATTTCAATTACTAGCACCCTTTAAAACAAAATTGTGAGTACATGTCACATGTGTAAGTTAAACGGGGTTGAAGGGGCAAACCCCACACACAATACAGAGCAATCAGGACAGTAAATGGTTTCTCGAGACTAATTGCTGCGTATCGACATGATTGTTTCCTCGCCCTGTCCCCGCCGCGGGTCTTGCTTGCATTTGACCGATTGTCCGGGCAACTGTGGTTGGGGAGTGAAGTGAGCCATGTGCACTTGTGAATCGAAGTGGTGTTAACAGCACTTAGTGATATATTTCGCTAATTGGGCTATTTATTGGTACGCTGTATGAGTAAATATCTCCTGTGGAGAAAGTCCTTTTTTACGTGTGGAAACCCCCGTGGACTTCACCTCACCGTTGAGTGATGAGGTGGGTATGTCAGAATCGGACCAACTAAAACCACACGGTGTCCTTACCAAGCGTCCATTGCCGGGCACCTCGGGTACGCCCTCGCAAGGATAACCCCAGGGTTCCAAGCAGACTTCGACCGTCATCATGGCCCTGCCTTTGGGGTCAGGTTTCATCCCGCATCGGTGAGTTATCACACACGACACGTCCCCGTCTTGGCCTGCTTTTGTAAGGGCGGCGATTCGGCCGTGGAGAGTGCCCTAGCATGTTTATAACCAATAAAAAAAAACAAAGCTTTTCAATCCACTAGAATAATATTTTTTATATGTACAGCAAGTATTCTCAATTATGCAGTTCTTTTTCAATCCTTTTTTAATTATTATTTTCTACATAGGGATAAAGTACTTGAGGGGCCTGAGGCGTGAGGCACCTATGAGGCTATTAAACCTAATATTCATATTTTCCCGGCTCAGTCTGTAACGAAATTCATGGCGTATGTTTAATTAATGTTATCTCATATTACAAAGGTTCATAATTGTTTGTAAGCAAATGTAGTTGGGTTCCAAGCAAAGAAAGGGGAGGAAATGGTGACGGCGGTTCTGAAAATTTGATGACACAAATTTGTCACAAAATTCGGCCGGATTGGTACCACCGTGCACGATTGCGAAAAACCTTCCATAGTAATCCAATTTCGGTTTGATTGTGTTCAGAGGTCAGCAAGTGCATAGCCGGGCAGGGGGATTGTGGTCGCAGCACTAGTGGGACCGGTGGGTGTCACGCGGTGCTGCGACGACAATCCTCTTCTGATGAGGCCGTCAAGCTGAGTGCCACCATTGTTAACATGGTACGTGTATGTAATGGTGACCCTCTATCCTGAGACTTTACCTTCAGCTTACCATCAGGCGAGGTGAAGTCAAATTGACGTGTCCTTAATATAAAAAAAAACTCAGACGAAAACACTTCTACCTCTTATTATTTACTAGCTGACCCGGCAATTTCGTTCCGCCTTAGAAACAAGTTATATTGGTTATTTTATCAGCTGAATTTATTTCGTTAATGTCTCACATTTTTAATTATCCTTATTGCTAGTACAGGCACAGTATCCTGAGGGCGCCATCTCAAAGCTGTAGATGGCCCAGGGTCAACCGGGGTGCGAGGGAATTGCTTTATTTGGTCACCTTACACCCTGGCATTAGCGACCCAAGACGGCGTGCCGTTTTGGTTGGTTCGACTCAGAATTCTGTTTTCGTTGCTGGTTATCAAAGGAAGAAAATAATTCCATGTTCGTAATTGGTTACGAAAGATCAGTTACGATGGTGGACCAAAGGTATATAATTACCCCCGCTCTGGCCAGCGGTGGGGTATCCATAGGGATTACAGCAAAAAAGAACACACTAAAGCACAGTATAAGCTGAGATAAATCGAAAAAATCAAAAATCTTTTAAAATCGGTCCGCCAGTTCTCAAGTTTGTCGCGGTCATCACTAGCACGACTTTGTTTTTAGGGATTTTCTTTAGAAAAGCCCTATTGCTATCGAGTTGTCGTCGTCGACGTCGTCGTTGCCAATTTTCTGTCACGGTTTTGGGTATGAAGGAGATGAGCTATCGAGTTACTGTTTTCGGTAATAGATTCGTGCTGGGGTGAACCATTGCAAGATAAAGAAAAAATCGCAAAAAATCGCAAAAAAAAAAAACGCAAAATCGAAAATCCCTTGTATTCGGCTGAGCTCGTCTCAGGAATTCAACTTGTCGGTAGCTTAGTGGTTAAGGAGTCGACCTTACGATCGAGAGGTCCCGGGTTCGAATCCTGGCCATTACACTACCGACGTGAACCCACTCCTAACACAAGCAATTTAGCTTAGCTGGAGGGGTTAGGGGGAATATTAGTAATTTCGGTTGCTAATATTCTTTAAAAAAAAAAAAAAAAAATATATATAAATTCTGTGGTCTGTACGAAATACGCGAATATTCTTATCAATTACATCTATAGGTTTATCGAATGTTCTTTGTAAACCAAAGGTATGCACTTAATATTCCTTTCTTCGGCTATCTGTTCTTCCATACGCTACATATATTTCCCCAGACAACAGAGGCTGGAAATTCCAAAGAGAACCCCCGTTACACCTTACTTTCCCAAGACGTATATCTTAACACAACCTTATTTTACAACACGATATATTATATACCTACTTAGACAGTTCAGGTCCTTATGTAAACTTCTCAGATGTAGGTCTTATTATATTATTAATGCTTTTAATACAAGCAATTTGCATTCAATTGATTGGTACGTGCATTTGCATAAATTATTGGTACTTTAGCTGAAGCGATAAACTGCAAATAAGTGCCCGGCCCCGGCCCGCGGCTCGCACGTAGTGATCGATATGATCGGGTGGTGATGGACCGCATTTCGATGATGAATTTATGTTAATGAGTGTGATGCCCCGCGGGCCGCGGACCTTATCGCTACACGAAGTTGTTACCTGCTCGTTTTAAATTCGACGCGAATTAAAAAACTTATCACATTTTTAATCTAAACACCTTATCTTGTACGCCTCGGAACATATTTTTAGGGCTCCGTAGCCAAATGGCAAAAAACGGAACCCTTATAGATTCGTCATGTCTGTCTGTCTATCTGTCCGTCCGTATGTCACAGCCCCATTTTTTTTCGAAACTATAAGAACTATGCTGTTGAAACTTGGCACGTAGATGTATTCTGTGAACAACATTAAGATTTTCACAGAAAAATAGAAAAAAAAATTTTTGTTGGGCCCCATACTCCTTCATGAAACCCATACGTGTTACCTACCCATACCATACCCTATGGATAGGTCTTCAAAAATGATATTGAGAGTCTAATATATTTGTTTTCTAAACTGAACAGTTTGCGTGAGAGACACTTCCAAAATGGTAAAATGAGAGTACCCCCCCCCCCTGTAACTTTTAAAATAAGAGAATGATGAAACTAAAAAAAATATGATATACCTACATTACCATGTAATCTTCCACCGAAAATTGGTTTGAACGAAATCTAGTAAGATTTTTTTTTCATCATCATCATCAACCTCTACTAGTCCACTGCTGGACATAGGTCTCCCCTAATGAGCGCCATAGCGCCCTGTCTTCAGCTTGCCGCATCCAGCATCTGCCCGCAGTCTTTTTTAATACGTCATAAATCGTAAACCGCAATTTACCTTTCATACAATCACCTCAAATATAAAAAATTTACTTGCTGCTACGGAACCCTTCACGGGAGAGTCCGACTCGCACTTGGCCGGTTTTTACTTCTCAGAGGGATCCAATAACTCATTTGGTAATAACATGCATCTTGCTTTTGATTCTCCTTTAGATACCATTTTTGAATCATAACTGTTGAAGAGGAGACGGTCTATAACTGTATCAGTGGTACTTAAAACGAAATAATAACCATGTTTTTATTAAGTTGCCGATACTTTGGTACAGTAACAGCGAATACATCTACTCATAAACATCCACCCGCAATTACACGGACGATTCATGATCACGGCGCTTACAACAGTTCCAAAATATTAGGTCGTTACATATGAAATTGACGTTTTTCTTGAAGAAATTGGAGGAAACCCAATTTTCAGTACTAACATTTTTGCATTTTTTTAGGAATGACAAATCCTCCCAATTAACTACAAAGAAACTCTCAATTAAATACAGTATTTCATAAATGAATTTCATCAGGGTATGGGTATGTACACACATTATGCATACCTTTAAACCCTTGCACTGCCTGAAGTTTCCAATCAGCTTGCATTTGCCGTGATCACAGATTTACTGACCTCTAGTAGATATCCCACCCTCCATTAACGAGAGTTATAGTTGCTGACAGTTGTTTTTGTGTGTGTTGCAGTACCTGGGTTCGTTCCCGGTGCCCGGCGGCGAGCCCGAGGCACGCGGCGATGCCGTCTCGGCGCACCTCCATCTCATGAAGGTTCGTAGCATTTATGTGACGTATTACTAAAAAGATTGTACACTATATAGTTCTCCTGCTTATACAATCATGTAAAAAAGGAACGAACTGCATTTGCATGTTCTTTACAGAGCGTACTCTTTCGAATTTAATCACTCGTACATACATTGAATATTACAAAATTGATATTAAAATAACAATGCTTTTTAGGGTTCCGTTGCGAAATGGCAAAAAACGGCACCCTTATAGATTCGTCATGTCTGTCTGTCTGTCCGTCCGTATATCACAGCCCCTTTTTTCCGAAACTATAAGAACTATGCTGTGGAAATTTGGTAAGTACCTAGATGTATTCTGTGAACCGCATTAAGATTTTTACACAAAATTAGATTTCACATTACATTTCGGTTGTTCCCCATACTTATAACTGAAACTCAAATATTTTTTTTCATCAAACCCATACGTTTGTGATATCTATGGATAAGTCTTCAAAAAAGATATTGAGGTTTCTACTATCCTTTTTTTCTAAACTGAATAGTTTGCGCGAGAGACACTTCCAAAGTGGTAAAATGTGCGTCCACTCCCCCCTGTAACTTCTAAAATAAGAGAATGTAAAACTAAAAAAATATATGATGTACATTACCATGTAAACTTCCACCGAAAATTGGTTTGAACGAGATCTAGTGAGTTTTTTTTTAATATGTCATAAAAATTATAAAAAAAACATTATTATGTTACTTGCTGCTACGGAACCCTTAATGGGCGAGTCTGACTCGCACTTGGCCGGTTTTTTTATATCTCAATTTTTCATGTGCTTGTGATTGCCGTTGGTAGAGTAAGCTTCGTATATAACAAGCAAATGAAATAAAAAAAATAAAAAAGATTTTTTAATCCTTTTTTTTCTACATGAATTTTTTACGACTATTAGTAGCTCAATCTAGGAGAGATTGTGAATGATGTGCATATGTAAATCAACACACGTCATCAAGTTCTTACAGAAAATCACAGAATAGGAACTAGAGGAAAGTTAAGACGTATCTACTGATGAGATGCGTAAAAATTAAAATTCGAAGTACCTTCGTTGCTTAAACTGAAGGGTACTTCTTGTGGGGAAGCTGACACTGATACTTTATGGTGTATTCGAGTTTGCGAAATGTTGTGATGAAATACATGAAACAGAAAGTTAATTAAATTCTTTTATATTCGCAAGAGACTTGATCTGAACAATGTAAAATATAAAATATCAACAAAAAAACCGCGATAGAACCCGTTAAAAATAGTTTTATTTCAATGTGTAACATTCGCGTAAACTTGCGACAATATCATGATGTTACAATGTTACTCTTAATTTAAAAGACGCCTGCAGATATTTTTATCAGAAAATTAAGTCTGTGTTGTCACTGACGTTTCAGGAAAAGTAATCCTTTGCTCTCACAATTTTCAGCTATGCTCTTGTATCACTGTTCAATATGAATTAATTCCATCGAAAATTTATTAGCGCCATTATGAAATAGAGTGTAATCGTCCAGTTTAAAGTATAAAATAGTGTTTAAAAGTTTGACGGCCTCTGTGGCGTAGCGGTAGTGCATTCCACTGCTACGTTAGGGGGCGCGGGTTCGATTCCCGCTCAGTGCAAATATTTATATGAATGAATATGACTATTTGCGTTGTTCTGGGTGTTTCTATGTGTAATATGTAGGTATGTGAAAAAAGGGTATAAATATGTTTCTGGAACTTCTGGAACCCATATTACAAGCTATGTTTAGTTTGGATTTAGACTGTGTAAAATGTCCTAGAAAAAAAAGTTGGTTAAAAGTTGAGATATATTCATTTTTATAATTTACTTAGCATACGGACTAAGATTTTTTTTGTGAAGTCAAATTCAAACATAAAAAAGATGAAGACGCAACTCAAAAGAGACGTGGGAATTTTAATATCAGCAACCAAACTTACATATGCGCTATGACCTAGAAAAAAAAAAGTGAAGTATTGACATCATTTTACGCACATCAAACCCATTGTGATCTTAAGGCGTGCGGTTTATTACCCCGGGTAATACGTACTCAAAGAGTAGGTACTCTGCGAGCTACTTACCCTCCACAGCAGTCCCACCGTCTATCTGCCATTTTAAAAATAAATATACACTGAAACTCACTTAACGTCCCCCGTCTTTATTACTTTTTGGTTTGAGTTTTTTAAGGATCAGTAGAGGGATGACGCGGGATATTGTCACGAGGTAGATGAACGATTATCTGTCGATAGAACTTCGTGCAACACTACTTTGGGTATGGTGGGTATGTAGCCTTTATCATTTATCTTATTTATTTTTGAAGCGTCGATAGCTTAGTGGTTAAGGAGTCGACCCTACGATCGAGAGATCCCGGGTTCGAATCCTGGCCATTACATTACCGACGTGAACCCACTCCTAATACAAGCAATTTAGCTTAGCTGCAGGGGTTAGCGGGAGTATTAGTAATTTCGGTTACTAATTTAAAAAAAAAGAAATACTACTGCCCGGTTAAAAAGTAGCCTATATTAGCACATAGGCTGCAGACTATATACCCTGTACCAAATTTGAGCCCGATCTGTTGAGCCATTTAAGTATGATTGAGTAACAAAAATCCAAACATCTTCAAAAACTGTCATAATCATAATATTAGTCGGAATTAGGATTCTAAAGTGAATTTTTTACTATTAATAGGGATCAATATTCTACGCTTGCGGGTACAAACCAGTAAAAATAATAACATTTGGCGTATATCAGTAAGTTTTATTATCTAATATCGTAAAAAAAGCATTTCATAGCTGTTGAGTCAGACAAGGGCAATAGAAACAGGTCACAGGAGCAGATATTACGTAGACATGCACAGACAACTCTCAAACTCTTTAATTCCCAATTTACAAGAAAAGTGGCACTAACGCAAAGATTCGAACGTTGGGTTCGCATCTTAAACTTGTGGGTTTGAGTTTGAGGTGTTGACCCTGTGCACTATTGACGTGAACTTACTCCGAACACAAGAAAGTTATCATAATTGGAAGGATAATTAAGTTTATTATAACTGACACCAACATACACGCATAAAATCACATCTGTATATCTCTCAAGGAGTAAGTGTCAACACCCAAATTCTGCCAATTATGTTTTTAAATTTATTTTTTTCTAGTAGCCTATATTACTGGTATAGACATAATATAATATTTGATAATGATATGCTTTCCCCGTCACATCATCAAACGTAACGGAAGGTGGCAAGGTCAAATCTATAGTAGTGGTGAGTTAAAAGTGGCAACGTCTTACAATATTGCGTATTCAAATTCGCAATACGCACTTACTACGACACGAACCGTGTACATATTTACTACTTTAGATATAGAATATTTAGAAATACTATATTATTCTGAAAAACTAAAGAACTTCTTAAATGTGATTTTCGTCGCTAAACTCGAAACTTGGAACCGGTTCTACCGATTTGGATTATGCTTTTTTATTGTGTCAGTAAAAGTTTTATAATATAAGACAATTTTGGAAAATGTTAAATCAAGTTAGAACCTGGGTGACGTTGGGTAAGAACAGCTAGTCTAAATTAATTGAATCTCGTTCTTATTCTCATATTTTTATGAACTGGTTCAAACATTAATTCGGCTCACAGTTATTTTGTGACCGAGCATTAGTATTCGTCGCTGAGATTGAGGTGAGGGTTGCCTCTGAGCGCGGTACAAAGCCTGCCCCCCTTGCTCACTCGCTAAGCTCTTCTATTGTTCAGAGCAACGTGATGCATCTTTCATGTGCAACAGGGACTTAGCACTGTCATTAAACGGTGTCAATGGTTTTAGGTCAAGATTCGTAAATGATGCAGCCCTAAGTTTGCCCAAAAAGCAGTTTGCTATTGTCTGTCTCAGGACTTAATATACAGCAGCTATAGTGATTGTCCCTGCTGTGTGAAATTTCAGGTTCGACAAAATTAAACTAGCGGGTCAAGTCGGTCTATTGTTACATATTTAATGAGCGGTTAGAAGTGATTCTGGCTTAAAATAATTAGCAGAGAACTTTAGCCTTAAAATATTTCATCAAATACTAATAAAAAAACGTTAAACATTCATTGACCTTAGACATTTCACGGTAATACTTTATAACATAACATAACTTCACGCTTGTATCCCCGAAGGGGTAGGCAGAGGTGTATTTATTACACACCCACGATTCGCCAGTTATGTTGAGGTCGCAATGTAATAGGGGGCGAGTCTATTGCCATCTACCGGGCACATTATTAAGCGAGCGATAATTATCATTTATTAATGCACACATAACTACGAAAAGTCAGAGGTGTGCGCCCGGGGCGACTGGGGATCGAACTCGAGACCTCGTCTCAGCAGTCCGTTACGTACGCCACTGAGCTATCGCCACTCGCGGTAATACTAATTATCCATTAACGTCCCCTGTTGAGTGGGCATCTTTTATGCTAGAATTGCAATGCTTGCGAGTTTAGTGCAATGTTTACTAGTGATAAGAATGATGTGAATTGACTTCCAGAATTATCTCCAGGTAAAATAACTCTAAATAAACTCTAATAAAATAACCGCGGTAGCCTAGTGATATGGGTAAAGGACTGCTGAGACAAGGTCTCGGGTTCGATCCCAGGTTTTACCATGGCACATACCAATCAATTTTCGATGCTTTTCAAAGTTATGTGTGTATTTATCGCAGGTTTATAAGTGCCCGGTTAATGTCAATAGGCTCGCCACCTATTACATTGGGACCTAAACATAAACTGGCGAAATGTGGGTGCTAGCACCTCTGCCTACCCCTTCGGGGATATAGGCGTGAGTTTATGTTTATGTATGTTTTTTAAAATAACTCTTCAATGGTCAATATTCACAATAAGCGTACTAATTTCTACAGCTTATTTTTAAAAACTTTATATGTTTCATGCAAATTAATGACAGTTGAGCTATGAGACAACTATACCGATACTATAAGACAACTTATATATTTCAACAAAAATCTTATTAGGTCACTGCGTTTTTAGCGAAAAAAAACTGAATACGAGAGTGTGCTCTCATAGCTACCTGCTGTAGTGCGCCGTAGACATGACACAGTGCATGCTCTCATTAACGAAGCTCCCCATTAGGAAACTGTCCTACATTCTGTCTAAAAATTGTGCCCGAGTTCACCAGTGGGTCAGGTGCGATGGGTCGCGGCCCTCACCCCGCGCCCCGCGCCTCACCCCGTGTAAGTGTGGAGCCCTCTATGATCTTTACCGTTCAACTTATTAACTCCTTGGTATAAGTGGATTGGCTTCAGAAGACGAAATTTAATATGACAGGTTTTGCTATTTATTTTTACATCATGGAAAGCTGTTACCGTAGCCAATGATGCTTGCAACAAGGATGGCAGAACCTGATCATTGCTGATCTAAACATAAACTAATTTTATACGTTAAACAAATGATTACCTATTTCAAATATAAACATATTATAACTACTAGTTGCATATAATATTATTATTGCACACGTTTTACGTTAGTTATCAAGCAGTATTATGTAAGTCTTACTAAAAGTAACATATTTTCCCAAAGTAGAGAAAATTCAAAGGTTTAAAGACCTTGAGACATTTTCACTCATTCCTTCTTTTTAGCAACCATTTGTTCTCAACTCCACTGTAGGCTCTACAGTAGCATAACTTTTAATTTTCATTAAGTAAAAACTTGGATCCCGAGGGCCTACGAATAACACCAGTCTCATACGGGCGTTGATGAGGCGACGTAGAGCCTCTACGAAGTGCTACGCGAAGCTAATGATGACAAACGCGCGTCGTAGCCGCTCACTAACAAGCCCTCCTAACATCACGGGGACAATTATTTTGGGGTTACTGCAGTACGTATACAGCGTCGCTACTGAAGCTCGTCTAATTCCTGAGCATAGTAATTGTTACAATGGAAATAATTTAACTTGTAAGTAAAGTTTGCAAAGTGAATGTTTGAGAAGCTCATCCATTTATTTTTAAAGGTAACTGGAATTACTAGTATCCCTGTCAAACTCTTCAGCCAAGCTAAATAGCTTAAAAGCTAATAAGTTCAATGGCTAGGAATCAAGCTCGCCACCTCTCGACCGCAAGTCAAACGCCATAGGTACAATGGTACTGTTAGGCAAGATGAATGATTTGTCAATTGCCCGTGGAGGAGTTCTGCTAGTCAACGAGGGCAAATTATATTGGCATTGGATCTGCAGGTTCAGAAGCCCATGATTGATATTTTCGTCTATGGCAATGCATATACATATACAGTGCATATATTCCATATATATATACGGTAGGAAACGTGCAGTCTGTTCAGACGATTATTTCACCATTTTTTTAAGTTATTGCAAGAGTTTAAACTAATATCAAATCTGCACTAAGCATTGAAATTTGAAATTACATGATGAAAATAAAAATGTTTAAATGTTGGTTTTTGTTTACTATTATTTTACTATTTGTGCTTTTGTGGTTCCTAAACATTTACTATAGCACGCTAATTCAGTAAAACCGCATCAAAACTCATTTAGTAGTAGTACTTTTGGGTCCTTTGCCAACAAACTGGAAAAAAAAAACAGACAAGAATTCCAAAGAATATATTTTATACCATACCTACTCTAAAAAGCTTATTTTATTCACGCAAAACAGTGAATAAAAAGGCCTTTTATTCACGGTTTTGTTTTTATTCACTATTTTGGTGTTTGAATTTGGAACACAAAAATATATCCGGTCTCTATTTCAATGCTTACACAAACTCCTTGCGCTAAGATTCGAAATTCAAAACTCTTTGGTGCAAATAAATTCTCGAGATTTGATTGGTCGATATTTGCGACAAGGAGTTTGGCATTAGATTAAGAACTGTTTTGTGTTCTTTGCTGCCTTTATAAGAAATAAATATTGTTTCACAAGTTGACCACTCTAATGATAATAATAAGAAAATTATGCTTAATTTCAGTCATTGCTCTAATTTTAATGTCCATTTCAATTAATGTAACAGTTCTTATTTCTTGATTAAATTTCTATTTTCGCTAAAATTATGTCTTTTCTCGTAGTCATGGTATAAAGTATAGTATGCAACTCCTGAATAAAGTACGAATTTATATCGAGAGCCATGAATCACTCGCGTCGTTCAGGATTCTAACAGTTGAATCACTCGCTGCGCTCGTGATTCAATCATTAGAATCCTTCTCTTGCTCGTGACTCATCTACGGCCCTCGCTTTAAATCCGTCCTTTATTCACTAGTTGCATAATATACTATTTGTGCTCAGAAAGGTTCATTTAACATAAAAAAATATAAAAAATGATGAATGAAAAAATGATAAGAGATAATTTTTACGATGGGTGCGATGGTTTTTCGTGAACATATTCACGAAAAACTGACACCATAAAGTTAGCTAGAAAACCGAGACCCTGAAGTTAGCTAGTCAATATTTTACTTTCAGTAAGTTTGTAGAATTTGAGGTTAATTGACGGTATGTATTATTTATTTACATCATAAATTAAAATATTTTTTTACATTATTATTTCTACAAACGTCGGATATCTTGTTACGCCGAGGAAGTATAGCTTCTAACTTGCGTACATAAGTACACACACACTATTTTTAAAATTACTCCAATGTACAGACACAACTAATTTACTTTATTGTGATAGTATATAGATAGATATAGAATAAATGATTATTGAGTTTGATGATCGTCTCGCTTGTGGAATCTTTTATCATGTAATATAATCTACTCCTTGTTGGATAAGATATCACTGCTGATGACGCACACCGTGTCACGCACTTGCTCATTACGTCATTCCGCCACTTACCGACGACGCCCCGGGGCGTCGCGGCTTACAGTTACACGCTTTCTACTTCAGCCATATCAAGTTATATTTTACACCTTACAACACAAAACTAACAAATCATGCTATTATCTTCCAAGTTACGGAACCCCAATCTTGCTAAATCTTCCAACAAATTCAGTACAAATACAAAATATACATATTGTAGGTACAACACAGTGGCTTATTGGTTTATTTACTTCCTCGCTAAGCCTCTGCTATGATTAGGTGGAGGCTGTTATTAACGCCTGTAGACGCCGCGCACTGATAAAAGTAAACGAAAATTGATTGACGATATTGCGGTGTAAGTCGTTGTTCTACAACTTATTACCTTGACATGCTATCACGTTCATGAATGTTAATTTTAAATAGAAATATTTTTTAACGGTAAGTTTACGAAATAAATGTATAAAACTATCCCATAAAGTTATGATCACCGCACTAATTGATAGATTGACACAGTTTTGTTATTAACACTGTTATTTCATTAACTAAACTATTTGGGTACCCTCAGGGAAGGGTATCTATGAATGAAATACCCACCAAATGTCATGATGAGGTAATCATGTGGAGGGATATGCTTTATGGACAACCTTACACCCCGGTATCTGAAGACCCGAGACAGCGTGCGGTTTTAGTCGGTTCAAGCTCGACCTAACCGCCCCTGCTGGCTGGCGGGAAGGGGGGGCTATCCGTGGGGATATCCGCACGAAAAAAAAAATTAATCATGTGGAAAACTATAGCACAGACTATGTGCGAATGATAAAAAGTTTGTGTAGCAATAATAATAATAACTATATAATAATAATAAAGGGGTTATCTTCCCGCCTCTCCCAAACTAAGGGGGAGGCGTGAAGTACTTTTATGGGAATAATAATTATTGTATAATAAAATTTTATTGACATAAATAGAACTGAAAAACGAACATAGTAATAACAGTGACACTAGATATTTTATAAATATTATTATTTACAAGTAAATTAATGACATTATGTTGTATTTGTAATCGCTTCCACCCAAACTAGGTTATTACCGGTATTCTGGGTGTCAGTTTTCTCTCGGAGGTACATACATTAATTGAAGTTAAATACGTTTAGGTACATGTCTTTCCATATTATACAAGTTGTGCAATCATTTTGTTGGTGAGACTTGAGTATAATACTGGCAAACACACCACGACACAAATAAACACGAAGTATCATTAAGCGCAGCGCCCTCGCGACTGAGCGACCACAAAAGTCATGTGTAAAGGCGGCTCAAACGTCCCCACGTTATTGCGATCACCCCTACTGCACTCTGTTCTGTGAGGTCTCACGTGAAAGTAATAAGAACGCACCTAAATGCTCGAGAGAGCGTGAAATGCGCCCCTTGGCTTCATCGGAGGGTGCAGCGCCCAAATACCACAAAAAGGGTAAAGGGGAAAAATCAATTCAAGTCTCACTGTTTTGTACACGATGGAATGATACTTTCGACTGACTCGCTGTCTGGACATTTTTATTACATGGAGGAGATGAAATGGTATTGATATATTTTTCAAGGAGAGTAAATTTATATAGGAATATAATAAACTAGGTCTGCAAGGCGAATCGCTGCTTTCAATGTTGAGCTGAGTGATACATAGTGATTTTGAATTTTTTTAACAGCGATCCTTCCTCCGTGGCAAGTCCAATTTTGAAAATTCTTTTTGAAAGTCACAACTCTGGACAAGCTTTCTGAGCGTGTAAAGTTTGGTCACAGTGTCTCGAGAGGTTATTATGTAATTCCATCTGGAATTTTCTTAACGGTGATCATTCCTCTGTGGTAGCATTAATTTTTTCAAAATATATCCATAAACCTTCCTCTGATTGACCTCTTTAATCATGCCAAATTTGGTTCTGATTGGATTAGTAGTTTAGGAGGAGACCTGTGACAAAGAAAATCCTGAAGTCTGGTATGAGGAGCTTTCGCTCGACTTCGTCTCGCTCAGCTCAATTAGTGAGAGAGCAACGTTAGGTTCACTTCAACATTTTAACCAAATCTGTTATATCGTGTGAGTGAGAAACTTCATAAGCTAAAACGTCGGGAGTCAAAAGTAAATAAGTTCCCACTTCGAATTTATTTTATGTTTTACGCAAAGTAGCTGTAAAAAGTTTTGAAAAAATACTTACATAGATAATGAGCACCGTATGATGCCTAGCAGATATGTGTAACACTTGAATTCATTCTTATTTTTGTATGAATATTAAAAAATATGAGAGAGCGTTACGCTATTTCCTGTCATGCTAAAGATTTATAATTATGCAGTACCTACAGTAGACGAGGACGTGCATAAAATCTGGTGACATATTACTGGCGATCGGTGACAACAAAAATAATGCCATTCATGAATTTGAAACTTGAAAATGTTTGAATGAGAAATCACTTTACAATTACAAAAACTAATACGCACCTAAATTTGAGACTAAACTTACTATATTGTACTTACTAGGAAAAATATATTTATATTTTTAAACATAAAAGTTTATTAACAAATTAATGATGAAACTTAAGGTCCATCCACACACATCTGGGTCGTGCCCGGGATGTGTCCGTCGCCGTGTGTGAACGAGTTCATATAATCTGTACACCACCATATTTCTTTGAGCCCCTGACGGGACACGGCCCTGATGTGTGTGGATAGACCTTTAACCAAAATTTGTAGACCAGCTCCTGATCGGTCCACTGGGTCCTACTTTATGGCTTTAAGTTTGGTATTTTAATAGCAAGTCTGTGAGTAAAATCAGATAAAATACTTCACTTTTTATTTTTGTGCTTAACTCCTTACAAACATATTACCATTATTCTGCTATTTAGGTTAAACTTCCAGACAGATTACAGTCCTACCATTCTGACGGATCCCGGCTTTCAATGCAATACTCTGAGGAAATTCCCCACCACACATTGTTCCCGGCCGGATCTGAACTAAACGCTTATAGGTAGAATTCCACACACAAGTACAGACGGACCTTTTAGCGGTCTAGTTAATTAAAAGCCATCGGCGCAGTCATTGTCTCGACGGCTGCGGGCCCCGCGCGGCGCGTTGCCCCGACTATTTGTGCCTCGACAATACATTTTTATTTGTCCTGCTCTCTTCCTGCGATGTCTGTTCTCGTTGCGTTCTGGCATTACGACCCCATAGTCTACTGACTAATTACTTGTTATTTTGTAGAAAATGTGTTATAAGAAAGAGAATACACGCCTGCTTTAAAATAGCATCCAAGCAAACGACCCCATGACTACCCCAGGCTTACTATTCAAACTGGGTAATTTTAACTAAATGCATATTGGTGATTCTAGTATCATAAATGCGAGAGAATTTAGGCTTATTGTTTCTTTATTTTTGTTACTCAACCGCGCAAAAACGGCTTGATAGATTTGGCTGTAATTTTAAACACATGTAGAGGAATAGGTCTCGACTACAGGTCCTACACCATGGACGGAGCCACGGGCATAGGCCAGTTTCTTATAACCTGTTGATTATAGTGGTAAATATTAGAAATTACCTAACCGAAACTCTGAGAGGCACACGAAATAAAGATATCCAAGCAAAAAACTCTATACACATAAATGTACCTGTTATACAAGTAGATGTACCATTTGTTAAAATGGTTTCATTTCTCTGCTTTGTGATCAAGGATATCCCAAAAGTAATACTTTGTCATACAGTATAAAACGTCCCGGCCGTACCGGGAGGCGGCCGTGCCGTCGGCTACACAGAGATTAATCCTAGCCCGTTGTTGAGCACACAGGCGAACAGGCAGACGGACCAAAAATTAAAATAAAACGACAGTCGACCGCACTGGAGAGGCTTTGCTCACGCAACAATGAAACCGCCAAGCCTCATCTATTTCTCTTACATATTTTGCGACAGCTATGGCTACACCCGACTTAAGCATTTTACCTACTCAGATGTTGAGTAACGTGTTTTGTACCAAATGTTCCTTTTTCGTGACGATGATGATGCCTCCGAACGATTTCGGCTATGGCGACCACTTCGACTCCTAGTCGGCTCGGCGCTGATGCGCTCGAAGATGGCTAACATAGCCGATGCACTCTGAACTCTCATGCACACTGAGGGCACGTGAAAACACCACCTACATAATAGTACTGAATGACAGCGGGTGGGCGGACTTTCATCTCATCGCGTTTAGCGTCGAGGTCTGCCTTTCGCTGTTCCTCGAGTCTTTGCACCACCCTGCGCCATTCTGGACGTTGTGCTGCGAAACCTTCCCATTCCCTTCCCTTTTTCGTGAACTTATGTGTTGAATAAATCATTATTCTCAACACAAACTCACCTACACGCTATTATTAATCCGCGAATATTATTAAGCTCCTAAATAGTTTAGTTCCATCACGAAATATATGTGATAACCGATAGCTCAGATTGAATTCAAATATAAAAGATAGAAAACCGCAGTCAGCACATGTACTCATGCTCAAAACCTTACTTAGAAATATTTTATTAAACCTTATTTTACCAAACGAGTCAGGAAACTGAGATTGAACCGAGAATAAATAAATAAATATTCTACGACATTCTACACAGCGCTTTCTAGACCCAAAGTAAGCATAGTTTAACTAGCTTGTGTTATGGGTTCCAGAATGCAGATCAATAAACATACTAATATACTTTTTTTTGTAAATACATACATATTATACATAGAAACACTCAGACCAATGCAAATAGACATATTCATGTATACAAATATTTGCACTGAGCGGGAATCGAACCCGCGCCCCTGTCGTAGCAGTCGAATGCACTACCGCTACGCCACAGAGGTCGTCGAGAATAGTCGTGGGACGTATTATAAACCAACGTTATTTCTCAGAAATAGATTGCTTATTTGCCTCCGCTTACGAGCAGCGTGTAATAACTCCTTTCGCTTTGTTAAATAAAAAAATAAAAAATGCCGTCGCCTTATTTCTGGTTGAGTTACGATAAGAAAGTTGCCAAATGGCAAAAAATGGAACCCTTATAGATTCGTCATGTCCGTCTGTCTGTCTGTGCGTCCGTGTGTCACAGCCATTTTTTTCCGAAACTATAAGAACTATGCTGTTGAAACCGCATTTAGATTTACACACAAAAATAGAAAAAAAAACAACTTTGGGGGTTCTGAACTGAAACTCAAAAAAATTTTATTCACTGACCTCATTCGTATTATCTATGGATAGGTCTTCAAAAATGATATTGAGGTTTCTAATATCATTTTTTTCTAAACTGAATAGTTTGCGCGAGAGACACTTCCAAAGTGGTAAAATGTGTCTCCCCCCCCCCCCCCTGTAACTTCTAAAATAAGAGAATTATAAATCAAAAAAAATAATGTACATTACCATGTAAACTTCCACCGCAAATTCGTTTGAACGAGATATAGTAAGCATTTTTTTAATACGTCATAAATCGTAAAACGCAATTTACCTTTCACCTCAAATATAAAAATTTTACTTGCTGGGCGAGTCCGACTCGCACTTGGCCGGTTTTTTAATTATCTTGTTTACTTCATAAAAGTTTTCCGCCATATTGTGTGATAATTAAGTGCTAAATACTGCCGTCAATTAATGATCCAATGCCACTTGAATCATTAATTGACGGTACATACAACTGGCCGACGTTTAACTAAATAAAAATGATAGCGGTTAATACACTTATTACGATGGGGGTTTCATTTAAAACAAAATATGCTACCTAAATTTGACTTTAAATATAGTGGCATTAATCTTGACGTTCTTAAGGATTACTTTGTGACATAAATAAATTAAGATATTTGATTTAATGAAAGAAAGAAATGCGTACCATGTGATATCAGAATCTTCCTAATGCGTGGAGGAGTTTCACACAATACATTCTGTCCAATTCGCTTCAACTACCAGTCATCGCTAGTAAGAGAAATCGAACAGTTCACAAAAGTATTCAAATCTAGTGGAGCAATGAGGTTTTGATGCAGAGGCTAGGCGTTGTGCGGGATCCAATCTAGGCAATCGGCCCCGCGGCGCGCCTCTGACGTAAGGCCGCCGCACACGCCGCGCCGAGTACGCCCGCGGGACCACTCGGCGTTCGCGCGCAAGCCGCCCAACCTATAGGCAGACGTCGACAAAATGCGACTCCATATTTGAATATGAAATAAGGAGTGTGACCAGAATACATCGTCACAAAACTGGAACTATTTCATTGGATTATTGATAACCGCAGTACAATGTAACAGAAGTACAAGTTATTGTTCATAAAGGGGTTTTCATGAAACGATTTTGTAACAACGAAATCTAGTGGGGCGGAAATCACACAGTGATTGTCAAACTTCGGGCCAAACTTAGATATTTTTGTTGCAGTATTTTTATTCAAAATTAAAGACCTTAGGCTTTATGCATATTATTCGGCGCGTTTTTATATATTGAGCCATAAATATGAAGAAAATGAAATCAAATCAAACGTCTTCGACGTCAAAAACACAAAAAATATATTTTATATTTCAGTTTATTTTAGAGTCTGGTTGTTTTATGTAAATATACAATATACGTATTGTCATTGTCACTCAAATGCCATATCTCGCGAAGAACCGACAACCGCTGGGGTAAACGTGTTCTTGAGTGGAGACCGCGACTCGGCAAACGTAGTGTAGGACGCCCTCCGGCCAGGTGGGGTGACGATCTGCGAAAGACTGCGGGCAGATGCTGGATGCGGCAAGCTGAAGACAGGGCGCTATGGCGCTCATTAGGGGAGATCTATGTCCAGCAGTGGACTAGAATAGGTTGATGATGATGATGATGACTCAAATAACATAAACTCATAAACTCACGCCTATATCCCCGAAGGGGTAGGCAGAGGTGCTAGCACCCACATTTCGCCAGTTTATGTTAGGTCCCAATGTAATAGGTGGCAAGCCTATTGCCATTAACCGGGCACTTATAAACCTGCGATAAATACACACATAACTTCGAAAAGCATCGAAAAGTCATTGGTGTGTGCCATGGTAAAACCTGGGATCGAACCCGAGACCTCGTCTCAGCAGTCCATTACCCATACCACTAGGCTACCGCGGCTTTTGATGTCTTGACTCAAATGTCAAAGTCAAATACGCGTTACTCTGATAACTCGAAAGAAACTTACTTGTAAAAGTTTTTTAGGGACAATTTGTATGGTAGGTACCCGAAACCTTGAACGTACAAACCCCAAAATCTAATCAATTCTTCCCATTAACCAAACAAGATGATTGGCGAAAGAATTTTTTAAATCAGATAAGTGGTTCTTGAGTTATTGGAGTTGCGTAAACAGACATCCAGACATCCAGACATCCAGACATCCAGCCAGACCAACAGACAGACCGACACAAAATTTTTTTTTTGCTTAATTAGACTTAGAATCATGTGAAAAGTGATAAAAGGTGGGTGTAAGATTTTGATTTTTTTTGCGTGATTTTAAGACTTCGGTGTCCACCTGGTTGGTGGCCCGAAGTAATAATATATAAACATACTCTCTCACGCCTATGGTTCGTAAAGGAGTGAGTAGAGGCAGATATCATGCCCAAATTTTGCCAGTCATATTTGGTCCCACGTTATAAGGTACGAGCCTATTGCCGTGATGGGACGTACACCAGGTTTCAGTAAGCTCCTATTGACTTGTAACCAAGGTTGGAAGAATGTAGTGGACGAAATCTTATGTCCATTGATGGTACAATACGTAATTGATCCTATAGACACAGCACTTTGTTTACAATATTTTAGGTTATAACATATAATAATTTGTATAAACTCATTACAGAGCCGTTTAAAGTGTTCTGTGAGGGGCCTCTGTGGCGTAGCGGTAGTGCATTCGGCTGCTACAACAGGGGGCGCGGGTTCGATTCCCGCTCAGTGCAAATATTTGTATGCATGAATATGTCTATTTGCATTGTTCTGGGTGTTTCTATGTATAATATGCATGTATTTACAAAAAAAAGTATATAAGTATGTCTGACAGCATTCTGGAACCCATAACACAAGCTAAACTATGCTTACTTTGGGTCTAGAAAGCGCTGTGTAAAATGTCGTAGAATATTCATTTATTATTATTTAATTAACAAGTTCGTCCGACTTTACCTAATATATTAAATAGTCAAAGACGGTATATTAGTACCTCGTATGAGGTATTCTCGTAATAAAGCACAACACGTAAGTTATTCACCGACTAAACCAATCCCTGGAGCCGTGACCTTAGGTTACGTAAAGCACTCAGTTTCACGGTCTACTTGCAACGTTACGTTCCTCCGCCCTCTGCTTGACGCTTGCGGCACTCCCGTACTCTATCCCTACACCATTTAAATTGGATATTTAAATACCACTGTAAACAGATTCACTTGAATGCCGCAACTAAATGTTCAGTTCACCTAAAATGAAAGTTTCTGTATCATGTAGCTCTTATTGGAATAGATATAAGGTCCATAATTATGATATCGTGATCAACGTTACAATTATGGATTGTATTTGTGTACTAAGTTAAGATATACTCAACTAAATAAGTCTAAAAGACTGGTGTGGGATTGTTGATGTCAATATCCTTAAATAGCGTCATTTCGCTTTACTGACGAGCTGCAGAGACTGCTATGTTGATGCAGAGACTGCTATGTTGATGCAGAGACTGCTATGTTGATGCAGAGACTGCTATGTTGACCCGTCTACGAGTATATAATCTTTTACAAAATAGTGACGCATATAGTATTACAATATTTCTTTCCTTCAGATTTTTAGTACGTTTTATACTTATTTGTAAATTAGATTTGTCTGTACATTGGAGATAGTTAAATGAAAGATTTTGAACACAAAAATATTTTATTTTGAATTCTTGTCCGTTTGTTCGCGATGAACGCAAAGACTGAACGGATTTTGATGCATTTTTTCCTCTTAGAAAGGTCTTGATCAGACTTAAAATCTGCCGTATGTTTGATTGCAATTGGTTAAGTAGAACCACGATAACCGTCGACAAACGATAACGGTCCTCCGCGCGGGCGGAGCTACGGGCATCAGCTAGTGTAGTTGGTTAAAATAAAGATTATGATGTTAAGTTTCCAAAAAACCTCGATTGAAATATTAGAGATTTAAGTTTACCAATAACTCGACTAGGCTTAGACAGTGAGAAATCAATTAAATTGACTTATAAATGAATGTAAGTTAATTAAATTGTTTGGCAAATTTCACTTTACAGTGGAAGTAATTTGATTGTATCTGCCAATTTTAAAGAAAATGAAACTCAGTAGATCCTATTGATTGATGGAGGTTTTTCTAGGGTGATAAACATAATTGTCTTCTCATTTATAAATTCAAGACTACAGTAGCTTACCAGCTAGATACGTCCTTTAACTGCAGTAGCGAGAAAGAGATTGTATTCAAAGTAATATTAATAAATAATATATTATAATTAAAGTGCCTATTATAGTTATTTAAAAACAGTGTAAATCCTTTCAGCAAATAATTTACTAACAGATTTGTTGAAAGTATTTCGACTGGCAACTGCTCGTACTGGCCCCCGCGAAGTACTCCGCAATTGCGAAGAATGTATGTCGGTCATGTTCGAGGCAGCGGTCGCTCATCTGATATAGGATCTCGATTGCAGCCGTTCGGTATGGGAGCTACATATCGTAATACGGAAACTGTACCGTCGGTATGATCTCACTTATATAGGCCATTTATATAGGAAGAAGGATTTTTTATACCACCTCATCCTATGAACGTTTTCAACAGTATAGGGCGTCACTCGTTGTCGACACCGCTAAACTTCCATAAGTTATTTCAAAAAACCCTGTCCTGTGACATATCTGTGTCCGCGCGCAATAGGACAGAAGTGAACACGAGAACATTTGATGTCAATTTCTATTAGATTCAAGTCAAAAGCTTGTGTTTACTTATTTGCAGAAAATTAAGCCAATCCTTTTTTTTTTTCGTACGCATATCCCCTCGGATACCCCCCCACCCGCCAACGGGGTGGTTATGTCGGGCTTGAACCGACTAAAACCGCACTCTGTTTTGGGTCTTCAGACACCGGGGTGAAAGGTGGCCCAAAGGCATTTCCCTCGCACCCCGACTGACCCAGGGCCATCTCCCGTTTCGAGATGGCCCCCTCGGGTTAGGGAACCACGGTGTCCCCAGTTTGCCCCGGCAAGGGGGGCGCTAGTCACCCCGCCGCCCTGGCCTGCTTCTGCTTGGATGACAGGCGGCCTTACCTGCCACCCACTACCTAAGTGGTATAAAAAAAAAAATCATTAACTATATTTTCAGTACCACGTAAAAGGAAACTAACATATTGCTGCCAACCGGGCACCTTATTCAGACACAAAATCTGAATAAGAATATTAATACAGCAACTCTTTACCAAGTACGAGAATTAAAGCCGTGACGTAGACATAGCAGTCCTGTTCGTAACAGCTGTAACTACATCACTGTCTACACTGCATATGGCATCAATTTGTTTGACAATCAATTTTCTAATATCTGAATTACGGTTTATTATTCCATCAAACAGATCCCCCACTAATCACACTCTCACCCTCGGCTAAATCCTTCCCAACGACACAAACCCCGCGCTGCATCACAAGTACTTATTTATCGTCTCTCGCCCATCTCAAGCCTCGCACACTGCCTCTAAGGCCGTTACACACGGCGGGGTAATTTTACGATGATACCATATAATTAATTCGGCAGTTACGTCAACAAGTCGTGTCGTGATGCACGCGTGCAGGGCGCGGGCAGGGGTAGTGGGGGTCGTAAAAAGGTAATCAAAGTTTCATAGCGAACATTAAAGTGGTTGTTATAAGCAGTTGAAGAAGAGTAGCGCCTGACGGGGTTTGGTCGTAAGTTTAAAACTACCAAATACGTTGGACTACAAACGTTTGATAGAAATGGCGCTTAAATAGATGGCAAAATGTTATACGTCTGTCCTAGAGACCATCATGAAATAAAGTATACACGGCTATACTATATTTTTTCACTGGAAAAGCACTAAAATCATGTATGGTGGTAGAAATTAGATGGCATAAATTTGTCACAATATTCGGCCGGGTGGATACCACCGTGCACGATTGCGAAAAACCCTCCATAGTTTCGGTTTGAATGCGTTCAGGGGTCAGCAAGTGCATAGCCAGGTAGGGGAATTGTGGTCGAAGCACTAGTGGGACCGGTGGGTGTCACGCGGTGCTCCGATGACAATCCTATTTTGATGAGGCCGTCAAGCTGAGCGCCACCATTGTTAATGTTAACATGGTACGTGTATGTAATGGTGACCCTCTTTCCTGAGACTTTACCTTCAGCTTACTATCAGGCGAGGTGAAGTCAAATTGACGTGTCCTATATATAAAAAAAAATGTAAAGAATGATTTTATGTAGCAGTATACGATTTATTTATCTCAGAATGTAATGCCTAAAGATTATTGCCATTGCATCACAGGATACATTTAAGGACAGTAACATATTAAGTCTAGACGGTGTGCGAGCATTATTGTGCCGAATTGCAGCATTCAGAGCAAGTAGGTTGCAAGCCGGGACGAGCAGTCGCTGGCTACTCAAATCCATATCTTTCTAATAATTCTTATAATATTAAACTAGCTGCCGCCCGCGACAACGTCCGCGTTAAATTACCGCGTTTAGCGGTTTTCAAATGATGCAGAGATTTCAAGAAGACAAAATGTTATTTTTAGTTTTTTTTTTCTGTTTATCTGTAAACAGAAAAAAAAACTAAAAATCACATTTTTGCCATCAGTATCTTTCCTTTTTAGGGATTTTCTTTAGAAAAGCCCTATTGCTATCGAGTTGTCGTCGTCGTCGACGTCGTCGACGTCGTCGTTGCCAATTTTCTGTCACGGTTTTGGGTATGAAGGAGATGAGCTATCGAGTTGCTGTTTTCGGTAATAGATTCGTGCTGGGGTGAACCATTGCAAGATAAAGAAAAAATCGCAAAAAAACGCAAAAAACATAATCGCAAAATCGAAAATCCCTTGTATTCGGCTGAGCTCGTCTCAGGAATTCAACTTGTTTTAATATTCATTGTACAGTTTTCACCTCATTACCATTTTATTATATGTACATAAGCGATTTTCGACAATTAGAAAAGAAAATGAGTGCTAACAATATACCCAAATAACATCATAATAATCATTCATTGTTCAGTGTATAGATTGTTTTGCCACAAGCATGATAAATCGTGCAATAGGTGTCGTCTGCAGACTGCAGTAGTTAGGGTCCTATCTGACGTACGGCCCAACGGCACAACCCCAGATACTAGCCTTTCACAGTGATTGGTGCGCTAGACGCTCGGACCAGGGACGGGTTTTAACCAAATTGTTATTGAAGTGAAACTTCTTTATTGGCGTTGGAAAAAAAAATTCCATCACAATTTTCCGTTACGCGCCATCTTTTAAAAAAAAGTTGATTTATTCGACTGATAGTGATCAGCAAAATCAAAGGGTTTATTTTAATTCTAATTCCAGGGAATTTCTAAAAAAGTAAGTAATTATATCTCTTTTTCTAACACGTGGGTGTGATTATGGTATTTATTTTTTTCAAGTTATTTAAGGTTAACCTCAGTTTTTAATTGTAACTATCGGTCAATGTATATAATTCCATTAAAACTAGTTATTATTAACTAATACGACTGTTTTGTACTATAATTAAATGCTGTAATAATCTTAGTAGTAATAAGGTAAAATGAAATAATTGTATTATTTGTATTCATGTCTATGATACTAAAAGTCTTGTTAAACTTTATCTAATTTAACTTTATTTAACCAATTTCTGCAAAGTTGCATAATATATAGTAGACCATTTTTCGAAAAATAAGGTCATAAAAAAGTTTCACTTCTTACCTGTGTACACTAGTACACGTACATGTATTTTTTATAAACATAACTTCGTTCCAACACCATAATGTACGTTCACGTGTCATTGCTAGTTTTATGATAAAGCTATCCCATTGCAACCATTTAAGTGTGAAGGAAAATCTATTTATTCAAAAATTTGTAGATACTCTAATGTATTTAGTTCTTTAATATCAATTTTTTTTGTATACCACTAAGGAGGCAGCCAAGCACACGGCCGACCTGATGGGACGCGGAATCGAGGCCTATGGACGTGTGCAACAATAGGGGTGTCACACTCGTGCTGAAAATGTATGATTACATTGGTGTTGATCAATGGTGTTTCGAAAACACCAATGAGTTTTTAAAGTATAGTATAGTTTGATATAAAAAGGAATTATTGTCAACTAGAATATATCTAAGACAATATAGAGAAAAAGCCTCTGAAACAATAGGGTTGATACATTTTATATTAGCATCGAGCAATGAATATTACTTTATGAGCTTTCGTATGATGTAAAATAGAATTAAATCAGGTACTTCCTTTAGTAGTTTAATAACAATTTTTTCAAGAAACATCTTAGCTCTTTTAAGTTTGTCCCAAGTTCGGCCCTGTGCATATTCTCCACGGGACGTTTCATACAATAAGCTCTCCCTGGTAGGAGCGGATATTGAGCGTCTTTGATATCGGTGAATAATACAAACACTGGTGGAATCGTTCCATGTTTATTGATTACGAACCGCAATTCTTACTGTATTAATTACATATTAAAATTTTCCTATATCGGTTTATGCAGTGTTTTGAAAGTTTTTTCAAAATTATACTGTTATATTTAATTGTAAATTCTGAATCTCTTCAGCTCACTACTAAAGTATAAATTGCTTTTGACACTCCCAAATCCTTTCATTTCAACATTTTACCTTTTCATGATTTTTATTATTATATAGTTCATTGAAATCTTTCATCATCATCAACCTATTCTAGTCCACTGCTGGACATAGATCTCCCCTAATGAGAGCCATAGCGCCCTGTTTTCAGCTTGCCGCATCCAGCATCTGCCCGCAGTCTTTCGCAGATCGTCACCCCACCTGGCCGGAGGGCGTCCTACACTACGTTTGCCGAGTCGCGGTCTCCACTCAAGAACACGTTTACCTCATCGGTTGTCGGTTCTTTGTTTTCTGTAGATTTCTAGAATTCTAAACATTGTAACAGTAATCAGTAGCTAAAACTGAAACTGTAGTCTCAAAATAGTTACAGATAGTTGTATCAGAAATTATCAGTAATTATTGCAATTAAACTCGATAATGAGTTTTAACGTGTTCCGCACGCCGCACGTGACGTGTGACCACATTATTAAAAGGCAACACAAAATAATTTTGGGACGAATTTTACTGTCGTGTTACGAATTCAGGTCGTTATACTGTTATCTCATATTGTACGAAGACTTGGCTAAACTGTTATTGAGAAATATATTATTTCTGAGTAGGATAGTTTGTAAAAGAATGAATATTATCTATAAGTACTAATATTTTAGTAGACTTTGTGCGAAGAATTCTGTGTACTTGACGTGAAAAGATACAGATTTATTGGAGAGTTTAAAGTTTGAACACTGCCTTCTAAGCATAAGACCTGTTATACAATGTACGGTTATTAGTTCAGGGCAGATAGCTTTTTGGAGGAAAAAAATTATAACACCAAGTATGAGACCTTTAGAAAATAAAAGAAAATTTAGCGAAACCGATGGGAAAAGTAAATTAAACTCGAGAGTTAAAGAGTTAAATTCGGTGAATTTTAAGGGTAAATAATAATAATAAATATTCTACGACATTCTACACAGCGCATTCTAGACCCAAAGTAAGTATAGGTTAAATAGCTTGTGTTATGGGTTCCAGACTGCGGATAAACATACTTATATACTTTTTTTTTGTAAATACATACATATTATACATAGAAACACCCAGACCAATGCAAATAGACATATTCATTCATACAAATATTTGCACTGAGCGGGAATCGAACCCGCGCCCCCTGTCGTAGCAGTCGAATGCACTACCGCTACGCCACAGAGGCCGTCGATTTTGCCGGGTGAAAATAGTTTTTCCCGATTTGCAGCGAAACTAGACTTCCTATTGAAAAAGTTAAATAATGAAAGTAGTAGGTAAAAATAAGGTTTATAACTTTAGTTTCGACCATTTCCCACATAACTTTAGTTTTCGAGAAAAATCGGAAAGACCGGTTTTTTTTAACGTTTAATTTTTATTTCCTTTACGAAATTTGGTGGAAACTTGTCTTCTTATGTTTTAAACATATTCCAACTGTTTTTATTTATTATATACCTTTATCAATATAATATATTCATTTTCAATTAAATATTTTATATCTGTTGAAATGTCTAACTTGATAGGATGTAAAAAAAAACATTTTATATCTGTTGAAATGTCTAATTTTATAGGATGTAAAAAAAACATTTAAGTGGGGTATTTTCCAGGAAATGCGTAAAACTGAAAATGCTAGATTTAAGATTAAAAGTTATATTTAGTTATTATGGTAATTCTTCATTGTTTACAGTGGAATCGCTTTTAAATATTAGGTATAATGTTAAACTTTTCGCATCCAGTATATCCGAAGTAAAAGGGTAGATTTTCAGGTCGTTAGTTCATCTGGCTGGGTTGTTTCCATCCCCACCTTTTCTTTAGACACCGATTCGAAATATGCACTCTAGGACTCGCTTGGAACCATCGGTCCATCGGCATGTGATTGTTGTCTATACGGATGTTAAAAAAAACATTGCTAGCCCGCTCCCTGCATCAGTTCTACCCCATCTTTATGCAGGTATAGGCTGGTACAGTGATAGAAGCGATGTTATATAAAGGTGAATACAATTGATATATTATGGACCGGCTCTGTTATTAATGCTTTCATTAATATTACCCATTGTGTACTACCTCATACGGTAGTCTCCGTGAGGTATGAGCAAGCAAGAATTTGTAGCCACCGTAGTGATGTAAATTCTTCATACTTTCACACACGCATTCGGGTCATATTCATGCCAAACAAAATGGGAACTGTTATTCAACTTCGCGGTTCACCTAAATTTTGATGACGGTAAATTTCTTGCGTCTATTGGGAGTAGTTCATGTACCTCTGCTGATGTCGTTTTCTTTGGAACGATGTTTTCTTAAGATAGTGTAATCAGTAGCAAAATATGAAGCTCACTGTTAGTCGTTACGGTTTATCAAAATGTGATTTTCAATGAGCTATGAATTCGAGCCAAAAGTGAGTTTTAGGAGTGGAATCTGTGTAATCATACACGAATTAACTCATTGTAGCACGATGCATCTGTATTGGTTTTGTATAGCCTTACTTTCTTTATGGTCTATAGATTAATAATGGTACGAGTAATTCCTTTAGTTTTCATTCAGGGCGGATCCACACTTCGCTATGTGTTATTTGTTATGTGGATATGCAGTATTTGTTATTTAATGTGCCAAGCATGCCAAGGTTACTGCTGTTGCCCTGGTACTAGCAGTTTATTTAAATCCTTTGTTATATGTTCGTATTTGCTATTCATGCTTATGCGTGTGTCCACACTTCATCGTATACGGCCAAATAACGAAACACAGTGTGGTTCCGCTTTCAAATATTTTATTTGGCAATGCTTTAGTGGGCAGTGCCACTATGCAGGCCCCGTAGTATAATTCTTAATAGTTGATTAACTCGTCTATCTTAGCCATCTATTTTTTTACAGTAAAGTAATTATAGCTAGTGATTGTCTTTTAACAGTTTCAGTTTTAACAGTTTCATTGAGCTCATATTACTGAATCATTAATATAATCAATGACTCGTGAAATAATGATTATACAGATAATCGAAGCATGGTTTTGAAAACTACAGAACATAATATGGAGTCTCTTGTGTTGGCTAATATACTACATTTTATTTATACACGGCATAAATCATCTATTTTGCATAGACACGTATGGGGCGAAGATTTAAAGCCAACTGAATATAAAATGTTATTTATTGGCACATGACCGGATTCAATCAGTACTCTGAAGAAATCTGCAGTGACCTCGAGGTAGCTCTGCATGAAAAGATTTATACCACACAGACTTCTGAAATTATTTACAATGTGCTGTATTTATTTAACTTTATGTAAACTTTTCCTCTAGATAATTTAAATTAAGTTTAAGATCTAAGTTTTGACAAAAATTCTGAAATATAATGTACACCTGTACTATTTATATCATCTGTTATAGCTAATACGGCAAATTTGTCAGCCTCTTCATTGTAAAAATAGACTAAATCTCTTTGTTTTGCAAATGTCGATACGAATAGATACTATGTGTCTATAAGTATCGAGTTTCATCAGGTAATTGATTGTTTGCTACTTCAAACACAAAATAACACTAAGTAACTCGTCGATTCGACTTGTCAGCTGATCCGCCTGAGACCTAGCTGGAGATGGACCCTCCTATGTCTGTGAGATAAATGCCGTGAAGGCACATCTGACTACTTATAGTTTAACGTGTAGCGTCTGGTCTGGCACGTTCGACAACGGCTTCAATATTCATGTCTTTATAATGTATGTAGACCGGGTTACGGCGATTCCCTGTGCGTACGAACTCACCCACTAGGTCCTTAAGCAATAGTTCTTCGAGCACTTGAAAACTTCGTTTACGGTCATCTCGATTCAAACGTCTTTAGAACACAAAAAGTACACAAAACATATCATTTAAGCGTCAGTATAAAATCTGTGATACACTCGTAAACATTTATCATGTGAACTTCGTTCAGATTATATTGTCGGAAGTTTACGCGAACGTTACACATTGAAATAAAACTATTTTTAACGGATTCTATCGCGGTTTATTTGATGTTATTTTGCTTTTCAGCAGCCATGGTCACGGGTAGACAATGTCTACCCGTGACCATGGCTACTGAAAAGCAACCGAAACGTCGGGTTCAATGTAAAATATAAAATAACATCAAATAAACCGCGATAGAATCCGTTAAAAATAGTTTTATTTAAATTCGTTTAGATTTTTAAATGTCATCAAATCCTTGAGGGGTAAATCACCTACTGCTATCAATATATAACTGTAATCACTATTTTACCAGTTACAGTTACATTATTTTATGAAATTACTAGCTGGTCCTCCCCGGCTTCGCTCCGCTCCCTTGGGTAGTAGCGTGTTGTGTTGATATACTCACGAATAATTCAATTCGTTTAGATTTTTAAATGTCATCAAATCCTTGAGGGGCAAATCACCTACTGCTATCAATATATAACTGTAATCACTATTTTACCAGTTACAGTTACATTATTTTATGAAATTACTAGCTGGTCCTCCCCGGCTTCGCTCCGCTCCCTTGGGTAGTAGCGTGTTGTGTTGATATACTCACGAATAACGAGGCTTTCTATTGGTAAAAGAATGTTCAAAATCGGTTCCGTAGATCCAAAGATTACCATCTACAAACGCACAAACTTACAAATCAACAACTTAAACTCTTTATAATATTAGTATAAATTAGAAACATGAAAACATTAATCATACTGTCCCCTTGCTACTAATATTATAAAAAAAGATTAATTATAGACACATGTATTTACATATAATTAAATAAAACATATATTATTATTGTAACCATTTTGCGACAATATTTTTTTTTATGTTTAAATAGAAAATTGTGTACAACGTTTGCAATGAATCATAATTCAATTTATGTTAAACATAACAGATCTGAAGGAAGATGAAGGCATTCATGATACAGGGTTCACCTAGTATGTACGAAACGGATACCAAAGCAGTCGTTACATCTCGTATGACAATAAACTTATTTCAGTACT
The DNA here is from genome assembly GCA_946251805.1 of Cybosia mesomella. Taxonomy (NCBI): domain Eukaryota; kingdom Metazoa; phylum Arthropoda; class Insecta; order Lepidoptera; family Erebidae; genus Cybosia; species Cybosia mesomella. The sequence goes on from OX276396.1 coordinate 537,527, forward strand.
TATACTATTATAAGAAGAAATTTGTAACAAATATATTTAAATTAAAATTATTATTATTACTAATAATATAAATGTGGAAGTTTGTGAAGATATTTGGATGTCTGTATGTTTTGATGTTTGTTACTCAATCATTCTCAAATGGTTGCACGGATCTGGCTGAAGTCTGGTGGAAAATGCGTATAATCCAGATTTTAAGCCAAGGCGTTCTTTGTAGTCTTATTAGTACAGAAGTGAAATACTGCACAATATCTTTACGAGGCCTTCCTGACGATTAACTGTAACAACTGTAGAACTGCACATCACAGACAGTAACATCACAAACCACTGAGATGGTATCAACGTCAAAGGTTATTTGTGCAATAATTCAGGAGGTACTCTCGAGGTTATCGACCCGCCATCGTAGATAAGGTGAGGAAGTATTTGATGTCGCCTCCATAGCTGGCGGCAAGTGAGATAGGACAAATTCACAGTTAACTAGCTTCAGTTACTATTGGAGTTCGATTAAGTCTTAAAATCGAACGTCAAATACATTTGAGTGAGAAGAATTAAAAAATAAACTAAAACAAAAATGATATAATTTAAAAAAAAGTATTAGGTATGTTTTGCATTCGCTTAACGACCTCCGTCCTCCATGAGCGCAGGCCTGGGGGTGGCGGGTGAGGCCGCCTGTCACCCCCGCAGAAGCAGGCCGGGACGGTGGGGCGACTAGCGCCCCTCCCCCAAACCGGGGCAAGACGGGGACACCGTGGTTCCCAAACCCGAGGGGGGCATCTCGAAACCGGAGATGGCCCAGGGTCAGTCGGGGTGCGAGGGATATGCTCTATGGGCAACCTTACACACCGGCGTCCGTAGACTCGAGACGGCGTGCGGTTTTAGTCGGTTCAAGCCCGACATAACCGCCCCCGCTGGCCGGCGGGGGGGTATCCGAATGGATTTCCGCACGATAAAAAAAAAAAGGTATGTTTTGCATTTCTCTCGTTTAATTGAATCGGAAAGCTTTGAAATTTACCATCAGATAATAATAATATTAATATATCAAAGAATATTTTAAAAATATTAAACGTAGGGTAATTTTCAAGTACAATTTTTCATTATTTTTCATAAACTCATAACTTATAGTATTTAAGCCATGTTCCAAACTCTTTATTAAATTACCTGCGGCCGTTTATACGCCCCCCTGCCCGTCCACTTCTCCAACCCCACCTCACCCGATGGCCCACCTAGTGCTACCCTTTTAATTTTCATGAGTTAAGTTTGCGAACAAGTTCAAGATGACTCGAATTGATACCTTCTACTGGCACTAATACGATTCAATTACATTTTAAGCAATCAGTGTGCTTATTTTTCCGGTAGATTTAGATCGGAAAAAAAAATCCGCGACCAGTCCCTTACAGGGGGAATGCTCTGACCAACTGAGCCACCTCGACACGTCCCAGATATTCGAAATTCTCCGATATATTAAATACGTCTTAAGGCGACGCTGGAGCCATCTACCATAATTGTTGCGAACTACGGAAACAATGAATGACTTTACAATCATTTTTAAACATTGTTTTTTGATTACTCCGCCACATTAATTCAATTAATTTTTTTTAAGCAATTAGTATGCTTATTTTTCCTATAGATTAAGATCGGAAAAAGAAAACATCGAGGACGGCACTTGAACCCACGACCAGTATATAATATATCTGAGAATTTCGATTATCTAGGATGTGTCTAGGGGGCTCAGTTGGTCGGAGCATTCCCCGGGGTGCGAGGGATATGCTCTATGGGCAACCTTACATCCCGGTGTTTTAAGACCCGAGACGGTTTTAGTCGGTTCAAGCCCGACATAACCGCCCCCACTGGCCGGTGGGGGGGTATCCGAAGGGATTTCCGCACGAAAAAAAAAAAGAGACTGGTCGCGAGTTCAAGTCCCGTCCTGGATGTTCTCTTTTTCCGGTCTAAATCTATTACTAATACAATTATAGTATGATATTCTATATTATACCAGAAAGTTGGGTAAGTAAGCCCCACGCTCCACCTGATGACAAATGGTAATTTTACCTGTGTAACAACCTATGTGGACAACCTACCAACTAACAACTAACTAACCACTTTTTATGAAATGGCTATCTGCGGTGTGGAACTCTGCTTCCGTTCCCGCAATTCATGGGCACCTATTCCCTGAATCAAAAGCCTATATGTTATTCCAGGCTATCATCTATCCCTGTACCAAATTTCAGCCGGATGCGTTCAGGGGTTAGAGCGTGATTGAGTAACAAACATCCAAACATCTTCATAAACATTTATAAATATTATACTAGGATTCAGATGGAATTTTACATGCCTTTAGTGATAATACCGGGCAGTACCCAATCCAGTAGTTATAATAAGGTATGCATTATTCGCCAGAGAGCAGACGCGTCTGTCATATTTCTGGAAATATTTTCATCACTCGTAAAATCAAACAAAGAATTGTATCGGGTTTTATGTTAGGGCCAACGGCGACGTAATGTGTGTACCGGACGGCCTTTCAAATCAAATAGATCGGCCGTAACGTGCTATGTGCCGAAGTCCAGGTGCTTGATATGTGTAATACAATATAACTTTCAGATTGATATGTGTATTCGAACATAATAATATTATAGAATCTTTTAGTTATATAAGGAAACGTATATGGTCCGTGCTTTTTCAATCGTGTAAGGATAATAAGAACGAGTAACACGCGATACTACTTGCGTCTAGACGAGGGGATTTCCGCAAGAAAAAAAAATCCTCAGTGTTGAAGACTTCTTGTAACATAAACATAACTTCACGCCTGTATCCCCGAAGGGGTAGGCACAGGTGTATTCCACACCCACAATTCGCCAGTTATGTTTAGGTCCCAATGTAATAGGGGGCGAGCCTATTGCCATCTACCAGGCCTATTACTAAGCGAGCGATATTCAACATTTTTATTTTTTAAGACTTCTTGTGTCTCTCGAGTATCTACGACCAAAGAAATAGCAGAACTGTATACAGTGTACAGTACCGGGGACAGAAGGCTGGCTGTAAGGAGTAGTGTTCTGTTCTTTGTGGTAAACCTATGAATGCGTACAACACTCCTGGAGAGATCCTTCTGCAGTGCAGAGAGAGGGTGGCAGAGAAGGAAAGTAAGAAGGCAGGGAGGTAAAGACCTCCCACATTTGCGGAAGCCGTATAAAATGTAGAAAACTGTTACTTAAAGTCGACCGAACCTACTTCCCTGGTCAAACTAGCCCGTTTTTGCTCAGAAGAGCTTTTTGATATAAGAAAAATGAATGTCGTTCTCATAAAGAAATGAAATCTATGTTTGATGAATATTTTCTTATAACACAAGTAGATTTAGATAGAGTTAAAATGAAAATAATTACTTATAAACTTCCTCCGTCCAGTAGGATCCCCTGGTTCAATTCCCTGGCTAGGTGCAACTGTTACGGTACTAAACTAATTGCGTCAAACGAGGAAATTATAATAACAATGAGATAATTTAAGACTATTCTTAATCTAGTCGGCAATACGCGAAAGGGAATAAAACAGTCCTGAAGTGTAGCGGATACTTTTCCTATAAAACCTCACAAGAAGCCGACTGAGCTTGTTCGAAACACGAGTGGCTACCGGGCAGCAAACCCCGGCCAACTGACACAGACCTCCGCCCGCACACAAACGCTGTGCAAGTCACTCAACGAACTCCTTTTTCTTGTTGTATTATGGGCCCCTCTAAACTGGTTCGTCAATTATGACACTATTAAAATTTTACGTTTATTGATTTTACAAGACTTTTGTGAATTATCGAAGGAACTCATAGCTGTTACTGCTTAGCCATTTGTTTTGCAATTAATTGGCTGCCAGATTGAATTTTAAATTCCCATTTTACTTTTAGCTGATTCCGTACATTAGTAATACTTTATTAGTACGGCTATAATTTATGCTTATGTTTGCCTATGAATGTGAAGTTGCCTGCACGGAACCTGAAAATGATTTCAGTAATTGCCAAAACCCCCTTTATCTAGGTGGGATCACACTTCTGTCTACCCCTCTGGGTACGTTTATAAAATAAATTAATGTAAATTTAAATACTTTATTTCCTTCATAAGTGTCATATTGCTCTTGAAGTATGATTTGAAACTGTAATTTCGAACTTACCCACGGAACTGGAACTGATTGTTTAAGTATTGTTTTAGGTTGTCTTTTTTTCTTTTGTCTTTTTTTTCTATGTATAATATGTATTTATTTACAAAAAAAAAAGTATTTAAGTATGTTTATCTGCATTCTAGAACCCATATGACAAGCTCTGCTTAGTTTGGGTCTAGATGGCGTTGTGTACTTTGTCCTACAATATTTATTATTATTATTATTATCTCCTTTATTTAATTTCTATACATATAATTACATTTTTAAATATATATATAAAAAAAAATACAAATATATTTAAAAATATAAAAATAGTGTTCCACCGGCATCGGGTACAGGGACCAAGCTGCCGGTGGTTACGGCTCCAGGGTGAGGAACTTCCTCACTATGCGTGCCGTGCCTAGCAGAACGGCCTTCTGCATCAGGCCTTTGAGCCAGCTGCCTAACGAGAGCCTCATAAGGTGTTGATCGAGGCTCTTGGCGATAAGTCCATGTGCTGACACGACTATCGGTACAATAATAGCTGAGTCCACATCCCACATGTCGACAATCTCATTGGCCAGGTCCAAATATTTTATTTGTTTTTCTTCTTCTGCCTTCATGAGATTCTCGTCATGGGGGACAGTGATATCAACTATCATTGCACTACGCTCTAATCGATCCATTATCACTATATCAGGCTTATTGGCAACAATAGTCCTGTCAGTGATAATAGATCGATCCCAGTACAATGTGACACGACCGTTTTCGAGAACTGGGTCGGGCACATACTTGTAGTATGGCACCTCCGAAGTCACAAGATTGTATTTAAGGGCAAGTTGCTGATGTACAATCCTGGCCACTTGGTTATGTCTGTGCAAGTACTCGCCGTTGGCGAGACGAGAACAACCGGAAATAATGTGTCTGAGTGATTCTCCGGGACGATGACATGCCCGACAGATGTCAACCGTACCGTCCTTCAGAATATACTTCCGGTAGTTGTTCGTCATTACAACTTCGTCCGTAATTGCAAAGATAAAACCTTCGGTTTCTCCAAAAAGATCACCGAACCGTAGCCATGATACAGACGCTTTTAAATCTATATCGGGCCCATTTAAGGCCCGATAAAAGCGTCCGTGTAGCTCTTTACCCATCCATATATCCCTGCGATCAGCAGTACCAAGTACTACAGGTTTGCGCCAGTTCTCTTTAGCCAACGTGAGAGGGGTTAGGCCATTGTCCACTGCGACCACATCACGATGCATATCGGAATCTACACGTAGGAAATATTCTCTAAGGTTGTATATCTCGCGGTTATGAAGGGTCTTGGCATTTAAAAAACCACGACCGCCCAATTTCCGCGGGATATACAACCTCATTACCGATGAACGTGGATGGTGCATTCGGAATGTGGTCAGCAGTGTCCGGACCCTCCTATCTAGAGCATCCAGTTCAGTCTGAGTCCATCTGAGTATGCCGAAGGAGTACATTAGGACTGGCATGACCCAACCATTGCAGGCACGAACCTTATTACCGCCCGATAGAAGGCTTTTCAGAACTTTTTTCAGGCGGCCAAAGAAGCGCTCCTGCAATGCCTGCTTCATACCAGATTCGGAGATTCCTAATGCCTGTGACATACCCAGATATTTGTATGTTTCGGTTGTAGATAGAGATTTAAGTTTAATGGAATCTGAAAGTATCATCCCTTCGGATTCCACTATACCACCTCTTTCTACATGCATGACCGCACACTTGTCTAAACCAAATTCCATCTTGATAGAGCTACTAAAGTTTTCAGTCATCTTTAGTAGCTCCATCAATTGTAGGTTATTAGTAGCAAATAGTTTGAGGTCATCCATGTATAGGAGGTGGGATATAACCCGACCCTCTCTCCGCAACCGATAGCCTAGCCCTGAATTCTCCAGTATTGTACTTAGAGGATTCAGTGCTAGACAGAACCACAGGGGACTCAGACTGTCGCCCTAAAATATACCCCTCTCGATTCTTATCGGTGCATCGTTTGTCTGGCAACATCCTGGATAGCGGAGAACCGTGTTCCATTGCCCCATACATGACCTCAAGAAAGTAGTTAGAGTTGTATCAACTTTATACAACTCTAGCACCCTCAGAAGCCATGTATGTGGAACAGAATCATAAGCCTTCTTATAATCTATCCAACATGTCGCCAGATTTTTACGGTTACGACGCACCTGTTGGCTGATGGCCATGTCAACTAGAAGGAGCTCTTTAGTGCCACGGGCGCCGCTCCTACATCCATTCTGAGAGATAGAGATGATCGAATTTTTTTCTAAATGTGCAGTGATTTTGACTCTCAGAATGGAAGTTAGGAGTTTATAGACCGTCGGTAAGCATGTAATAGGCCTATAATTTCTGGGGTCCGTAGCACGACCAGACTTATAGAGTAGGTGGGTTATTCCAGTTGTTAAGAAATTAGGAAGGGAACCCGAGTTTAGGCATGATTGGAATTGAGTTGCTAAACGAGCATGTGAGTTACGGAGCCACTTCAGCCAAAAGTTGTGCAGTCCTTCCGGTCCTGCTGACTTCCAGTTCGATAACGAACGGACTGCACTTGCAACATCTTCAGGTGAAATGATTATTGGCTCCATAATCTGTATCTTCGCACAAGCTCGTTCAACCTCTCTCATCCAACCACCTTCTGTATGTATGACTGGCGTCGACCAGATGCTACCCCAGAATGTATTCGTAGCGTCAGCATCTGGCCGAGTACCGTCATTTACACCTGACTCGGGTTGTTCCCATTTTCGATAAACCCACCGCTCATCCTTTTGGAAGATGCGATTCTGGTTATACCTATCTACGCGCTTTTTGTAGCGTCGTATCCGATTTGCCCATGCATAAATTTTCTGCTTCAGAAAGTCAATGCGCTCTGTGACACATGAAGCGTATTGTTGAGGACTAACGTTAGTCCCCAAAAATGCCCGTGTCACAAAGCGCATCACTCTCGGGCGGGTATTGCCTGATCTGAAGCAGATTAGCTTACCGGTGAGTGCCCTAGCCTCAGCAATACGACGTTCAATCCTGTACTGCCAGGCAGGCACAGCAGGCTTGGGTCGAGTGGCAGTTTCATTTACAATAAATTTTACTCCAGCTACTCGACATGCTGCGACGGCCGCACAGTACAAAATCGAATGTGTATCACTGAGGTCTTCGCTATTTTCTAAATACTCAGATAATAGCGTATCCAGGGCAATGACCAGTGCTATATTTCTTTTATGCATGGGCAAACGGGGTAAACGAGGTCTTTTACTTGGTATCATAGATCGATACTCCAGCATCGCATCCTCCAAAGTGCTCCTTAATCGTTCATTATACTGGGTACTTACGGATATAGTCTCACTTTCCACATCCTCATCGGTGTGACTGAGCTGTGGCGGGTTTACGGTCGCGGTTACGCCAGACACCACCGAAGGCACAGCATGCAGTGAAGTGGGGATAGTAAGACTATTCTGCACGTCAGAGTATAGCCTCTCAAGTACGGTACCATCCAACATGTTGCAACGTTGAATAGCCCGTACCTGGTCCGATAGTCGTTGCGCTGAAACGTTGACAGCGGGCTCAAGTTCCTGAAACAGAGACAGTAAACGAGTACGATACGCAGTGAGGTTGGTTCCCAGCTCTGTAGCCATATAATATGCCCGCATGACGCTTTCATTTATTGAAGAAGACCATTTCATGCGGCGCACATTACCACCGGCAGCGGGGGCCCTGTTCGAGGATGGTTGTCTTCGGGGTCCTAGGCACGTCGGTGGCCGGCCTCTCCCCGGCCGACGCACAGGTGTTGGCGATGTCGGCGGGGAGAAATACTCGTCGCTATTGTCGGAGCTCGACGCCTCAGCAGTTGTCGGTCTCGATGGAAGGGTCACCTGAGGCTGCGAGGCGGAGCTGCACGACGAGTCCGTGGGTGTTTGCTGTGCTGTTTGATTTAGTTGCTTTAGTTTCGTTCGTGTCAACATAATAATTTTATAGTTGTCTGTTGCTGTTTTGTAGTGTCTGAAATGACGTATGTCATAAATTTCTCTGCTTTTGGTTTTTTTTTAAAATGGAGCTATTGATCGAATGGATGGAATTCATTGTTAATAGTTTCATATATTTATTTATTTAGTTGCACAATATACAGATCATAGTGTTCATTTGTAATAAAATTAATTAATTTATTTGCAGAAAATCTGTTTAAGGAAAAATATTTTGACAGTTCGCGACCAGTGTTGCAACGTTTATTATTATTATTATTATTTTAAAATACTGTACAAAACATAACGTGAAGCCTAAAGTTGCCCTTAATTAACTTTCAAAATTGTTATTGTAACGCTAGAAGTGAGCCGTCAAGAGTAGTGAGATTGATACAATCCGTTAATACGAAAAGAAACCAGATTACATCAGCGCCAAAACTGACAGAAATTCATCTTTTTCTAACAAATCTCAGAAACATGTTTTTCCGATAGCCAGCCTTTTGGGTCATTTGATCTAAAGTGTGGACCTAAGTCGTAACGGAGCGCAGTCGATCTGCGCCGGCTTGAGCCCCAGTTTATGGGAACACGTGTAGCTATGTCGAAATTGCGAAAAGCTGAAAGAATCATTACTGTAAATATCGTTTGTTCGGCGGCCCCGAGCCTTCGGGTCGCCGTTCACTTATCAGTAGAGTAACAGAGATGAAGGGACGGTGATTTTATAGTAGTAAGTAGAGAAATATGTGAGATTTTTTTCATAGTAAATTTCAAATATCCATATGTATAACTAGGAATTCCGTGCAGGGTGCGACTGAAATAAATTGAGCTGAGCGAGCAGGACTTTTACTTGAAAATAAGACATCTTACTACGGTCGCGCGCTTAGCTAAAGCCGCGCGCTCGTGAAACTGTTTTTCGGTGATTATTCCTCAATGGTAGATCGGACATGAAACATCTCGCTTTAAAACACTACTCAGTGTCCACACTATCACCGTAGTAAATTTGGTCAAGATCGCGCAAGTAGTTACGGAAGAGTTAAGCCACCAACAAACGGCTATGCAATCAAATGTGATCATTCAATCAATCTGCAATCTTAACTCACCTTAATAAAACAAGTTTGTGTTGTATTCATTCTCGATCCTTAATCCTTATTGATCGAAGACGATAACGTTGCACATAATGATGTAATGTCTAAGGTTGTTGTATGAATTACATAAATTCGAGTAGATTCCGATTTTGACGGTTTGTTGTCATTCAGTTCAGTTCAGTTGTGCTACAGAAGCACAAAAAGTTCCCGAAACATATTGCTGAGTTGTTGACTTAGTATTTTAAATTTTATCTGATACATTTTTCCATAAAACACTTAACCGGTTGTAATTTTTAGGATTCCGTAGGCAAATGCCAAAAAACGGAACCGTTATAGAACCGTCATGTCTGTCTGCCTGTCTGTCCGTCCGTATATCACAGCCACTTTTTTCCGAAACTATAAGAACTATGCTGTTGAAACTTGGTAAGTAGATGATTAAGATTTTTACACAAAAATAGAAAAAAAAGACAATAAATTTTGGGGGACCCCATACTAGAAATTTTTTTTCGTCAAACCCATACGTATGATCTATGGATAAGTCTTCAAAAATAATTTTGAAGTTTCTAATATACTTTTTTTCCAAACTGAATAGTTTGCGCGAGAGACACTTCCAAAGTGGTAAAATGAGTGGCACTCCCCCCTCCCATGTAACTTCTAAAATAAAAGAATGATAAAACTAAAAAAATCACCACCGAAAATTGGTTTGAACGAGATCTAGTAAGTAGTTTTTTTAATACGTCGTAAACCGCAATTTACCTTTCATTTAATCACCTCTATAAAAATTAAAAAAAAAACAATATTATGTTACTTGCTACTACGGAACCCTTCATGGGCGAGTCCAACTCGCACTAGACCACTGTATTTTAAGAACTGCAGGTAGGCTTCTAGAGTTGAGTTGAGCACATATAGAGTTAAAATCATACGGATGTCTTAATCAACGCAATCACTGGCCTTTTTTTTTACGTGCGGAAATCCCTTCGGATACCCCCCGCCGGCGGCGGTTATGTCGTGCATGAACCGACTAAAACCGCACGGTGTCCTGCCCAAGTGTCCATTGCCGGACACCCCGGGTAAGCCCTCAAAAGGATAACCCCAGGGTTACCGGCGGACCTTGGCCGCCAGTGCGACCCCGTCCGGTGGGGTCGGGTTTTATCCCGCGTCGGTGAGTAGGCAGGCGTGTGTAGGACACACACGACACGCCTCCGAAGAGAACAGGCCTTTTTTTCTTTTTTTTTTTAACGTGCGGAAATCCCTTCGTATACCCCCCCGCCGGCCAGCGGGGGTGGTTACATAACCACCCCCGCTGGCCGGCGACACGACATCGTGTCTCGACTAAAACCGCACGGTGTCCTCCCCAAGTGTCCGTTGCCGGGCACCCCGGGTAAGCCCTCGAAAGGATAACCCCAATTAAAAAATACTCAGCGATAATATCATTCGTTCACACTTTTTTTAATAAATAATATCCTCCACTGTAGAATGCAATGACAGCATCTCCTCGCAAATGTCCTCTTACAACGATACTTTAAGTTTTCCTGCTTACGAAATCTCATCACATACACATCAAGACTACGTTATATGTTCCAAAAGACGTCAATGAAAGCGCGATTTCACGTCAATGGAAAAGCAACGCAGCGATAACATTCGAGGTTCTTGGCAATTTGAGGTTATTGCTGGCCTCTCGTCTCTCTCGCGTGGGCTGGCACTCAACGAGGTGTCACACTATGTACAAAATATACCTACATCGACATCTTGATATATATTTATTTATTTATTATTATTCTTTCAGGTTAACGAATGAGTGATGATGAATGAATGAATGAATAGCGGCGATAGCCCAGTGGTGTCCGTAACGGACTGCCGAGACGAGGTCTCGAGTTCGATCCCCAGTCGCCCCGGGCACACACCTCTGCCTTTTCGTAGTTATGTGTGTATTAAAAATGTTGTTACTAAGCGAGCGATAGCTCATGCCCGGTAGATGGCAATAGGCTCGCCCCCTATTACATTGGGACCTAAACATAACTGGCGAATCGTGGGTATGCAATACACCTCTGCCTACCCCTTCGGGGATACAGGCGTTAAGTTATGTTATGTTATGTAATGAATGAGTTGATAATGTGCAGTTACCGTCACGGTCACATTAACTCAATGTTTGATACTGGGGTCCCTTTAAAAAGAACATTATTTTGACTTGTTCTTTTTAGTATTAAACATATTTGCGCTTGTACATATACCATCATATACCCCGAATGGGTAGTATAGAGGAAAAATCAACGGGTGATATGTGAGTATTAATACTCACATTTTAACCGTTGATTTTTTGATGTCGTATAGCGGTGGCGAGCCGTCAATTTTGTACTTTTTCCCGAAGTTGAGCTGTGTTGCTACTGAAACAATTCGTAAACAGAATAATCAATCTGGAAACTGAGACCTCGTGTATACAGTAGCAGTCAGACTAGCTACAACTGCGCCACACAGACTATTTAAAACTGTTCAACGATGAAAGCCTCGTGTATTGAAAGTATTAAAGGTACATAAGTCAAATATTAAAAGTCAAAAGGATCGATATGACGTCTTAAAGAAAATATGTTTGCACTACCACCTTGACTGGCTCGGTGACATTTTAAGACGTGGAACATAAGCACCGAGAATGAAATGTTGATCTACTGCTCAGCCAGTCTAACTAAAATGAGCCAGCGTCGAAACTTTTTAATGGATTTCGATGAAATGAACCGTAAAACCTATAACTATAACGGCAACACGCGTTTTAACCATCGGTAGCTTAGTGCTTAAGGAGTCGGCCTTACGATCGAAATGTCCCGGGTTCAAATCCTAGCCATTACACTACAGATGTGAACCCATTCCTGACACAGCTGGAGCTGGAGCGGTTAGCGGGATTACTAATAATTTCGGTTACCAGTTGTTACTATTTACAAAAAAAATAATCGAATTTTACCCCAGTGTTTGTATTAATATTTTCAAATAAATAATTGATAGCCAAACACTTGACTGACGACGAGGTAGTGTTTTATAATTTCAGGCCACCTCCACGTTAATGGCAGCTCTTTGAGAGTACCTACCCAGTGAGCACAGCCCCTTACTTTTACAGTTTGGAAAATATCGACAAATGACGTTTGCACTTCAGCTCGAATAAGACTTGAAGACAGACGTTCTTTTACATTTTTTATGAACTTATATTTCTAGAGGAGAATTCATTTTTATTCTACTTTAGTTTGCAGATATTTACACAAAAGCTGTTGATATTAAACTGTTCTGGCGGTAGAAGTTTCGACTGCTACGTCAGAGATTATTTCGAGTAAGTTATTTTCATAAAACCAGCGCTAGGAACTAGTCTGTCACATGCTGAACCATGCTGAATATATGGGACATATTCAGCATGCCCGGGAGCTACATGCTTCTTGATGGCTCGGGTTCTTAATTAAGTTCTATTTTGTTTTTTTTCTTGTATGTGTACTCGTAGGCTTATGTAAGAATAAATTATTTTCACGTCACCACATTCCTTTTACGAATGAGCAACTTTATGCGTACCTTTTTTTTCTTTCGTGCGGGAATCCCTTCGGCCAGCGGGGGCGGTTATGTCTGGCTTGAACCGACTAAAACCGCACGACGTCTCGGGTCTTCAGACGCCGAAATACTTTTTTAAGAGCTAACTACACACGAGCCTTTGATAGTTAAACATATAGAAGAGTCTGTTTTATTAGTGTAATATTTCATTAGTGTAACTCAGCATATTTTATTAGTGTAAAAAACATTTTCATTATTAGTGTGTGTGTCGATGCGTGCATAGTAAGTGTGATCTGTGTCTGTCAGCGTCTGTATGAACAAATATTTATGTGAACTAAAACTGCCACTGCCTCAGTTAAAATATACTTACTTCCGTGTTTCATTCTCAGTGTTTCTTAGCTATACTTCGAGTAAATACGTCCAATCGGACATGTCCTTTAACTGAAATGATGATGAAAATACAGTGTCTTCACTTTGTATATGTTTAGCAGAAGTTACACAGTTTAAATATTTGAATTAAGATGAGCCTCGTTTTCAAGAAGGAAATGCAATGCGGCCGCACCACAATAGGATTAGGCTTGCGTTGAGTAATTGAGTACTTGCAAGCTAACGCCCTAAAACTGTGTGCAAAATCTCGCATTATTTTGTATTTGTTTCTACCTGCGAATTAGATAGCTTTTACTGAAACCAAAGTCACCACTGTTCAAAAAAACAGGTCAAGTGCGAGTCGGACTCGCCCATGAAGGGTTCCGTAGCAGCAAGTACAATTTTTATATGTGAGTTGATTGAATGAAAGGTAAATTGCGGTTTACGATTTATGACGTATTAAAAAAAACTACTTACTATAGATCTCGTTCAAATCAATTTTTGGTGGAAGTTTTCATGGTAATGTACATCATATATTTTTTTTAGTTTTATCATTCTCTTATTTTAGAAGTTACAGGGGACACATTTTACCACTTTGGTCTCTCGCGCAAACTATTCAGTTTAGAAAAAAAAATTATATTAGAAACCTCAATATCATTTTTAAAGACCTATCCATAGATGGAAACGTCTGGGTTTGATGAAAAAAAATATTGTTTTTTTTTCTGTTTTTGTGTAAAAATAAGAATGCGGGTCACAGAATACATCTATTTACTAAGTTTCAACAGCAAAGTTCTTATAGTTTCGGAGAAAAGTGGCTGTGACATACGGACGACATGACGAATCTATAAGGGTTCCGTTTTTTGCCATTTGGCAACGGAACCCTAAAAAGATGATTGCCATAAAATCTGTTGCAGTTAACTATTCAATAACAGTAGTCAGTGTTGTCCACTCATATATCACGCGCAAGTAACGAAGACGTAACTTTAATGACGTCGTCGTTGACGTGCGGGGCTTCGACGATTGTTCACCAAATTGCACTTTCAGGCTACGAACGGTTATTCTCAAGTTTTCCTCGCGCTGTTCTTTTCAAGTGATTCTGGTTGGTTATTATTTATGTTTCACGTCTCTTTATTGTAGTACAAAATGTATGTTTAACAAGAAATTACCATTTAAAGTTCAAAATACAATTTAGTGGGTAAGGCGTTTGAGAGGTTGTGCGTGACCGGTCATTACACTGCTCATATGGAACCATACGTATGTATACTCATTCCTTTTTCCATCAGGGGTAGGCAGCCCGCCGTCTGCTTCTGTCCTTGCATACTTTACGAGCTTCCTTTACTGTTTATTAAACCTTGTCATATGAATCCGCTCCTATAAATATCTTAGCTTTAGCTGTAGGTGTTATTGTCCTCATCATCATTATCCTCTGAGCCTCCTCTCAACTCAGTTGGGTCGGCTTTTCAACTACGAAGCAGATATTTTCTGTGAAGCGACTATCATCTGATCTCCGCAACTTATTGGCGATATCGAAATTCTGCAGTTAGACTATTTGTTGGAGTCTTTAGGGCTCCAACTCCCCGTAACGAGTGCCGTAGGTGTTTGTATGGCAACCTGGAATGACGCTTAACTTACTCTCCGAGGAACGGAGGGGTCTCAAGTGTCAGGACAATGGTCACCCATCCTAATACTGCCTCGGCTAGTGTTCCTTAACTTTGGAATGTGTTAACCTACTCGTCTCCCACTTAGCCACGAAACGCTGTAGGGATTTCTTTTATAATATTTCAATACCTACTCAATCTCTGAAAAGGGTTGTATAAATTTGATAAACGTCGAATTTTTTTTAGGGTTCCGCTGCCAAATGGCAAAAAACGGAATCCTTATAGATTCGTCATGTCCGTCTGTCTGTCCGTCCGTATGTCATAGCCACTTTTTTCCGAAACTATAAGAACTATGCTGTTGAAACTTTGTAAGTAGATGTATTCTGTGAACCGCATTAAGATGTTCACACAGAAATAGAAAAAAAACAGTAAATTTTGGGGGTTTGTTTTGAGTTTCAGTTCTAAGTATATATACTTAGAACTGAAACTCAAAATTTTTTTTTTCATCGAACCCAAACGTGTGGGTGGGTTATCTATGGATAGGTCTTCAAAAATTATATTGAGGTTTCTAATATCATTTTTTCTAAACTGAATAGTTTGCGCGAGAGACACTTCCAAAGTGTTAAAATGTGTCCCCCCCCCCCCCCTGTAACTTCTAAAATAAGAGAATGATAAAACTAAAAAAAATATATGATGTACATTACCATCTAAACTTCCACCGAAATTTGCTTTGAACGAGATCTAGTAAGTAGTTTTTTTAATACGTCATAATTCGTAAACCGCAATTTACCTTTCATTTAATCAACTGAAGTACAAAAATTAAAAAAACAAAACATTATTATATTACTTGCTGCTACGGAAGCCTTAATGGGCGAGTCCGACTCGTACTTGGTCGCTTTTTTATTACTCCAATGAACACATTTCTGTAATAATATAATTTTAATATTTCAAAGTTTTAAGAAAATTAAATCAAATTGAAAAAGGTTGTAAAAATTTCCATGTTTCAATGTAAATAAGGCTTCCTTATGAAAAGTCATAACTCTTGCGGTTGTTTAATTAAGACGCCATTGATTGAGGCGTGCTGACTGCCGCTGATGGTGAATAATGCATAAACTCGCGTCTGCCGACTGTTGTGTTATTTATGTGTTAAGTGAACGAGCCTAGATCTCTTCTTGAAGCTTTGTGAAGAGGCTTTTCTTCTCTCAGTGCTGATGTAATACGATGCAGCTTCCAGTTATTAGAATTATTAACGAGAATTTAATTTTAGATAAAGGCGTTCGAAGGAACTCATGCGCTATTTAATACTATTGATTCACTGATATAGCATCAGTTTTGGGTGCAGTTGTCGGAACTATGTCCTTAGAATCGTAGTAATCTTCGGGTACTTCTGCATGCTCCTCAGTGTGTAACTCCGTGAAGATAGGTAAGTCTACATCTTGTAATTCTGTACTTAGGTCTGCTGTACTAATATTTGTCTCTTTGTCACAACACAAAGTAACACAAAACAACTCGAGTTGTTGCTGGTATGTTTATAGTATTCGATACCGCAAATTCTCGCTCGAAATATGTATGAATCATTGTGCTTAAAATGTTAAGCTTGATAATAGCTTATAAGTACTTGTCTTGGTTTAGTTCGGAAAAAGCGAACATCCAGGACGGGACTTGACCCCGCGACCAGTCGCCCCAAGACGTATAATATATCGGAGCATTTCGAATATGTAGGAAGTGTCCAGATACCTCAGTCGGGCAGAGTATCCCCCTGTAAGGGACTGTTGATGGATGTTTACTTTGTCCAAACTAAATCTACAGGAAAAGTAAGCATACAAATTGCTTTGAAATTTCTTTTTTTTTTTTTTTTTTTTTTATATTTAGGACACGTCAATTTGACTTCACCTCGCCTGATGGTAAGCTGAAGGTAAAGTCTCAGGAAAGAGGGTCACCATTACATACATGTACCACGTTAATAATGGTGGCACTCAGCTTGACGGCCTCATCAGAAGAGGATTGTCGGCGCAGCACCGCGTGACACCCACCGGTCCCACTAGTGCTGCGACCACAATCCACCTGCCCGGCTATGCACTTGCTGACCCCTGAACACAATCAAACCGAAATTGGATTACTATGGAGGGTTTTTCGCAATCGTGCACGGTGGTACCTACCCGGCCGAATTTTGTGACAAATTTGTGTCATCAAATTTCTACCATTGAAGTACTTGTATTGTTGAGCACAAATTTTATGAATGTATCATTGATATTGAATGATGTATGCTCCACTCCATCCCGGGCGAGTGCCGGAGCAGGACCGGAGCGGCCGCGTTTTTGCCGGCCTGTCCAAACGATGATGGATGTCCCTCGCGGCCAATCCCTTTGTCTTATCTGAGCCTTTATGTGTGATTGGTTGCGCGGCTCCCGCTTTTGTTTATGGCCCACATTGCGTACTGGCGCGGAATAAATCCTGTCCTTATCCCGTGTCTATATAAATCCCGCGGTGTAAAAACGGTCCTTTTACTAGCTTGACGCGTGCTGTTTATAAAGTAGTTGTTAAATTTTATATTTTTGGCGTTACATGTTTCTGAAACACTG
Organism: Cybosia mesomella; assembly: GCA_946251805.1. NCBI lineage: Eukaryota > Metazoa > Arthropoda > Insecta > Lepidoptera > Erebidae > Cybosia > Cybosia mesomella. The sequence continues at coordinate 554,782 of OX276396.1, forward strand.
AGTACCTTCTCAATTTATAAATTCAGTAGGTAATCAGGTTTCAGAATTTGCTATTCTGAAACAATGCGTACTAAATATTCACAAAAATTATAAGAAGCACTGACATGAGTTTTTGAACAATAATTTTAAATATGTACACACAGTCGCGGCCCTTCTCATAGCGCTAGGTGAACGTGACATTTCTCCACTCACTAGGATCCTGACATACGCCTTTCAACTTTTAAATAGTGAAGTAAAAAAAAAGAAATACTGGATACATAGGGTTGAAACAATTAGCAGTTAGATAATGTTGGAAAAAGAGAACATCTAGGACGGGACTTAATTCCGCGACCAGTCCCTTACAGGGGGAATGTTCTGACCAACTGAGCCACCTAGACGTCCTAGATTTTCTCTTTTTCCGATCTAAATGTAAAGTATAGCATACTAATTGCTTAAAAATCTAATTGAATTAGATAATGTTGACTATAATCTATTCTTGTACTTAATTTCAGCCAGATCCATTAGAGCGTGATTGAGTAACAACCATCGAAACAAACAAACAACTTCACAAAACTTCACAGTTGTAAAATTGGTAGGATAGAATAATATTGTACTAGGTCTGCAAGGCGAATCGCTGCTTGCAATGTTGAGCTGAGTGAGACATCGTGAATCTGATTTTGAAAATTATAAACAGTGATCATTCCTCCGTGGCAAGTCCGATTTTGAAAATTCTTTTTGAAAGTCACAACTCTGGACATGCTTTCTGAGCGTGTAAAGTTTGGTCACAGTGTCTCGAGCGGTTATTATGTAATTCCATCTGAATTTTTTTTAACGGGAATCATTCCTCTGTACATTAATTTTTTCAATATATATCCATAAACCTTCCTCTGATTGACCTCTTTAATCATGCCAAATTTGGTTCTGATTGAATTAGTAGTTTAGGAGGAGACCTGTGACAAAGAAAATCCTGAAGTCTGGTATGAGGAGCTTTCGCTCGACTTCGTCTCACTCAGCTCAATTAGAAGGATTATCCCGAAGCGTTACGCAGAAGTGTACTAACATCGAAGGCGAACCTTTTACCAACGACTATGCAGATTTTTCTGTATCCAGACTGTAACTGAGAATTTCCCAACAGTAAAGCCCGATCAACGCTTTACCCCGTCCAAGGGTCCTCATGCACAGCAATATTACTCGCCACTGACACATCGATACTAAGTTTCATGTTTTGTCAAAGTCTTAAAAAGTCAGTTATTCCGATAAAAAATAGTATGACTTCGGTGGCTAAACTGTGAGCCAGGGCGGGCGGCTTCAGTCGCGCGTCGCGTTCCGCCGGGGGAGTACGCTCCGGCCTCCGCGCGTCTTGCGTACTGTAGCACGATACTCACGGAAAAGTTACGAGACGTATGAAGTTCTACCAGATTTGATGATCAATCCATAGATTGCTTTCAGATTTTTATTGGTAAGTAAAATACTAGGTCTAATATTATTTATAGATCAAATATCTATGCTTCTAATCTATCATTATAGTGTTAGTCATGTATTTTTATTAAGGTAATTAGTTAACACCCGGTATGGATTACGGAGAATCTAATTTTTTGCCCGGCGACCGCACGGCGAATCCATGGAGTGCTGAGAATCGGATCTCCAAGCTCCGCGAGCGTATTACTGAACTTACTAAACTTTCATCATAATCGTATGATGGAATATAAATGCATAAGAGATAAACAAAAAATCTTTATTCTTTTAAACCGATTTTGATGCGAACTTTTAGAAATGTAATTGTTACATTCTGGAAAAGGTTTTAGTATTTATTTAACCGACTTAAGTCGGTTCTATTGTTTCATAAAAATTATTATTAATACAACTTTTTTAATTTCTCTTTAATACTTGATAACATAGAAGCACAGTTTGGCAGAACCGTAGATCTTGATTGGACAAATTACGACGGTATCTCGGTACAAATCTGAACCATAGGAAAGTACCAGGAGGTAGGAGGTACCAGTTTGAAAGGCTCCAAAAGTTATCTTATTATTTCCCTGTGCTAAGCAAGGCTGTGTTTAACTGCCTGCCTTGTAAGCAAATGAGCCGCTTAATAATAAGTGGATGTCGAAGCCTATGAATACTTGCACCATCAGATGTCATGAACGCGTTGCGGATCAGTCCCCTTCCCGAAGAGTTCAGGTCACACAATATAATTGGACTGTATTATTTTGTAAGTAAGAGCTATAAGGATATAATTTATTCAATATACAACAGTACAACATTTCCCTGTTGAAAATATTCTGGTGGCTCTCTTCACCAAGAAATATAACATGCGGCTGCTTTGGTTACTATTTGAGCTAAAGCGTAGTACCTTACTATTCTTTACCTTCAGTCGTTACGAATCTTTACTATTTTTCACCCGGGTAATCACTTGATAGCATGACCAACCGAAGAATCTACACTACCAGCTGCAGAGCTTACATTTCCAATTGATGATACTAAACTACTACACATACTACACTAAATGACTGAACCTACATAAGCACCATGTACCTTTTTTTTTCGTGCGAAAATCCCCCGGATACCCCCCCCCGCCGGCCAGCGGGGGCGGTTATGTCGGGCTTGAACCGACTCACGCCGTCTCAGGTATACAGACACCGGGGTGTAAGGTTGCCCATAGAGCAGATCCCGACTGACCCTGGGCCATCTCCGATTTCAAGATGTCCCCCTCGGGTTTGGGAACCAAGGTGTCCCCGTCTTGCCCCGGTTTGGAGGAGGGGTGCTAGTCACCCTGCCGTCCTGGCCTGCTTCTACTGAAGTGACAGGTGGCCTCACTTGCCACCCCCAGGCCATGGAGGACGGAGGTCGTTAAGCGACCTCCGGCGTCTGATTTGCCTGCGACCTCCGGCGCCTGATTCGCCTGCGACGCGCGGCGATCATGTTACGGGCTCGGCGGGCCGGGAGAGTTCAAAATCTCTCCCGGGCGCTCTCCACCATCTCCTTCGCGAGCATTACATGCTCGCAGAAGGAGGTGGCGGCGGCCCACGCGCTCGCAAATCACCATGTACCTACTTACCACGTACACAAACGCCTCAAGGGTTCAACTGAATGCTATTGATTGAATGGAAAACTTTAAATTAAACTTCAGAAGTAGTAAGGGGGTCCAATTAGTTTTAGTAATATCTTTAGGAAAGCCTATGAACAATTTTGATGATTTTTTTTTTCTTTCTTCTTTTTTCTTTCTATTTTACCCTTTGAGACAGACTGAAACTAATTTTGGATACGCTTGCATAGCATTATGGTAGCCGAAATAATATATTCTAATTGAAGCATACCATGTGTTAGTCACTAGGCGATACGACTATAACGATGTTCATTAACTTTTAGAAGTACTTATTCTTGTATGCAGCTGGTAATAAACTATAGTTTAACCAAACTAGAAATTGTTTATAACCGTAATAAAACTTTGAGTCGTCTGTAGAAAGCAAGATTAATACTCCACATCCGGGATATCAAAACGAGCTTAGTACTAGTCATATATTACATGAATCAGAACCATCAAAATTATTTTCAGCACCCATCCCATATTCCACATTTCCGTGTTATCGTAGGCTTGGGCCACCACCATAAAACATAACAGGGCCCGTGTTTTATTCACATAAATCTCGTGCGCCTGACGGACGAATAAAAGATGGAACATCAACAAAGTTCGAGGGTTAATCGTCAAGGACCTTGTGTGGAGCTCCCAGGGGTTATTTTTGAAAGCGCTGTCCGCACAGATAACGGCCTACAGCTGGAACTTAGTCTGTTATTGCGTAACTTTTCCCATTGTAACGTGTCACCGGCGAACACCCCCGCGCGCTCGTCCCCCCTTGCCGGCTGTTTCCCGCGGCATATCAGCCTGCTGTCGGCGGAGGTAATTAGTCGTTCAGAGGTAACAGGACTCACTGTTTTACTTTCAACTAAGTCAATTAAGAAAAAATGGCTTATCACCTCCCGGGCTCTCTGTCAAATTAAGTTTTGCGTGACTGACTTTGTTTTTTGAGGAGTACGTTTTTGTCTTTCATAATACTATCGTTATGAGAATTAATTAAAGTGATATAACTACGTGAAAAAGGCCGCGGTAGCCTAGTGGTATGGGTAATGGAATGCTGAGACGAGGTCTCGGGTTCGATCCCAGGTTTTACCATAGCACACACCAATGACTTTTCGATGCTTTTCGAAGTTATGTGTGTATTTATCGCAGGTTTATAAGTGCCCGGTTAATGGCAATAGGCTCGCCACCTATTACATTGGGACCTAAACATAAACTGGCGAAATGTGGGTGCTAGCACCTCTGCCTACTCCTTCGGGGTTATAGGCGTGAGTTTATGTTATATTTATAACTACTTAATATTTAAAAAAAAAACAGGAATTTGATTTTATTGGTTCGAAAAATTTCAGCCTCACGCTTAGTATTGACGTTAAGTGGTGGTGTTGTGAATAGTGAGTCTCAAAATCCTTGCATTTCATCTTCTCTTTTTTCCCATTCTTCTGATATCCCCTCTGCCGGTAGTAATGCGTGTGTGCCAGAGAAGTCACTTGTATTGTTGCAAGCCTTAAAAGTTGGTAGCCGCTTACCATAAATTTCGCTCTGTTGTTACCTTAGCAGTCTATACATACAATTAAAGAAAATTGAAGTGTCTGTTTGTAACGTTAAAATAACAGCTTTTCAATGAATGCATATCCTGTCTCTCTATCTGTTTGAATTAGGTTCTAGAACGGCTAGGCCAATTTTGGCGGGACGTTCACTTGAAGATAGCTAAAATTATAAGGCGTAACATATCCTACTTTTATTTTAGGAAATATATTAATTAGAGTTCCGCGTAATAAAATTAAAACCCATATCTAAGTCCACGCTGGCGAAGACATATTTGTTTAGTTGGTGTCTTTAAACTTTGTGTATTGTAACAACATTATAAATCTGTCCAAAGGTTTTAATCCAAAGTATGTAAGTATGTTGCTGGATGCGGCAAGCTGAAGACAGGGCGCTATGGCGCTCATTAGGGGAGACCTATGTCCAGCAGTGGACTAGCAAAGGTTGATGATGATGATGTAAATACGCAGAAGATAATCAGTGAAATAATAACTGGTGTGGAATGAAGATCATTCCATAAAAGTCAAGCAGATTTAAACAGGAATCTATATCAAACAACAAAAAGTATCCTCATTATTAATTTGTAATTGAATTAGGAAAGACAGATATTAATCCACCAGATGCCCCGGCATTTATTTTAAGAGAGTCAAAACACAACAGGATCCTCATTAAATTAGACCACTCCCTCTGGGGAAATACATTGACGAAACAGAATAACGTAAATAGCCATAAATTGCTTTTCAACGGTGAAAAACGTCTCTAAAGATCCCTAACAGTGTATTACATTGCCATTTTAACCGACTTCAAAAAAGGAGGAGGTTCTCAATTCGACTGTATTTTTAGGGTTTCATTGCCAAATGGCAAAAACGGAACCCTAATAGATTCGTCGTGTCTTTTTGTCTGTCGGTCCGTTTGTCACAGCCACTTGTTTCCGAAACTATAAGAACTATGTTGTTGAAACTTGGTAAATAGATGTATTCTGTGAACCGCATTGCAATTTTCACACAAAATTAGAAAAAAAAAACAATAAATTTTGTCCCCATACTTAGAACTAAAACTTAATTTTTTTTTCATCAAACCTATACGTGTGGGGTATTTATGGATAGGTCTTCAAAAATAATATTGAGGTTTCTAATATAATTTTCCTCTAAACTGAATAGTTTGCGCGAGAGACACTTCCAAAGTGGTAAAATGTGTCCCCCCCCCCCGCCCTTGTAACTTCTAAAATAAGAGAATGATAAAACAAAAAAAAAATATGATGTACATTACCATGTAAACTTCCAACGAAAATTGGTTTGAACGAGATCTAGCAAGTATTTTTTTTTATTACGTCATCGTCGTAATCGTAAACCGCGATTTACCTTTCATTCAATCAACTCAATTATAAAATTAAAAAAAAAAACATTATTATGTTACTTGCTACTACGGAACCCCTAATGGGCGAGTCCGACTCGCACTTGGCCGCTTTTTTAATGTTTGTTACCTCAGACCTTTGAGTGGGTGAACCCATTTTGATGATTTTTTATTTATTTGAAAGCTGGTGCTTCTCGTGTGGTCCCATTTCTGACATAGTCCAGTTCTGACAATATCATGTATGAAAAAAACATATAAGTCTTAAATTTGCATAAAGTATGTGCATGGCAAACGGACGAATAACTCAATATCACGCCAACCAATTTCGAAAATGATCCTTCGATGATTCCTTTTTTTATTAGAGAGTCAAAAAAACGAAAAACGAAAAATAACTGAATTAGAGTCGGTGCTAAGCCCGAAACACAACGTAAAAATTCAATGTCATTCGAGGCACCGACTTCCAGACAGCAACTAACAGAAAAGTCTAACGCGTATTTTAGTCTTTAGAATTCAATATGTAATTCAGTTATTTCTCGTTTATCAGTGTCTATTTGTCGTGGTGACTCGACTGAGATGGTAGTGGGTACTGGTCTACTGGGTCACACGCTTTTATCATCAGATAATATCATGATACACATTACGATAACTTTAGTGTTGTCTGCGATTTACACACTTTCTATGTGATCAGTTAGCTGCTTCTCAATTGTTATTTACGACCGTAATTGGAAAACAACTTTGTCAACCCTCGACAGCTCAATACTGGATTCGACAAACAATAGCTCTCAAAATGCGTACCCAGACTTACAACAGTCGTTCAATACAACAATAGTAAAAATCCTTCATCGAACTGAACGCACTCCGCGCTTCGAGCACTTTATATCCGATAAACGCAACATAATTATGCGAAGCGCTTTAGCGCTTTCATCCACTTCCGTATCAATTGTTATACTCTCAATTGTGCAAATAAAATACTTAACTGAAGGGCGTGACGGCGAGACTCATGAAAATGTATTCTAAACGTGCCTATCGATTTTGATGCGATCATAATTAATTTATGCTGGCTGAAGTATCATATCGATAAGTCGTTTATGTCGGCATTTCAATTTAAAAAATATTTTAGTATTATTTTTTTTTTTTATATATTTTGGACACGTCAATTTGACTTCACCTCGCCTGATAGTAAGCTGAAGGTAAAGTCTCAGGAAAGAGGGTAACTATTACATACACGTACCATGTTAACAATGGTGGCACTCAGCTTGACGGCCTCATCTGAGGAGGATTGTCGTCGCAGCACTACGGGACACCCACCGGTCCCACCAGTGCTGCGACCACAACCCCCCTGCCCGGCTATGCACTTGCTGACTCCTGAACGCAATCAAACCGAAATTAGATTACTATGGAGGGTTTTTCGCAATCGTGCACGGTGGTACCTAACCGGCCGAATTTTGTGACAAATTTGTGTCATCAAATTTCTACCACCAGTATGTACCCACCAATATGATTTTACCAAATATTTTATAGTTTTTAAAATCTAAAAATACTGGACTTCGAAATTGTCACTTCACGATACTTCCTCAGCGAACGTGCTGAGAAAAACTTAACTCTTTTATTTAAATAATTACTGAGAAGGAATGCGATTTTATTCATTCAACATAAGCAGCACCTTATTGCCGGATAGCAGCGGGTGTAGGTACGACTCGTAGAACTATATCGGCACTCGCGGTTGAAGCACAGACCGCTAATGGAGCCACACTAATACAGCCTCCCGATTAAGGCACAAGCGAACAGCGTAAGGTATATTTCTTTCCTGGTGTAGTTTAATCGCTTAATTTCTTTCTACTTTTGAAGAGGAAATTGGGCATAACAGAATTTTCCTACTCGAATGTGAAGCTTCATGACTGAGCAAAACTTAAAAAATAAAAAGCGGCCAAGTGCGAGTCGAACTCGCCCATTAAGGGTTCCGTAGCAGGACCTCCAAAATATATTGTTTTTTTTTTCTACTTTTGTGTGAAAATCTTAATGCGGTTCCCAGAATACATCTACTTATCAAGTTTCAACAGCATAGTTCTTATAGTTTCGGAAAAAAGTGGCTGTGACATACGGACGGACAGATAGACAGACATGACGAATCTATAAGGGTTCCGTTTTTGCCATTTGGCAACGGAACCCTAAAAACGTGGTTTATCAATACTACTTTAGAATTATGTGTCTGGTGATGAGCCCTCCTTGGGAGAGTGGTTAGGGAATAATTCGTGTGATACTTGTACTGTTGCAAACGTTAACAGCCAAAGCATCGATAACCGCTTAACCGCAGCCAACCGTATCTTCTGACTTATCAACATAAAAATATTTTTGTAAGCCGTTTCTTTATACTTAACTTTCAGTTATAAATGTCAATAAGATTTCTCCTCCATTATTTAGGACAGTGTTGAAAAAGTCGGCCAACTCTCTTGGCTTACAGCCGACTATAACTCAGGTCGGCGAAAGCTGTTAGTGTGTAGAGGCTGAGAGTTACTCCCAGATGCGCCGTCCCCGCACTCCGAGCCTCGTTCTTAGCGCCCAAATATTTTACCCGCCTAGATAGTTAATTGGATTTTGTAGTGTGGTCTTCTAGGGTAGATAGAACATTACAAATTTGTTTTTTACACGATTTTTAAGCCTACCGTACGAGTAGGCTTAAAAAGGTTTTGTGGTAATTCTGCGGATTGAAATACAATCTTTGTATTGCGAAAGCGGGCTGTGCGGGCAATTAATAATTTGACCCAAGAGAACATCGAATTGCAGTGTCACAATGTTTTCGAAAATCTTTCATGAGTTCGAAAAAACATTTAAATTTTTTTAAAATATTATTATGTGACATTCATAATATTAATACTATATATCTTGTAGTTAGTCACAGTCGATTCTACAAGATCAGTAATTCCTTCCAGGGTAACTGTATACGCTTCTACAACAAGCTCCCACATGAAATTAAGGACTACTTCTTAATAAACTTAAAAGTCTAATCAAAACTAACTGTACAAAAAGGTTATTATAAAATTCAAGAATATTTAGAAGTTAAATAAGCTTGAATGTGTACTGTTTGCTCACTATGCTACCAAAAAAAAAAACACTGTAATTAGATTAAGTAAACATGTTTGTAAATAGATGAAAAAACAGCCCGCGGAGTTTCTTGCCGGAGTCTTCTCAGGATAAGGCCGCGTTTCGAACCGTAGTTTATAAGTTCCGTTTCAATCGTCTGTATAGAATGAATGAATTTTAACTTTGACTTTGTACTTTCTCTAAATAGTCCGATAAGTTACGATCTGTAACAGTACCTACCAGGAGTACATAAGATACTCGTGTAGCGTGCAAGTTATTTCCCAAGTAATATTTTGCGAGAAAAGTATCACAAATATTGTACGTAATGTGTCGATCATACACAGTTACGACTCATGCGATCTTAATAATTTCGCTCTTCAGTTCGGTGTGCTGTGTGCGGATGATTGTCATACTCCCCTGGTACCTCCCTTCTACACAGTGGGAGGGTGGCCCCCCTTTAGGTCTGTACCAAATCACACAATTAACCTTGCTGGCAGAAGTTATTCGAATGTTGAATATATTATAAAGTTGGACTATAAATATAATTTTATTCAATCATTTGTTTAGGTTTGGAGTTATTTCGTTCTCCTTTCTTTGCTATACACGATGGTCAAAAAGGAGTGTAATTTGTTCAGGGTTCATTTACATAATATATGTGAGTTTCTGTATTCTACCATAGCGTTTAAAAAACCAGAACAGTTTTAGAATACCCATATTACTATCCATCTTAGTTTGGTTATACACTGATAGATATACACTGTGTTATATACATATAACATAACATAAACTCACGCCTATATCCCCGAAGGGGTAGGCACAGGTGCTAGCACCCACATTTCGCCAGTTTATGTTTTTAGATCCCAATGTAATAGGTGGCGAGCCTATGGGTTATATGTCAACTCGCCAAGCTGAAAACTTGACCATCGGCGAGTACCGGGCACTTATAAACCTGCGATAAATACACACATTACTTCGAAAAGCATCGAAAAGTCATTGGTGTGTGCCATGGTAAAACCTGGGATCAAACCCGAGACCTCGTCTCAGCAGTCCTTTACCCATACCACTAGGCTACCGCACAGTTCCGTATATAGTTCAGTACCGTATATACATATATAATTATGTATGTATATTACACAACATAATATATATGCCCATGCATTCTCCTCATGCCTTCCTTCTGTCAACCCGGCATGATGCAGTCAGAGGTAACAGCCTCTGCTTCTGTCCTTAAACACCTGACGAACTTCTTCTACCTTTCACGGCCCATCGGTTTCGATTGCTTCTTATTGGTATTTTTTTTACTGCATAATATATTCTAGAATATTAATTCATTGTACGAATATTGTAGTGTAGTGTCAACCTAAAGCCTATAAATTACGTTACTGTTTTAATACTTTTAACCCATCGACCGTCTACAGAAACGATGACGTAACCATGAAATCCCCAACACCAGTGACACATAACACGCCAGTTGGCAGTGTTCCCTCGGGACTTCGGCTGCGGTCGCCGAAAGACCGCTTCTGATCGGTTTCACACGTGCGGAGCCGACACGCCGCGCGCCGGGACATGAACGCACATGTACGCGATCGCTTAGTTGAGATGATTTATCGCACGCACTGCTCTAACTGCGGGAGACTGTTACGGCAAACTCTTGTGTTTATAAAACTTTAGTAATTTGAAATGCAATGTTTCCGTGTCATTTATGAGCGCAGATTGTTGCTTACCCGACGGCGGTGAAGCCAAAAATAGGGGTTATTGTTTGACCTGTATGTATTTGTATATGCCTATCCATTCATATGTTTACCTTGTAATTAGTTAACGAATTAACTGATTTGTTTATTATCCACTTGAACGTCTGTGGATAGCATGGTATCCAAAAAAAATATTGCGTCTTACGTCCTGGATACTACAGTGTCCAGAGCAACAAGTTTAGAAAACCGACATCTACTTTATAAATTACGTACTACATTGACGTTTGCATTGATTTAGAATGCTTGCTAATGAAATAGAGCAACTTATAACCACTAGATGTCAGTGTAAGAGGTTCGATTGTTGAGAAAAAAAAATCAAAGTCAGTTGACTTGACGTCTTGTGCGTACTGTGAGTGAAGTGTTTTTGTGCCAGTGATTATGTCGTAATTAAAGCAGTTTTATTACATCTTTCTTCAATTATTATACATCGAAATGAACTTTGAGACTTACTCTTTACAATTATGTTGAATTAATATAGCTTTAAGTGCTAAATTTAGTATAATTTTAACTTCAAAATATTGTTGTCATAGAAAGAAATGGTATGTTCTATGGCGTCGAATGATTTTGGCGTTATTTACATATATATGTTGTTCTTTTTAAGGAAATATGGATTGAACTATGTATATAATTTATTCATAAGTCTTTTTAGAAATAATTTAATAGATATACATTTAATTTGATTAAAGATTCCCAAATAATATCAATGTGTTCTTCGAGACGCCGTGATAAGATTACGCGGAATAGGTGCTTTGTTTTGGTTTATATTACTGTTTAGAGTTAATTAAATATAATCATACTTATATGAAAAGAAAGATTAATAAGTCTAGTTTTTCGTAAACATACTCTATTGGTAAAGTAGTCAGTATTTTTTGCCTACGATTAAGATTTATAATTATTTTTCTTCTTTTTTATGCTGAACCTCATTTTCTACCCTGTTTTATGTAAATCAGGATAACAGCACAAGGTTAAATAGAATATTAATACAATCTACGTTCTTAGACCTATATTACAGTATTTTTTTCTTTAATTTAGGTATGTTATAGTAGGAGTTACATAGCTTTTTGTAATGAATAGGACGCGCGGCATGCGCGGCGATCACAATCACGAATAGTTGGACGTAAGACAGTAATGTTTATCGCGCGCGCCGGACGTTCAAGTGGTTATGATTACGATATTCTTTCAATTTTACGTTCCAGCGTTATTTGATGTTTACAGAAATAAAATGAATTGTGTTATTATTGTTACTGGTTTGAAATGTATTTTCTTTTCTTTTCTTTTTATGGATGATAGGCTCACGTTTGACCTCTATCTCACCTGGTCGTAAGTGACGATGTGGTCTACGATGGATCACGTTTGCCTAGAAGGAATCTATTCACTCGAGACTTAAAGATTCCGAGGTTATAGCTTTCCGGAAACACAGACTCAGGCAGGCAATTCCACTCCTTAGCTGTACGCATAATAAATATGTCGCCGAAACGTTTCGTGCGTTTTCGAAGTAAATAAGTAAGTAAAATCGCATAATGTTAGTATCGCACATTTTAATAATAAGTTCGACATATTCAACTCTAGTGTAGCATCGGTCAGGAGGTTGCTTAGTCTGGAATTCTTACAACAATTAATTGCATTTATTGTGATAGAAAAAAAGAATACTTTCACACACTTTATTCACCTATCATTTAAGTACTATAAAATAGTGTCATAAAGGCCACATTGTATACTCAGTCTGAAGTATATAAGTGAGGACCTATAATTGGCTGTATGTCACTAAATTTAAAACATAAACATACATAAACATAAACTCACGCCTATATCCCCGAAGGGGTAGGCAGAGGTGCCAGCACCCACATTTCGCCAGTTTATGTTTAGGTCCCAATGTAATAGGTGGCGAGCCTATTGCCATTAACCGGGCACTTATAAGCCAGCGATAAACACACACATAACTTCGAAAAGCATCGAAAAGTCATTGGTGTGTGCCATGGTAAAACCTGGGATCGAACCCGAGACCTCGTCTCAGCACTCCATTACCCATAGCACTAGGCTACCGCGGCTTTAGCAATTTAATTTTTTTATAATTTTGATATGGCTGTTGGTCCTCCGAATAAATAAATAACAATATCCAAATTTTAATGGAGAAAATGGTTGGAATGCACCACCAGCTTGGGACCCAGTCAGTCACTTAATTATTTCCAAGACAAATTAAAATAGAACAAGACTTCATGATCCGTAATAGTCACACCAACAATTCAGCATAGTTCGGGTACTTGGAGATAACTTACACTTCTAACTATAAGACAACCACCATCTTCAGTCTCCCCGTAACCATGGCTGCTGAAAAGGCGGTACACATCGGGTTTACTGTATATTATAAACTAACATAAAAAATATCGATAAAATACTTTAATAATAATAATTTACTGGTGGTATAAATTTGATGACATAAATTTGTCACAAAATTCGGCCGGGTAGGTACCACCGTGCACGATTGCGAAAAACCCTCCATAGTAATCCAATTTCGGTTTGATTGCGTTCAGGGGTCAGCAAGTGCATAGCCGGGCAGGGGGGTTGTGGTCGCAGCACTAGTGGGACCGATGGGTGTCACGCGGTGCTGCGACAATAATCCTCTTCTGATGAGGCCGTCAAGCTGAGTGCCACCATTGTTAACATGGTACGTGTATGTAATGGTGACCCTCTTTCATGAGACTTTACCTTCAGCTTACCATCAGGCGAGGTGAAGTCAAATTGACGTGTCCTAAATACAAAAAAAAAACCTTAAAAATACTTTTAATTCAATAAGAATCCATCATTAGGCTTTTTGCTAGGATACGGCTTTAATATAAAAAGCACTCAAGAGGATATAACCGGCATGCAGCGCGCTTGGTACGAAATGGAAATCAGTTTTTTTTTTGGTTCATAAGTAATTAAATTAAAATAAGTTAAGTTTTGTAGACAGAATGACGACAATAGTTTATATTGTTAATCAATTCGCTATTCAGTAACGTACTTTAAAAATAATATCTAAATCAAAAATTTGTATTTTAAATATAGAAAAGGACTTTAATAAAGGCCTTAATGAAGAAACAAGGGCGCAGATAACATATAGGTTGAACAACTTAAACCTATTTTTCCAACACCTATCTGTATTTAAATATATAATAAAAATAAAAAGTATCAACTCTGCGTACTGTAGTGTTCGGACCTCGTCCCACACACTACGGTTCGTTTACCTGGCCATCATGTGTCAGAGTTTAAATAAAACTATTGTACCGTTTAGATAATTTGAATTAGGAACGATATAAAACAATCGCTGCCTGGACATTCGGGATCTGAACGGGCCTGGTGGAGCCGTTCCGATTGAAGCTGAGAAAAGTATCCTGGGAAAAACCCCGCTTTAAGCCCTATCCTTGGGCCGAGTCCGCGATATACGTCCCAGTTCGCTATTTAAAGTTAAAACAACCGCGTAAAGTCCCTAATAATATAAGAAGGAAGTGCAAGTGGTTAATAAATAAATAATATATTATCCTATTTGATCGTTGTAATTTCATCACTTCACACACGCGTGGTACCCACCCCCCCTGGGTACCACAGCTGTTGGAGGATGATAAAACCGTGAGTAAGGCTTCAAGGTGCACATCGTTAAATATTATAAACACAAATAATATGTTATTTAATTATAAAGCAATAAATGAAACCATTGATTATTTCCCTAATCGTAGTTTTAATAATGAAATATTTAAGTCTGAAGAATCCAAGCAATTAATCGATGGGGACATCCCAGCGAACAAAAGGAGTCGTTTGGTGCAAGCAGTACAAGACTGCGAGAATGGAGTCACGTCCGACAACGGTAGCACGGGCGGATGCGGATTGTCAGATGATATTCCTGTACATACAGCTCCGTACAGGTCAGCTACGGAACGATCAGACTTGGTGAAGGATCCAATACAAGATGTGGATTTCGACGTCGTACATCGTTCCGGCAAGAGCAATATTGTTGCTGATTACCCAAGTCGTTATCCTTTAAAGATAGAGGTTGACGATATAAACACACCAGTGTCGGATGATATAGAGATGCATAACATCAGCACCGATACAGTGGTAGTAAAACAGTGCGCAGATCTTTTTTGTAGATCACTAAGGAATGGCTTAACAAATAATGATGCAACAAACTACAAAGGATTTTTATTAAAGAAAAATGTTGTGCTGCCGAGAGAACTACTGAAGACAACTCTCGAGGAACTACATGATCATCCATGGTCCGGAGGTCACTTCGGAATCGCGAAGACGTTGTCGAGGTTCCGCAATGGGTTTTTCGTGCCCAAAGCTGTAAACATGGTGACATTTGCATATAATGCCACGAAGCATACATCTACAGGTATGTCTCCACACATGTTGTTGTTCGCACGAGAGCCGATTCTGCAATCAAACTTCGAAGTAAATCAAGAGTCTACGAACGAGTCATATGCGTCCAGACATGCACGTGCAAATTATCTCGTGCAACGCAGCAAAGGTGAATATAAGAAACGCACAAAGGAGGCAGAAAGCTTACTACGACAAGAAGGTGAAATTCGTGGTATACCGACCAGGTCAGCTGGTTCTGATATACAGTCCAAGACGTATTTCGGGAAGGAGTAAGAAACTTTGTAAGCCGTACAAAGGGCCGTTTATTATTATCAGGAGAATTTCAAACACCAACTATGTCGTGGGGAAAATGAATAACTCATCATGGCAAGATATTGTACATACCTATTTTCTAAAACCATTTGTCAATAGAAGATGCGTTATTTAAGTAAAATATGTGTAAATGTCATTATATTTATTTGACGTTGAATGTCGTGTGGACATGATTATTTTTTTTTGTATTTTATGTGTGATACTAATAAAGAGGCTAGATAAATAAAGGTTGAATATTTTATTAATTGTTATGTGCAATGATAGTTCAAAGGTAATTATCGATGGTTTCATATAACTTTATTGACGTTTTAAAGTTCAATTTCAAACAGATCTATGTGCAAGTTGGATCCTATGATTGTTTCTTTTACAGATGCCTATCTGCGTGACCATAACTCTTATTTAAGATATGTTGTATAATAGGAGATAATGTATTGTGTGTAACATTTTATTCATAATATGCGTTCTCTGTTTATTTCATATTGCTGCGCTGCTGAAGATAAATAGATTTGTTTTGTTATATTCGGGATGTTATAGCGTAGGAGTTAGGCAATTATTTTTTTTGTCTGATATTAAGAGTTGTGATCTGAGCTTTGTAAGAGAGTCAAATCGTTTTGGACTTGAGCGCCGACGATGGTTGAAAGTTAGTTTTCAATCAGACTCTTCTTTATAGAGTGAGTTCTTTCTCTTTGATGTTGATTTAAAAAATAATTTAGTAATGTGTAGGCGACATAAATAATTTTATTTCATCTTTCGATTTTAGTTAGGTAGGTCTTAAAAGTACTGTGCTACTAAGTCCCTTCAGGGCAAACATTAAAATGTGTCGTCAAATGACATCAAACTTTTCTTTGATGAGGCTAATTGTGGCCAGGCTTCTTTTAACCTGGGTATTTGCCTGGCCAAGAATGAAGAAATTTTTCTTTGTTCGTGTTTTTCAGTATTTATTACAGTTTAATTGCTATAATTTGAGATTCTACTATCGTTTACTAATTATTACAAAGATTGCTTCGTTATTCCCATTGTAAGGGACAATTCGCATAATTTTTTTTTTTCCTGTCCCAGATTTAGTTTATCTAGGGTTCGATGTAACTGTCACATGGCCTTGGGCGTAGCTGATGTAGTGTTCGGACCTCGTCCCACACACTGCGGTTCGTTTACCTGGCCATCATGTGTCAGAGTTTAAATAAAACTATTGTACCGTTTAGATAATTTGAATTAGGAACGATATAAAACAATCGCTGCCTGGACATTCGGGATCTGAACGGGCCTGGTGGAGCCGTTCCGATTGAAGCTGAGAAAAGTATCCTGGGAAAAACCCCGCTTTAAGCCCTATCCTTGGGCCGAGTCCGCGATATACGTCCCAGTTCGCTATTTAAAGTTAAAACAACCGCGTAAAGTCCCTAATAATATAAGTAGGAAGTGCAAGTGGTTAATAAATAAATAATATATTATCCTATTTGATCGTTGTAATTTCATCACTTCACACACGCGTGGTACCCACCCCCCCTGGGTACCACAGTACCTATGGGGGGGTATCCGAAGGGATTTCCGCACGAAAAAAAAAAAGGTATATGCCGCCTGTGAATTATAAGTTACGTGTTTCATTTCATTATACTCGTAATAACGCTTAGGCAGGTACATACTACTGTACCTACTTGTATATTATTTTCTACGAACATTCTCCTCTAACACCTAAAATGTTTGGCCTTATTAAATATTCTTTGTGAGCAGTTTACTCACGGCGCAGCTGCCGCCTGCCTATCACGCTGATACGGACTCTTCTGATTACGAAAATGAACCTCACCTTAGGTAATAGGTAAATGGGGGTACCGAGCCTAACATTTTGCGGCCGACTTTCTGCACGAACTTCAAAGGATAAAAATTGATTATGCCAAATAATAACTTGATGTCTTTACTTATTACCGGGTATTAATGTCGTATTTAAAGTTTACACACAAGCCTCTTCGTTATTTCTAACACCATCTGTTGACTTTTGACTGGAATCACCTCTGATGCTTTGTTAACAGCGTCTCATGTGTACTATTATTATAAGCAATACTATTATAAAATTGTTAATTAGTTGTGTCTGTACATTGGAGAATTTAAAACAAGTTGAATTCCTGAGACGAGCTCAGCCGAATACAAGGGATTTTCTTTTATTTTATCTTTTACATTTTTTTTTGTTTTTTTTATCTTGCAATGGTTCACCCCAGCACAAATCTATTACCGAAAACAGCAACTAGATAGCTCATCTCCTTCATACCCAAAACCGTGACAGAAAATTGGCAACGACGACGTCGACGACAACTCGATAGCAATAGGGCTTTTCTAAAGAAAATCCCTAAAAATCTTGGGTTTTGTTAAATAAATGATTCTGAAAACAAAAACGTTTTTTTTTTTAATTCTTGTCTATTTGTTTTGTTGTCACTTTGTTTGTTTGTTCGCGATGGACGCAAAAACTATTGAACGGATTTTGCTCCGGTATTTTGTATTAGAAAGGTCTTGCTCAGACTTAAAACGTGCCGTATGTTTGATTGCAATTGGTTAAGTAGAATCGAAGATATGACCAAAAAACGATAACCGACATTCGCGCGGGCGGAGCCGCGGGTATCCGATAAGTATTTTTTCGTTTTTAGTATTTGTTATTATAGCTGCAACAAAAATACATCATCTGTGAAAATTTCAACTATCTAGCTATCACGGTTCATGAGATACAGCCTGGTGACAGACGGACGGACGGCAGCGGAGTCATACTAATAGAGTCTCGTTTTACGTAACCCTAAAAAATGAACTATTATAAACCAATATAATATTAAAAAAATACATTCCTTTGAATTGGATTATGATAACCTTTCGACGTTTTGAAATAATTCGTTTAGTACCGTGTTTTAATTTTTTAGGGTTCCGTTGCCAAATGGCAAAAAACGGAACCCTTATAGATTCGTCATGTCTGTCTGTCTGTCCAGCCTAATGTCACAGCCACTTTTTTCCGAAACTATAAGAACTATGCTGTTGAAACTTGGTAAGTAGATGTATTCTGTGAACCACATTAAGATTTTCACACAAAAATAGAAAAAAAAAAAATTTTGGTGGCTCCCCATACTTAAAACGGAAACTCAAATTTTTTTTTTCATGTAACCCATACGTGTATAGGTATTTATGGATAGGTCTTCAAAAATGATATTGAGGTTTCTAATATAATTTTTATCTAAACTGAATAGTTTGCGCGAGAGATACTTCCAAAATGGTAAAATGTGTGTGTGTGTGTGCGTGTGTGTGTGTGTGTGTGTGTGTCCCTGTATCTTCTAAAATAAGAGAATGATAAAACTAAAAAAAATATATGATGTACATTACCATGTAAACTTCCACAGAAAATTGGTTTGAACAAGATCTAGTAAGTAGTTTTTTTTAATACGTCATACATCGTAAAACGCAATTTACCTTTCATTCAGTCAACTCGAATGTAAAATTAAAAAAAAGCATTATTATGTTACTAACTGCTACGGAACCCTTCATGGGCGAGTCCGACTCGCACTTGGCCGCTTTTTTTTGCGGGCTTTCATATTTCCGTATTTTGCGGTTCGGGTCGTTTCATGGCGGGGTTTAGGCCGAATGATCTGTCACGTGCCGGCCGTCTTCGGGCCCGATTACGGGATAAGTGCGCTTCATGCGTGGAGCAATTTTATGGTACCAATTACTCGAAATTTCGGTCAACGATTGCGGATGTACGTTTTAAGGTAGGTCTACTGAGCCTATCGACTTCGCCTACTGAGAGCGTGGCCTTATTTGGAGGGATAAAATCATGTCAGTATTTTCGTACACTGATGTTTAAAATCCGGAGGTGGTTCGTATTCACTGCGGCGGGTGGTACAAAGCGTTCTAGATATTAGACAGGCAGCTGTACATAAGCAGGAGTTGACTGTCGGGGTGGAGGGCAGTTTGTATGCAAATGGTGAATGATTGGCGTTGGCGGTGACATCGTGCGCGGCCTTGTGCCGAGGCGCACCACGTTTTATTGCAGGCTCGCAAGACGCTGCCGACAATTCAACATTTTGCTTCGCTGACTACGTGGGCCTGATTGGCTGTAATGTATTCGTAAAAAGTATCGACTTTGTTATTTTTGGGAAAATACTGTTGAAAAAAGGATACTTTAGCGTTTATAAAACGCCAAGTAGAAGAAGGTTACAGTTAATTCCGAGCCTTTTCCCAACTCATATAAATCTTGAGGGCTTTCACGGCCGGCTGCTGAATCCGGGCTGTTTGACCGTTGTTCATAGGAAACTTGTATTCTAAACGTTTCGTCGATCACTGCGGTCGACATCTTCAGTGGTACAGGTCCGGGCACCGACGAGTGCGTAGAACGGCGGTGACTTCTCTGCGACTGAGAAGATCATCAGTTGTTTGGAACACAAGTTTCCTATGGATCACGGCCAAACAGCCCGGAAGCAGTATATTCTTTTCCCAACTCAGTTGGAATCAGCTTTCAGTCTAAATACGAAGCGGGCGTTCTTCGATATTTCCCGGGAAGCGACTTCCATCTGACCTCCACAACCTACTGGCAACATCCAAGTTCTGTGGTTAGACCGCGCTGTTGGGCTTAGGGCTCCAACTGCCCGTAACGAATGATGTTCGTTTGGCAACCGGGACCGACGGCAATGTCTTAAGAATGGTCACCCATCCTAAGGCTGACTTACATAGTATTGCTTGCTAGCCACCAGATTTTAAGTATCTTATGTAATGAAGCCTATCAGTATATGCACCTTAAGGGCCTACATAAAAATTTAAAAAAAATCGTTTTCTTTCCAATCATAATTAATGTCATATATCTTCGGTCCTGGGTTCGAATCCTGGCCATTACACTACCGAGGTGAACCCTCTCCTAACACAAGCAATTAAGGTTAGCGGGAGGGTTTAGAGGGAATATTAGTAATTTCGGTTACTAATATTCTTCATAGAAAAAAAAATCTATCTACATCATCAAAAGTATCTACGTATAGGTCAACAAACTATCAAAAGTTCGAAATTTAAAACAACAGAGCTTAGAGACTTTGTATTAAACAGAAGTGTGGAGCGCTATAGTGCTATAACTGTCATTATTTCAACAAAGAAGCTGTTGCTCACATTAAAACTTCTGCCACAGTATGCTAATAGCACTTGAGCGCTTAAAGAGTGCCCAGAGCTCACCTTGGAGCAGTTTTCAGCTTCTTCGGCCCAGGTGCACATCGCGGGCAACTTTGAACAACAAACATTAGCACGGTATTTATACGTTGGCTAATTGCAGCAGATTTGTTTATTTATGAACTCTCGATACTGGTCTAATGTTTGTCTATTGAAGCTGTAAGCATCTGAAACTCTCGGAAGTTTTTGTAATTCTGATGAAAACATCAAAGATCGTGAAAAAGTGGAACATAACATATTCCCTAACACACACATCAATTAAATATTTAAACATGTTAACAAAATAAAAAAAAAAGTATAGTTATTACTTTTCTCTTCAGAATGTCTTCATACTTGTGACTGAATGATAGGGAAGTTCATTGAAATGATTTGGTAAATTTATATTTCTAAGAACACTACAAATTGATCACAAATAATAGTGAGTACATACATTCTTACTAGGACTACACAAGTTATAATTTTAATGTTATAAATAATATTATTTTTATAATCTTGTTAATTAAGGATTTTGAATTATACCTAACTACCGCGCATTCAATGTACGTGTACTCACATTGTAATGACTGGCCGGCATATTGTTGGATACAATACATTACATTCAATTCATTGCGTACGATTGAAACATATTGCGGGGCAGGCGCCGAGCAGCCTTACTACGGGGCGTGGCTCGTCTTAATTAAAATGGCTAATGAGCGGCGGCCGGCGGCCGTCGGTTGCTGGCTGGACCCACGCAATCACTATTACAACCCTCTTCCCCCAAGAAATGTTTAAGTCAAACCCACTTTAGTATTCTACGGAAACTTGTGGACGTCTCCTGCAGAGTTCGGTTAACTTTTTTTGGCCATACCTCTGGTTCTACTTAACCAATTGCAATAAAAAATACGGTGAATTTAAATTTGACCATTTTAAGATTAATACCGTATCAAAATCCGTTCAGTAGTTTTTGCGTCCATATTGAACAAACAGACAAGTATTCCAAAAAAAAATTGTATTCAGAATCGTTGATTTACTTTACCAAGTATTACCCAAGTGTTTTTTTTTAATATCTCCAATCTATATAACAAATCTAACTCACAATTTCATAAAAGTACAGACTGTAGGTACATTGTGGCATATTATTATGAACTTCGTTCAAAGTAAGCCAATATAAATAATAAAATGCACAAAAAAGTTGCTTATAAATATTTTGTGGTCGTGACACTCGTGACAATCTTTTGGAGCTTAATTCAAGAATAAATAATTCATAAGAATGTGTTTTTTGCGAAACATAACAGGGAGCAGCGTGTTTTATGAGAGGTTGCCTCCATCACGTTTTAACTCGTTAGTGCGTGAAGCGTTAAATTTTAAAACCGGCTGTTTTTATTCAAAATGTTCTTCCTTGTTGAACCCGTGGCATAAGTGAGCGCTTATTTTTAGTATGACTCTGAGATCTTGTATTCGATTCTCAGGTCAAGCAGAGTAAATTCTCAATAGCAGTTCGGTATCTGATAAAATCCGATAAACGGGAAAAGCTTCACTCGCTGTTACTCTATGATCAAATTATATCTGCTAAAAAAACTAGACAGTAAAAAATATTAAAATAAATAAAATTTAAATTAAAGTAATTTACTGTTGCAAAATGGTCACAGTTACAATCATTACATTTTTTTCAAGAAAATGAATATTAATTCCCAAGCTAGGCTAGTGCCTGTATATTGGAGGCAGTGAATTTCAGACCGTGGACATTGATATGTTAAATATACATAAGGATTTTGCTGTACAGCTGGCTTATAGTTGTTTCGAAGTGTAGTAAGTACTATTAATAGTTATTTAGTATATTACTGGTATGTGGTTGTGTGTGTATGGTGCATGTTGCAGGGGAGCGTGTAGTTGATGATGGATTATTATGATAGGATTTTTATGCCAGGCATGTGAGTAAGTCCTCTGTTTTGTGGTAGTCAAGTTGTTGTAGCCAATCCATAATTTTCTTCGGAATTGTTTTGACCTAATATTTTTAAGCTTTTATGTGCTATATTTTACATTTTGGTGCTTAAGCTGTTGAATTGGATTCGGGCGAAAGAGGTTTTACAGGCTGCTTTGGGACATACAGGCTTCAGACTGCATTGTTTTGGGTCATGTGACGGTACTGATGGGTGGTGCACCCACCCATCAGTACCGTATAAGTTGTTTTAGCTAGATTTAAAGTTAGTAAGTTATCGTTCAACCAGTCGATGATTTTAGTCATAGAGTATTCGACTCTTTCCATCACCAAGTGCCAGTTGGGAACTGATATAAGGACTGCAGTGTCGTCTACGTAAGTGTAAATTTTTGTGTGTGGTAGAGACATCGTGCAGAGTTCGTTAATTGATTTGGAAGAGGGTTGGACTTAAAATACTTCCTTGTGGGACACCGTAGAATACTGTTTCCTCGCCGCTTAGATAGGTTCCTATTTTCAAAGTTTGTTTTCTGGAGGAGAGGTAATCTTTGAAAATAGTATATAATATAATGGGTGGTAAACCACGTATCCCCATTTTTTCTAGTTTGCCAAGAAGGATGGGAATAAAAACTGTCGAACGCTTTCGAGAGATCTAGGAAGATACATAGATTTCGCTCTTACGTCTAGGTTATTGACTATAGCACTTATCAAGTCTTGGAGAGCGCCTTGTGTAGAAATACCCTAGCGGAAATCATATTGGATTTTCGCTAAAATTTTATATTTGTTAATGTATTGCATCAGTGAATTGTTAACTATTTTCTCTAGTATTTTGCTTAGTGCAGATAGTACCACATAATTGCTGACACAGTCTCTATCCCAACTCTTATAAATTAGGTGTACGATGGCTTTTTTGAAGGAGGAAGGAAATACTCCGGTATTTATGGCTCGGTTATGGATATGGGTGGGTGGAACAATGACCTGTTGAGATTGCCTAAGTGTTTGCGAAGAAATGGCGTCCCATCCCACCGTAGTCTGGGCGAAGCTGGAGTATAATAGTTTATATTTCAGATTCTGACACTTCTAATAGGGCTATAGAATTTAGTGGACTGGAGGTATTAGGCGAGGGTTAGAGGTGATTATTCCATTGGCCAGAATTTTTCCAACACTTGCAAAGTATATTGGAATCATGATTGATTTAATGTCTACATTATACTGCCCTCTTTAGATTTATTTACAGATATAAAGGCTCATTGCAGCATGCAATTGATAGTAAACCAGTCTAATCAAACAGTGAATAGACGAAACATTGAATCATATTTTGTTTGTATTGTTGCAGGAGAACGGGCAGGCGGTGCCGGTACTGGTAGTAGTCGCACTCTCGGGGGTCAAAGTATGCGATCCCGACGACCAGGTAAGTGCATATCGAAGAATCTATAACTATATTATAAATCTGAAAAGTTTGTTTGTTTGTTTGAACGTGCTAATCTCAGGAACTTCTGATTGGAATTGAAAAAACATTTTTGTGTTGAATAGCCCATTTATCAAGGAAGGTTATGGATTCACGTTACTATTTGAGAGTGGAGCACTAATCTTAAATGACAATAAATCGAGCAAATTTCCATACATTATTGTAAATCTAATAAATTACGGGCATACATGGATTAAATGGCTGCCACGGGGGATCGAAGTATTCCACGAGCGAAGCCGCGGGGCACAGCTAGTATCATATTATTAGACACAAAGATATGAAGAGATAACTTAAAGCTATTTGCTTATTAAATCCATCACCATCAGAGACCATCACGCTTTGTAACAGGGATGATATTAGCAGTGATCAGATTAGGTATTGCAATTTTGCGGGATTTGATGACGACATCATAATAAGTACATGCCAAACCAGTTCTTGTCACTAACACAAGTACAACTACAAAAATTCCAAATTCCTGCGATGTCTCCGTACTAATACAATTATGGTTGATGCAAACTTTTTGAACAAACGTCTAAATTAACCGGTCAATCAAAATCCAATAAAAAGGACTGGTCAATCAGGACAGGTCAAAGGACGCGAGCCCTTAGAGCCAGTGATTAGTTTATTATACGGTGGATAAGCGCGAATCAAGTGACTCACAACGAAAGAGTTTAAAAAAATACTTTATTTCAACAGCAAGACAGCTAATACAGTAATTACTTAATTAATATAAAATATTAATCTTATATACTATCTTATTGTTAATTCTGCACTTTTATGGATTGACGCATGTCCTAAATAGATAGTGCAGAGCTTGTCATCGAATGTTCTCGAAGCTAACGTTATTACTTGCTGACAAAGCTAATATTAGTAGTTTGGGATTCCTTAACTCGCGCCTCCGCCGTCGCGCCCTGCGCTTACCACCAGAGAGACCTACGCAGCAGAGCATGCTTGCCGGTCACTGTGTACAAGCTGTGTTGTGTTGTGTCGGCAGAGCGTGCGCATGCACGTGGCGCTGCGCCGCATCTCGTACGCCACGTGTGAGGCGGCGCGCGCGCTGTTCGCGCTGGTGGCGCGGGAGCCGCGCTCCGAGCCGCCGCACCACACGTGCCACGCCTTCCACACCGACACGCCCCGCCAGGTCAGTCGCTACTGCACCCCAGGTACCGTGAACCACGCTATGACTAAACCTCCTTAGAACGCGTACTCCATCTTATGTGAAAGCTGCCGGTAACGATATGGATCTGGCCTATTGATATTAAAAAGAAAACCATCAACTGGACCTATTAGTACCTTCGTACCTTTTAATGATATCCTACTCGGTTGGGTTGATACTAAAGTCATAATTCATCTAAAAACTATCATTAAAAGGTTGAAGAGCTTAGATATAATCACTAGAAAGCCTAACCAACGGCATTAGTTTATTCACAACGATTCTAGTTCCGAAAGCTATTTTCCAGCTCTTTGAAGCACTCAACATGTATCTAACAGAACACGTTCGAAAAATATCGAAGCGTAAATATTGGAGTTCTTATACATGGTCATTTATTTATATAGACGTCAATCTTACGTGTAGGCTTGTTACTTCTGATAAGGAAAAGGGAACAAAAAATATATAACGTCATATGAATCGGGCAGTATTATTGCTGGCTTCTTTAAAATGAGAGGTTTTATATTTTTGTGGATTTTATTATTTCTGAATATTTATTGCGGGATAATGTACTGTAAACTTTTGTTCTTGCCACTTACTGTGGATCTCAGTGCAAGAAATAAGCTGTTTGCTGTTTGTTTTTTAAGCATCCCAGTCGCAGAACTCGTAGAAGCGGTGGAAATGCACTTAGTCTTGCGGCACAACTTTATCGTACAGACGGAGCCCCGCTGTCGCAGAAACTTGATCTACACAAGCACTATTTAAAGAATATGTGGTTTGAAACACTGTAAAGCTCGTGTTATAGATGTGTCTATAGTAACTTTGAGATCAATAATTTCTTGTAAATTATGCTAATGAATTAGCCCAAAAAAGTAATTTTGATTTTAATCATTTCTTTCACAAAAGGAAAGCTGGCAAACAATACATAGTAGTGGCGAAACATTCAAACTAAGATAGGGATGAGATTGGACTTGCAATGTTTACGTGTAGGGTGAAGTTTAATAAAGATCAAAATCTTGGAAGCTAAATTAGAACCGCCTTTTTTATCCTGCGGAGTTGATATTTTCGATATTGGCTCATTCTGGATGACATCACATTTTTATGCAAATAAAGAAACTCTTCAGTGGTCATCCGTACAGAAACGAAATTTTGTATACACAATTAAAAAACTGGTTTTTGAAAATGTTAACGACAAACAGTAAACTATTTCACAATTATTGAGTTTGTTTTAGTATGGTTTAAAAAAAGACGTCCATTTACTTAAAATAATATATATTTAGTTGTTCCCTTTCATTTGTCACAATTTTTTTCATTAGCTTAACCACTGTTGTCATTTTGTAATAAAGTAGAATACTTTTGTAGAGAGATTTTATTGGAGGACTGTTTTATTCAGTTTTGTTTCATTAAGTTTATGTTAGAAATCTAGTAAAGTTTCTCTTGCTTCAAAGTATTTAAGTTACTGTTATTTATCTAAATGAAACAGAAAGCTTTTCTAGAAAGCTAAAGAAAATAAATATCATGTAAAAAAGAACAAATTAAAAAAAGCAGCGATCGAGATTTTTTTTAAACATAATTATGTTGTTTTAATAGAATTATAAGCCCAGGCTCCGATCTCCAACTCCTCCTGTTCTCTTGAAGATCAACAACATAATATTACGTGCCTACTCAACCAAAATAAAAACAGGTGCGCATAACCCTGTTTCTCGTTCATTTGCAAAACTCGTATAAAATTAACACACCACATGCTGAACGCTCATTAGTTACCTGTTGATTGTTATCGATCATCTTCAGCTAATGAACGTACAGTGTTTAGTGTGTTAACTTGACACGACTTTGACATACGTACGAGAAACGGGGGGGCTTGCTCTCGTCGTACATTTATACGTAGGAGTAGGTAGGTATTATTTGTCTCATATTACCAAAAATAATAGTCGTGTTAGTGTCAAATAAATTGTTTTGTTGAATATACTTACTAAAGACCACAGCATGAAACGGGTTGATACACTCCTCACGACTGGTGTAATGGCGTCAAATCAATCAACAACTCTGATACTTTTAAGTTCACTGAATTTAGAGTTCACTAATTTTATTTATGAAACACTATATTCTGTAACATAATCGACATTTGATGACTTTTTATTTTACACTTATTTGATATCCTCTACTTAAAGATTATGAGTGTTAAAATTTTTAGAATATTTAGATCCACCATTATTATCTTTGATCATTGTATAGTTTATGTTCTCGATATGCCTTTTAGGGATCTTTTAATAGTTTTGTGTACTATATACTGCATAAACATGTAGATATAAAGCTGTCATAAAATCTACTGGATTATATTTAATTTCCCGAGTGAGCTGTAAGAAAGTACTAAACTTAATGTTGGCTATCAAATTGACGTACGTCTACACTACTTTCAAGAGCAAACAGAATGACGGTAGGAAGCTCAATATATTTAACATTATTTTGAATGTCAGTATCCCACTGTATATTTACGACTTGCCTTGATACGAATAATATATTTTTGTCGTGATTTAATCAGGTTGTTAAATTCGAGTATTGTACAATAAATTACTTTACCGTTTCACACGTTAAACATTTAACAAAAATAACCGAGTGGGACCGTCAATACTTTACTCTTCTTATTTTCAACGTATAACCCTCGAGATCGTTTTAAGATGTCGTAAGTCTTCGTTTTTGTAAACGGATTAACGTCGTCAATGTGTATGCATTTTGAAAGCAATCGATTTTCTTTGAGACACGTCACTGTAAATTGTCAGCTTGGTTTAATCCTATAGACGCTACTCATCAATCAGCCAGATACATGGCTTGACTTATTTTGAGCAATGTGCTGAAACATAGCGATGCGCAAGAGCAGCGCAGCCGGCACGCTCTGCGCATAACTCCGCGCGCGACCTTGCGTCAAGCTACCACACGCGCAACGCGCAGTCGTTAAGTAGCATCGCATTCCTCACGATCACGACCGGCTCCTAAATAGTAAGTAAACATTGCGGTTCCACTTCACTGACGTCCACTATCATCTTCTATTTTTCTGACAGTTGACCCATTCATCTGTCGTGATTATAATGGAAGGAAAAAAGCTCTTGATGAATTACCTACCATTATGCTATGTAAACTTCGTCCCGATTCAAATGAACGATCTGGTGATTGGTCGGCAAATGAATAACTATTACCATTGAATGTGGATTGTTCGTTCCGACTCGATCGATGGCAGTCGAGGGACCATTAAATTATCATTAGGGATTTCTGTTTTGCTAGGGTCATCAACCGTTCGTCCGGCTTGCAGAAAAGTTCGACGCCTTGTAAAATTAAAAAGAAAAAGAGCAATATACGACACAGGTGCGCGGGCGCTCGCGTTTCCCATTGTGCCTGCGCCACTTACCGTGAAGGCTTTAGTTGAGCTGAGAACGAGTTTGTAAGCATCGTGCGGAGCCCGGCTGCTCCAGCGCGCTCAGCTCCAAGCCACCTCGGTCGGATCAGTCGCGCGAGAGCCGCAGGGATGTGCGCACGCTGCTCTTTGGCGTCAAATATTAGAGTGTCGCGTGTGATTCGGTGACGTCCTCGTGTGATTGATTGTTTGATCTCGACATGTCTGTGGTGTTACGTGCCGTGTAGTGAGGTGTGATTGACCTGTACATCTACGAGTATATTCTTCGAACCTAATCGTGGGAGCTTTTCTCTGGTATGTAACTATGTGCTTTTGTATACGACTCGTGTATAGCCGAGAGAAATTCTTGTATATTGTCTGATAAATAAGCTTTTACTTTGACTTGCAATGACTCTGTTGAAGGCGTATCATTGTTAGTTATATTACTTGCTTGTTTGCAAAACCTCAGTGCTATATTTATCTAGGGTGTTTTTTCCTGTCTAAAGTAAAAAGTGCTACAATGGCGTGATGGGTGGTCTGTGTTCACTCAAATCACTGCCGGCAACACTGTCTACCTGATCTTTTAATTACAACCTCCTTTGTGTCCAGTCAACGTTTTGTTTCGCATCTATTGTGCACTATCCTTTTGTTTCCCCTCTCTGTTTACAATTTGAATACAAATCATTATACTGACAACTATTATTTTCATTTATAACCGTTGCTTGTCGAACGTTTTATACAAATTACGTGATTGAGAAAAAAACAAGCGTTTCATATTTTACGCAACGTTCAATAATCGTATGTAATACCTAGTTAAGTAAATTTAAATTGACCAACAAACTTTAACCAATTGTTTCCCAAAGTTTTACTGTTAAATTTCAGTTATAGGTAACTAGCTGTCTCCTACGGTTTTGCCTGTGACGTACTTCGATACCCTGTGGCACCTATTTAACCCATACATACCTTTTTTTTTTCGTGCGGAAATCCCTTCGGATACCCCCCCCCCCGCCCGCCAGCGGGGGCGGTTATGTCGGGCTTGAACCGACTGAAACCACTGCCGACTAAAACCCATACATGCCTGTAATTTATTAGTTTTACAATAGTGTATGGAAATTTCCCGATTTGTTGACATATATAATTACTACTCCACACCCCTGGATAGTAGTATGGTGACAAATAGGCTATCCAATACAAAAAATTATGTTTCAATTCAAACCAGTAGTTCTTGCGATTAGCGTGTTCAACGAAACAAACTGCAGCTTTATAATATTAGTATAGATTTGCGGAAACGGTGCGCGGCATTAACCGTCAAACGCAACATCGCCATCGGTTATATTTATTGTTTTGGAGGGCCGTGGGTTCGAAACCGCCGTGGTCGTATATTTATTGTTTTTACGACACGTCGCGCGCATACCGCCAACGTGCCGCACCGTATGCTTAGAACAACATCATGGTTCTTCAACACGACTATGTTTACTGGTCCTCGTTTGTTACCACTATTGTTTTGACACCTTTGTGATACTCTTGTCAATATTATCGGTTTCTTTAATTCAATTAATAACATGATGATGTATGTGTAATAATGACCAAGAATCTAAACATATATTGGATGCTTCATGATTATCTGGGTGGGTGTGAAATACACCTCTACTTACCCCTCGGGGATACAGGCGTGAAGTTATGTTATGTTTCATCACTATTTTTTACAAAATTCTATTAGTAGTTCTCATAGGTAGCAAAATATGGCTTTTTTTTGCTATAGGATCTTTTAATTACCTACTCATAAAATTGTAAACCGGTTCAGGAACTCCGGTAGTTCTTAATTACCCAATTCGAAATAAAGGAAACATTTAATATTATTTCTAGCTTCAACACATAATGACTAAAGCTTCAAAGTGTTCACATCCTGTCTAACAGCGACAGATTTACACCCATCGACACTTGTCACTGGCTTTCGACATTTATTTATATTATCTGGGCTCTTAATATCTGACTAGTTTTGAGAGCGATAATCTCAAACTACCATAACTGTATGAGTGAAAATGTATCAGTTAAGTTATGAATTTTGCTGGTTACAGTACTCACATATATTTCCTGTAAACTTAAATAAAATACGTTGCATTACTAAACATAATTTTTTTTATTAAGAAATTGTTCCCATAACATAACATAAACTCACGCCTATATCCCCGAAGGGGTAGGCAGAGGTGCTAGCACCCACATTTCGCCAGTTTATGTTTAGGTCCCAATGTAATAGGTGGCGAGCCTATTGCCATTAACCGGGCACTTATAAACCTGCGATAAATACACACATAACTTCGAAAAGTATCGAAAAGTCATTGGTGTGTGCCATGGTAAAACCTGGGATCGAACCCGAGACCTCGTCTCAGCAGTCCATTACCCATACCACTAGGCTTCCCTTTTATAGATAATGCTATTTATTGTATAATTATTTTAATTGATATCATTATTAGCAGCTTCATCAATAAAATATTATAGGGATTTGACGTTTCCGAATAATTTTGACATAACATAACATAAACATAACATAAACTCACGCCTATATCCCCGAAGGGGTAGGCAGAGGTGCTAGCACCCACCCACATTTCGCCAGTTTATGTTTAGGTCCCAATGTAATAGGTGGCGAGTCTATTGCCATTAACCGGGCACTTATGAGCCCGGTTAATACATAATTAAATTAAATAGATATCGAAACACAGTAACAAATTATCAGAATATGTATGTAAGACACTCACATGTTATATGATCTTGCGTTCGGCAGTTAATTAAGCGGTTAATATGGCGTAACATGATAGCCCCAAAAACCTCTAAATTCTGGGAACCCTTTCGTTCCAGTACAGATTGGCGATCGATTTCAATTTAAATTAACAATTTAACTTATTGCATTCCTAAGAAACAAAGATTTATGAAACTCTAAGTTTCATAAATCCTTGTTTCTTGCATTTTATTGCACACACACACAACTTCACACCTGTATCCCTGAAGGGGTAGGCAGAGGTGTATTACACACCCACGATTCGCCAGTTATGTTAAAGTCCCAATGTAATAGGGGGCGAGCCTATTGCCATCTACCGGGCACATTATTAAGCAAGCGATAATTATCATTTTTGTTAATGCACACATAACTAAAAAAGTCAGAGGTGTGTGCCCGGGGCGACTAGGGATCGAACTTGAGACCTCGTCTCAGCAGTCCGTTACGTACGCCACTGGGCTATCGCCGCTTAATTGCCGCTTAATTGTAGTAAGTTCATAATAAACAAGCTTTAAATACCTATATTCATACTCATTTACGCAATAATGAATATAAGTAACACCTGCAGTAATTATTGAACATTTTGATTTTATAATTAATCCATTTGGACACTTTGGACAGCTTGTAGAATGGAAATAAAATTATTCTATTGCGATTTATTTGATGTCAGTAGAATATACTGCTTCCGGGCTATTTGGCTGTGGTCCATATGGAAATTGTGTTCCAAAGGTTTCGTCGATCACTGCGGTCGACATCTTCAGTGGTACAGGTCCAGACGTGAAAGCCTAAAGATTTATATTTGATGTTATTTTGTTACTTACACTGGAACCGACGCTTCGGTTGCTTTTCAGCAGCCATGGTCACGGGTTGACAATAACATCAAATAAATCATCAATAACAAAACAGTTTTCTTTCTATGTGTGATCTAATAGCACATAATTAGCACAATTTAAATTTTTCCACCTACTACATTATTATTATTATAAATAAAATAAATAATATATATACTGGTGGTAGAAATTTGATGACACAAATTTGTCACAAAATTCGGCCGGGTTGGTACCACCGTGCAAGATTGCGAAAAACCCTCCATAGTAATCAAATTTCGGTTTAAATGCGTTCAGGGGTCAGCAAGTGCATAGCCGGGCAGAGGGATTGTGGTCGCAGCACTAGTGGGATCGGTGGGTGTCACGCGGTGCTGCGACGACAATCCTCTTCAGATGAGGCCGTCAAGTTGAGTGCCACCATTGTTAACATGGTACGTGTATGTAATGGTGACCCTCTTTCCTGAGACTTTACCTTCAGCTTACCATCAGGCGAGGTGAAGTCAAATTGACGTGTCCTATATATAAAAAAAAAATAAAAAAAAAAACACATTGAAAGAAAACTGTTTTATTATTGAAGCTTGAAGCTTGTATATTTAAATTCAAGTATCACCAACAACTGCAGCTTTAAAATATTGCTAGCGTAACCTACCTATATAATATTTACACTCATCACCTGTTAGTCTGTCCACTTTGACGCACTGTCATCGACAACAGTTGATTAATACTAAAATATTTACAAAACTTTTTAACATTGGAAAACGTATACTGACGATTGATGTTTAAGCAGTTTTATTATTCCTAGATCGATTTTCAAGTTAACTTTCCCTCTTTACTAAATCCCAACAAATGACGTACAGTAGGTATGTATTTTATTTATACTATACTTTGAACTAAAATATTTTAGAGTCCCACAGGGCATAATTTTAGGCCCTACACAATGTTAAATATACAAGCACAAAGAGTTGAAATTCGAATTCATAACTTATAAATATTTCTTTCTTCACAAAATCTCGGGACAATAAATTGTTTCCCAGGAATGTTATCTGTGAATCGTTTCGGTTAAGCCGGTAGGTCGATACAGATACTGATGATATTAATTATAAATTCTACACAAGACGGATGCTGCCGCGGGACTGCTACAAATTGAATAATGACTCCACGGGGAACAGCGTTGATAATAGTATTGATAGTGTTACATGAGTAGACTTTTTATTTGAAATAAAACTATTTTTAACGGATTCTATCGCGGTTTTTTGATGTTATTTTATATTATACTTTACTTCAAACTACAAGACAACAACCACTTTAGTCTCCCCGTGACCATGGCTACTGAAAAGCAACCGAAACGTCGGGATCAATGTAAAATATAAAATAACATCCGTTAAAAATAGTTTTATTTCAATGTGTAACATTCGCGTAAACTTGCGACAATATCAAATTTTTTATTGTTTGACTATTTTCGTTACGACAATGAAACTTCGATTCAGTACTATCAGTATTGTCTATGAATGTGTCCATACTGAATTAGAAAGTTAAAAAACATATTTAACCTTGTTAGAAACATGCAAATACTTTGATATTATTTAATCGCATGCCATGACTGTCCCTATGCTGTTAATAAAGTACTTAACCTATGATATTGTTTTATTTTTAATTAAAATCGTTTTCAATTCGGCGATTAATATCTATGTTCCTGTGTACACCGTCAGAACCGTGTACGCAGGTGCTCGTTTATTTTATAATGATTAAATAGATAACAAATGACAAGGTGCATGTAATATTTTTCAAAGTGTAAGCTACCTATAGCATTTTGTTAACTGTGACCATAAGATGTAAATAAAGTTAAAGATGAAATAAGAACTCCACGAATTTTCTAAATTTTATTTACTTACAACTAGCTGACCCGGCAGACTTCGTACTGCCTCAATCGATAACAACAACTGGTGGTAGAAATTTGATGACACAAATTTGTCACAAAATTCGGCCTGGTGGGTACCAACGTGTACGATTGCGAAAAACCCTCCCTAGTAATCCAATTTCGGTTTGATCGCGTTCAGGGGTCAGCAAGTGCATAGCCGGGCAAGGGGATTGTGGTCGCAGTACTAGTGGGACCGGTGGGTGTCACGCGGTGCTGCGACGACAATCCTCTTCTGATGAGGCCGTCAAGCTGAGTGCCACCATTTTTAACATGGTACGTGTATGTAATGGTGACCCCCTTTCCTGAGACTTTACCTTCAGCTTACCATCAGGCGAGGTGAAGTCAAATTGACGTGTCCTAAATATAAAAAAAAAACTTCCATATTTATTCACCTTTTAAACCTTCTCTGGACCTCCACAAATAATTCAAGACCAAAATTAGCCAAATCGGTCCAGCAGTTCTCGAGTTTTAGCGAGACTAACGAACAGCAATTCATTTTTATATATAAAAAAAGAAGCTTAATGTCATCTGTTGTCCTCTCAGTATCAAAACCGCACGCAGTCTCTGGTCTCTAATACCGGGGTGATAGGTGGTCCACTAAGGCATATCCCTCGTACGCCTGCTGAAAGGAAGGTACATATTATTCTTATATTTTTCTTGATAATGGTTGAAGAAAATTGTTAGTGTTGGTACCTTTTTTTTTTTTTTTTCGTTCGGATATCCCTTCGGATACCCCCCCGCCGGACAGCAGGGGCGGTTATGTCGGGCTTGAACCGACTAAAACCGCACTCCGTCTCGGGTCTACAGACGCCGGGGTGTAGAGCATATCCCTCGAACTCCGACTGACCCTGGGCCATTCGCAGTGTCCCCTCTGATAAGAGCAGAGGGGTGCCTGGAGCGACCACGTCCCCCGCGGGCCTTGCAGGCCCGCCATACCCCGACCCCCTCGTGCAATGGGGTCAGCTGGCCCTGAAAAGGGCCGGTTGGTCAGACTCTTGGCCGTTGACGTTGACGCCAGCTACTCCAGAGGAGCAATCAATGATGCGTCATCGCCCACGTTGCCCAGGGTGCACCAAACTTGGAGGTGATCCAACCAGTCGCACCCCTGTTAGTGTTAGTGTTGGTACCTACCCAACTTGAACTTTGAGCTTGCCGCTACACTCTGTATTATAATATAATATACTCTACTTTGTATTAAGAAAGTGCGAGACAATAGAAAGATCGTAAAAACTTCTATAAACCCAATGGAGCGAATCTCGTGATTCGGTGATGTCACCACCGGTTGCTGGTTGGTTGGTTTAGTGAAATTGGCTAATAAACAAGTTCCGTCCATCCGTTACAATAAGTTTCATCAAAACTTAGAACTTTGCCAATGCGCCTAAATGGTCTTATTCGTCATCTCGGCTCCCGGTGCCGAGTTGCCCTGATTTTTTTTTTCGACACACTATGTATTTATGTCTCAGAAAACCGTGTTTGTAAACGATTGATAATGATTTATTATGTGTCCAAAGCTGAATATAAATCATAATTTTAAATTTGCTAGCCCTAATCGCCAGTGTATATACACACATACAACATTAAGTAGTACCTACTGGTTAATTGCAATATGTAGTTGTTTTCCTACTCGAGTTAAGTATTCAAAAATGTAAACAGGAAATCCGATTGAAAACCCCTCCTACTAAACGTTGTTGGGAAGTGATCAATAAACTTGGCCAGTACGGTTTCACGCAGAGATCAAAGCACCCCAAAAATATATGTTAGTATACTGTATATATCTGCTGTCACCGGAACATCGGCCTGTTACGTCTGTTATTGCTTCAATTAAAAAACAATAAGAAGTGGAATTGGTAATGCCTGGAAAAATCCTTAAACTGAATTCAAGTTTCAGAAAATTTAAACATAACTACTTCATGACAAATAATGCTAATATATTATAGACTATGTATATAAGCTTTGCAGTGAGAATTTCACATAAGTTTAACAGGTTGAGAGACTTGAGTCACTTAATCCAAGAGATATTTTATTATAATTGCATACTCCAGCGTAATAGAGTTCAATTTCGAATTAATGAAAGATAATTCATAAAATATTTTTCTAGGTTATTTCATTAACTTAGCAAATAAAGCACTTGCAAATAATAAAATATTTAAAAAAAAACATCATCCGTTAAGTCTGAGATATCTTTTCATACTTAGGAGATATTAAAAACATTGTAGATAGCTAAGATACCTCAATCGATCGAGAATTTTGTTTTTTTCTCATACACCGGTCGCCGGTGAGCAGAATGCAGATACATAATAAGAACCACATTTCACCAAGAATATTTTTAGTCCCATCTAATAGGGGGGCGAGCATGTTGCCGTCTACTGGTCGCGTTCCCAGGTTAAGTTCTGTTATTGGTTTTTCCTAACACAAAACCACCAAGGACTTTACGATGTCACGCTAACATGACGCCCGCATTCCATGCGGTAAACGAGCCAGAATTCAGCTTGTTACCTTTGAAACCATGCTTGGCAGGTTGGTTCCTTACTGCAGTAAGATGATATATATATTGTGCAGGCAGTGTTATGCATACCATGTGGTCGGCAATTATAGTGACTTAATGACGCTTGTGAAGCCAGGGCTTACAAGAGTAAGTCACCGCTGCTAAGAATTGGAACTTAAACTATTTATAAGCAAGACAAACGGTGATACTACAATCCATGCAATAAAGATTTTAGTATTTATTCGCTATAAATGTCCAAGTGAAAGCATCATTTCTCTAGTAGTTAAAGAAAAAAGTTTACGGCAAGTTTTGGGTAAGACACACTTCAAATCGCTTTCTTGTAATGAACAAATTTTGCAGAAGTATCTTTATTCGAAAGATAGGTTGTCGTGTGTTATTAAAGAATTCGAAGTTATGTTAAAATTTTGGTGCTGCAAAGAAAAAGGATTACTTGATCATATTCTATGACACTGTTGAGTTGATTTTCTTCTCAAGAAAAAA
The DNA here is from genome assembly GCA_946251805.1 of Cybosia mesomella. Classification (NCBI taxonomy): domain Eukaryota; kingdom Metazoa; phylum Arthropoda; class Insecta; order Lepidoptera; family Erebidae; genus Cybosia; species Cybosia mesomella. The sequence goes on from OX276396.1 coordinate 591,832, forward strand.
CCTCTGGTCATACAATACGAATTTAATCGCCCCGACGAATATTAAAAGCTTTTCTCCTTGGTGCATATCTCCCCGGTGAGGCCATCACTGGCATTCACGCACGACGACCCATGCCCTCCATATTGTAATACTACGGGCCTTGCGCCTTCCCGGAATCGTGTGCCAAATTTAAATTTTAATCTTCAGTGACCTGAGACATAATACCGTTGAATTTTGTTATCTTAGCTAAAATTTTCTATAGGAATTCACTCAATTATTCATACTTTACTTTGTATTTAACTACTCTGAAAATACTATTAGGTATACAATAATGTTAACAGGAATTAACGCGATTAGTATATATTTTAGAAATTCTCTCAGAAGGGTCAAAGTCAAAGTCAAAAACCATTTATATATATTTAACTGGTGGTAGAAATTTGATGACACATTTGTCACAAAATTCGGCCAGGTAGGTACCACCGTGCACGATTGCGAAAAACCCTCCATAGTAATCCAATTTCGGTTTGATTGCGTTCAGGGGTCAGCAAGTGCATAGCCGGGCAGGGGGATTGTGGTCGCAGCACTAGTGGGACCGGTGGGTGTCAGGCGGTGCTGCGACGACAATCCTCTTCTGATGAGACCGTCAAGCTGGGTGTCACCATTGTTAACATGATACGTGTATGTAATGGTGACCCTCTTTCCTAAGACTTTACCTTCAGGCGAGGTGAAGTCAAATTGACGTGTCCTAAATATAAAAAAAGAAAAAACTGTATAGAGTACCCATAATGGCGTCAATTCCCGTTAACATTATATATACATGTTTGGTTTTATTATCATTGATTATATACCTATTTCGTGGAACGCGTAGGTTTAAGAGTTCCTATTTAGTATATTTTACTTAATACTTTCGATATGTTAATACTGAATTAAATAGTAATAAGTAGATAATATATAAATGGATGATTCTTTCTACTACAAATGGTGTCTAATATGAAGATGCAGTACACATAATGTTTATAGTCGCTCTGAATACTGTACTGTGAGTACTGTACATCACCGGCTCTGGTTTTTTCATCTTCCATTCATCTCAATCAGATGTCATCAAATAATACACCCCGCTTTCCTTCATACTATCTTTCACACAAGTTCTGCCCCTCCACCCACTAACCTACTCATTACTCTTTTAGCCGTGTGATCTTCATCCCTTCTCATAACATAATAATCCAGAGTTAAATTAATAATTACGTGATATGATGCCCACGGCCACATTCTATCATCGCACCGCTCGCCACAGACAGGGAATTCATCCTCACACATTGCGACCGGAAACGGTGCGTACAGTTAGGTATGAAAGGCACTTTATTCCGCGCACCCTCAGGATATGGAATGAGCTCCCTGCTGTGGTTTTCCCAAGCGACTACAATATGGGGTTCTTCAAGAAGGGCATTAGAAGGTTTTTACAGGGTCGGCAGCGCGAGTGTGACGCCCCTGGTATTGCACACGTCCATAGGTCACGGTAACTGCTTCCCATCAGGTGGGCCGTGAGTTTGTCTGTCACCTGAGTGGTATAAAAAAAAAACAAAAAAAAAATTGACTTATAATGTACTACGTACGCTAGTAATATTAGTTCAATGTAAGTAAACGATTTTTTTTCTCCTTACTGTCGAACACAATTAGTTAAATGTATTGTAATTTGTAGAGCATCATGTGTCTTAAATTAAATGTTAAATTAATATTGGAGTTATTAAGAGTACTTGTAGATGATTACGAAACTCTTCATGGATAAATTATTTGGCGAAATTATGAAGCACTTTTTTTAAATATTCGTTCCGTCAACTGACTGCACCCCGCTGGATGGCGAGAAGCTAGGGTGAAGTCCAGAAGATATGGGCCACCATCCCAGATTCTGACGATCCTAAAATTAACCTACATTGATGGCCTCAAAAGATGCTTTTTCACGCCCCCGCTTGAAGAACCCGAGATTGTAAGAAGAAGAAGAACTGAATTACTATTTCGATAAAGGATCTTCTGTATACTACAAGAACTGAGATCAAAACGAATTAAAGTGTACGTTTTATCACTGAACATGAGAATCCAGTTTAGATGAACGGTTTTTCAAGAGTGAACTCTAAGCCTTTGTGTTGTGTCCTTTCGTACAGTTACCTTGCAAATGTGTGATTTTACTTCATTCAATTTTCACAAAAAGGTCTTATCAAAACATATGTCGGCACTGCGCATTCAATATTATACCAAAGCATCATTCGTTTGGTACCGAATCTAAAACGAATAATTACACGCAGTTACACGCTACTCACTCCACCGCACGGAAGATACGAGTCACTCTGTGAATTCTGTGAGAACGAAGATTTATTGCTTTAGATCACATGCGTCTATCGTGTAGGCCTTGAACGCGCTAAGCTATAGTGATAACGTCGTGATGGATGAAATGAACAACAAAAATTACCATTTCATAAGATATGGGTGTGTGATACACCTCTGCTTACCCCTTCGGGGATACAGGTGTGAAGTTATGTTATGTTATGTTCATAAGATATTCATCACTTGAAATAGTACTGAAAAATTTGAACTTTTAGGGGCAGTGTTGTATATGGAAGTATCAAGAGAAATCTAAATAGCCAGTCTATGTTGGAAAAAGCTTGCCTTTACTAGTTACTTCTGAAAATTTTATATAAACGTACGTGATCAAAGACAATTGCATGACAGTGGCAATACGTGAAATCGAGTCATACTTCCATTGTAAGCCTACATCTCAAATTTCAAATCAAATCAACGGCAGATCAGCATCATAATTACTGTACTTAATGTATTACCGTAAACCAGGCAATTTGGGATTTATAAATGGAAAAATTGGTAGGATGTTGGGAGAGGAAATAAAAAGGGGATATGGCTTTTACGAAAGCGCATATATTTATGAAAGTTAACACCGTAACAGTTGATGCTTTACGTGACCGAAAATATATCTGGAACTATACATACGCACCCACAGTTACGGTGGCCACTGCGTGATAAGATTAAATTCTGACAGCCTTACTATAGAGATACTTCTGGAAACGCGTTTCAGTTACGGTTGAATTGCGGACACATAGTCGAATTCAATGTTATACCCCCCAAGATACGGGGAGACAGAAATGCTGAAAAATGCACACTTAGCAATACCTATACTTTTATAAAACTCTACATTAGTGAGTCTAAACATTGGAGATATAAAAAAAAAACTTGGGTTATGTTAATTAAAGATTCTGAATACAAAAGTACTTATTTTTGGAATTTTTGTCTGTTTGTCTGTTTATACGTTGGTCTGTTTGTTCACGAAGGCCGCAAAACGCGGTTTTTTTTTCTATTTGAAAGGTCTTGGTCAGACTTAAAATCTACCTATTGTTTGATCGCGATGGCGGAGCTGCGGGCATCAGCTAGTTGCAAATAATTTTGTTTTTGGTCATGTTACTTGGAGACCTCGAGAAGGCAGACCCAATACACCAGCAAAGGAAGGTCTCCGTCTTAAATACATTGTTTATTTCACAAAACAAAATAGACGACCTAACAAGATATAAATTTATGGTCAATTGCCATAAATTGGAAACCATTTTATTATAAAACTATATAGATGATTGATGGATATTGAAGGAAACAACACTCAAGTTCCATCAGATACCTACTAAGCGATAACTGGTATCATTAAACTAGCAATAACTTGTTTCTTTGCCGCACCATAGAGACTTTCCACCTTTACATCATGTTTCCGTCCTCCTACGATCGCAGGTTCTTTAAGTGGGCCATGAAATAGCATCTAGCATAGCCGACCAACTGGAGACTGCCATTTAGCACGGCTGGCATCTTTAATGTTGGCTTTCATTTTTTAGTCATCCCTTACCATTCGGGTGAAGTTATAATAACCTTCTACATATAAAACCTTCAAAAGTCCGACATGTCACGTGTAATAAATAATGTCTCTCCCATACATTTCAGATTTTTTATGGTTCGTTTCGTAGCGATTCCACTAGTAAAATGTCCGTTTTATCTACAAGCCCAGGTAAGCTTTGTATTTCTGTGGAGGGTGCAGATACCTTTCCAGTCTGGCAGTTCCAAATTTGAAAAAAAGCGAAGCAGATTACGATGCGCTGATTTCTTCTGTTTTTTCTTCACTTTATTTAAATGATTATTCCGATCGGAAGACCCGAGACGGTGTGTGGTTTTAGTCGGTTCTAGTCCGACATAACCACCCCCGCTGACCGGTGGAGGTGGTTAAGTCGGATATAATAATATCTTATTTCGTAAATTTCTAGTACAATATATTTATCAAACAAAACGTAGTACTACATAAAAGAGTCGTACAAAATAAAACGAGTCGGTTCAAATGCATCGATAAATCTAAGTTGCCTGTAGCCCACCGCTTGCTGCAATAACTGCCAGAGCGTACGACTATCATAAACGTTATAGCACGACCACCTTGCATTTTTTACCGTGCACATCATAATAATATATATAGTGTTTCAAACAGCTGTTACTTACCTGGGGTTACCAGATTTTAGAAGGAAATTTTTTGCCCACACAAGTAACTACATAACCTCTTAATGTAACAAGAAGCATAATTTGCCAGGTCTAGTGTTTGCTCATTGGTCGAAATTTTATCATAATCTTTGTCTATATGTATACTATTATAAAATTGGAAATGAGTTGTGTCTGTACATTGCAGATATTTAAAAAAACAAGTTGAATTCCTGAGACGAGCTCAGCCGAATACAAGGGTTTTTTTTTTTTTTGTTTATCTTGCAATGGTTCACCCCAGCACGAATCTATTACCGAAAACAGCAACTCGATAGCTCATCTCCTTCATACCCAAAACCGTGACAGAAAATTGGCAACGACGACGTCGATGACAACTCGATAGCAATAGGGCTTTTCTAAAGAAAATCCTTAAAAACTCGCGACGGAGCCGCGTGCATCAGCTGATTGTTAAAATATGATTCAAGGTGAGATTATTTGTTGGTTGTTAAATCTGCCGATAAACAGAGTAGAAAATATTTATTACGGCAATGGTGTTAATATGTAGATTAAAGACATTGATTTAGGTATAAGAGCCCTTTTAAATGAGGGAAGAGTCGATACGCGCTAGTGACATATCATTTGATTTCAGATTTCATAGGACCTATAACCGCTCACACTATATGAAGAAAAAAAAATTACAAGTTTTCTTTACGACGCGACGATAATATTATCTGTGCTAGCTTCAGGTGAAAATAATAGCCGATCATACTACGCTGGATGTCGGAACTGAGGCTGACCCCTGTTAGTCTGAATAATAGATGTCTGTAGGTACATGCTACTTGTACTAAGATACGTGCTATTCTTGTATCGGTAGACGTGTGTGCTTGTCCGTGTTCGACAGGAAACAGACGCGTCCTGCGGGAGATAACGCGGGTTTACGATCTAAGCAGCACATCGTGCATCGCGCCGCACGCCACTGGCTTGAATTTTCATCTCAGGGCTGTTCCCTCTATTTATCAGTTCAACTGAATTTGAATGAAGTTTATTTTCTCGTTTATTTTGTTACTCATTTCCATTCGTTGTGCGACTATACTAGTCCTTACACGAACACACCACACGACCCTTTTCAAACGCATTGTTAAAGTCAAAGTCTTCATTGCATTCATTCTTGTGTACAGTATGTAAAGACAATTAGTTTTTTAAGCAATTAGTATGGTTACCTTTCCTAAAGATTTCGATCGGAAAAAGAGAACATCTAGGACTTGAACCCGCGACCATTCCCTTACAGGGATGCTTAATGCTCTGACCAGCACCACTTAGAGACGTCCCAGATATTCCAAATTCTCCGGTTTATTATATACGTCTTAAGGCATGGCTGGAGCCATCTACCGTAATTCTTGCGAACTACGGAAACAATGACTTTACAATCATATTTAAACATTGTTTTTTTATGTTCTCTTTTTTCGATCTAAATCTATTGGAAAAGTACGTAAAGTCATTAATTATTCTAATGCTTCATTGAGTTTCAACGTGAAACAATGTTTGGGTACTTACAGCCAATTTACAAATGTTGTAAATACCAAAACGCAATGTTTCGAAATTGTGTCACTACCTTTCTTCCTTTTGTAATTATTTTACTCAACCTCTTGTTTAAAAGTCAAGATGCTTTTACAAAATAATATAAAAATCAAAAGGTAAATGGTGCCGCAGAAGACTTCATACTTTTATACATCTAAGTATCTTTTGTCACATTTTAAATTGAGAATTGATAATGTACTAAATAGTAAGCTCAATGACAATGTACTAAATAGTAAGCTCAATGACAATTTACTAAATAGTAAGCTTAATGACAATGTACTAAATAGTAAGCTCATTGACAATGTACTAAATAGTAAGCTCAATGACAATGTACTAAATAGTAAGCTCAATGACAATGTACTAAATAGTAAGCTCAATAACAATGTACTAAATAGTAAGCTCAATAACAATGTACTAAATAGTAAGCTCAATGACAATGTACTAAATAGAAAGCTCAATGACAATGTACTAAATAGAAAGCTCAATGACAATGTACTAAATAGTAAGCTCAATGAGAATGTACTAAATAGTAAGCTCAATGACAATGTACTAAATAGTAAGCTCAATGAGAATGTACTAAATAGTAAGCTCAATGACAATGTACTAAATAGTAAGCTCAATGACAATGTACTAAAAGTAGCTATATAGTAGTAAAAACTTTCCTTTAAACAACTAAGTTCCATCAAGATGCAAAAATACTGTCTATACCTACACGAGTACAAACAGACACTGACAGATGGAAATTGATACAAAAAACTTAAGCATATCCACTTAGTACCTACCCACAGGAAAAAGCTTGACATGTGCAACCCTAAACTAGTCCCAGACGGTCGAAAGCAAAGGGCAACAGCACGATTTGCCATAGCAAACACGTAAAGTGTGCAGATACGCGGCACCCTAATGTTATGAGATGTTTACCTTTCACACAAATTGACCAAACAGGGCCAGCCTCCAACAGATCTCAAACTTAATACAACATTCATCAAGCTGAGAGCAAGCCTCGCTTTTATTATCATTGTTCCTTACATTTTACTTCACAGATGCATGAAGGAATAAAAGATCCTCATCTGTTGAAGCTCACAATAAAAAATGTTGAGTTTAAAGTTTTAATCAATCTAATTTTAAAACTGCATACTTCGGAGTAACGGGTTTTGAATAAAAAATAAAGTTTTATAACAAAAAGTAACATGACACTGTTAATTTCGGGCAAGCGAACTTTTGGAATAAAATATTGTTTGCTTTTATCACTCGATCACGTCTTAACGGAACTATCATTTTGTTGGAACCGTAAAATTGGCCGTGCGTCATCACTCATTTTATATTTGCCATTGTATTTCATTCGATCAGTAGTAGCAAATAAAAGAGAAAATAGAAGTAAAATAAATAATAATAAATAAATATTCTACGACATTCTACATAGCGCTTTCTAGACCCAAAGTAAGCATAGTTTAACTAGTTTGTGTTAAGGATTCCAGAATGCGGATAAGCATACTTATATACTTTTTTTTTTGTATCATACATATTATAGACAGAAACACCCAGACCAATGCAAATAGACATATTCATGCATACAAATATTTGCACTAAGCGGGAATGGAACCCGCGCCCCCTGCCGTAGCAGTCGAATGCGCTACCGCTACGCCACAGAAGCCGTCAAAAAGCTATTATGATGATTATGAATCTCTATATATAAAACAAAGTCGTGTTAGTGATGACCGGGATAGACTCAAGAACGGGTCAGCGAGAATCAAACCCACTGATACTATATTTAGTGTAAAGTCCATTCATAGTTTTGTAGTAACCATTTTCAATATCAAAATGTTTATACCTACTCATACACTAAGTAAGAAACTGGTTATACAAGTACATTCTGCCATTGTCTTGTTTAATTTTGCTTCTCATGCTATCTCGGAATAAACAAAGACTATCTTTTTTTTACACCTTGTGTTGAAAAAAGCTACCATAGTTACTATTTATAGGCTTTTGTTAGATATTTATACTTAAATATATTCGGGAAATAATTTGAATAGCAAGGCGAATATTGGAATACCAAGCCCTAATCGTAACAGAACGAACAACGCGACAGTTTTTTGTAAGCAGCCAGCATACCCGAAAAACTAAACAAAATGTTGTGTAGCCTCAGTGCGAGCGAGTAACTACAAGATACTGGATCTTGTCCTTACCATAAATTAACCATTTACACAAATCGGTCCTTAGTTTAACGAGGTTTATCTTGTTAACGGGGTTAAACCCCGCAAGCTACTCATCGCAAGTTCAAGAGTCGCCTTCTGCTACCATACCAACGCTTAGTAATTTTCCCTTCAAATAATATTATATTCAATTTAAACGTCAACCAACTAAAATGTAGATACCTACGTAACGTATACGTGGCAGTACGTTAAAATTTAATTAATATACCTGTTTAAAATAACCGAATAATATATGCCTTAAGTATGTTTTTTACTTCACACATACCATTTATGAACAATCTTTCTGCTCGCGACGTGGAAATGCGAATAAGAACTACATATTGCATAACTAGCATACCTGCATAATGCTTGTAGAATTTAACTACACTTTAGAATTACAAAAGATTTTGAATAGTTTTTAGACCGTCAGCTGTTGGAAAAAGTTAAACAAAAAAAATTGTTTTATTTCAATGTGTAAAATTCTTGTCTATTTGATATAAATATCAAAGAAGTTACTGGAAACTTTTAGTTGACACATCTAGCGCCTTATTTTACTTAAAATCTAGTGGGGCGGAAATCACACAGTGATTTTCAAACTTCGGGCCAAACTTAGATATTTTAGTTGCAGTATTATTATTCAAAATTACAGACCTTAGGCTTTATGCATATTATTCGACGCGTCTTTATATATTGAGCAATAAATATGAAGAAAATGAAATCAAATCAAATGTCTTCGACGTCAAAAACACAAAAAAATGATTTTTTAGCGACAATTTGTATGGTAGGTACCCGAAACCTTGAACGTAAAAACCCCAAAATCTAATCAGTCCTTCCCATTAACCAAACAAGATGATTGGCAAAGATTTTTTCAAATTGGATAAGTGGTTCTGAGTTATTGCGTAAACAGACCAATAGACAGACCGAAATTTTTTTTTGCTTAATTAGACTTAGAATCATGTGAAACGTCGAGAAAAGTGATAAAAAGTGGGTGCAAGATTTTGATTTTTTTTGCGTGATTTTAAGACTTCGGTGTCCAACTGGTAGGTGGCCCGAAGTAATAGTGTTTTATATTGTGGTGGTGTTAGCTTAATACTTTAAAAGATCAGTTTGAAAATGTAATTGTAGACACCAACGCCTTATTAACCGGGACAAGTATTCGTGCGAGTTAGTGTTGAGGGACTTACGTGATAGTGTTGAGGGACTTACGTGATCCCGAGGGGGCCATCTCGAAACCGGAGATGGCCCAGGGTCAGTCGGGGTTCGAGGGATATGCTCTATGGGCAACCTTACACCCCGGCGTCTGTAGACCCGAGACGGCGTGCGGTTTTAGTCGGTTTAAGCCCGACATAACCGCCCCCGCTGGCACGCGGGGGGGTATCCGAAGGGATTTCCGCACGATAAAAAAAAAAAAGGGGATTTACGTGATGTGAGAGACACGGAGAGGTATGAAGGATTGCTACATAGTCTTCCAACAAGTGTAATACAAAATTATTATTTTTAGTAAGTACACATTTTCAGGTTTAGTATTTGACACTGAACAGATTTGCCGCGATACAGACTGAGTCGCGTACGCGGGCTGTTATTATTATTATTATTTTGATGAGCACCTTCTTTTCCTTTCATACTTGTCGTGTCTACTACTTTTCATTTGTTAATCTCTTATACGTTTAGTGGTTTATGTTTATAATTGTTAACTGTGTGTGTTTAATAAATGTATTTATATTCCTTTTATTTCGACGTATTGTTAAAATCTTCCCGACATTAGCTATTTTGGCAGGGCAGCAGTGTCTTGTTTTTATATATTTCTTTTTTTATTGTTGTTTGCTATAAAATACTGTTATGTAAACACACATATAATTATATAATCATTGATTACTTAGAAGCTTAAACTGAATGTAAAGATTTATGGAAGCTTTATTTCAAGAGGCACTGAAGCTAGAACAAACTACCAGTATCTTAAGACTCTTTGATCAGTGAAATAGTCGAAAAAGGTCACGTGACAGATTTCGCCTCGAGAGACTTGAGTCTTTCTTGTGATACTGAGGCCGTAGATTTAGACTGGAGCTCCAGAAAACAGCCACTAATATATTTTCTAAAAAAATAGCTTTCCCCGCTATTTCACGTCTACTTTAAGCTCTGAACTAAACTTTCATGTAGTAGTTAGTAAATTAGTCGCTGGAAGTGCGCCCCCACGACGTCGGTTGCTATCAATTCGCACGCATTTCGTCCGTGCTCGATTGAATTACTGTTGTGTTTTGCGGCTCGAATAAAATGTAAATGAAATGATCGCAATCCTGTTACGCGCGATCGATTCGGACAACCGACGATGCGACGTGTGGGTAGACGTTGGTAAAGGTACATGGAGACGACAAACACTTGCCACCATCGATGTGTATGTTTTGAATATAGCTGTATTCTAACGTAGTTTTGTGTTAAAGAAAATCAATTTATGGTTGTGCCTCTCAGAATGATTGTGTCAATTACTTACAAATAGTTATAAGACATGAGCCTCTTGTCATATTTTATTTACATTTTTTTTTCGAATCTAGCAACTTCCCTAGCTAGTCTTACCTAGCTTAGGTACATTTTTTAAGTTTTAATATTTCCAAACTTCAAATGCAGTTAAAAGCTGTTTAAGAAATACGTGACTATCTTTTTTTTGTGTGTGTGTCTGATTAAGTATGTTTCTTGTTTCAATTTCCAAAATACATTACTTTTTGTTTGTATTTTTTCATTGTGAAGGAAACATTTATTTTATCGTACACAATAAGCGGCTATTGGGCCGCCCCAAGTCACAATGGAGTCTTGTACAGTTTTAGAAGAACTGAGGTTACTCGATATTTGAAATTGACAAAAGTTCTCAAGGCTTGCTGACGTAGGGATTACATACAGGGAGCTGTATGTTTCAGGTTTAATGCGGCCAATCTTAGTCTGACTAAATTTGGATGGATATCTCATTTTTATCTCTCTCACACTAAAAGTAGTGAGTAAAAGTTTCGGTGAAAATACACGGGCTTTGTCTCAATCTCTTTGTAATAGTTCTGCATAATTCAATAACACGAGAAGGCAAACCTACCAACTTGAACTTCTTCTCATTAACAATGTTATCATTACAATATTATTTATTCATACCCTGTCACTTGGAACTATCTCTCGCGCAGAATTGCGTAAACGCTATTTTTAGATTTTCGGAACAGGTTCGTGTGGAACCAATGAACAGTTGAATTTAAGATGACTTATTTAAATTAAAACGACTTTGTGAACATTGACCTGGTCCAATGACTTTGTTCATATTTTCTGTGTTCTTGAGAGGAGTTCGATTGTTCGAACTAGTTAGAACGGTTGGATTGATCGTTTCATAGAATTTTGATTTTAATTTTTTTACATTATGATAATTGTAGAAACTTACTGTAAGAGTTAAGACCATCTCCAGAACTTCAGCCTTGAGTCTTACTCGTCTAAGTTGTGAAAAATTATATACGAATATCTGTTTTAATACATTTTTCACTCTTTTTTAATTCATCAAGTTAAATGGTTTCTAGGACTGAAGTGTTCGATAGGTGGTGGTCCGATAGTCTTAAATATAGTCGTTTAGCCGTAATAAAAGTCGTCGATATGCTAATTCGGCCGGTATGAAGTATATTATACTAAGACGATTAAAACAACTTTGTACGTAGAACGTGTTACGTCAAACACTTTGATTGACTGCGGCGGCGCCATTGTGTTCATGAATAATTCATGTTTATAATTATTATTATGAAGACGGACAGACGGATTAAAGCTTCATCCGTCCCATACGGGTGACAGTTTTGATGGCTGAGTAGAAGTGTGTTTATATTGTGTTGTTCAAGCTAAGAAATAACCTTTTTTTTCGATTCTACTTTTACAGTTACATAGTTTTAATTGGCCATAAACAATGATTTGATATCGAATATGCATTAAACACGTCTTCATCAAAAATAAATTTTTTATCATCATCAAAATATTATTAGGTTCTAACTAATGCGTAGTGAATGAGTAATACAAGAACGAGGTTGACAAAACAATGGTTAAGCTTGTTAGTATTCAAGAAGTTATCGCAGAAGCAATTTTATTACACGGATTTTTTCCAAGCCGTATTGTTTCCGAAGACATTTTGTTCACATGTATATTTTTATGTTTTTATAAAGAACTAGCTGACCCGGCAGACTACGTACTGCCTCAATCGATGACAAACCTTTTAAACCTTCTCTGGACCTCCACAAATAATTCAAGACCAAAATTAGCCAAATCGGTCCAGCCGTTCTCGAGTTTTAGCGAGACTAACGAACAGCAATTCATTTTTATATATAAGAAGAAGAAGAAGAAGAAGAAGAAGAAGAAGATATTAGTAACCGTAATTACTAATGTTCCCCATAACCCCACCAGCTAAGCTATATTCCTTGTTTTAGGAGTGGGTTCAAGTCGGTAGTGTAACCCGGGACCTCTTGATCGTAAGATCCCTTAACCACCAAGCTACTGACGTATTCAAAGTATTTATTCAATACTATATCAGTGAAATTTTTTAACAAAACATCATTGTGCCTAATTGTATTAGTTTCAAATACTAGAACCATTTTGCTATTCTCTACGCCGTACACGTTAAACTCCACCTCTAAAGTTCCTGCACTTCAGTCAAATCAATTAGCTTACAACATAAGTGGTACATTGCGTAGGAGTCCAGTAAATGTACACGTTTTGACAGATGTGCGCACGCGGGCCGCTTGACTAATTAAGTAATTAAGATAAATAGATAGGAAAAGCACGTAGGCGCCACGAACCAGCGGGTATGGACAGTAAGACAGATTTGATGTATGTTCTAGTCTGGCAATCGTTGTAGACATTCATTAGAATTTTACACGGGATAGCTACAACTTACATTTTTATTTGACGATAAAGTTTGATGGGCCGGACATATTGGAGCTTTAATAATTGAATACTTAACTTTCTAGAAGTTCATCTTCAGCGCCTTAAAAGGTGGCAATAGCCGTACCTAGCGTACCTACTTTGCCAGGCTGTTCTTACGTGCGCTAGGTTAATTTCCAATTTCTTCATTTCGATTAAAACTGAAAATTAAATAATTATTTTTCATCCCTCCTGTTCGGAAAGTTCAATTTTCATGGTTAGACAGCCGGGTAGAAAGTAGATTATTTCATCCCTAGGGTGGAAAGTATTTTTTTAATGTTAAGTTTTACCATAGAGTCCATGATAATTAAGTTACGTCATAATGCCTTGATATCATGACGCTTTTTTTTACATGGCCGCATAGATGCACATCTCGTGAACAACTTGATTACAATGTAACCAATAGATTCGACTTTCAAAACTTTTCTAATGTTGTCAGTATGTACGTGAATTATAACTGTTTTTCTTTTTCAGAATTAAAAAAAACCGTGAGTTCGCTAAAGAATAAGCGGAAAAACTTAGGTTTCTCAGAAAATTTCCAACATGAACATGCCCGGCAAAACATAGAATTTGTCTTTTTCAATTTGTTCTAATTTTATTTTAAATTTTGACTGATTATCAATATACCTGTTTCATTAAATGTGGAGTATTTGAATTTCTTCACATAGTCGAAATTAGAAGTAGGTATGTAGAGTGTTTAGCTCGGGTGAAAGTCACCCATTTCACCCTCGAACTATTGGCGCTCTCACTTCGTTTGAGCGTCAGAAATATCTCAGGTGAAATGGGTGACTTTCAACCCTTGTCTAACAACCTACTATATTTACTTTGTTGTTTAGTCTGCCATAAATGATATAGAAAATCAGCAAGTTCTCTAGTTTTCTTAAAAACTTAACGTGCTGTAGATATTAAAGAGCGGTCGGTAATCTAAAAACTAAAGGTGTATAGTTACTTGACTGTGCTAATTTCCGTTTATAGATTTGTACGTATTGCATAAAATACTTTTTCAAATGTATCATTAACGTTCGACAGATTAATTTTACTAATTTTGAAAAACTTTCGAAAAGAAACAGCGTCCTCTTTTTGAACGTGTATCGATTTTTTTCTTACTCAAAGCGGTTAATATTGGTAAGGCTCTGCTTGTTAGAAGAGTCCAATTCTTATTTTAAACAATTTGCTTCTAAAAAAGCTGTAAATACTCTAGTCTCTTCCTTTCGATCAGGTTATTTCGCCAAGTAATATAATCATTTAAATAAAATTCATCGCCTATTCATAGCTCGCGTACTTTATTGCTACTGTAGTGTAATCACAGTAAGTATAAGAGTATTGCCGCCCGTAAAATGTTATAGACGTTGATATAAAATTATGTTGTTCGGAACGGTCGACTCGACGCTACCTAAACTAGCCGATCGGTACTGAACAGCCGATACACGGTGAATACGTAATGGATTTGGATGGTATATTTTCATCCTTGTGGAGTAAATCTGAGAATGGAGGATAGAGATGTTTGTTTTACTTCGGGCCACCAACCAGGTGGACACCGAAGTCTTAAAATCACGCAAAAAAAAATAAAAATCTTACACCCACTTTTTATCACTTTTCTCGACGTTTCACATGATTCTAAGTCTAATTAAGCAAAAAAAAATTTTGTGTCGGTCTGTCTGTTGGTCTGGATGTCTGGATGTCTGTTTACGCAATAACTCAAGAACCACTTATCTGATTTAAAAAATTCTTTCGCCAATCATCATGTTTTGTTAATGGGAAGAACTGATTAGATTTTGGGGTTAGTACGTTCAAGGTTTCGGGTACCTACCATACAAATTGTCCCTAAAAAATCTTTTTTTTGTGTTTTTGACGTCGAAGACGTTTGATTGGATTTCATTTTCTTCATATTTATTGCTCAATATATAAAGACGCGTCGAATAATATGCATAAAGCCTAAGGTCTGTTCACAAGTTTTGAACAAGTTTGAATAAAAATACCGCAACAAAAATATCTAAGTTTGGCCCGAAGTTTGACAATCACTGTGTGATTTCCGCCCCACTAGATTTATTGTCTATCTTCAAACATAATCCAGACCCAGGTTATCTTTAAGAAAATTATACATAGATAAGTTACGGTTTTGATTCTAATATCATACTAATTTATTCAAGGGAATTTACCGAATACTTGTGTTTATCGTTCCATCAACAAGCTGCTTCGTTTACTCGAAAGTAACTGGAAATAACATGGCGCAGGTGATTTGATTGTCAACCGCGCCAACTGCAGCTGTCTCTACTGTTGTAGCGTCTACCAAAATAATTATGAGACTATTTTATTTGAGATATCGGAAAATTATTATAGTAATATTCATTTAAAACTTAAACTGAAGAAGGCTGGCTATCGTGTTTATAGTTTCTGTTTAATTATATATCGTATTTAAACACTTACGACACAGTATGGCTTAAGCGGAACTAATTACAACATCTGTAACCAAATTGCGTCAGTTGCGGTGCGCCGCGATTGAAGTAATACAGTGTTAATACATTAGAGGATAGTAATGATGTGTTTTCATTACAAATGAAGTATGTTTTTCAGGACATATAATTTTTAATTAAAGAATAAATCTCGGGGCCGTATTTCTTATACGGATAGTTACGTTAGCTCACAAGGATACTATCATACTGATCCAGTCAGAGATATAATTATAGATACGCTTCAGATATCAGACTTTGGTTAAGTTTTATCAGTACTAGATGGCAATTAAGATTATAACCTACTTGAAGGTTGTAATGAGGTAATCTGGTAAACTACTAAAGTTACCAGCATAGCTCCCAGAATAAGCAAGTTGAAATGGTAGTATGCCGACCTGATCTACTGAATGACCAATAAACGTTGGGACAAACATAGATATACTGGAGTGTAGAGACTGCAAACGCGTGAACGGTAGGCGCAACGACCCCAGATGGATTGACCACATAGAAAAAGTAGAGGGCTAAGACTGAGTGCTAGAGCATTGGTCTTCAAAGAAAGAGAGCCCTGCTGGCTGACCACGACAAGCTAATTAGAACTCAGTTTTAGGCAGCGGAGCCGAGTGAGAGAGGTGCAGCTATACGCGGTGTATAGCTGCATCTCCCTCCCTCAACACCGCACCGCTAAATTGAAATGAATTACTATAAGAGCGTCGTGGTTAGGCCTCTGAACTGTTTGGTTTGTTTGGATGGTGTTACGAGGGCGACACCTCGATCCCGCAAGTGTTATTTTGTATAGAAAGGGTGAGGGTGAGATTAATTGGAAGAGCTCTTCAGAACACTAGCTATGGTCTATACGGTTGGCATGATAAGATTAGATCTAAATGCCAAATTTTATAGAATGAAAGCGGTGTTAAACCTTTTAGCTCTGGAAGCGATTTCTACTGCTTTTGTAATGATTTGTGATCTAAAGTACTATCTTTTCAGCTAGTGATGACAATATTGAATTTTTATTCCAATATTTTGTGCCTCAATGGAAAACACCCCAGCTGATGATAAGCTGACGCAAAAAGTAATGGCCATCATTCCAGATGCTGTCCCTAGAATGGTGGTACCTACCTTGACAGCCTCGACAGATGCCTTTTTACGCCCCGCTTAAACAATCCGGGAACACGAAACTTGTGAAAGAGTAGTTTGCATATTCAGCGTTTCGCGCGTAACAACAAATAATGTAATGTCCCTGGAATCCCGTCGTGTTACAATTTTGTTTTGGGGATACCCTGTAAGATAGTGGAAAAAAAATTAAATAAATAATAAAGAAAAAGCGGCCAAGTGCGAGTCGGACTCGCCCATTAAGGGTTCCGTAGCAGCAAGTAACATAATAATGTTTTTTTTTTAATTTTTATATTTGAGTTGATTGAATGAAAGGTAAATTGCAGTTTACGATTTATGGCGTATTAAAAAAAAACTACTTACTAGATCTCGTTCAAACCAACTATCGTTGGAAGTTTACATGGTAATGTACATCATATATTTTTTTTAGTTTTATCATTCTCTTATTTTAGAAGTTACAGGGGGGGGGGGACACACATTTTACCACTTTGGAAGTGTCTCTCGCGCAAACTATTCAGTTTATAAAAAAATGATATTGGAAACCTCAATATCATTTTTGAAGACCTATCCATAGATACCACACACGTATGGGTTTGATGAAAAAAAAAATTATATTTCAGTTCTAAGTATGGGGACCCCCAAAATTTATTGTTTTTTTTTCTATTTTTGTATGAAAATCTTAATGCGATTCATAGAATACATCTACTTACCAAGTTTCAACAGCATAGATCTTATAGTTTAGGAAAAAAGTGGCTGTGACATACGGACGGACAGACAGACCGACATGACGAATCTATAAGGGTTCCGTTTTTTGCCATTTGGCAACGGAACCCTAAAAACAATCCAAGTGATCATGGAAGTATGAAAATATATTTAAACTAAAGTGATTAAGTTCACTGGTTCATACGTGTATGTGATATTGAAATTCTATGAATGGGGTTATTCAGAGGAAGATTGTGGAGTACGAACAAAACTAATAGGTGAGATGGTTTCTATTGCAAAACTAAAGCAGATGTATGTGGAGCGTAATATTTTAGAACTGATGCTTTGAATAAAACATTTCTAACATAAACTTTCGGGTCGAGAATATCTCAGTAATAGGAAAGGCTTACGTTTTCTTCCTCGAAGGTTAATAGGAGTATTACACCAGTTTTATAGATTACGACCATTCAATTACCGATTCAGATAAAACATTTCTTCAAAAAAGACATAAATGTATATATTACACATAAAATTAATTATGTTCAAAGGCGAGCTTAACTCTAAAAGAGTGCTCTACCAGCAAACCTTTGAGCAGTAGAGACAGAAAAAAAAAAACAGGAAATCAAAGTGTACATACAAAGTAAACATATTCGAGAGATGGTAAAAATAAATCAATAGACATACACAGATTATACATTCAATAAGTAAATATAATATACTATATGTATAATAAAATACAGGCGTGAAGTTATGTTCTCGCTCGGCAGCATGATTGCGGCAATGGTGCGGAGCGCGAGCGCGTGGGCCGCCGCCACCTCCTTCTGCGAGCATGTAATGCTCGCGAAGGAGGTGGCGGAGCGCGCCCGGGAGAGACTTAGAACTCTCCCGGTCCGCCGAGCCCGCAACTTGCTCGCCGCGCGTCGCAGGCAACTCAGGCGCCGGAGGTCGCTTAACGACCTCCGTCCTCCATGAGCGCAGGCCTGGGGGTGACAGGTGAGGCCGCCTGTCACGGCGGGGCGACTAGCGCCCCTCCCCCAAACCGGGGCAAGACGGGGACACCGTGGTTCCCAAACCCGAGGGGGCCATCTCGAAACCGGAGATGGCCCAGGGTCAGTCGGGGTGCGAGGGATATGCTCTATGGGCAACCTTACACCCCGGCGTCTGTAGACCCGAGACGGCGTGCGGTTTTAGTCGGTTCAAGCCCGACATAACCGCCCCCGCTGGCCGGCGGCAGGGATTTCCGCACGAAAAAAAAAAAAAAGGCGTGAAGTTATGTTATGATATGATTATAAAATAACATACATCCATACATATATATTTTATACATAATACATATATATACATGTGTTATATACATACATATATACTTTAACATTGTGAGAGGATTTTTTTTTGTTTTCTTCTTTTAAAGATGTTCAGACTGCGACTATCTCGAATAGTGTGCAGAAGTGAGTTCCATAGTCGAACTGCCTGAATAGTAAATGAGCCATCATAACAGCTGGAGCTGTGTGCAGGAGTATGAAGTAGAAGGGAGGAGGATAGACGACAGTTCCCGCAGATAACTTGGAGAATAAGAGCTGTGAAGGATAGTAGAGAGGAGAGATAAGAGATGAGTATTACGACGCTATCAAATAGGGAGCCAGTTTAGTGTTTACCGAAATTCAATGTAAATAATAAAATATCATGAAATAAATCGCGATAGAATCCGTTAAAAATTGTTTTATTTCAAATGAAAAAGATTTAAAATAAATATTAAACGAATAATTCATATTAAAAAAAAAAAACAAACAACTTCACGCCTGTATCCCCGCTTAATAATGTTGATGGCAATAGGCTCGCCAGCTATTACATTGGGACCTTAACATAACTGGCGAATCGTGGGTGTGTAATACACCTCATATTAGCAATATATATATATAAGGTTAAAAACGGGACCCTGTTACTAGGACTCCACTGTCCGTCTGCCTATCTTTCTGTCACCAGGCTGTATCTCATGAACCGTGATAGGTAGACAGCCGAAACTTTCACAGATGAAGTATTTATGTTGCCACTATAATAACAAATAATAAAACTAGAATGAAATAAAAATTTAAGTAGGGCTCATACAAAAAACGTGATTTTTTTGCCGTTTTCTGCTCGATATTAATAACAGCAACAGGTCGATAATTAAAATTGTCACAGTATATTTAGTTGTATATTCATTTTAAAAATAAATAATTAAATTAAAATAAAATTATTATTAATAGGGCTCCTATACAACCATCGTGATTTTTTGCCGTTTTTAGCTTGATACTTTTGAGACAGTGTTTTTTTTTTTTTTTTTTTTAATGTTTAGGACACGTCAATTTGACTTCACCTCGCCTGATGGTAAGCCTGAAGGTAAAGTCTCAGGAAAGAGGGTCACCATTACATACACGTACCATGTTAACAATGGTGGCACTCAGCTTGACGGCCTCATCAGAAGAGGATTGTCGTCGCAGCACCGCGTTCCACCCACCGGTCCCACTAGTGCTGCGACCACAATCCCTCTGCCCGGCTATGCACTTGCTGACCCCTGAACGCAATCAAACCGAAATTGGATTACTATGGAGGGTTTTTCGCAATCGTGCACGGTGGTATCTACCCGGCCGAATTTTGTGACAAATTTGTGTCATCAAATTTCTACCACCAGTAAAAATATTATGAGTCTAATTGTGTATGGTGTAATGGTAGGGAACCCTTTGTGCACGAGTCCGTTTCGCACTTCACCGGTCTTTTTTTATTAATATGTCTTTACTATAGTAGTAAACTTTATGTATTATACAAACTTATCATCATCACCCTCGCAATAAATCACGGTTCCATCTAAACTGTCCACTTTAGAGCCCAGCTCCCAGTTTCCTGCTCCTTCTCGTCCTTTTCGTACAGTTTTCGGCTTCTTATCGGGGCCCGTACAGTGAGTTTGAGCACATCTATTTAAGTGCCGTGCGTCAGCTTGTACGCGGCCCAACACTATAAAACATATTATGATTATCCGTCCGAGGAAACACCGGCACACTTGTAGACATAACAGTAATTTGCTTCTGTTTCCTGCAGACCTGAAAATTATCCTGTCACAGTAAGTGTACGGCCAGGTCTGTTTATTCATGTAATTATATACGTTAGAAAATTGAGCCACATTTACTTTCAAGATACGCAGAAAAGTAGGCCTTATGGCGAAGAGGTAGAGGCTTACGACTTATGCAGTTAGTAAGAGTCAGGTATAACCGGAGGCGGTTGTCAGTGTAGGTACAATTATTAGTGCAGTCGTGGCGAATGAGGAAGCAACGTTTACACCCGGCTACTGACAATATTGTCCATCGTGTTTGCAAACGTCACAGGTTTTTGAAATTGTTTTATTAGGGACTATCCTGAAAATAGGTAAAATAAACAGTAATTTTAAATATTTTTTCAGGAATTTAATGTACGGAGATTACACACGGAAAAAGAAGAACATTTTAATTGGTATAATTTTTTTTTTACTTCTCAAACGTATGCTTTAAATGGGTTTGCCAAAGGATACGTAGACCTTCGAATAAAAAAAAATATAGGTAGGTACTAGATCAATATATTCGTGAAAATAAAACTAAGAAATTGTTTAACAATTTTAAAAGTAAGGCAAGTTTGAATTCACTCGCACGTAGCATACTAAAACACTTTAGAGACCTTTCCATTGATAGTGATGTTACAAGTCAAGCTATAAATACAGTTACATGTTCACATAATCTAAGACTGAATGATAACAACAAAAAACAGAAGCATGAAATTATAAATTAATATCAATTTGGTGCGCCTTTGAAGCCGCCGATACCTTCAATTATCGACAGCTTCAGCGATATAATCTATCATTTTGTACACTAATGTGTTTTCTTGTGATCCATAGATTAATTTTAATCATCGTATTACTGATGAGTGATGTTAAACTTTTACAAGAACTTGTTTTATACTGCGCTATTGTTGAATGTGAAATTAAACCAGGATTAAATAGGAACTCATTACTACTTACATAACTAGCATCACCGCGCGGTTTCACTCACGTAAGTCCTGATCCCGTGGGAATATCGAGATAAAAAGTATTCAAGTTACTCAAAGATAATGTAACATTCTAATGGTAAACGAATTTTTGAAATCGGTTTGTGTGGTTTCGGAGTTTATCGATTACATAGATCTCTTCCAATTAGTTCCACCATCCTTTCCTAAACAGAACAACACGTGCAAGGCTAAGGTATCACCCTCATACGGTGCAAAGAACCCAGTTGTTCGGCACCTCTTTTCTTTGCCGCTCCATCAAGACTTGGCATTCCTTACCAGCACACGTGTGTCCTTCTTCCTACAACAAAGTGCCGAGACTCTTTTAAGCGGGATTTGAAAAGAATCTGATGAGGCCGTCAAGCTGAGGACCACCATTGTAACATTATCGGTGTCTGTAATGATGACCCTCATTCCTGAAACTTTACCTTTAGCTTACCATCAGGCGAGGTGATATCATAATGTCGTGACGTCCTAGATGTTGTCTTTTTCCGATCTAAATCTTTAGAAAAAAGTAAGCATACAAAATGCTTAAAAATTTAATTGAATTAATTAGGCGGAGTCATCAAAAAACAATGTTTAAAAATGACTGTAAAGTTATTCATTGTTTCCGTAGTTCGCAAGAATTACGGTAGATGGCTCCAACGTCGCCTTAAGACGTATATGACATATCGGAGAATTTCGAATATCTGGGACGTGTCTAGGTGGCTCAGTTGGTCAGAGCATTCCCCCTGTAAGGGACTGGTCGCGGGTTCAAGTCCCGTCCTAGATGTTCTCTTTTTCCGATCTAAATCTTTAGAAAAAAGTAAGCATACAAAATGCTTAAAAATTTAATTGAATTAATTAGGCGGAGTCATCAAAAAACAATGTTTAAAAATGACTGTAAAGTTATTATTGTTTTCGTAGTTCGCAAGAATTACGGTAGATGGCTCCAACGTCGCCTTAAGACGTATATGATATATCGGAGAATTTCGAATATCTGGGACGTGTCTAGGTGGCTCAGTTGGTCAGAGCATTCCCCCTGTAAGGGACTGGTCGCGGGTTCAAGTCCCGTCCTAGATGTTCTCTTTTTCCGATCTAAATCTTTAGAAAAAAGTAAGCATACAAAATGCTTAAAAATTTAATTGAATTAATTAGGCGGAGTCATCAAAAAACAATGTTTAAAAATGACTGTAAAGTTATTATTGTTTTCGTAGTTCGCAAGAATTACGGTAGATGGCTCCAACGTCGCCTTAAGACGTATATGATATATCGGAGAATTTCGAATATCTGGGACGTGTCTAGGTGGCTCAGTTGGTCAGAGCATTCCCCCTGTAAGGGACTGGTCGCGGGTTCAAGTCCCGTCCTAAATGTTCTCTTTTTCCGATCTAAATCTTTAGTGAGCACTATAAAAAAAACTTTTATCTACACTCAAATCGAAAAATTCGAATTACGAATTCAAAGACGATTCTATACATACGCACTTTATAAACGCATATACATAAAATTAAAAATAACACTTATTATAGTACCGCCAACTGTATTATAAAACTCATTACAGTACCGCTATCTTTTTTATTCGTTAAAGTAGCCTATGGTTTTAGACTGAATATGGAAAAAAGGCGAACGCATGCGCAGTTGGAACTGTGAAAAAAATGGCGCACGCTAAATTACTTCCTTGTAACCTACCTACTTTGTTTAATTTCAATTTTTCCTATGAGTGAAGATAAAGTAGTCTATGAAACTGCATATAACTTAGGTATTAAAACACTCGAGTCAACCTATTATCGGAGAAACAGACTCTCGTGTTTTAATACCCCTTCTTATATGACAGTTGCATAAACTACTATTTTCTTTATAATATTAGTATAGAAGTATGGATAGTAAAACATATTTGGTGTCTTGATCTTGATATTGTGAATATAACAATTAATGTACCTTTTACCCCCCCCCCCCCGCCGGCCTCTCCAGTTTCGAGATGGACCCTTCGGGTTCGGGCACCACGGTGTCCCCGTCTTGCCCCGGTTTGGGGGAGGGGCGCTAATCGCCCCACCAACCGTCCCGACCGGCTTCTGCTGGGGTGACAGGCGGCCTCACCTGCCACCCCCAGGCCTGCGCTCATGGAGGACGGAGGTCGTTAAGCGACACATAATGTACCTTCTATTGACTGAGTACATTCTATATACGATTCATATTTAACTTAGCAAAATTTAACTCTATTAAGAAATTTTCATCCTTTAAAACTTGAACACAATCATTTTACTTGGTAAATTCAACCTTACTTGTCTTGGAGCGTTGCAAAATTAAACCATCAGCTACAAAATGAGATCAACAATACGTGCGACCCAAGACAACATTCAAATTCGGAATGAGTCCTCGCTCCCACCATCTGCAAGTTAATTAACATCGATAGCTACTGTACACAAGATTGTCTTCACAAATATAAGTAACAATCCAGCGGATTAAACAACGCTGTTCGCGAGCACGTTCGGACTTAATGTTCGTCGTCGGATTAACTGCGCCGCGCGCTAGAATGTACGCAGACAGCGCCACCATTAATTATCTTAGTACTAAATGGTAATTCGGTTTCTTAAACAGTTTTGAAAGTTAATTAAATGGGAGTTAATACTCTTCAACTTCTGATAGGCATTATACTATCGGACGTTTTAAATACGTTTTAGTTGGACCATACACATTTTATAATTGCCATGTAGCCATTTTTTTTCTGTCAGTAAAAAATAGTCATACAATCTAATTTCAGAAATAACACTACACTCGCGGCGAGGCTCGACTGCCCATATATGAGTCACTGTAGTTGCCTGCATGTTGTACACATAGACTGAGGTGTCAAAGGGCGATTATGATTTTTATTATTGACATGCATATCTTTAATTGACTAATTTATAATTCTAATTTTTGTTTCTGTTTATGACATGCATGTTTTGAAATAAATAGTATGACTACGATAAATATTATAATGTGACTGCAATTCAATTTAATTTTAATTTAATTTAATGTATTCGAATGAGTCTTAATAACTTGAAATAAATGATTTATTATTATATTATATTATTACAGTAATCTATAGCATATTTATTTATTGCCTGAATGTTATGATGTTTAGTTTTTACTGTCAGTAAACTAATTTGTATTCATCATTATTTAATTCAAGAATATTGTTGCTCACAAGGTAAAAAAACAATGAAACATATTTACGGTTCGTTCGAAGATATTTACGGTCTCAGTAGTGTATATAACGTGGTACTTTTAAGTGATGCACAAACAACGTATGGATGTGATGTGAACGATAATATGATATCAGTAGCGGAACAAACATGGAAGGTTGGCAACACGCGATTGTATTAGACGCGATAGATTCGAGCTTTCTTGAGCCATCCAAAAAGGCTTATAAAGTCAGAGTATACGTTACGTTACGTACCTGATGATATTCGACTACTAAAACATCATGAGGAACAGATGATACCAAATAGTAACATCTAGTACTCCACTAACCTAGCTAGATCGATTTATAGCCCCCAAAACTCCCTGTATACAAAATTTCATGAAAATCATTGCAGCCGTTTCCGATATATACGATACTAGCGACCCGCCCCGGCTTCGCACAGGTGCAATGGATGTTATTATACATATAAACCTTCCTCTTCAATCACTCTATCTATTAAAAAAAACCGCATCAAAATCCGTTGCGTAGTTTTAAAGATTTAAGCATACATAGGGACATAGGGACAGAGAAAGCGACTTTGTTTTATACTATGTAGTAGTAGTATAAGACAGGTAAATACAATTATAAAAAAAACATAACATAACTTCACGCCTGTATCCTTGAAGGGGTAGGCAGAGGTGTCTAACACCCACGATTCGCCAGTTATGTTGGGACAATTATAATTATTATTATGTATTTAACTACACTATAAAATTGGTGAAGATATTTATAACATACCTACACACGTTTATTGAAAACAGTAAAGTTGAAAACCTCACAAAACTAATTTGGCACAAATTTAACAAAAGCTACCTTTTTAACTTATTTAACACAAATTTAATGTACGATTGTTTATAGACCAGAACTCACCTAAACTATCTACTAAACGCTGCATATTGATATTTAGATTGCTAAAGTTGATACTAGAACTTGATCTAACACAATGTCTGTAGTAATACTCATTCATTCTCATCCCAGGATAGGCCGGGATTAAGTTGGACGTACAAAGGCAGATGAGTTGCGCTGCAGTCCTAAAGCCCTTTTCACACAGACGAACGGTTTCCGTTTGTACACAGTGATCGTTTATACGTTGTTCAGTTTTCGCGATTATTAAAGTAGAAGCAGAGAAAGGTGTATGCCAAGATCGTAGCAAGTGGAAAGATGTTGTCTCTGCCTACCCCAATTAGAAAGATTCGTGACTGTATGTATGTATATAAGATACAAAATTCTAGTTAACTTATTTTTTCATATTGAAATAGAACTACTTTTAACGAATTCTACCGCGATTTATTTGATGTTATTTTTCATTTTACATTGAACCCGACGCTTCGGTTACTTTTCAGCAAACAAGGTCACGGGGAGACTAAAGATGGTTGTTGTCTTGTAGTTTGAAGTGTAAGTTATCTCAATGTAAATTATAAAATAACATCGAATAAATCGCGATAGAATCCGTTAAAAATAGTTTTATTTCAATGTGTGACATTCGCGTAAACTTCCGACAGTTTTATTTCCTCATCTCAAAATATAGAACAGAACAATATATACGAGACGAACCCTGATCAGACGTCCGCACCTGTGGAATTTGTGTGAGTGTGAAAAGTTTTAAACTTTGCAATAAATCACTCCAATACCATCTCATACACAGTGCGATCGCGGTGACATGGAAAAGCTTGCATAATCATGGTTATATTAATTAACTGTTACGGCACGTTTGCATGAAAACCGAATGTGTGTGACACTATGACTTGGGTTGGGAGAGAACGGGGTGCATAGTAACTCCGCTCGATGGCTCAATATTGCGCCGCTGCCATTGTATTGCTGTCTAAAGGCTATTGTGTAAAGATCTTAAGAAGTACAGAGGAAAGTCAGTAAGTTAGGTTGGTATTGTGTATGGTTTATGATCTTCACTGCAGTAGCTAACTTGAGAGGTAACAACAACAGTAGATATAGTTCAAGTAAATTGTAAATTCTCTCTGCTTTCTTCGAACTGCGAAATATTGAAAGATGTTACAATAATTTGCAAACATTCATAAAATTTTCGCATTCATGAAAATTGCTCAATATATTTTGCAATTATAAGTTAATTCGTGACAATCATCCAGTATCGTACTTTACTACACTTTATAATATCCAATATTTTTTTTAAATTTTAAAGGAGTATTAGTATCTAACCGAAAGTACTAATATTCCCCCTAACCCCTCCAGCTAAGTTAAATTGCTTGTGTTAGGAGAGGGTTCACGTCGGTAGTGTAATCGCCAGGATTCGAACCCGGAACCTCTCGATCGTAGGGTCGACTCCTTAATCACTAAGCTACGCTTCTATATAAAGTGTGTATCAGTTAACTCAGTGTCGTCTACTCTTAGCTACAGTATGTTATATCATGTAAATAATTCCGCAGATTGTATTACTGCTACTACATTGCCATAGGCACTAAATGATCAACCTCATTCCTCTGTGTTGTTTTGTGGTGTCTACAATGAAAACATAATATTTAACCTAATGTCATGTATGTGAAAGTGTGTTTGTTAGTTTTTCCGTCTTGCATGGAATAGCGGATCGACGAGGTTTTTTCATAAAGATCGTTTTTGGAAGTCTATGATGAAGAGGTCGGATCAGGTTCACTCAAATAACAACAGATTGTTGAATTATTTATAGATTTTAATCTGCACTATACAACGGTCCAACAAGAAGTGTGAGCTCCAAATTCGTATCGCGTGATGTCAACTGTAAACCCAGCGTTGATGTTGACACCATTCGTCAAGAACGAACAAATATAAAAATAATACTTATGTATCCTATTTCAAACATCATAGACATCAAGTGTTGCCATTCGGTTAAATGTAGTGTATGCTAACAATAGTTGGCTACTTTTTATTCATCGTCCGTGTATTCGTTTCTATAATCTGTTAGGAATTGAAATAACTAGTCATTTCTTGAAACGATGTTTTCTTCAAAGTGATTGTTATTTTATAATATAACTAACCGCTTATGCGTTTGTATGCCTTGGGTTGTTATTTTATTTACCACAAATTGAAATTATTATTATGTCTTTGTCCAGGTAGGGGCTTATCTGTTCAAGTAAATCTATAGGGCTGTTTTTGTGGAATTAAGTATTAAATATATAGACTCAGAAACTTTTAAAATATTGAAGTAATTATAGAAGGTAATGTTAATCGTATTTATATCAATAACCTATATTACATGAACAACTTTTTGTAAGCAATTTAGCGATGGACTCACTTTCACACTGCTCTTTCACACTGATTTTAAAGTTAAGAATACGAAATTACTATCCTACACACTGATTCATTTAAGCACGACTCCAGTGCGAAGATTAGTAGAGTTATTTTCTAACTTTTTTGTATAATATAGCTAGGTACTTTAAGTGGAGGGCCATCTCGAAACCGGAGATGGCCCAGGGTCAGTCGGAGTGCGAGGGATTTGCTCTATGGGCAACCTTACACCCCGGCGTCTGAAGACCCGAGACGGCGTGCGGTTTTAGTCGGTTCAAGCCCGACATAACCGCCCCCGCTGGCCGGCGGGGGGGGGGGGTATCCGAAAGGATTTCCGTAAGAAAAAAAAGGTACTTCAAGTGTACTGCCAAATTGCTAAAACCATATGTTTTATAACCCCATTTGATAATCAATAATCCTCCAGATATGAAATCGAACATTAGTTCACTGCAGATTTAGATCGGAAAAAGAGAACATCCAGGACGGGACTTAAACTCGCGGCCAGTCCCTTACAGGGTGAATACTCTGACCAACTGAGCTAGCGGACACATGTCCTAGATATTCGAAATTCGCCGATATATTATACGTCTTGGGGCCACGCTGGAGCCATCTACCGTAATTCGGACTACGGCAACATTCATTGTTTCTAAGTCAAAGTATTCCCCCTGTAATGGACTGATCGAGAGTTCAAATCCTGTCATGGAGGATCTATTTTTCCCATCTAAATCTCTAGGAAAAGTTAGCATAGTAATTGCTTTAAAATTTCATTAAATTAGTTCACTATGTTATATTTCTGCATCTTCCCTCGACAGTGTCTTTCAACCAAACGACGTTGGTCCCTAGTAGCAGCGGCAGTTATAGCGCACACTCCATTAAACTTGCTTTTCAAGCCTCCGCTCAAATTTTTTAATTGGTATATATATAAATATGCTTTGCTGAGATGTTAGCATATTGTATTTTTAGTACTTCCTTCATACTTAAGGAAATATACTCCAACAAATTACGTCCGACCAAATTGTGTTCCTTTAATCTATTTTTGTTCTCTTTTAAATTCTTCTGCGTAGCGTTAAATGACCAAGAATAAGGCCTTTATTGCTGGTGTCCACTCTTCTTACTGTGATGATAGCTTTACAATACTACAAAAAAAAACTTTATCATTATTTTCCAGTGTTTTATCGCTATCTAAATCGCAAGGTGCTGAGTGCCGTAGATTGTGATCCTAATTAAACAGATAGTTATCTGTAAGTATCTGGCACTTGTTCTTTTAATTTAATATAGGAGCCTGGTTTTGGTCGGTGCAGTAGCTTTTGTTACTGTCATAATATATATACATACATATCATGATTACATTACAACTTTCTCTTTTAGTAATAACAAAACATTTAACATCGTCATAATCCTTTTTTTTTCTCATTATTCTTTTTTATGTTGTATTATTATTTAATTTTAATATTTTATTGTTTTCTTAGTATCGTTTATTCCTCTTTTTATTGTAATAGTCCTTTAAAAAGGTTATGTAATGTAAAAAATTACATAACTTACTAAGTTAGTACATATAGAAAGTAAAACATATTGTAGAATACATACCACACATCTTTCTCTTTTTATTAGTTTGAAACCACAAGTTATGAGAGACCCACATCGCTACATCTACACTTGAATTGAGTGGGCTACTGGAACCGTAGTTTTCTATATCATATATCTATATATATATTTCTATGTTCACTCAATTTATCTTACTTTTTTAATTTGTCTTAAAGTATTTCTTTGATGCACAGGCGGAGGAACTGAACTCGCTGGTGGGAGATGCTTTCCGAATGGCGTTCGCGTCGCAACTGCAGCCCTCCGCACCGCTTTGGGTGAGTGTCACACATATGAACAAGTCGATATGGTTTAAATTCATAATTCGTTTTAAGAAAAGAACAAAATGGGATACTTTTTTATGAAGTCCCACCCTCATACCCACTACTATAACTCCTGTACACCAGGCGCAACCCACGAACACACGGAGTAATGACGTTCGGGAACGTGGCTCGGGAAACTGGAACCCGCATCGGAATTAATCGGAAGTAAATCGGAGTAGTTAGAAATATAATAAATCCACAGGAGAAACAAAATACACAAAACGATATCCCGTTTTGGTTGTCCTTTATTTACAAGGGCTATTTTCATAATTTATGGGATGGTAAGCGGTTACCATGGTGTGTGAATATTTGCTACACCAGCAGTATAACGCATTTGTGACAACAAATGCACAAACTTGCTTCAAACGGAATAAAATACCAGAAATGTCAATCGCATTAAAAAAAGCTGAATAGGACAAAAACAGTCCAGGTATAAATAGGTATTTACACTATGTGAAATAGTTTCTTGATCGATACTCACAGAAGCAAATAATACATTGTAATGCAGAATACAATGACCAGAACAGTTGGGACGGAATTGAAGCGATTTGCATTTTTAATATATCACATTAGAACGCGTGCCTGCGTCCATGCGTCGCGCAGTCGGGCAAAAGGGGAAGTTATTGGGAAAAGTAAAGGAAATAGAGAAAGGATACCGGCAGTGTTACTAACCGTTATGGCCCACGTAGACGAGAGACTTTAGTTCGCAGAGGACTAAAATTCCTGATTCTTAAATAGAATTTCCTCCGAGAACTAGCCGCGGACTCAACGTACACATCATACAGTCATTTATTTTGTTACTGGGAAATTTAGTGTAGGACATGCTGTGGCGCTGCCGCCGCTTTGTGTGAGCATATAGGTAATGCGTGCGAAAGAGATGACGGAGAGGGAGCGGGAGAGAACCCTGCCCCCCGAGTTCTGTAGTCTCCGCCCGGGACTACCGACCTCTATGATCGGGGCCAGAGGACGGCAGTTGGCCGACTTTACTTTGCCGTCCTTACAAAAGCAGGCCAAGACGGAGGCGTATCATGTGTGTCCTACTCACGCCTTCCAACTCACCGATGCGGGATAAAACCCGACAGCACACAGCAGTGTTATCCTTTCGAGGGCTTACCCGGGGTGCCCGGCAATGGACACTTGGGGAGGACACCGTGCGGTTTTAGTCGGTCCGATTCCGACACGCCCACCCCATCGTTAACACCGATGGGGTGAAGCCCGTGGGGGTTTCTACACTTTAAAAAAGAAAGCATGCTGTGGGAGTAAATTATCTAAGATTACTTTGTGAACATGAAGTTTAAGAAAAAGAGAAGTTGTGGAAGAGAATATGGACCTAATTACATTAGCTCTATTTTCTCTGAGACTCCTCCGTACTTTTGTCTAGTCCGATCTATTGATGTCCTCGGTGGATAGGGGGATTTTTACATGGTACTTTTAATCTGTTGTGTACGTTATTTAATACAGTTGTAAGAGATACCTATTTTCTAAGATGAGAAAGTAAGTCAACAAACTTATGTACAGTAAGTCATGTGTTGAGACCAAATGTTTATTACTGTTTATAGGTGTATTAACAATATTTATCTTTTCCGTCCGTTTAACTTCTGAGCGCCGGGAGCCAGGATGCTGTATAATAGCGGCGCACTTAAACACGCTAGTAATTAAAAAGCACGGGAGCATTTGAATGATTTAATGTAATTTAACCAACCTAGTTCAGTTGCTAGGCGGAAGTCTAGATCAGGAGCTGTGAGAAAATACTAATAAGTATTACGTAATATTGTTCCTTTATTTGTAACTTGTTTACTCGTTCCAGCTTCGCAAGTGAAATATGTATTAAAAAATCTACGATCAGTTGTAGCATCACCTACCGGGTTAAATTATTGTCCTTATCCAAATAACCTCACAATGCTATTTTTTTGCGATTTTTATTTACTTATGTTGTATCGCAGTCGAAAGAATGCTTAAATTTAAGGTTTTATTGATAAGATAGAAAATAAGTTTTTATCTGTCTGCTGTCTGCAGCTTAAATCTATTTGTACATATCTAAAGTCGGAGATATCAGGATTCATTTTTATTTCTGAATTTGAAGCCGAATTCTTACAACAACAATTCTGATCAAATCCATAGAAAATTACATAACATAACATAACATAAACTCACGCCTATATCCCCGAAGGGGTAGGCAGAGGTGCTAGCACCCACATTTCGCCAGTTTATGTTTAGGTCCCAATGTAGTAGGTGGTGGCGAGCCTATTGCCATTAACCGGGCACTTATAAACCTGCGATAAATACACACATAACTTCGAAAAGCATCGAAAAGACATTGGTGTGTGCCATGGTAAAACCTAGGATCGAACCCGAGACCTCGTCTCAGCAGTCCATTACCCATACCACTAGGCTACCGCGGCTATATAAAATTGATTCAAACAAATAATTAAGTTACAAAAATAATGAATATTCTAGTAATTGCATAACTTTTAGTTTAGTAGCGACCAAAATTCATGAAACATATGACATATATAAACATACTTCAGCAAATATACTAGAACATAATATAGAGCAATATTATCGGAGTAAGAGATATTGCAATACAGGGTGTTGTTATACGGCAGGTGCACATTAGTTTTGATTTAGTGCGGTGTAAATGTCGCACTAATGTATGTTCGTTATTGCAATGGTTAGGCCAGGAGACTACTAACCTGAAACTAACGTGATGTGTGCCAGAGTTTAGTGGCTGTAAATGCTACGACACCAGAATTTTCTTCACGCATCAATGATTATTATGTTTCTCTCTCCATAAAACTAGGACGGTTACCAGCTTCGCAATCAACCCAAACTTAAGCGTAGCGAGATTTGCCTATTCAACAATAGGTCAACGTGACCGGTCGACTTTATCCATTGATTTGGTTTTTCCGTGATTATTCCTCGATGGTACGTTGGACATCAACTTTCGACCCATAGAAACACTCAGCAAACTGAGCTTGATAACCGTGCCAAGTTTGGTCAAGATCGGTCGAGCCGTCTAGGAGGAGTATGGTTTCACGCGAAAACCCGATTTGTGGAGAAAGACGCTTCGCTCGCCTTCGGCTCGCTACGCTTAACAAATCCTACTCTTACTAATACTATGAATGTGAAAGTTTATGACGATATTTGCTACTTAATCACGTTCATACGGCTGAACGGATCTGAATGACATTTGGAACAGAGAAAGAGTTTAGAGTTTTTTTTTTATATTTAGGAATCGTCAATTTGACTTCACCTCGCCTGATGGTAAGCTGAAGGTAAAGTCTCAGGAAAGAGGGTCACTATTACACACACGTACCATGTTAATAATGGTGGCACTCAGCTTGACGGTCTCATCAGAAGAGGATTGTCGTCGCAGCACCGCGTGACACCCACCAGTCCCACTAGTGCTGCGACTACAATCCCCCTGCCCGACTATACACTTGCTGACCCCTGAACGCAATCAAACCGAAATTAGATCACTATGGAGGGTTGTTCACAATCGTACACGGTGGTACCTACCCGGCCGAATTTTGTGACAAATTTGTGTCATCAAATTTCTACCACCAGAGAGAAATAGGCTTCCATGGGTTGTGGAAAAGAGAGTTTCAAGCTGCTGAAGCCGTAGGCTAGTAAATAATAAAAAAGAAAAGATTTTTTCTCACGGTTAAGCTGGTCGAGGTCTATTTTAAACCAATTATTGTCAAGTGAAGACTTTCCTTAAGGGACTTCTAGTAAACTATAAATAAGTAAACTGCCTTAACCTCATATGACATCTAGTGAGGGCTGGCGGTCAACCCCATATAATGAATATTGATGTTTAATAGATTTTGTTCCAGCCTCAAGTAATTTGCAGTAGTTAGTATAATACCTCGTAATAATAATTAGTAATAATAACTTGTTCTGTGTTGTTCCATTGAGTCAATGAATGTAGGATAAACTTCTTTTTACTTCATAAAATTATTTTTATACATTTCTGTGGCTACTTTAATATAGAATGTCTTACCTATGTACCTAATAAACATTACACAGTCTCGTAAATATCTAATCGATTAAAAATAACTTTATGAAACGCACCCAATAAACAAACATAAACACTGTTTTTATCGCACCACTTAAAATCCCTTTTCAATTTTTTTATTAAACCATAATTTATCATCATATGAAACAATCAATCAAATATAATCTGTTGGATAAACAGAACGAGGTGTTTGAAACTAAAAGCTATCAATATTTTTCGGGTATACTATTAACAGCTAAACGCTCCCAGCTCCCGGCCTAACTGCGTCTCGCGCCATAAATGCGGTAATGATATGTTATGAACAACACTTAGCTAGAAAGAGACAGATATATTATAAATGAGAGGCATTGTTTGTTTTTTTTTCGATGAAGATTTATAGTGTGTACTTTGTAAGGTAGGTAGTCAAATTTATACACGTTTATTATAGTAGCACATGCTTCATTAAACACAATTATATTAGTCCAACTTTCACATATTGTAGTTGTAATCTATTTCAGAGTATTATTTAGCTGAGTGAAGCGAAGCTCTTATACGTGGCTAAGCCGTTTGATCGAGACTGTACTCCTCCGGAACCACAATTCCGATCTTGACCAAATTTGCCATGGTGATAGTGTAGACACCGCTGAGTGTTTAGATGGGTCAACTGTTCAAATACAATGTACCATTGAGGAATAATCATCGAAAAACAGTTTCACGAGCGCGCGGCCTTGCTATGCGCGCAACCGTACTTAAGATGCCTTATTTTTCAAGTGAGAGTCCTGCTCGCTCAGCTCAATTTATTTCAGTCGCACCCTGCACTGAATTCCTAGTATATTTCATGAATATGCTTGTAATAGGGACTGGTCGCGGGTTCAAGTCCCGTCCTAGATATTCTCTTTTTCCGATCTAAAATCTTTAGAAAAAAGTAAGCATACAAAATGCTTAAAAATTTATTTGAAATATGCTTGTAATGTTCATATAGTATGACGCCTGCTAAGCTAATACAAACAATGTATTCAATAATAGCCACTGGTTTGCTGCAACGGTCCGCGGCAAATATGACCGCCCATTTCCACCTCAGTTAATGAAAATTCTCTAAATATTTCTCACAAACACTCACCAGAGAATTATCTGGTTATAAACATAACTCGTCGAGAAGCAGCGCAAGTTTAATCTCTTCGATAGTCCTACTTTGACGAACTCAGACTTCTCAGACGCCTGAACACCACTCAGGAGTCCATTGTAATTGTCAATTTAGTCTCCTTTCCTCGTCGTCAGTACTTCTACTGCATTATAACACAGTTTGTAGAAAAAATCATTCTGATTACTGAAGCTTAGAATAATTACTTATTAACTTATTAAAAACTTATTAAATAAATAAAATAAATATTCTGCGATATTCTACACAGCGCTTTCTAGTCCCAAAGTAAGCATTGTTTAACTACCTTGTGGTATGGGTTCCAGAATGCGGATAAACATACTTATATACTTTTTTTTTGTAAATACATATATAGAAACACCCAGACCAATGCAAATAGACATTCTTGCATACAAACCCGCGCTCCCTGTCGTAGCAGTCGAATGCACTACCGCTACGCCGCAGAGGCCGTCTTGATGCCGTATTGCTGGATTCTTGTCTACCAGACAAGCTTTAACTATTGCCTCCTAAATCTGGCTGTAAGTAAATGTACATGTAGAATCTATAATTTGATAACCACTGGAGTTACTTTATGACCTACAAAGATACTTGATTTGAAAGGAACAATGTTATTAAAACTATACTATTCTTTTCTAAGGTAGTATCTATAACCGCTTACCTACACTAGGCGGACAGTATGCTTCAATACCATTGTAGGGCTGTAAAATAGCATTCGAATTTTATTGTCACGCTAAACTTTAAACTACCGCCGCCGCACCGGGGCGTACAACACTCCGGCTCCCGCCTGACAACACCCTCCTACGAGGATCGGTTTTCAACCGCAAGCCTGTCGTCTGTCTTCGTGAAATAAATGGTTTCAGTATATACCTATCTAAAAATAATGTGTTTATATCCATCGAATATGTAACAATAGTATTTACAACATTTGCACTAAAGAGGTAAAATTTGTTTGTTTTTTGTTTGCAATGAACAAATTCAAATATGATTGGATCGATTTTAGTTATTATTTTATTCGTTATAGGAAGCTATATTATATCAACGAGTACACATGAATAAAAACAAGTTGAATTCCTGAGACGAACTCAGCCGAATACAAGGAATTTTCGATTTTGCGTTTTTTTTTTGCGAAGTTTTCTTTATCTTGCAATGGTTCACCCCAGCACGAATCTATTACCGAAAACAGCAACTCGATAGCTCATCTCCTTCATACCCAAAACCGTGACAGAAAATTGGCAACGACGACGTCGACGACAACTCGATAGCAATAGGGCTTTTCTAAAGAAAATCCCTAAGAAATAACCGATGTTCCCATGGGATCAGGTCTTACGCCGGGTGATGCTATATTGCCATACTCTTCCTGATTCATCTTTCACTTGTTAATAAAATAAAAGCATAACTTTAATATTTA
Organism: Cybosia mesomella; assembly: GCA_946251805.1. Lineage (NCBI taxonomy): Eukaryota > Metazoa > Arthropoda > Insecta > Lepidoptera > Erebidae > Cybosia > Cybosia mesomella. Next base: position 628,220 of record OX276396.1, read on the forward strand.
AAAATATCTTTAGCTTTCGAGTTACATAATTCATTCAAGTATTTTCGGTCTGTATTATTTTCATAGTCATAGTCAACCGGTCACCTTCATATTGACTGCACTGTGTTTACTGTCCAATAGCAAACAATCCTAAACCTTTGTCGCCTTGTGCGACACTCGCGGGAAAAGATTGGGTGACATAATTATACATTACATATATATATGTTATACAATAATGATGCACCAGGGCCTTACCCTGCCGACAACAACAGTATTGCGACAATATTTTAATTCGTTTGCTGTATAACACACTACGCTGTGACTTCATTTACGCGTAACTTTACAAAACTGAAATCTCATTTGTTTCACAATTAACGAACATGGTCTCTAGTGAAGGACAGGAATAAATGTGGGTGATGTACGTGACTTATTTTTTGCTGTGACTATGTTCTGACGGCCTATATAAGGTGCTCAGAACACAAGTCACGGTAATTCACGAAGAATTACATGAATTTCATGGTCAATTATTAACCCTAAACGCCTATTTTAAACGTTACTAGATTTTTAGTAATATTAGGTCGTTACATATGAAATTGCCGTTTTTCTTAAAGAAATTGGAGGAAACCCAATTTTTAGTACTAACATTTTTGCATTTTTTTAGGAATGACAGATCCAAATTTTATGATTTGTTTTTGTGTAAGAATGAGATAACATTAAGCTAACAAACATAAACTTTTATTACATTTTTGAAAAGTCATAGCTGTTAACTGGTGGTAGAAATTTGATGACACAAATTTGTCACAAAATTCGGCCGGGTAGGTACCACCGTGCATTCCGTAGGAGGCGTCGCCGCCCCGCAGATGCGGAGGCCCGAGAGGCGGAGTTGTACGAGGGATACAGGGAGGCCAGACGAGCCCTCCGAGCGGAGATAAGGCGTTCCAAACAGGACGCCTTCCGCGAGCTGCTGGAGACGCTGGAGCGGGACCCTTGGGCAGCCATACCGGATGGTGAGGGGCAAGCTGCGCCCCAAGGCCCCGCCGTTAACCCGATGTCTCCAGCCGGATCTGCTCGGAGGAGTTGTTGGCTCCCTGTTCCCAGCGCGGGCGGTGGAACATGTTCCACCGCAGATGACTCCGCCTCGGTTGCCCATGGCGCCCAACGTGGAAGACGACGACGTGCCCGAGGTCACTTGGGTAGAACTAGAGCTGGCAGTGAGAAGGCTAAGAGCCAAACACACCGCCCCGGGACCCGACGGCATTCCAGGCCGAGCGTGGGTCCTAGCTCTAGTCGACGACGCTCTCGAGCCCCGACTGAGAGGGCTTCTCGGCGCATGTTTGGAGCGGGGCCAGTTTCCGAAATTGTGGAAGACGGGGAAACTGGTCCTCATCCGAAAGGAGGGGCGCCCAGCGGACTCGCCGTCCGCCTACCGGCCCATAGTGTTGCTCGACGAGGTGTGCAAGCCCTTTGAAAGAGTAATTGCGAAGCGCCTCGTCAAGCACCTTTCAAAAGTGGGGCCGGACCTGGCGGATGGCCAATATTCCTTCAACGAGCATGTAATGCTCGCGAAGGAGGTGGCGGAGCGCGCCCGGGGGAGACTTAGAACTCTCCCGGACCGCCGAGCCCGCAACTTGCTCGCCGCGCGTCGCAGGCGACTCAGGCGCCGGAGGTCGCTTAACGACCTCCGTCCTCCATGAGCGCAGGCCTGGGGGTGGCGGGTGAGGCCACCTGTCACCCCAGCAGAAGCAGGCCGGGACGGTGGGGCGACTAGCGCCCCTCCCCCAAACTGGGGCAAGACGGGGACACCGTGGTTCCCAAACCCGAGGGGGCTGTCGCGAACAACCAGGCATCTATACCATGTCGCGTAGCAACCTGGTATCTATACCATATCGCGAAGCAACTTGGGTTCAATGTAGTAACTTAAATCTGGCTCACCAAATGGGGAATACGGGTGAGCACGCGGTTACAGCTGTTCCTGTCGCATCTGTCGTATCTCTCCAGCTTTTACCTGTTGGCAAAAGGATACCTGTTATTCCAAGAAGGAATAAGCTGAGCAATGGTTCTAGGATCTCACAGATGTCTCCATTAGACACATTTTGAGTGAACTTGCAATGTCCTCTTGACATTGCTGCAATACAAGCATACGCTGACGGACAGTTCGAATCTCATACGAGATTTAGTATCAAAAAAAGTCCCTAAATCTCCGCAACTGGCCCGGAACCCAGTCGCCGTACCACGCCTGCCGGCAAGTTATGAATGTGGCTTATAGACCAGCGCGTGACATACAGGTCACGCACCTTGTCGCGGAGTCGGCTATCTCAACGGTACCTTACATTCCAGAAACTCCGTGGACCAGCATGAAAATCCAGGGAGGAAACTAGATGTACATCGTCAGCTAGAAACCAAACATTAGATCCAATAAAACACTAAACTCAGCTCGTCTATTCTCAGCTCGCCTATCCCACGCAGAGCGCTTTCGGCCTCCGACGTGCGGACAAACACGTTAAGTTTCCAACGTGTAAACGAATACAGTTCACACTCGCGATTATAGTGGTACGATACTTTAGGAAAACTTGATAACACGCACACTTCTACAAACTCTTGGGAATTTTAGGACTCTTCACGATGCGCTGTCAACGTGTCAACTGGAACAACACCTATTGACGTTACGAAACTGAATCAAATTCAAATTCAAATATAGAACAGAATTATAGATCATTTGATCGATGATCTTACCAGGTGGTAGGATTTATACCTTGAGTAGAACCTCTTTGGAGTAGAACTCGCGGAAACTTCTGAAACCTCGCAGATCGTCCGATCGTAGCGACAGGGGCCATCTCGAAACCGGAGATGGCCCAGGGTCAGTCGGGGTGCGAGGGATATGCTCTATGGGCAACCTTACACCCCGGCGTCTGTAGACCCGAGACGGCGTGCGGTTTTAGTCGGTTCAAGCCCGACATAACCGCCCCCGCTGGCACGCGGGGGGGTATCCGAAGATATCCGGGGATATCCGTATCGGGATTTCCGCACGATAAAAAAAAAAAAAAGGTACCACCGTGCACGATTGCGAAAAACCCTCCATAGTAATCCAATTTCGGTTTGATTGCAAGTGCATAGCCGGGCAGATGGATTGTGGTCGCAGCACTAGTGGGACCGGTGGGTGTCACGCGGTGCTGCGACGACAATCCTCTTCTGATGAGGCCGTCAAGCTGAGTGCCACCAATGTTAACATGGTACATGTATGTAATGGTGACCCTCTTTCCTGAGACTTTACCTTCAGCTTACCATCAGGCGAGGTGAAGTCAAATTGACGTGTCCTAAATATAAAAAAAAAAAAAAAGTAATACGAAATTTATCATCAAAATGGATAGCATTTAGGAAGTACTGTTTTTGAAGATTGAATTAATTTATCAATCTTGAAATCAACTTCAAACAAAATATAAATAATGGAAATAGCTATTAAATTACAGGAATAACGAACTCATGAATTTGTAAGAAAATTTCGGCAATTTCAGAGGTGAAGACCGTCCTATTATTATAAATCATTTATTCACTTTACATTGCTTACAAATAATGAAATTAACCAAATATTAATTTAAACTTTTGTTTTGGGTACCAGGGCTCTCTCAAAAAGTGATGACATTTTATTTAAAGTTGAATTCGCTTAATGAGATCTAGATTAATAAGAATCTACAAAATTAGAACACAAATTCAACAATATTAGTAAAAACTCAAATCGTGCATTCGCCTCTGAAAGCGTTTCATCACAGGTTTAAGAAAAAAAATACGGTTTATCTTTTTTACAGCTCTGAAGGCCGTCTTCTTCATTAGTGGATAGAGTTACGGATCAGGTCATAGGAAAGCCTTCGTGGTCAGTCGAGCCGGAGCAGGTATCCGAAGAGGTTTAAAGTGTCAAATAGTTTAGAATTATCCGGCGCGATGTCCAACAGAGAGGCTCAGTTTACAACCGCAACGGTCCGTTGGTTAGTGTGAATTAAAATGTTGGGTTTCAGGATAAAGTTTTGTCTGGTAAGCTTTGTTTGTTAGAGAGCTGTAGTGAAAGTAAAAGATTGATACGTAAATATGGTTAACCATTAACTACTTAACTTAATCTATTGGTCTATATAAAACAAAGTCGTGTTAGTGATGATCGGGATAAACTTAAGAACGGTGACCGATTTTCATGATCTTTGATCTTTTTAAGTCTCCGCCTATACTGTACCTTTGTGCAATTTTTTAGGTGAAAATCGCCATTCAACTGAAGTAGATTCGGTTACTGTGATGCGCATGTGAAGTCGTGTAGGATTTCTATCAGAAGGTGAGACAGTAAATAAAAAATATTATCTGATTATTATTATATTATAATATTATATTGATATATATTATATTATTTGAGTAAGCTAATTTGCCGAAAAAGGGCAGAGGTGGGAAAAGAAAATGCATGAATTTTGCACCACGATAACGCACCATCTCGCAAGGCTATCATTGTGAACGAATTTCTGATCGAAAGCTCTACCAATCATATCGCACAGCCACCACATTTCTCTGATATAGCTCCGGCCAACTTTTTTCTTTTTTGAAAACCCAAATAACTACTCCGAGGCACCCGTTTTCAGTCGAAGGATGTCGTCAAAAAAATTCGTGGCGAGTATTGAAGGCGATTCCAAAAAATCCGTTTAAAACTGACTTTGATGATTAAGTTGTTTATTGGTGTATGATTTTCAAGGTGATACAAAACATTATAAGATTTTAAATTAAATAATTAAATAAAAATAAAAGATACAGATTCTAAGTTTTATTGATTAATTCCCGGTACTTTTTTTGTCAGAGAATTACTATGATATTATCGGAAGTTCCCCCCCCCCCCCAGGTAGTAAGTCTCCCCGGGACCATGGCTGCTGAAAAGCAACCGAAACGTCGGGATCAATGTAAAATATTAAATAACAAAATAAATCGCGATAGAATACGTTAAAATACTTTTATTTCAAGAGTATTATTATTAAAAGATAACTCTTCTTACCCCACCTATATATATATATATATATATATACAAGAGCGAGTTTATAAAAAATTTACCACGAAACACAAAACTCTTCGGTCATTATTTCAACAATTTGATGGCATCCAATAAGGCAGTTCAGCAAAAATCTGTTATAAGCCTTAATGTTAGCCCATAAAGATCGTAAATTAAAAATAACCCTTTTCAGCAATAAGGCTTTCGTGAATATATTTAATTAGCTACAATAGCAATTAAGGTATTTAGGCACGTGACGGAGTCACAGATAAAACGCTATTTATTGCACACAGCCTTCATACCTGCCCCCAGCCCCCTGCCCCCTGTACATTTCCCGCCCCGCCACCGTACCCGCACGCCCAAGTGTATTGTTTAGATAAAACACTCAACAATAAAAGTTTACGACAGTTTTTACTATTTTCTTTTCATTATTTTTTAAGCTCGAACCAAGGTCTTACGTGTAAACATTTGAATGTTTTATAGGTGAAGTTTAAAAAAGCCACGTACTTTTATGAGCTCGAGAAAGTATAGCAATGGTTATAGCTATAACAATTCTCAGGTAAATAATGTTCGGTACTGTTATTGTTACTTGGTTATTTAATATTCGAGAGTTATTAGAGGAAGGTTTACAAAAAAAATGTTGGCCTTTAGTAATTAAATTAAGTACCTACACATGAAACACTAAGAGTAAGATGTGAATAGACATAATATTAGGAATATAATATCATGCGTACAAAAATTTGCTCTTAGCAAGAATCGAACCCGCGACCTCTCGTTGCATCGAAGCAATGCAGCCTGTATAGATCGTGTCTCTATGTTCCTTATAACTACTTAATGAATCAACTGATCCTCATGAATAACATGTCGTCAGATTCGTATTTATTGCGAGTCTCACTGGGTACCTACATTAAATAAAAATTACTGTATTTTGTGTTTTTGAAAAAGTATCGCAGTCGAGTTTTAAGGTTTTGTTATTATTAGGTACCGACATAACCGGGGGTGCTTGGTTGGGGACCTCCACGCGGTGCACCCTGGGCAACGGAGACAGCAGCGCCTCTCTCCTAGGGCGGGAGAGACGCTGCCGCCTACGGCCAACTCCAACCGAGGCGAGGACGGCCCTGTTGAAGGCTGTTCGGAAGCTTTCCACGTGTCCCTCTGACTAGCAGATGGCACAGTGGAGAGCAGGTAAGGGGCCATCTCGAAACCGGAGATGGCCCAGGGTCAGTCGGGGCGCGAGGGATATGCTCTATGGGTAACCTTACACCCCGGCGTCTTAAGACCCGAGACGGCGGCGTGAGGTTTTAGTCGGTTCAAGCCCGACATAACCACCCCCGCTGGCCGGCGGGGGGGTATCCGAAGGGATTTCCGCACGAAAAAAAAAAAGGTACCTACTTGTTTGTTACTTTACATCTTTGTTATTATTGCTGAGTAACGTACTAATTAAGGGAGGGGCTCGTGGCTGAGTGGTAACCTAACAGGTTAACAGATTACAAACTTAACCAACACTAGCCAAAGCAGTCTTAGGATGGGTGACCATTCTTCTGACACACAGACACCCCTCCGATTTCGATATCAGCAAATGTTTGTAGTGGGCAGATGGCAATAGCTTCAAGGAAAATATCGCTTCGTAGTTCGGCGTGTTCAAGAATAATAACTGTGTCAAAATCCAAATTAATAAGATGGAAAGTTCACCGATTCACCTCTATCGAGTCCGCCGATATCAGTCCGCGAGTTAATAACACAGTAACAGGTACACTTTCTAAAGCGGAATTCTGTCCCTCTGTCCCGATAATTAAATTTGAGTCGAGCGGGCCCAGTACTGCCGCCTCGCACGCCAATCCGTCTGACCCTCACGCCCCTTCCGTTCGCACCTGCACCCATCCGTATATCACCGTCTCCTTTCACCGAACGAAAGTGACTTTCAGACGGTATTCCCATTATTACGACTGTTTAAATTATAATGGAACACGCTCCTACTTGATTTTCGAATGTTTATTCTGAATGTTTTGTTGAATTGAAAACTTTTTGTGTTCCATTGACTTTTTGTGTGCAAAAGCATGCCAAAAGTTACTTTGTAACGTGGAATACAAGAGTTAAAACCTGTTTTGTACTTTATAATATACTAGCTGTCCCCAGCGACTTCGCCCGTGGCATACTTCGCCCCCGTGGCACCCATTTATCCCAAACATTAGCCTGTAACTTATCAGTTCTACAATAAAGTATGGAAATTTACCCGATTTGTTGACATTTATCCGCTCTCCGCTCCGCTCCCCTGGGTAGTAGCGTAATGATATATAGCCCATAACCTTCCTTGATACATGGGCTATCTAACACAAAAATATTTTGTCAATTCGAACCAGAAGGTCCTGCCCATTAGCCTTTTCAACCAAACAAACAAACAAACTCTTCAGCTTTAAAATATTAGTATAGATTTCAATTGTGAAATGCGATAATACCTGCATACCAGCGGTAATGAGTACGAATGCTGTTCATGTGGGTTCATTCCGGGATCGATTCCTAGCTCATGCCAAATAAGGTTTTCCTGGAAATGAGTCTAATAGACAAAAGCCCCAAACTGATATATCTCTGCGGCTGGAGGGTAGTCCTTCACGGTTATTCAAAAACAGAATATTTTTGAAGCGCAGCTTAAAGTTTGTACAGTGAAAAAATATTTTTGCTGAATAGGTACAGGTTTAATGTGGTTTTAGTCGGTTCAAGCCCGACATAACCACCCCCGCTGGCCGGCGGGGGGTATCCGAAGGGATTTCCGCACGAAAAAAAAAAGGTACAGGTTTAATGATTAACCATTGAATCTGATAACGAAATCAAAACTGAAACACGACTATCGTAGTATGTTTTACGAGTAACGGCTCATGGTAAATAAGTAAAGATAATCAGTTTAGGCGTCTGCACGACATGTGACGTCACGGGACATCGAATCAAAGACCTACGAAGACTTTTCTACTTGCAAGGACACGAATCGTTGGTCAACTGCCATTTTCAGAACTGCCCCGGTCCGTCAGATTCACAATTTTAACAAAAATATCTCTGATATACCTCATTACAAGGTTACTTCATGCCAAGGATTTTTTTTGAAACCATTAATATGAGTCACGTATGCCAACATGTATTCATGTTAATTAAACTTATTGTATTTTTGGATTGAGTTCAAGGCGGTAGTGTAAGGCTGTGTGCAGATTAGAGACACGGCAGTCTTAAGACAGACTATTGCTCTATAAAAACACATGAAAGTACGCATACTTCGAACAAAACTATGCTGTTTAATACCTACCTACAAGTCACGTCACGACAAGTCTGTCTTTTTTTTTTAATTTTTAAGACACTTCAATTTGACTTCACCTCGCCTGATGGTAAGCTGAAGGTAAAGTCTCACCAAAGAGGGTCACCATTACATACACGTACCATGTTAGCATTGGTGGCACTCTGCTTGACGGCCTCATCAGAAGAGGATTGTCGTCGCAACACCGCGTGACACGCACCGGTCCCACTGGTGCTGCGACCACAATCCCCCTGCCCGGCTATGCACTTGCTGACCCCTGAACGCAATCAAACCGAAATTGGATTACTATGGAGGGGATTTTCGCAATCGTGCACCGTGGTACCTTTTTTTTTATCAATAAAATGTTTCCTAGAAATAATATACATGGCAAAACAAAGTTTGCCGGGTCAGCTAGTACTATTATAAAATTGTAAACTAGTTGTGTCTGTACTTTGGAGATATAAAAAAAATCTTTGTTAAGGGAACGACTCTGAATAAAAAGATTTTCTTTTTTGGAATTCTTGTCTGTTTATCTGTTTGATAGCGATGGACGCAAAAACTACTGAACGGATTTTGATGTGGTTTTTCTATTCGAAAGTTCTTGTTCAGAATTAAAATCTTAAGTAGAACCGAAGATATAATCATAAAACAATAAACGCCCACCACGCGGGCGGAGCCGCGGTCATCAGCTAGTACTGTATAATAATATTTAACAAGCACAGATGGTAGACGAGTACCCGTTGAGTAACAGTTGTGTTCTAAACCGCTATAAGGAAGTAAACTTTTAAATAGCCACAGAATAACTACATTGGCGATGTCAAAAGCGGAGTTGTTGAAACCTGTCTCGCCTCAGCACCACAATACAAAGTAAGCTACATAAAAACGCACAGTTTTTTCTTTCAACGCGGCCTTTGTTGAGAGCTATGTTCATTGGCTAGCTTGTAAATAAATCCCGTAGGAGCTGCAAATGTCAGCCTTCTCATTAATGCAATGGTTTAGTTTATTTAGAAGTACATATCAAAAATGAAAATGAACTACGCCTACTTGAATTAGGAATACCTTTTATTCTTTTCGTGCGGAAATCCCTTCGGATACCCCCCCGCCGGCCAGCGGGGGCGGTTATGTCGGGCTTGAACCGACTAAAACCGCACACCGTCTCGGGTCACCCGGCCGAATTTTGTGACAAATTTGTGTCATCAAATTTCTACCACCAACTGATTGGTCTGTAATGCACGCTCAGCATGCTGGGCTTTGAACCTGTCACTTCTGACGCTTAAGAAACGTCTTATCTATAATGTTACCACAAGACAACATTCTAAGTGATGTATGCTACGATTTTTTTTTCAATAATACTGCTTGTCCTAAGTACTGCATCATCCGCCGGCCTTTGTCACAATAATTTGTGATTGGCGTAACACACGTCGTTTTTAGGGTTCCGTTGCCAAATGGCAAAAAACGAAAGCCTTATAGATTCGTCATGTTTGTCTGTCTGTCCGTCCGTATGTCACAGCCCCTTTTTTCCGAAACTATAAGAACTATGCTGTTGAAACTTGCTAAGTAGATGTATTCTGTGAACCGCATTTAGATTTTCACACAAAATAGAAAAAAAAAACAATAAATTTTGGGGGTCCCCATACTTAGAAGTGAAACTCAAAAAATTTTTCTTCATCTCACCTATACGTGTACGTCTATAGAAAAATGATTTTGAGGTTTCTAATATCATTTTTTCATCAACACTTCCAAAGTGGTAAAATGAGTGCCCCCCCTCCCTGTAACTTCTAAAAGAAGAGAATGATAAAACAAAAAAAATATATATATCTGACTCGCACTTGGCTGGTTTTTTATATTCAGTCCCTCAATTGACTGCTCCTGGATGGTAAGAAACTAGGATAAAGTCCAGAAGGTACAAGCCATCAGAAACTGTCGACCCTAAAGTGGCGGCCTAGAAAGTTGCTTCTTCACGCCCCGCTTGAAGAAACCAGGATTGTAAGAAGGAAACACGTCATCTCCTCGTTTGCTCTTTTCCTTGGCATGTTCTTTTTCACGCAATCCATTCATTCATTTTCCTTTTTATTTTCATTCTAGTAAATCTTACAATCAAATTAAATATAACATAATTAGGAATATTTAACATGATCAAGTTTAGATTTAACAAAATCAGAATTAACGGTTGTTGAAGGGCAAATGTACGAAACGGCACAGACAAAGCCTGAACAGTAGGTTGTTCTAATTTAATGAACCGTACAATAGCGTGCTTGCGTCCAATAATATAATTAGTTAAAAAAAGCAAGGTAGTTGCGGGTATTTCAGTAAGACATAGGTAGTGACAATTGTAGGGTTGCCAAATATTTAGACTTCGCTGGAATTTGAATAAATGTAACATTGGCAGATACGGCTTTGGTATTTAGGGTAATTAGGCTTGTGGTTAGTTTCTATTTGAATGAAGCATTTATTTATATTTTAATTGTATCATATTAAAATTAAAATAATAAATTCTACGACATTCTACACTGCGCTTTCTAGACCCAAGGTAAGCATAGTTTAGCAAGCTTGTGTTGTGGATTCCAGAATGTGAATAAACATACTTATATACTTTTTTTTAAATTATACATATTATACATAAAAACACCCAGACCAATGCAAATAGACATATTAATGCATACAAATATTTGCAATAAGCGGGAATCGAATCCCTGCCCCTGTCGTAGCAGTCGAATGCACTACCGCTACGCAACAGAGGCCGTCAATTATATTTGTATATATATTCATATATATTATATGTTATAATTATAACATGGTCCAAAATATATCTTCAACAGAGTTCATAGAACATTCAAATATCAAATCAAATAGAATATTCAAATCAAATTCAACACAAAAAGATCTTTTCAACAAAACACAGATATGTAATAGTCGGTGCAATGATGGTATTTTTAATAACAAAACGTAATGAGCTGAAAACAAAATTATTTAGTTCATCCTAATGCCAAGAAAATCCTTCAAGGGGAAAGTAGTATTGCATAACATAAACTCACGCCTATATACCCGAAGGGGTAGGCAGAGGTGCTAGCACCCACATTTCGCCAGTTTATGTTTAGGTCCCAATGGAATAGGTGGCGAGCCTATTGCCACTAACCGGGCACTTATAAGCCTGCGATAAATACACACATAACTTTGAAAAGCTTCGAAAAGTCATTGGTGTGTGCCATGGTAAAACCTGGGATCGAACCCGAGACCTCGTCTCAGCAGTCCATTACCCATACCACTAGGCTACCGTGGCTACCGTAGTATTGCATAATGTAATATTAGATTTGTTTTGATAGTTCTCCATTAGATGTGGTTGCCCTATGCAAGCAGGGTGCGTATCGCGCTACCCAGCCGTGAAGCCCAAACTGCGGCGGGGCACGCGACTCATAAATATCGTTCTCTATCGCCACATCGGTCTACTTCTAGTACTAATAGAATTAAATGTGCGCCAAAAACGAAAATGTATATAACAATAACACTATTATTTATATCTCAAAAGTGAGTCAGAATATTCTTTATATTTCAACTAAATAAGAAGTGGATTTACAATTAAATGGCGTATTTAACACAACTACCCAAAATATGAATGTTTTCAAGGCTTGAGTATGTGAGTTTCCTTTTAGACATAAATACTTATAACATAACATAACACAACTTCACGCCTGTGTCTCCGAAGGGGTTTATTTCACACCCCACGATTCGCTAGTTATGTTAAAGGTCCCAATGTAATACGGGGCGAGCCTATTGCCATCTAAATACTTATATACCTTTTAAATGCCTTTTTTTTTCGTGTGGAAATCCCTTCGGATACCCCTCCCCCCCCGCCGGCCAGCGGGGGCGGTTATGTCGGGCTTGAACCGACTAAAACCGCACGCCGTCTCGGGTCTACAGACGCCGGGGTGTAAGGTTGCCCATATAGCATATCCCTCGAACCCCGACTGACCCTGGGACCTTTCAAATGCCTAAATAGTTTTGAATTTATGGAATATCGTTAGAATCCTTACATCACACCCTGAGCGACACTGGCTATATTTTTTGAAAAAAAAAAAGTATTTTTGGTAGAGTTCCTATTTGTGTTTTAATTTTTAGGGTTCCGTTGCCAAATGGCAACAAACGGAACCCTTATAGATTCGTCATGTCTGTCTGTCTGTCCGTCCGTATGTCACAGCCACTTTTTTCCGAAACTTTAAGACCTATGCTGTTGAAACTTGGTAAGTAGATGTATTCTGTGAACCGCATTATGATTTTTACACAAAAATAGAAAAAAAAAACAATAAATTTTTGGGGCTCCCCATACTTAGAACTGAAAATCAAAATTTGTTTTTCATCTAACCCATACGTGTGAGGATAGGTCTTCAAAAATGATATTGAGGTTTCTAATATAATTTTTCTCTAAACTGAATAGTTGGCGCGAGAGATACTTCCAAAGTGGTAAAATGTGTACCCCCCCCCCCCCTCTGTAACTTCTAAAATAAGAGAATGATAAAACTAAAAAAATATATGATGTACATTACCATGTAAACTTCCACCGATAATTGGTTTGAACAAGATCTAGTAAGTAGTTTTTTTTAATATGTCATAAATCGTAAAAAGCAATTTACATTTCATTCAATCAACTCAAATGTAAAATTTAAAAAAAGTCATTATTATGTTACTTACTGCGGAACCCTTCATGGGCGAGTCCGACTCGCACTTGGCCGCTATTTTTTAATTGTTAATTGTTCTCATCATTTTTATTTTAGCTGTCATCGCTCAGTAGTTAATCTTAATAATACAATTAGGAGACCACGTTACCAATAAAGCGTCGGTGGCTTAGTGGTTAAGGAGTCGACCTTACGATCGAGAGGTCCCGGGTTCGAATCCTGGCCATTACACTACCGACGTGAACCCACTCCTAACACAAGCAATTTAGCTTAGCTGGAGGGGTTAGGGGGAATATTAGTAATTTCGGTTACTATAATCTTTAAAAAAAAAAAAAAAACAGTTTTAATACTGCTTTCCGACTACTATGGAGGTCGGCCATTACATTTCTAAACGACCCCTTGGTTAGTGTCTAATTAAATATCAATCAATAATATTTAGCCTACTACATCCCGCAGCTAGATATAGGCTTTGTCAATTTATTTTCGTTATATGATTAGATTTAACTATGGGAATTATATTTGTAACTCGAAATTATAATAGCAATCACCGCATAAAATACAATCCCCTTAAAATGCCAATCAATAAATTATTAAGTAAATTTGGAACAAGAAAATAACTCGGCGGCATTATAAAGACAAAAAAAGTATTTGCTTCAGTCCCTTGTTAATTGCGCCGAGCGGAAAAATGTTGAAAGCCCGCAGTAGGCACGCTGTTAGCAGTTTAGGACTCGCTCACCTTAAGACTGTAATAACCCTCTAATTACGCATTATCTGAAGTCTCCGTTGGATGTTTAACTTTTCTTTAACACTAGGAGTAAATTCCATGGGAGGGGGGGGGGGTGCAAGACTTGTTAGTCGGTCACCTTTTAAACAACAGACAAGGGTCTGGTGCTTTCTCTTAGGCTCGGAAGTAGCTCCCATAAGCAGACCTCGAGCTCAACAATGCAAAATTCGAACGCAACTGTGATATCGTTATGAGATCAATTTCGTACCACTCTGTATAATGAAATTGTATGTACTAATAGCGCCACACTCGCTAGCGTTAAACACAACTGAAATTAAATAAAACTACGATGAACATGAATAACATACTGTGTCTGAAACCACGACAAATAAACATAACATATATGTTTATTTATAACATAACATAAGCATAACTGTATCCCCGAAGGGGTAGGCAGAGGTGGATTACACACCCACGATTCGCCAGTTATGTTAAGAGCCTATTGCCATCTACCGGGCACATTGTTAAGCGAGCGATAATTAACATTTATTAATGCACACATAGCTACGAAAAGTCAGAAGTGTGTGCCCGGGGCAACTGGGGATCGAATTTGAGACCTCGTCTCAGCAGTCCGTTACGTACGCCGCCGGGCTATCACCGCTACTACGACAAATAAAAGTTGTGGTAATTTGTCAACGCCCTTGTAGAGCCCCGTGTACACGAGTCAGAATACTATTGTGTCTGGCTGTTCGTATTGCGGACCGTCACGAGAGCGCGCGGTACGCACCGGTATCGTCTATGAAACGAACTAATCACTTGCGTCAATTTTACTCAATTTGGATATCAAGAAAGTTTAAGTGACGACGGTAAGCTCTGTCATTTATAAAATAAAACCAGCCAAGTGCGAGTCGGACTCGCCCATGAAGGGTTCAGTACCAGCAAGTATCATAATAATGTTTTTAGGTACGAAAAAGACATTTTTTTATGAAACCAGTACACCGTATTTCAATTCAATAATTAAAATATCATTTCTAGGCTTTTTTTTACTTTTTTTATGAATTTTGAAATATTTTTGTAATCAAATGAATACATTTTAGGATTTGGTGACTATGCAGAAGAGTTTTATGTCGCATGTAGGTATTCCTAAGTGCCAGGGATATGCTCTTAGGGCAACCTTAGACCCCGGCGTCTCTAGACCTGAGACCGCATGCGGTTTTAGTCGGTTCAAGCCCGACATAACCGCCCCCGCTAGCCAGCGGGGGGTATCCAAGGGGAATACCGCACGAACAAAAAAAAAAGGTATTCCTACTTCAAGTAGGCGTAGTTCATTTTAATTTTTGATAGGACTTCTAAATAAACTAAACCATTGCATTAATGAGAAGGCTGATATTTGCAGCTCCTACGGGATTTATTTTACAAGCTAGCCAATAAACAGCTCTCAACAAAGGCCGCGTTGAAAGAAAAAACTGTGCGTTTTTTATGTAGCTTACTTTGTATTGTGGTGCTGAGGCGAGAAAGGTTTCAACAACTCCGCTTTTGACATCGCCAATGTAGTTATTCTGTGGCTATTTAAAATTTTACTTCCTTATAGCGGTTTTGAACACAACTGTTTTTCAACGGGTACTCGTCTACCATCTGTGCTTGTTAGATATTATTATACAGTACTAGCTGATGACCGCGGCTCCGCCCGCGTGGTGGGCGTTTATTTTTTTATGATTATATGTTCAGTTCTACTTAAGATTTTAAGTCTGACCAAGAACCTTCGAATAGAATAACCACATCAAAATCCGTTCAGTAGTTTTGGCGTAAATCGCGATAAACAGACAAGAATTTCAAAAAAAACATCTTTTTATTCAGACTCGTTCCCTTAACAAAGATTTTTTTAATATCTCCAAAGTACAGACACAACTAATTTACAATTTTATAATACTATAGACAGATAGAA
Organism: Cybosia mesomella; assembly: GCA_946251805.1. Taxonomy (NCBI): domain Eukaryota; kingdom Metazoa; phylum Arthropoda; class Insecta; order Lepidoptera; family Erebidae; genus Cybosia; species Cybosia mesomella. The sequence goes on from OX276396.1 coordinate 643,829, forward strand.
GTGGGTGGGTATAATCGTTTAAGCGTCGGTAGCTTAGTGGTTAAGGAGTCGGCCTTAGGATTTCGAGGTCCCTGGTTCGAATCCTGGCCATTATACTATCAACGTGAACCCACTTCTAGTACAAATAATTTAGCTTAGCTGGAAAATATATAGTTTATGTATGTACGAGAATTCCAAAAAATATATTTTTTTTTTGGAATTCTCGTCAGTTTATCTATTTCTGTTTGTTCGAAATGTACGAAAATACTATTAAACGGATTTTGGTGCGTTTTTTCTATTAGTCAGACTTAAAATCTGCCGTAGGTTTGAATGCAATTGGTTAAGCAGAACCGGAGATATAGCCAAAAAAGCAGCCAAGTGCGAGTCGGACTCGCCCATGAAGGGTTCCGTAGCAGTAACATAATAATGCTTTTTTTTAAATTTTATATTTGAGTTCATTGAATGAAAGGTAAATTGCGTTTTACGATATATGACGTATTAAAAAAAACTACTTACTAGATCTTGTTCAAACCAATTTTCGGTTGAAGTTTACATGGTGATGTACATCATATATTTTTTTTAGTTTTATCATTCTCTTATTTAAGAAGTTACAGGGGGGGGGGAGACACATTTTACCACTTTGGAAGTATCTCTCGCGCAAACTATTCTGTTTAGAGAAAAATTATGTTAGAAACCTCAATATCATTTTTGAAGACCTATCCATATATACCTCACACGTATGGGTTAGATGAAAAAAAAAAAGTATGGGGAGCCCAAAATTTTTTTTTTCTTCTATTTTTGTGTGAAAATCTTAATGCAGTTCACAGAATACATTTACTTACCAAGTTTCAACAGCATAGTTCTTATAGTTTCGGAGAAAAGTGGCTGTGCCATACGGACGGACAGACAGACAGACATGACGAATCTATAAGGGTTCCGTTTTTTGCCATTTGGCAACGGAACCCTAAAAACGGAACACGTCATAATGTTCTCTATTAAATTAAATTAAACCCGCGATGATGGTACATCATTACAAAGGCTTCCCCACAAAATTATTATTAATAGAGAGGGAACTAATATGAGGGTCCGGAGGCCGGCGCGGACGCACGAGCAACAGATCGCAGTGAATAACGCACTTAATTTTATTGATGTTATGGTCAGGCAGGGGAGTGCGAGGTTCTGCGTGTGGCTGTAATTATCTGGTACAATGTGTTCGGTTTATTGTTTGTATTGGTTGCGTGTCTGTTGCGGTTTGGCTAAATGTAAGGTTCAGTTTCCATTGCAACAAAAGATTATATAGGGTGTAGGATCAACGACCGGCGACGTCATATACCGATATTTATTGTGGCATTAATTTTTTTAAAGTAAAGTATTATATTTTTTATGAAATTGTCGTTTCATTTAACTGTACTAACATGATGGATCGTGAATTATACTAATAAAACGTAGTAAAATTCATGATTTAAAAAAATTATACTAATCGAAAAAAAAATCTTTTTTATTTTCTCGTTTATCTAACACTCTGCATAAGCTGTTCTACATTATCTGCATCTGTGTGATCATCGCTGCAGCTGAAAAGCAACCGAAACTTCGGGATCGGTGTATAAAATTGAAATCCCTGCTGTGGTTTTCCCAAGCACTGCAATATGGGGTTCTTCAAGAAGGTTTTTACAGGCTCGGCAGCGTGAGTGTGGCGCCCCTGGTGTTGTACACATCCATAGGCCGCGATGACCGCTTCCCATCATGTTAGTCGTGTGCTTATCTGCCACCAAAGTGGTATTAAAAATAGCACCAAATAAATCACGATAGAAACCGTTAAAAATAGTTTTATTTCAATTTTAGGCATCTCTAGTTAGATTTGAAGTAGTTCACAGACGATATTTCACATAATATACTCGTAGGTCTTTTTCTTAAAAAAAAAGGCGGTTTACTGAAGATAGTTGAACCTGACAACGTCATATTAAATGGAACGCCTCAGAGCGAGGTAACGCCGCATACGAGGTAACGCCGCATACGAGGTAACGCCGCATACGTCAGGTAACGCCGCATACGTCATGTTTTTTCGTGCGTGCAGCCGGCTCCATCGATTTATAAGACGTCACGTCAAAAATTGCTTTTTATCTATGAACCTAATTCATTACTCTAATACATAAGCCCAAAAATTAGCTAGTATAACATAACTTAACCACAGTGTTTCCTGAATATACCTACTCAATATTTTTGGGTATTCGGCTGTGTAACTTAAAAATGATACTTCTGAATACTCTAACGCGGATCTTCACAGGCACTAGTAAATAATTAAAAAAAAAATCAGTACATTATCATTGAAAAGCACTTGTCAAAGTAGTAACGGTACTAACAATAAATATGATGACCATTTAGAATGACGTCACTTACGGTACTAATGCTTTTTACGTCTTCATAAGATCATTGACCGTCTAAAAAGGTTTATAATATTTAAAGGAAAAACTTTTCTTTAGGCTTTTTGGGTAAACAAAGGTCACCGAATGCTTTTCATATTTTTTATAAATACGCCATCTTTGTTGTAGGCGATGAACTCGTTTGGAACCTTAACAAAATGATCTTGTTGTGACCTTGATGAAGTTTCGAAGTGAATCATAATGACCAACATAGATGGCTCTGTAAATATGTTTCATGTGTTTTCACTTCTGTCGGCACTCCTGGACTGCCATTTTTTTATTGCTAAGTTCGCATACAAGCACACGACCCGCTTGGTGGTAAGCGGTTACCGTGGCCTATGAGAGCTTACAACAGGCAGAGGTTCTTCAGTATAAGTGGGAGCCACCAGTTTTTTCAATATTTGTTAAAGGTGCTGACTGAAGTTAGTTGTGGTAGGAAACGTCTTGCAGTTTTTTGTAAACGCAAAATTTTCCCACTTATGTTTTGTTTTTTGAACCATTTTTTCCTAATATTTTAGAGTTTACGCGATTTCCCCAGTGGGATGGAGCTAGTCTTATATTACTTTTTCCATGACAATACTAAAGACTGAAGTGTTGCCATCAACGTTCCCAGAAATCTTCGTGACCAGCTTAAAATACCTACATCCATATCCGCTGCTTGAGTATCAGTCGACAATACTAATACGTATAATAGGCGGGGACCGTTAATAGCCGTCTGTGTTCGCGTGACACCACGCACGGATGTCTATAAACGCCGTTTGACGTAAATATCCGTTCCTCCGGTAATGTATTGTAATAAAACTTTGTTTGGTATTTGGAGTCGGTTTAAATATGGTGTCCTATCGGTTGCAGAGGATTTTTTTTTCAGATCTGACGTTAAAACGTTTTAAAGAGTCTTGAGTTACAAATGGTGATTACTGCTTACCTTGTAGAGGTACTCATTTTTCTAGTTTTAATCTTCCATATATTATATAATATCAATTGTATACGATCTGTAGCTAAAAAAAATTTATACGGCCTCTGTGGCGAAGCGGTAGTGTATTCGACTGCTAGGAGAGGGGGCGCGGGTTCGATTCCCGCTTAGTGCAAATATTTGTATGCATGATTATGTCTATTTGCGTTGGTCTGGGTGTTTCTATGTATAATATGTATGTATTTACAAAAAAAAGTATATAAATAAGTTTATCCGCATTCTAGAACCCATAAAACAAGCTAGTTAAACTATGCTTACTTTGGGTCTAGAGAGCGCTCTGTAGAATGTCGTAGAATATTTATTATTATCACATATCTAAAAGAGTTTTTCCATCAGTAGACCAAGAATCAAGCTCAAATATCATATAGGTATCATTCAGGCGGGGGTGTGTGTTGGGTAACCTCCTCGAGTGTCGCTCCGATTCCGATCCCGCTGCAGTCCGGGGGGAACGGAATCGGAGCGGCCGGTACACCCTGGGCGGCGGTCAATGGCTTCCCCTTCACCCCTTCATAGGGTTGGCATTGATCGTCGGCCAATACCCAACGTGGCGGGAACACATCGCTCTCCGTACTCCTCTGCTTTCAGAGGAGACAGGATGAGCGATGCTGTTAGTGGTGAGATGGCCCAGGGTCAGTCGGGGTGCGAGGGATATGCTCTATGGGTAACCTTACACCCCGGCGTCTGAAGACCCGAGACGGCGTGCGGTTTTAGTCGGTGCAAGCCCGACATAACCGCCCCCGCTAACCGGCGGGGGGGTATCCGAAGGGATTTCCGCACGATAAAAAAAAAAAAAAAAAAAAAAAGGTATCATTCAGGCGGAAATCGAACCCGCAACTCGGCGCAAAATAAGAACGTGACAATATTTAAGTCACACAATTAAGTTAACAAGCAAAGTTATGTTGTCAGATGCCAAGCCCAAGCGTCGCCAACAGACAGTTAATGAACTCTGTTCAAACTATTCTATAATAAACATTCCAAATTAACTTAAATTAATTTCGAATGAAGATTTGTACGTAAAATTTTAATCATAAATAATCACTTTCCATTCACAATATCTGGCACAGAGTCAAAATTACATTATTACAAAAATACATTCTTCATTTAATTCACAAATGCTGCAAATGCACATTTGTACATTTGTGTTTTAAAGGGGAAAAAATCGTTTTTTTTTCGGCTCTATAATAATATAAGCTAGAGAACTTCGACTTTTTCTGTCCATGAACTCGCATAGCCGAATTGTATAAACCCGACAGAGAGCGTAAAATTGTTATATTTAAATTTAGTTTCGTTTAAAACTTCACCCACAGCTGGCACTTTTATGTTTGAAAACTTATTTCAAGTTTAACAACTTTTACTAGTTTTTTTTTTTTTCACGTGCGGAAATCCCTTCGGATACCCCCCCGCTGGCCAGCGGGGGTGGTTATGTCGTGTCTCGACTAAAACCGCACGGTGTCCTCCCCAAGTGTCCGTTGCCGGGCACCCCGGGTAAGCCCTCGAAAGGATAACCCCAGGGTTGCCGGCGGACCTTAGCCGCCACCGCGGCCTCGCCTGGTGGGGTCGGGTTTTATCCCGCTTCGGTGAGTTGGCAGGCGTGTGTAGGGCACACACGACACGCCTCTGCCACGGCCTGCTTCTGTAAGGACGGCGAGTCGGCCAACTGCCATCCTCAGGTCCCGATCATGGAGGTCGGTAGTCCCGGGCGTAGATGAGTCGAGTGCGAAACTCGGGGGGCAGGGTTCTCTCCCGCTCCCTCTCCGCCGTCTCTTTCGCGCGCATTACCTGCTCGCAGAAAGAGGCGGCGGCGTGCCACTTGCTCCCGTCGGAGACCACGGCCCTCACCATGGTCTCCAACGAGAGAACGACCACGACTTTTACTAGCCTTGAAGTATTTATTAACCCCGTTTTTTGAAAAATCTTCGAACTATAGATAGTATATTTAAATATTAAAAAATCATAATTAGTTTTCATCGGTTAAATGCATTCACGTCCAAAACTTGTTCGATACGACGTATATCCCCTTTGATCACCGCTGAAAAACCGACACAGGATGGTTCGCGGTGTACCACATATGCAGTATCGTGATACACTATCAAAATACGTGCAAACCACCGATCGTGATACGCGTATCGGATACGAGGTGTATCAAGATACGCGTTTAGTGCGGATCGGACTGTATCAGATACGGCGTGTATTGTTAACGGCTATCATCTTGTGTCCAAACCAGCGATCATGATACGCGTTGAGGCCACGCAGTGGAGATATGATACACAGAAATGCTACAAATGTGGACCCAGCTTAAGGTGGTGGCATACTTTAGACCGTATGCAGCATGAGAACATCACAGATGAATGCGGTTACATTTTATTCCTATTCAACTCATAACTTAATTATGGTAATTTGCTTTAAAGATTTACTACGTATACTAAAATTTCCCTTAAAAAACTCTCTCACTTCAAAACAAACATTTTTGGCAAACACTTCATAAATGTAAAGTAACAAACGAACTGACACCCCACTGAATTGGAACACCAGTTAACCCTCTCTCGGGACGTTTGATTTTCTAACCGTACGTCATTTGGTATGCAGCTACACACATTTTGAATCATTCAGGGTACGGCCACGAGACGGGATAACATATAAAAAGTTTAGTAGCTCTGTGCTATCTGCACATGTGCTAGAACTGGTTTTATGATGAATGAAATAGGCTCGAAGGTGATCGGAACAATAAAAGATGCGAGTGAGACATAAATGTAATGAAGCTGTTTCATTTAAATTTCGATATATAGTTCTTCAATCTTCATTAAGGGTATTTTTTAATATAAATACTACAAGCTTGTTTTGTATTCGAGGAGTGTTGGTCAGGACCACATAACCGTTATTATTAAGAGTTGTTTGGTCAGGATTATTACAATGGGTAAAATGGAACCATATTACTAAGGCTCCGCTGTCCAACCGTCTGTCACCAGGCTGTATCTGATGAACCATGATAGCTCGACAGTTGAAATTTTCACACATGATGTATTTCTGTTGCAGCTATAACAACAAATAATAAAAACAGAATAAAACAAATATTGAAGGGGGGGCTTTTATTTTTTTTTTACGTGCGGAAATCACTTCGGATATACAAGAATCGTGATTTTGTGTGCCGTTTTTTTTTGCTCTATATTAATAACGGCAACAGGTAGACGGTTGAAATATTCACAAAATATTTAGTTGCATATTCACTTAAAAAAAAAAAAAATTATAAAGGCTCCCATTGCATAGATAATGGTACGGAACCCTTCGTGCGGGAGTCCGACTTGCACTTAGTCGGTTTTTTAAATGACATTTATTAACAACATGTTGCTCAAAGTCTCTCGTCACTCCTCGTCTCTCTCTAGTCAAAAGCACTACTTAACGCTTTAAAAACAATTTTGTTTTTTTTTATGTATTAAAGTATATTTATTTCTCTTTAGTAAATATCTATAGGATATAATATATATTTATAGTGTATATCATTATATATACACATAAACTTATATACTCGCAATATATACCTTTTTTTTTTTTTTTTTTTATCGTGCGGAAATCCCTTCGGATACCCCCCCGCCGGCCAGCGGGGGCGGTTATGTCGGGCTTGCACCGACTAAAACCGCACGCCGTCTCGGGTCTTCAGACGCCGGGGCGTAAGGTTACCCATAGAGCATATCCCTCGCACCCCGACTGACCCTGGGCCATCTCACCACTAACAGCATCGCTCATCCTGTCTCCTCTGAAAGCAGAGGAGTACGGAGAGCGATGTGTTCCCGCCACGTTGGGTATTGGCCGACGATCAATGCCAACCCTATGAAGGGGTGAAGGGGAAGCCATTGACCGCCGCCCAGGGTGTACCGGCCGCTCCGATTCCGTTCCCCCCGGACTGCAGCGGGATCGGAATCGGCGCGACACTCGAGGAGGTTACCCAACACACACCCCTCGCAATATATACCTATGTATTTATGTGGCGCAATAAAAAAATAAATAAAATAATTTATAATAGGTTCAGCACTATAACTACCCAATTCTATCAATCTAATCCATCTAAAGGTTGTCTGGAAGAGATCGCAAATTGCGATAAGACCGCCCATTGTACAAGTTTATTTCTTTTAAGTATCTTAGTCATTTGTACCCTTTGGTTGGTGTACAATAAAGAGTATCAATCTATCTATCTATCTATCTCAATTTGTCCCCAACTATTATTCTGTTAACATACTGTTATATTGACTGTTGTAGTCTGTCATAATAGTTGGGAAAAGCTAAACCAATTTAATTTTTTCGTGCGGAAATCCCTTCGGATACCCCTCCGCCGGCCGGTGGGGGCGGTTATGTCGGGCTTGAACCGACTAATACCGCACGCCGTCTCGGGTCTACAGACGCCGGGGTGTAAGGATGCCCATAGAGCATATCCCTCGCACCCCGACTGACCCTGGGCCATCTCCGGATTCGAGATGGCCCCCTCGGGTTTGGGAACCACGGTGTCCCCGGTTTGGGGAAGGGGCGCTAGTCACCCCACCGTCCCGGCCTGCTTCTGCTGGGGTGACAGGCGGCCTCACCTGCCACCCCCAGGCCTGCGCTCATGGAGGACGGAGGTCGTTGAGCGACCTCCGGCGCCTGAATCGCCTGCGACGCGCGGCGAGCATGTTGCGGGCTCGGCGGGCCGGGAGAGTTCTGAACCCCTCCCGGGCGCGCTCCGCCATCTCCTTCGCGAGCATCACATGCTCGCAGAAGGAGGTGGCGGCGGCCCACGCGCTCGCGCTCCGCATCATTGCCGCAATCATGCTGCCGAGCGAGAGGACTCCCACCTCGATGGCTGCCACAGGTCACGCCTCGGCGCCTCCCACGCCGGGCTGTTCGCCAGCGTGTGCAGCCCTGAGTCCTCGCTCGCGTCACAGTGATGACACTCAGGCGTTGGCTCCTTCCTGATCCGATGCAGGTGGTCCCCGAAGCACCCCTTCCCGGAGATCACCTGCGTCAGTCGGTACGAGAGGCTTCCGTGTCGCCTCTCCAGCCAATCCTCCATGATGGGCCTTACCGCCGCTATTGCGGCGTGCCCTGCGCTTGGTCGCCCAAGTCGTTCTGTTACGAATCCCTTATGTATGGGACTTGGCCGACCTAGGCATTTCTCCCCTAGGTATCAGATGTCAAGATGAGCACTGTAGTGCATAGGATTAGTCAGTCTTCTGCAAGCTCTCGATTTGAACACTCGCCGTTTCCATTTTATTCTAAGTCTTGAAATTCCACTTCTGTAAAAGTGATTCAGTGTATGTAAAGTAAAAGTGTTTAAAATCAAAAGTATTTTTTTAAAACGTCATCTCAGAAGGCCCGTGTAACATTGGTGGCAGCGGTGGGATTTTTGAAATCCTGGATCGCCTCATTTCTACAAAATATTTTATCATATATGTATTATAACCGTGTCGCTGAATCGCCGCGTAGTGTACAAAACCTGCGCGTGTACCGCTGTTTCCTGCTAACCTACTTGGTTCCCGCTGTTCCTGCCGCTGAGCCCGCTTACTTTAGCGAAAGAGGTATACCATCTGCTGCGAGATGTCCCGTGGTACTCTTGCAGTCGCCGTGTTCCTGTAAGTTTTGAAACCTATACTCACCTAACGTCGAAGTTTTTCGTCGTGATCAGTACAAGTGAATTTATAAAATATATTATATCCCGAAGACAAAAAAGTGACAAAAGTGTTCATCAATTAATTTAAATACATTCATTCTACATTAGAACATTATTACATTGTTATATATTGTCTAGTCTAATTCAATTCCGAGAACAGTGCAACATAGCCTCCTTATCGCATTCCTTAGCGTCTGCGTCTTATCGCTTTATTTTATTGTAAGGAACTCAGACGTGATATGTCCAAAGAAGCCAAACAAAAATCAGAGACTCCTATAGACAAACCTACCGGTTCATCACTTACGACCATGTCGAAAGATCCTAAGGAAATTGACATTAATGTTTTAATCAAATTTATAAACAAATTCGATGGTAACCGTGAAAAATTAAATGCATTTCTAAATAACTGCCGAAATGCCATAAACCTCGCGGCTTCGGCACAGCAGGATATTTTACTTAAATATATACTTAGCCAGCTTGAGGGCCGTGCCGAAAGTGCATGCGCCATTAAAGACTTTGACACATGGCAACAATTAGAAGAATTTTTAAAATCCCAATTTGGGGAACGTAAACATTATGCAGCACTGCTCTCGGACCTTCAAGAGTGTCGTCAATTAAACACCGAAACAGTCAGCCAGTTCGCACTACGAGTCGAGTCATGTTTATCGAAACTTTTGACCGAAATCAATGTTTCTATACCTACTAAAAAGAAGGGCGAACTTGCCGGCCGTGTCGCTGCAATGCAGGATCTTGCATTGCATACCTTTATTAGTGGTTTAGATCCCCGTTTGTCCACCATTATTAGATGTCGCGACCCAGAAAGCTTGAATGACGCAATCAATTTTGCAACATCCGAAGAAAAAATATTACATACTACTCTGAGACGCAACCCTTCTTTTAATTACAACAATTCCTTCAGTCAAGGGCGTTCACTTCAAAGACAATCTCAACCAAATCGAAGCTCTACTCAGTATGGTATGGGTATTAATAACAGATCTAACAACCACAGTTCTACGCCTACCTCTACTACTCCCGTGTGTCGCTACTGTAAAGCGGTAGGTCACACTATAGACAAATGCCGAAAACGCGAGTACAATAATAAACGTTTTGGAAACCCTCCACTTCAACAATCCAACCAACCGTCGACGAGTTTCGGTAGAAATAACCAACCTATTCATGCTATTGACGAAGTCGGAGAACCATGGAGCCCTGAAGATGCAATCAATCATAATTTAAACGAGTAGTCCTACCCGTTCAGTATCGTGCGGGCATAAAAAACGGACAAACCGATACTAAAGCCTTACTTAATCGAATCACCGTATCCAATTCACCCACTAACAAACCGGGTAACCAGCCCCAAACTCATAGTGGCCCTTATAAAATCACTGTATCCAATTCATCCACTAACAAACCGGGTAACCAGCCCCAAACTCATAGTGGCCCTTATAAAATCACTGTATCCAATTCATCCACTAACAAACCGGGTAACCAGCCCCAAACTCATAGTGGCCCTTATAAAATCACTGTATCCAATTCATCCACTAACAAACCGGGTAACCAGCCCCAAACTCATAGTGGCCCTTACAAAATCCCTATATCCAAATCATCCATTTACAAACTATCCACTCATAAACCGGGCAATATATCACATACTTACAATGGTATCGATAAACACAGTTTAGATTCCGTCTCTATCCCAATTTCACCTGTCAACATACCCCAACCCAAATCGAAATCCTGTCCATCCTGTACAGCATCTGAAACAGAAAAAGATACATTCAAAACATATAATATAATCAAAAATCCTACAAAAAAATACTTACCTCATGTAGAAGTTCTGACTTCTGTTTCTAGTAAACCTCTTAAACTCCTCGTCGACAGCGGTGCTTCTATAAGTCTCTTAAAAATAAGTGCTATCGAAAAAATGCCTTCTATCACAGATCATATTTTAACTTTTCATGGTTTAGGGTCGACAGGAAACCCAATGAAAACGTTAGGCCACATACCAATTGAAATTAACTCGGTTCACCATCATTTCCACATAGTTCCCAATATAGATTTCCCGTATGATGGAATAATTGGTAATGACCTGTTCGCTTACTCAGATTGTAAAATTGACTATACAGAAGGTATTTTAGTAATAAATAAAACCAACTTTACGTTGCAATTTTGTGAGCCTATTTACATTATCCCTGCTAGAACAGAATCCATTATTGAATGTTCCGTGTCCAACCCCGAAATAAAAGAAGGCCTTGTCCTTGACCAGTATATAGCTGATTCTCTTTTAACAGCGAATTGTATCGTAAAAGTAAAACCTAATTCGAGAATAAACCTATCTGTTGTCAATGTATCTGAATCTCCGATACGCATAAGCTCGAACCTAAAGATAAAGATTACGCCATTAGAAAAGTCTGACAATAACATGGTTTTTCATTCGTCTTACTCAGAACTAAATCAAAAAAATACTCTAGAACGAACTGAACAAGTGTTAAATTCATTGCGAGTCTCTCACCTAAATTCTGAAGAAGCTAATGCCCTAGGTGACCTCTGTTCTACTTACTCCGATATATTTCATCTTCCTGGTGATCAATTAACTACAACTAATGTCCTACAACATGAAATTCGTACTACTTCATCCATTCCAATCAATACAAAATCATATAGATTTCCAGAAATTCACAAGCAAGAAGTAGAATCTCAATTCAAAAAGATGCTCGATGAGGGTATAATTACACCTTCAATGTCCCCATGGTCTTCCCCAATTTGGATAGTTCCGAAGAAAATAGATGCCTCAGGCCAACGTAAATGGCGCGTAGTAATAGACTACCGCAAGCTCAATGATATCACAATAGGAGACTCTTACCCAATACCAAACATATCGGAAATTTTAGACCAATTAGGTAAAAGTAAATACTTCAGTACCCTAGATTTAGCTTCCGGTTTCCATCAAATTGAAATGACAGAAGAAGATGCACCCAAAACCGCGTTCTCAGTCCCACAGGGTCATTTCCAATTCACCCGTATGCCGTTTGGGCTCAAAAACGCCCCCGCAACCTTCCAAAGGTTAATGAACTCTGCTTTGTCAGGCTTACAAGGTATACAATGCTTTGTATACTTAGATGACATTGTAATTCACTCATTTGACCTTGACCTTCACCTAAAACACTTATCCGAAGTTTTTGAAAGACTTCGCCAATTTAATCTGAAACTCCAGCCTGACAAGTGCGAATTCTTTCGTAAGGAAGTGTCGTATCTTGGCCATATCATCACAGACAAAGGGGTAAAACCAAACCCAGAAAAGATCAAAGCCGTATCTGAATTCCCTTTACCTAAATGCCCTAAAGACATAAAATCTTTCTTAGGATTAGTTTCATACTACCGCCGTTTCATACCAGACCTATCCAAAATAGCTAAACCTTTAACTTACCTTTTAAAGAAAAACATCCCTTTCAATTGGCAGAACGAACAGCAGTTAGCTTTCGAAAGTCTTAAAAATGCCCTAACTTCAGCTCCTATACTAGCCTATCCCGATTTTAGTAAGCCATTTGTGTTAACATGCGACGCATCAAATTACGCAATTTCAGCCATATTATCCCAAGGCCCTATAGGAAATGATCTTCCTATTGCATATGCATCACGAACTCTGAATAAAGCCGAAAGCAATTACAGCGTAACTGAGAAGGAATGCTTGGCAATTATCTTTGGTACCAAAACATTTAGACCTTATTTATATGGCCATCGGTTCAAAATTGTTACAGACCACCGTCCCTTGAAATGGCTATTTAATTGTAAAGACCCTGGCTCGAAATTAGTGAGATGGAGACTTAAACTAGAAGAATTCGATTATGAAGTAGAGTACAAAAAGGGAAAAATAAACAGTAATGCTGATGCGTTGTCACGATTCCCAGTTAATCCAGTATCCCAAGATCCAGAACCCTCCACCAGTGGTATAAACAATCCTCCTAATCCTAGCCCAGAACTCGAAATACCCCAAGATGTCCTCGACGAACTAATCGATTTAGGTGCGCTAGATCCTAGCCCAAATCTAGACCTTGACCTCAGAACTCCCCCTACTCCAATAGACTCTCCAAATCCTCCTATTCCCGTTGACACACCTGAATCAGCAGAGCAATCTCCCACTAATCACGGTAATGAATACTCTGATTTCCTAAAATCGATTGCTAATAAAAACGAAACTTATAATACTCATATCGCAGAACATAACGAAACCCTATTAAAAAGCAATGCTAAAACAATAATTATTCCCGTATCAGTAGACCTCGACGAATCTAACCCCTATCTCACAGACGTGCTCTCTACCCCAGAAGAATTAAATAGCGTCTTGCAGGAAGAAATAGAACTTCATACATTCAAAAAATTAAATTTAAGAGGAAAAACCTACTATTTACTATTCACAAAAGTTCATCATTTTGACAATTGCACATATCCCGATATCCTTAAAACTCTAAAAACCACCAGAGATGATATAATTCTCTGTGGTGACATTAATGAAATAGCAATCTCAGATTTTAAAAACGCATTCGAAAGTCTCTCTTTTGTTAAAATTTACGGTATGCTTATGTATTTATTTAATAATACTAACATTAAGGTTAATGTACATCATAATACTATTATATATCCTGTACCTTCAGAAATAGCAAAAATCTTGAAAGAGAATCACAACATACCCATTGCGGGCCATCTTGGTTCAAACAGAATGTTTGACCGAATCAAAGAACGCTATTACTGGAAAAACATGAGGTCAGACATAGAAAATTACGTGAAAAACTGCACTCTGTGTCAAGCAAATAAAGCATATCGTGGTATCAATAGATCCCCCATGCAAATTACCTCAACTTCAACTCGCCCATTTGAAAGAATTAGCCTAGACATAGTAGGGCCCTTGCCCGAAGCTGGTCTCCGCAACCTTAAATTTATACTTACTCTCCAAGATGACTTGACCAAATTCTCCATCGCTTATCCCATCTCCAATGCAACTGCAGAAGAATCGTGTGAGTGTCTAGTACATTTTATATCCTTTTTCGGAATTCCTAAAATCATACTTACAGACCAAGGAACCAATTTCACTGCTGATTTATTTAAACAAACCTGTCAGTTTTTGAAAATAAAACAAATCTGGTCATCTCCCTACAGACCTCAAACCCAAGGGGCTCTTGAAAGAAGCCATTCAACTTTGAAGGAATATTTAAAATCTTACGTTAACGAAAACCAAACCGATTGGCACAAATTCGTATACACTGCCATGCTAACATACAATAGTAGTGTCCATACAACAACTCGCTTTACACCTTATGAGCTCGTATTCGGCCATAAACCATTTATCCCTGATTCAGTTTTTGATCCTTCTCCTAATATTACCTATCCTGATTACATTAAAATGCTTCAACACCGTCTCAGAATTTCCCGTGAAAAGGCGCTTGAAAATATACGAGCTTCGAAAGAAAGATCCAAAACATATTACGACAGACAAACTCGCTTGGTCCAATATAAAGTCGGTGATTATGTTTATTTGCGAAACCATTTGAGATTACGTAAGGCTTTATCACCTGTCTGGAAGGGCCCGTACAAAGTCGTTCAAGTCCACGGAAACAATACATTATCTCTTTTGATCAATCGGCGTCATGTCAAACACCATTTCGACGAAGTAAAGCCAGCGCATCTGAACGGTTAGAGAAAATATTTTATTCCTATTTTTATAAATTAATTAACCTAGTTCTTATAACTTACGATTGCAGACTGAAGGCCGCTATTGTCATGGCAACCAGCGAAAACCAATACGTTGAATACATCACCCAGGGTCCTGGTATACTCTTCGATCCCGTTGGCACTCTCAAAGTAGTAAATGATCAATTTCACGTCGTTATACCCATAGATGTCTCCGCCTTTAAAAGCCATATTGAAAATATCCATAATGCATTTAATATAGTTCGGTTTGAATGTCGGGAAAATGAAGAAATGGATGAAAACCAATGTCGAAATATGCTAGAACCTTTAAACTCATTGTATGCGGATATTATACGCGACTTCGAATCATTCTCCCACATCATTTCAAACGAATTCTCTAAAAGATCCGCTTGGATCTCTGGTGTAGGTGTTATTTTTAGACACGTATTCGGCACTCTAGATGAAGATGATGCTGAAAATTATAATAATGCGATTCAAATATTATCTAACAATGAAAAGAAAATTACAGAAGTAGTCAAAGAAAGTATTATTGTGTCTCAGTCAGCTATATCTAACATAAATAGTTCCCTACACAAATTATGTTCCAATCAAGCAAAATTGACCGACGTCATTGATAAAATGACATTGTCATTTAATAATGTATCCACGATTATATTAAATAATAGTTTTAAAATTAGATTAGAAAATGTTCTAAATGTCTTAAGTTCCAATTTATACACTCTTTCTTTTAAAGTGGAAGATATTTTAAATTCTATTTTATTTGTAAAAAGTAACACTCTTCACCCATCAATTTTGACTCCTCGTCAATTATATAATGACATTGTAAGTAACCTTAAAGTAATTCCTAAATATAAGGATTTTCCTGTTAAGTTAGAGTTAAATAATATTCATACTTTAATTAACATTGCTGAGTTAGTTTGCTACTATTTAGATAACAAATTAATATTTGTAATCCGTATACCCTTAGTAAGTGCCTTAGAATATAATTTATATAAGAATATTCCATTGCCAATCCCACATAATTCAGGAAAACCAAACTCTTATAGTTTAGTTTTACCCACTGAACAATTCTTAGCTTTAAGCACAGACAAATCATCATTTACATTTATAAAAGATTTGAATAGTTGTAAAGATATATCTTATAAAATGTACCTTTGTAAAATATCTGAAATTTATACAGTGCCAGGAAATCAATATTGTGAAATAGATATAATTACTAAAGCTGTATCCTCATTGCCAGAAAACTGTCAGTATAGATTTCTTCATGGTAATATTGATATCTGGCATAAATTAAATAACAACAAATGGATATTTGTACAATCCAAACCTACAAAACTTACTATTGAATGTTCAAATAGTATAGTACCGGAAATTGTAATATCTGGTACTGGTATCTTAAATATTCCAAATAATTGCGCAGCTTATTGTAAAAACACTAGGTTAGTAAGAGAAACTGCCCCTACTATTAAATTACCAATGGTTTCTTCTAGTTTTAATATTATTAATGATAGTTGTTGTAATATTAAGCGTGTAAACAAATTAAACCTTCCTCCTTTCCAAATAAGTAATGTAAAATTAGATAACCTTAAAGACCTTAAGATTGTATCAAACCAACTCGTAGATAAACTTAATTCTGTACAAACTTCAAATAATTTTAATAAACATATAAGTTTTCCAATCCTTAGTGTATTATCTGTAATTTCGTGGTTAGTTTTAGTTTTTATATACTTTTGTAAAAAGGGAAAGTGTACAAAATCGAAAGAGCCTATAGTAATTAGTGAACAAAATGAGGACTCTAATATCGAGTTGGAAACAACATCAAATCGACCTCGTTTGCGTATTGTCTAGTTTTCCGGAAACTTTCCTTTGGGGTAAGTTTCCTCTTAACCAGGGGGTTGTTACGAATCCCTTATGTATGGGACTTGGCCGACCTAGGCATTTCTCCCCTAGGTATCAGATGTCAAGATGAGCACTGTAGTGCATAGGATTAGTCAGTCTTCTGCAAGCTCTCGATTTGAACACTCGCCGTTTCCATTTTATTCTAAGTCTTGAAATTCCACTTCTGTAAAAGTGATTCAGTGTATGTAAAGTAAAAGTGTTTAAAATCAAAAGTATTTTTTTAAAACGTCATCTCAGAAGGCCCGTGTAACAGTTCCTTCCACTCCACCACGATGGCCTGGCGGAGCTGGGACTGCATTTCTTGATGCTCGGGGTTCAGTCCCTGCTCCCGCGCCTCCTTTCGCCACTGGTACAGTTGCGAAAGGGCTCTCGCCTCCAGGTCCCATGGCGAAGTTCCGGCAAGGAGAGCATGGGCTTGTACCTAATTTTTTTCTCTATGCACCTAATACCGTTATGTATATGTTCATTTGAAACCAATAAATAAAATTATTAAAAAAATTATTACTATTACAAGCCGTAATGTGCGGTAAGTTCGGTAATGTGCGGTAACCGATAATATAATGTTCGCGAGCCGATCCCGCCTTTAGTAACGAGACAAAGCCCGCATTCCATTCTAAGAATGCGGTTGATTTATGCGCTCGTGATCAAGTCGAAATATTGAAACAGTTGTGTTGTGTGGTTACCTAACGGTATCATTATGTCCTTCTCAATGGCCTTACGGTTGAGCTTATCGACACAACGTTTTAAAGGTAGATTAGTAAAGTATAATTTTGTAAATGGAATTTAGTGGGTTTCAATACATAAGTTTATATTCTATTGTAAAAGGTCACAAGATTTTATATAATATTACATCGTTATATTATTTTATTTCCTGATAAAAAACCACCACATACATGAATACGACTAGACAAAGACATGACATTATAAAATGTAATGTAATGAAGTCGGTTCGTTCGGTTTCAGAGCAAGGAGCTAAGTGCGAGCGACTGCGGCATGGGAGTCCGCGCGCCCGACTCCCTGCCTGGCCTCACGCACCACTACCCCCACTGTGGAGACAGGTGAGCTCACTTTACAATCTTGTACCATCTAAATAAAATAAAATGAATAAACAAAACATAACATAACATAACTTCACGCCTGTATCCTAACATTAACATTTTTAATACACACACAATTACGAAAAGTAAGCAGTCCGTTACGTACGCCACTGAGCTATCGCCGCATCTACAATCTAATTATTCTTACTAATAAAATAATATATTATAAAATCATATATTAAAATAAAATAATTGTTACAATCTTTTAGCATCTAAATAAAATAATATAAATAAAAAAGTCATTTATTCTACTACACAATAAACAATTTAAGATATACATTTTAAATCTATGTAGCAGTCGCCTCTTTGGCGTAGGCCTCCACCATTGCCTTCCAGTACCACCTATCTCTGGCCTTACACATCCAATGCGACCCTACTCTGTTTACAAATATATCTGACCATCTTTTTCTCTGGTGCCCCCGAGATCTTGTTCCGTCTCTTGGAATCCATTCTAATATTTTTTCAGTCCATCTATCATTTGGCATACGACATACATGACCGGCCCAGTTCCATTTTAATGTCCTCACTCTTTCCGTCATGTCTGTTAATTTGGTAGTTTTTCTAATGGTTTGATTACTTATTCTCTGTGTTTTTCGTTCTGTGTTCTGTAGCATCTAATTGATTAAAATTATTATGATTATCTGGTCTTGATGCAGTTTGTATTAGAGCGATTGTAATCATTAGTAAAAAATTAACAGTCCCCACTTTATCTGTAAGCTGCAAAGTTCTCTCTGTGAAATATTGGTTTATTTTAGGGTACCTACCGTACTTCAAAAGGTAAAAAAATTATCCCTTACAAAATCATTTTCTTGTCCGTCTGCCTGTCTGTCTGTCCGTGTGTTACCACTGATTTCCTCAGAAACGGGTGGACCTAGCTAGTTGAAATTTACACCAGACACTGGTATATCTATAGTCCTTATTAGATGTATATAATTCAAGGTCCTGAGTCAGATAAAAAGATATGGACAAATTTAGTAAATTCATAATTTATAACATTCCTATTACAGGTCTCCTGTGAAATGCGACAGGATGGGAGTATCAAAACTAGTAAACGAGCCAAGTCCGAGTAGTTCCGAAGAGTCGAATTCACCAACAGAGATCAACTGCTACCGACGGCTGGGCGAGCGGCCCCCGCTCATGAAACGGTTGGCAATGGGGCTGAGCGGTGCTTTGCTGCAGCCTTCGGACGATGACTCGACACCACTCGTCGCTGATACACCTACCACGTTAGTACTTTCAGTCCATCCTTGTTCCAAACGTTTAGTCGATCACTGGGATTGACATCTTCAGTGGTCCGGGCGCCGACGAGTGCAGAGAACTCTCCTCGGCGGTGACTTCTCTGAGACTGAAAGCCTTAAGATTTATAAAAATCATGAAGTTTTAATGGGTCGAATTTCAGTATAACAACTTCAATGTTGGCCTCAGGTTGAATCTTGACGGGCACCTGCCCGGGGGACAAATGAACAATAAATATATAAATTTGGTTCCAAATAAACTACACTCTAATTCATTCCAAATAAGGTACAATATATTTTACTTCCTCATGTTAAATCCTTTTTTGGTCAAATGATATTTGCACAGATCAATACATCCTCAAATGTAACAGAGAAATAAATATCACTTGCTTGCGATATCAATTGTAATGAAACAAATGAACGCAAAACTATTAACTAACATAAATGTAATATCTGTAATCCAGACCAACAAACCTACCCCTGTGCCTCAACGGTGGTTACATCAACGAGGCGTCTGAGGCCGAGCAGCGCACGCGGGAGAGCAACCGCGAGCCTCCCGTCATACCCACCATGCCCACCATGCCCACCATGCCGACCGTACCGGCCACACCTCGACGCACGGAAAATTTATTGCATGGAGACCTAGATGTCGATTTCAGAAGATGTAATAATTTAAAAAATAGGTAATTATTAACACATTTGACTTGAAATAGATTACAAGAGCCTCCCTAGCCATAAGGCTGTTCTCCATCTGGCAGTAAACATATTATAGTCCCTATAAAAGTACCCGTTTGAAGGGGTTTGTGGTGATCAAATGTGGGTATTAATACATCTCTATCACTTTAGAGAATTAAAGTGTGAATGTAGTAAAGTGTGCGCCTACATGTAGCAAACTAAGTATTAAAATTTGAAAAGAGGTAACTCGTCAAAAAATCTGAGAATAAATTTCAATTGAGTAGTATTAATTATTGAATCAATTTTGAACCTGTTTCCAGTGAATCAGCTGCGTGTAGCCGTACAACATCATCGTCTTCAGGGGCATCCTCTTGCGGTGGAACTCCGGCGAACAATAACGTGCCCCGTGCGGAGCCCGAGCTGCGGCAAGCGCCGTGGTTCCAACATGGGATACCGAGAGAAGTAAGTGTCTGTGACTTGCAATGGTACTTTGACGAGTACTTCCATTTGCTTGGGATAAAGCTGGTTGGTGCTGTGTCCATTATGACAATTTTACTAAACCTCGTCCAGATTTGGTAACTTTGCCAAGCCATAATGATCTAGTATTCGAAGGCAACAAGGAAGACTTTCCTGCGAAGGTATCTGTCCATTGTAAGGAAATTGCGTAGAGTAAACGCAGGGGGATACCAATCACGCCCTAATTTATGGTTAAGTTGTTTTCTGAAGCAACACAAATCCCTTTCTGAAAAAAAAGAAAATATATACAGCGTAATAGCTGGACATTAATAGTACCGTGGTAAACTATGCAACACCATATTGTTATAAAATTGAATACAAACAAAAATATTAAACACGAGCTCGTATGATTTTAGTTTTCGTTTAGGTCTACGTAGAACGAATAATGATATTGTAGGTAGTCGGAAATACTATGAAGTGTCACGACAATAGAGAGCACGTCTAAACCGCGCGGTGGCCTTGCGCAGATCGCGCTGGAGGTGCTGGGCTCGCAGCCGGTGGGCGCGTTCCTGGTGCGCGGCAGCACGACGCAGGCGGGCTGCTACGCGCTGTCCGTGCGCGTGCCGCGCGACTTCACGCCCGCCGGCATCGCGCACTATCTCATCCTGCGTACACCCAAGGGCTACAAGATCAAGGCAAGTGCGCTCACGTATTGTATATACCAGCAACATCTCAACAATTTACTTCAGCTGCTCAATAAGCGGTTTTTAGGTGTTTTGGTGGAAGTGCGGCGCACGACGACTGAGGCGCGCCAATTAATCAATCATAAGTCTCTCACTCACTCTCTCACGTCGTTGGTTGTTCAATCTTTTTATCAGTTTCTTGGGTGGGTCCGTATATAGCACATGCGTGAACTTTCTGACGTTTGTTCAAGATATTTATATATTTATCAGCACCTATAACTAGATTGCCACGCAACTATGTTTGTGTCAATCTTGGATTAGCTATAAAATATAATCTATCTCGATAAAATGTATGTTTACTATATGTTGGCATTCACGTCAACATGTATAGATACATCTGCTCGTGCATTGAAAACAGGTCTCAACCAATTGCACTGAACAGATGTGATCTTAGTACATAGTATACTTTCACCTATAGCATACCCCAGGGTTCATCATTAGGTCCTCTGTTATTTGATTTAAAATTAATAGATGATACAACATCTGCTTTCTCTACTTAGGACTTTTTTAATAATTATTTTGATTTGAATATGATTGTAAACTGATTGATTTAGCAATAAATACTTTTGTTGAATATACTGCTTCCGGGCTATTTGGCCGTGGTCCATAGGAAACTTGTGTTCCAAACGTTTTGTCGATCACTGCAGTCAACATCTTCAGTGGTACAGGTCCGGGCGGCGACTTCTCTCTTCTCTCCTCAGGCCAAACAGCCCGAAAGCAGTATATTCAACATGCAACGCCGTCCGTGAAAGCCTTAAGATTTATAATAAATACTTTGAAAAGTTACATTAAATCTGCTCATCATCATCGTCATCTTTATCTTAAAAACCTCGAATGCAACCGGGAACAAATCCCGGTTGCATTCGAGGTTTTTACTTCGGAGTCCTAGTATTTCCGCCCTTCTTTTGGATTGACTTATTTGGGAATGACTACCGCCGGACCTCCCAACCCCTAGTGGAACGCCAGCACCAGAGCCTCGTCCGTCAATAAGTAGGTGGCCCGATTTGCGGCGAAGTTGTCTCGATTCCGCAGGTCTTGGATGGAAATTTAAAATTTTGCTAATCTAATTCGGTTACCTCTAAAATCAGAAATAGAAATATTGTTCTCCACGGTGACACAGTAAGTACGGTCTCGTGTGACGTGCGCGCGTCTCCTGCAGGGCTTCACGAAGGAGTTCACGTCGCTGTGCGCGCTGGTGACGCACCACAGCGTCATGCCCGAGCTGCTGCCCGTGCCGCTGCGCCTGGCGCGCGCCGCCCGGCCGCCGCCGCCGCGCCGCGACCACGCCGACATCGACGCGCTGCACCACGCGCCGCACCACACGCCGCGCCACACGCCACACCACACGCCACACCACGCGCCACACCATGCGCCACACCACACCGCACACCACAACGCGATACACCAGCACCACTTCCTGGCGCAGCCGCACGTCTAGGGACAGTCCCGCTGCATTATCGGTTGTTAATCGATTACGTCGACTTGGAAACCTTGCGAAGATACTCAGAATGTGTGTTAAAAAGTCTTGAGCTGATTAAGCGACTGCTTTGGCTAAAACTTCACGTCGGGTGTATAACATTTTCTGTCGGTGATCGCTTTTCTGAACTGTTAAGTGAGCAACTAGGTTCTGGTAATTTATTGATTAATGGCTGTGGTTATCGCGTTAGAACCGACAATAAGTTATTCTGATTTTAGAGATTGATTTCATGCTAGCATAATCATTCAGGTTAACCGGAGGGTAAAAATAGTGGATGTGTGGGTGTTCGGTGTTTTGGTTTTAACTAGGAATGTTATGGAAATAATTTTGTCAGTCTCGAGACTCTGGTAGTTAGTGATGAGTACCGTTGTCCACGAAGTTAGAGGTCACTCATAGATAGCTTAAAAAGCCACAATATCAAATTGTGTTAATATATCTCCACATCTAAGCATATAAACTATTTGAAACTTTACGATAGTTGATATGTGAAGTGACGCGGTTATATTCTCGTCTTAACGAATATAGATGTGGACTTAGACAGCTAATTTAAATTGGAGATTCCAACATATCAAATTCAGAATCCAAGTTCCACAATATTCCTAGTTATAATTCCATGAGTGATTATTTGATAAGGCAGTTCCTTGCCTGTATTTACTCTAATAATTATATTTTACTGGTCAATATTACGAGCAAAGAGATATAGGATCAACAAAGTATGATAGTACATACAATCGACCCATGCCATCTCTGCTGCTGCCGGTCTGAGAAGGATGAAAATAAAAAGTAAAGCGATTCATTTTTCACTTAAACTCTGGTATAGAAATATTTGAAAATGATGTTCTTAATGAATTGTTATTAAATTGGTAACGCTTTCGTTTACGCATTATAAATGAACGCAAGAACGGTCTAGCCAGCATTTTATCAAGAACTATTTAGATGGTCTATACCCATTCGAAAACATATTTTTTTTAATGCTGCCATGTTTTGTTGGTAAAATAAATCTATGTAAGCTACAGGCCAACTTTTGATAAAGTAGCCAGAAATATCCAAGCCTAATGAAATAATGATCTAAAAATGTCTATGATAATAATAAATTAATATGAAAAAAATATCAGTAACAGTAACAGTATCTTCTAGACTACCTACTAAGCTGCAAACAATTTGTACCTTTTTTTTTTATTTATTTAAACGCCGTCTCGGGTCTTCAGACGCCGGGGTGTAAGGTTACCCATAGAGCATATCCCTCGCACCCCGGCTGACCCTGGGCCATCTCACCACTAACAGCATCGCTCATCCTGTCTCCTCTGAAAGCAGAGGAGTACGGAGAGCGATGTGTTCCCGCCACTTTGGGTATTGGCCGACGATCAATGCCAACCCTATGAAGGGGTGAAGGGGAAGCCATTGACCGCCGCCCAGGGTGTACCGGCCGCTCCGATTCCGTTCCCCCCGGACTGCAGCGGGATCGGAATCAGAGCGACACTCGAGGAGGTTACCCAACACACACCCCAAACAATTTGTACCTACTAAAAAAAGAACTTGACATTAATATTAAAATACATTTTATATAAAAAAACTGTATCAAAAATAAAACAAATTTTATATCATCGAGTAAATGAGTTTATCTAAAATAGTCATCATATAAGGAGTCATAAATTATTGTATGTTGTTTAGTTCTGTTGGTAAGTTCTCTTTTGTAAGAATAATGTGATAAATATCATACTTAGGATGTGTACGCAAATGTAAAAAATATATTTGTAAAAATAAAAAAGTGTATATGGATTGTAATTATAGAAGATTTGTGTCATAATCATAGTTTATACTGAATCACTTTTATGTTAAGTGCGCATACAGTAAGGATGGCTTCTAATCTGTCGTAGTAACTAAAACTAGCAGTAGCTACATCCTCCCAACAAAAATATACAAAATGTTTTGAATTTGAGCTCCTTGATCTACGCACTTAATTTAAGAATGCCCTAAAGGTACAATTCCGGGCATCGCGGCCGATTGCAACCACGCGGTCGATCGCGTGCGGCTGACGCGCGCGGCTGATGCGACAATAGTCAGAGAGAGTAGTCTGACTATTGTGTGTCGTCAGCCATTACGTTCTCATACTCTGACTATTGTCGCAAGAGCCGCGCGCGTCAGTCGCATGCGATTGACCACGCGTGGATGCGATGCACGGAATTGTACCTTACAAACATAGGTATAAAGAAAGGAATTGCGCATAAATTATCGAGTTGACTAGTTTGCGCTTAAGACGTTATTATTTAAATGTTGTGTAGGTATTTTCTAGTCTTATGATGTACAGTCATAGTGTGAGACACATTTCATTGACGATAATACCGCACATAATATTATATGATTATTACTTAGATTGTGTAATGTGTTATATAAAAACCTAACGTTATTGGCACTATAGGATACATTTATTTACACTATTTCAGTGCATTATAAAACTTATATTAGGTTGCACGACGTCAGATAAGTAACCAATTACTGAATCTATAGTTTCCACGTACCTTGTAGCCTTCACGTTATTCATTTCAATTTTCATTTCATCTCTGCTTACATTAAATAAATGCTACGACACGATTTATGTACATGCCTGTTTTAATAACGTTTACTAATGTTATAATAATCATTATTATTCTGCAAGCGTTCTCCGACAGTCGATTCTCCTTTGGACTGATCACCGACAGGATGTTTCGTTTTTGAGCGATTCGTCGATAGAACGTTTCGCCGACAGAATGGTTCGCAATTGTTTGTTTTGACGGCTTCTGTGAAGTAGCGGTAGTGCATTCGACTGCTACGACTGGGGGCGCTAGCTCGATTCCCGCTCAGTGCAAATATTTGTATGAATAAATATGTCTATTTGCATTGGTTTGGATGTTTCTATGTATAATATGTATGTATTTACAAAAAAAATAAGTATGTTTATCCGCATTCTGATACCTATAACACAACTAGTTAAACTATGCTTACTTTGGGTCTAGATAGCGCTGTGTAAAATGTCGTAGAATATTTATTTATTTATAAAACAGAACTTTTCAAATATGGAATACCGATCTGATAAGGAGAATATATGTTTAACATTATTTTGTATATGTAACTTTCTACGAATTTCGTTATTAAATTAATAAAAGCGGAGTAAATATTTCTTAGATATAATCAAGAATTTTAAAACGTTATTTTTCATTGCATTGCATTATTTTAAGACATTTGCGTTTTTTAATATTACTAATTGTAAATTTTTTTTTTTGTTTAAAAATCTGTAATATGTTACAAAATGATACAATGTTACATAAAAATGAAGTAACAACATGTATTATAATAAAGTTTTGCCATGTTAAAACAGAACTTTTCAAATATGGAATATTCGCCGTCAGGACGCTTTGTCTACGATGTTCCGACATTTAACTACAAAGCCACCAAAAAGCTACTAGCTTTCTATCGAAATCCAACTTTCCGGACTAGTGGTTACGGCGCTTCTGGGTTAGGTTAGGTTAGAACTGTGACCCCAACAGAGCGCGAGCCGAGCGAGCCAAGCGAGCGTGCCGCGGCAGCGTCGGAGAACGCTTGCAGATTCAATCATTTTGTGTTTTCCAATAAAAAATAGTTTGTTATAAATACATCGTTTTATTTTAATATACATGCTAAAAGTTTCCTTTCTAAAATTGAATGTGAAAGTGGTCGTAGCAATCACTTCATCCTGGGCTAAAAGGATTAATAAAACTAGGTCTGCAAGGCGAATCGCTGCTTGCAATGTTGAGCTGAGTGAGACATCGTGATTTTGAAAAATTTGAACAGTGATCATTCCTCCGTGGCAAGTCCGATTTTGAAAATTCTTTTTGAAAGTTACAACTCTGGACATGCTTTCTGAGCGTGTAAAGTTTGGTCACAGTGTCTCGAGCGGTTATTATGTAATTCCATCTGGAATTTTTTTAACGGTAATCATTCCTCTGTGGTAGCATTAATTTTTTCAAAATATATCCATAAACCTTCCTCTGATTGACCTTTTTAATCATGCCAAATTTGGTTCTGATTGGATTAGTAGTTTATGAGGAGACCTGTGACAAAGAAAATCCTGAAGTCTAGTATGAGGAGCTTTCGCTCGACTTCGTCTCACTCAGCTCAATAAATATCTAACTAATTATAGATTTACCATAGTGCCATAAACGTTTAGAGTGGAGCAATAATATAAGAGTTTAACATAGATAGAGCGATGATTTAAGAGTTATCATGGTGTATAATATTATATTTGTAAACAAGTTGCCTTTTAGTGAGTACCTACACTGCGGCTTGGCGTACGAAACACACACAGACGCACATTCATTATAGTATATATTTATAATATAAGTATTAACTTGAAATACCGATCTGATAAGGGAAATGATATGTTTAACTTTATTTTGTATATGTAACTTTCTACAAATTTCGTTATTAAATTAATAAAAGCGGAGTAAATATTTCTTAGATATAATCAAGAATTTTAAAACGTTATTTTTCATTGCATTGCACTATTTTAAAAAGCATTTGCGTTTCTTAATATTACTAATTGTGAAATAATTTTTGGTTTATGTAAGTTTAAAAATCTGTAAGTAAAATGTTACAAAAAAATCATGTAACAACATGTATTATAATTAAGTATTGCCATGTTCGAAACCGTTTTGTTATTTTTATTTCATATTGTTTATCTGAATGCGCGTCTGTGTGGCACGTGAAATGTTTATTGTTATACACTGCCTTAGTACGAGACATGTTTGTATGATAACTAAGTATATTGTGTAATATCAGTAGCTTAGTCTGTTGATGTTTTACTGTAACTTGCCATATGTCATAAATATTTTAAAGTATACACAAGATGCCGATGAATACGTTCATTGACCATGAAAGATTTTTGGATATGTCAGTTAATCAACACTGTTTATTATAAGTTATAGAAAAATTCTAGAAATAGAATATTATATTTAATTAATTTGCTGAGGGCTGCTGTTTAAGTTGTAACATTGTGCTAAAACTTAACCATTGATTCTACACTCTTTGTCACCTTGAAATATTATTGTGCTGTTTGTATTTTTAATCGATTTCAAAAAGCTTATTTAACTTAAACACTTTATTCTTAAATCATATCCCAGTTACTATTTTTTTAATTGATAATTATTCAGACATTTTTTTTATTATTGATACAAACAATTTAGATCAATTAATCGTCACACAATGAGCAATATGCCTACCTGACCTACTTTAATCAATACTTGGTTCTATTCTATGCTCTTAATTGATCTATGTACAAACTGTTGATAATTCTGACATAAGACAACGCCACTTAGTAGAAATGCTGCTTTTTTACCTTGTAAGCGAATTTTTATTCACCTTGACAATGTTGTA
The DNA here is from genome assembly GCA_946251805.1 of Cybosia mesomella. Lineage (NCBI taxonomy): Eukaryota > Metazoa > Arthropoda > Insecta > Lepidoptera > Erebidae > Cybosia > Cybosia mesomella. The sequence continues at coordinate 671,512 of OX276396.1, forward strand.
GTTGACTACATCAGGGAAACTAATAAATTATTTACTTATAAATAAAATAAATATCAAGACTATTATGAAGTGTTTGATTTATTTTAGCGCCATAAGTCCTTACCGCAGCCCTAGCGGTTATGCTTGATAGCAGTATGCCATTCCAACTTAAGGCACTGATCACCTTACCCGAGGGGGCCATCTCGAAACCGGAGATGGCCCAGGGTCAGTCGGGGTGCGAGGGAAATGCCCGAAATTTGCTATGGGCAACGTGACAGCCCGGCGTCTGAAGACCCGAGACGGCGAGCGGTTTTAGTCGTTTCAAGCCCGACATAACCGCCCCCACTGGCCGGCGGGCGGGGGGGGGGGGTGGGGGTATTAGAGGGGATTTCCGTACTAAAAAAAGGCACTGATCACCTTGAAGGTCGATATTACGCTGAAAATTATTCAGCTACTTCGCTACATTAATGCGTAATAATATGGCAGACATTACATTTATATATTTTTTTTACGTGCGAAAATCCCTTCGGATACGCCCGGCGGCCAAAAAAAACAAGACAAATTTACGCACCAATCACATACTGCTTTCGATGACTCAAACAATAGGCAATGTACGGTGTATGTTGTATGGAATTAGGTTTGCAGTAGTGCTGAGCTACAATCACGTCAAGCAGCGCAGTGCTTAATGCTACTTATAGACGATCTTAAACGAGATGTACATCGTCAGACGAGTTTCCCATTCGTGCTGGAAAAGGCACGGCTTTGTCACATAAAAGCGTCTCCCTCAATAAAACAGAACTAATCATTATATAATTTATTTATATCCCTACGTATCTATAATTGTTAATGCCAGTCATCTATTCATTTTTAAACCTAACATAAACATAACATAAACTCACGCCTATATCCCCGAAGGGGTAGGCAGAGGTGCTAGCACCCACATTTCGTCAGTTTATGTTTAGGTCCCAATAGTATCGGAGCCTATTGCCATTAACCGGGCACTTATAAGCCTGCGATAAATACACACATAACTTCGAAAAGCATTGAAAAGTCATTGGTGTGTGCCATGGTAAAACCTGGGATCGAACCCGAGACCTCGTCTCAGCAGTCCATTACCTATACCACTAGGCTACCGCGGCGTTCATTTTTAAATTAATATTATTGTATTTTAGTGCTGAAAAATTTATTGGTTTGCAATATAAGCACTACATGGCACTATTAGGTGTAGCTATATGGTGCTATGAATGTGTTGTACAAATATTTATAATAGATGCTATTCGTAAAACTCCGAAGAATGGGGTCTCGCTATAGGAATGCCAGCAAAGTGGTTAAGTATACACACAACAGCAGAGGGCCAAATTCTCGTAATGAAAAGATGTTCAAAATTCAGTCTCAATCAAGTCTCGATCTCATGTCGATCTCCCATATGTCAAAAGGTATTCTTGTAACAAAATTTTATTGAAAATATTGAAAATTCTTATTACGAGAATTGGCTCTCAGGTTTCAAATTAATTCTCCTATCACCATCATCATCAACCTATTCTAGTCCACTGCTGGACATAGGTCTCCCCTAATGAGTGCCATAGCGCCCTGTCTTCAGCTTGCCGCATCCAGCATAATATACTAACAGGTTAATATTGTTGGCAACAAAATGAAATACTCTTAATCCCATCTAGTGGCAAGCTCTTAGAAATTTGATAACCTTTCTCCCTAAAAATATCTGATTATAGCGCCATCTAGAGTGTATGTAGTGAATTATATAGCTTTTCCTCATGGCCATGAGAGCCGTCAAGTGAGCCTTGGTTTTGCAAGGCTTTGTGATTATGTAGTATCCCGACAGATAACGCTTTACATAACTACAAGGTCTTTACACACATTTACAATCATAGTGAAAATATTAATTAAGATTTTAGTAGAAAAAGTTTTAAATGAATTCATAATAAATATATTATCTAAATTTAAAAACCTTTACGTCAATGTAATGCTTCGAGCCCTTGCTCCTTCACCATCTGCAACCGTTGCTCTGAAGGTACTGAACTTAAAAAAATAGTCACAGAAATAATAAAGAAATTGAGGATTAATATGGGCCTACGTATATCTCTAAGGTCTGGAGGTAGAACCTTCGGCTGTTATAGGTCAACGGATCAACTACTTCGATTCCCGCTCAGTGTGAATATTTGTATGCATGTACATGTGCATATGAAAGAACTATATTTGTATTGATCTGGGTATTTGTATGTGTATTATGTACTTGCCTAATAAATAAATATTCTACGACATTCTACACAGCGCTTTTTTAAATTACTTCGGATACCTCCCCGCCTACAGCGGGGGCGGTTATGTCGTGCATCGACAAAAACCGCACGGTGTCCTGCCCAAGTGTCCATTGCCGGGCACCCTGGGTAAGCCCTCGTAAGGATAACCCCAGGGTAGCTTGTGTTATGGTTGCCAGAATGCGGATAAACATACTTATATACTTTTTTTTTGTAAATACATACATATTATACATAGAAACACTCAGACCAATGCAAATATACATATTCATGCATACAAATATTTGCACTGAGCGGGAATCGAACCCGCGCCCTCTGTCGTAGCAGTGGAATGCACTACCGCTACACCACAGAGGCCGTCTAAGTATATACAACATAAAATTTAATATCTAAATATGGTTATTTGCATTCTAGTACTCATTATCAAGTATAACTAGTTAAGCTATACTATTTTTTGTAATAGGTTCACTAAATTGGATATTTCCGCACGAAAAAAAAAAAAAAAAGGGTACATATATTCTTTCCAAGGATTCGTTTAACTTTTAAGAGCGGCTTCAGAACGTAACTGTTACATTTTCTTGAAAGTAAACTTGGAAATGTGCGGTCAAAAATATATATAAACTGTCTAATCTAGTGTGTGACGTGCGTCCCGCGTCTACCATTGTCAATCTGCGGTAGTACTCGTAGAGGCGAGAATATGAACCACAGATTATATTGTATGGGCTGAGTTTGGTGTTTACGTTTACGTTTGATTTATGTTGAAAAATTGTCTCTTTGTTTTGGTTTATCGTGTATGTGTATATAATTAATTATTTCTATTAGTGTAATGTGATTCGTGTTGAGTAGCGCGGAGTTTTGTTGACAGTGTTTGGGAGTCTTATATTATTATTTTTAATTTGTTTTTTATTATCTTTTCATGTAGCCAAAATTGGCCGCCTCTGAAAACCAGCGCTGTCCGCTTTTTAGCACTAATACGCGGACTGCATATAAGCTGAGAGGCGGCCATTATTCTGTGTGGATGTGTTTTTTATATGTACTGTAGCGTCCGGGGGTTGGACGCCACAATACCTCGTGTAGATAATAAGATAAACACAGAGGAAGAAATTTATATGGGCATTTATTATTTCACCAAAGCTTCCTATATCGGGTTTAGGGAGGTTTTTACGCGTATACTTTTATATTATGGCGAACTAGGGAATCGCGAACTCCGCTCAAGGACTGAGCCTAAATTTAATATACTATCTTCTCTTCGGCCGGCGGACCCGGGCGGCGCGTCTAGTCGCCCGCTGTCAGCCGCACAGCCGAATGCAGCTCCACGCCGCAATTGTTTTTTCTTCCCTAAGCTAATTTGAAACACAAAGTATTTATTTTTAAACTCTGACACATGATGGCCAGGAAACGAACCGTAGTGTGTGGGACGAGGTCCGAACACTACAGTACTGAGTTGATGTAATTTTATTATGTAGGCAGGTACAGAATAAAAAAAACTTTTCTTTCTTTCTTTCTCTTTCTAATCATACGTATCCACCCTATTTATGGCCCTTGAAAAAAAAAAAGGGTTGATTATTATCGATTTTATAGTGCATCTAAACTTGGCATTGGATTGGATTTCAACCCTTTTTTGGGCGAAAAATTAACCGATAGGAACTTGGCTCCCTTTTTAACAGGTATGTTTTTGGTGGGATTTCAATACTTGTTTTCAAGAAATCGTACCATTTTTTTTCTATTAGTGCAAATATAATGGGAGGGGAATAAATGTAAGGGGAGAACGGATCCTAGCAACACCTATCCGACCCTATTGTCAACCTCACCTGCATGCGCCGGATGGCGGCGGCGACCAATCGGTTGCCGTGGTGCTCCCTGCTAGATAACAGACGAGGCTCTGGCGCCCGAGTAAATGGCGGGATAACCATACACCTGGTCCGGGAAACCGGCCAGAAGAGGCTGCAGTAGCCTTGAAGTCTAAATAACTTCAAAAAGTCTGGGACAGAAGGCAACGGGAAACCACTGTCACGATATTCCCAAGAGAGTCATCTCATTTTATTTTATTTTATTTTATTTTATTCATTTAGGAAAACTTACAGCTAGAATACAGATTGAAACATATGTAGGTAGGAAATGGCCAATTACAAGTTTTCGCATATAGCACTTATTGTAAAATAAACAAGTCGGTATATAGCTAGCAATGTACAGGTATATTGAATTACATACCGTATAACATTATATGTGCAATTTAGTATACCTATATCATAATTATACAGGATATAAAGAACAACTTCATCTTTATGAAAAATCAGGATACAGTTATCAGTATGTTATGCGACCCGGCTGACGCACGGCGCCACCGTCCCGGGAAAGGTGGTGTGAAATATGCTACCGGCCATGTGGAAGTGACTCACCAGGCTCCGCATGGGAAATCAGCTACTGGTGATTACCATGACACAGTCAAATTTATCCGACATCCCCATCGCATTGGAACTTTTTTATTTTTATTTTGAAGTCCCACTAAAATATAATATTTTAGTAGAACTCTTCATTTTTCCCATACCAGTCGGCATGGACCATTTTTACAGGTTTTATAATCACTTGGTATTTATTAATTTGTTTGGGTACTTTGACTGCAAAGCGACTGCTAGTTCCAGACCGGTTAGCCGCTTGGCAGCCATAGTCTGATAATATTATAAATGATATATAAATAATAATAATAATAATATTGGTGTTTATTGCATTACTCCTATGTGGAAATTTCATATATATTAGTGATTGCTTAGAAATAGTGTCAATAATGATAGATATTTAGATAATTGTATAATAAATTTATAAAGGAGTAGAGGAAAAAAAATTATTACAAGTGTTTTTATTACTATATAATATAGTTTTATATACATATGCAATACGAACAGAATTGGTGAGTGATATTTATATATATACATAATGGTGTATTTTATTCATTTATTTAGGTTTTATATACTTAATTTTTTTATTTCATTTTTAATCATAGACATTTGATTTATTTAGTTTTTACCAGACTATTTGTCCATTTTGATTTTAATTTTTCGGTGGTTTTGTTATTATGTGCCAATAATTTTAATATTATGTCGAATTGTTGTTCTGATATATTTAAATCTAATAAATCTAATAATGTGTCTAAACTTTCTTATGTAATCTAAATAAATGGTTGCATTAGTTACCCTCGACTTAAGTTTTAAAGGATACTTGGTAGTTTAGTATACCGAAGTGTTTCTACGAATTGTGGTTTTTATTTTGTTCACAGTGTTATATTATTATATGTAATTAATGTTTTATTTTAATTTGTTTTTTCGAATTGGCTCATTTTTCATTAATCCACGTATTGCGTTGTAATTATTAGTTGTTAAGCTTATTTTATTGTTTGCGTGTGTAGGTGTTCTCATGTTCTTATTATGTAATGGTTTATTCTGCATTTTATCTGTTATAAAGTACAGAATGCCCGATATGTTAATTTGCTAATTTTGGTGTAGACTGCGATGTGCTTAATATAATATAAATGTGTGTATTATAATGGTGGTGTGTACTGTTTTTTAAAAAGTGTATTTTTGTGTGTAGTGTTTTAGTTAGCCTGATAAGTAGAGTTAAGTTACTATTTTGATTTTTGTTGATGTTTTAAATGTCACTGTTCTATGCAATAGATAATATTTCCAAAATATTATTATCGACATTGCCTTATGTGAGTTAAGTTTGGCTGAGTAAATAGTGTTGAATAATTTTGTATTATATTATTAGTATATTACTTCTCCTTCCTTTACGGGCATTGGAACTTGGAATGTGCGTGGTCTGAACCAACCTGGGAAATTGCACATAGTAGAGAAAGAAATGCAGAGAAAAAACGTAAGCCTTTTAGGCCTGAGTGAGACTCATTGGAAAGGCCAGGGTCATTTCATTTCAGAATCTGGTAATAAAGTATTTTTCTCGGGACCTGAAGACGAAAGCAGTAGAGGGGTAGGCTTCATAGTTCCTTCAGAACTCTCCAAATGCGTACTCGGAGACAGAACCGTCAGTGACCGCATAATTGCTCTGAAATTAAACACCACACCATGCAAATTGAACATCATCCAAGTGTATGCTCCTACAGCTCAATCTACTGAGGGAGACTTGGAAAACTTTTATGGCTCATTGGCAACTACCCTCAGAGACATACCGAAGAGAGAAGTCGTTATGGTGATGGGGGATTTCAATGCGACGGTTGGCAAAACAGATGACGATGACTATTACCGTTCTGTGGTTGGCGAGTATGGGGTCGGAGAGCGAAATGAACGGGGCGATCGGCTGCTCCAGTTTTGCAGCGAGGAGGGTTTTACGCTCTTAAATACTTGCTTCCGCCACCATATTCGCCGGCTATATACATGGGTATCTCCGGGTGACAGATATAGGAATCAAATAGATTTTATCTTGATAGGCACTAGGTGGAGATCCTCGGTAACCAATGCCACAACCTACCCAGGGGCCGACTGTGGTAGCGATCATCAGCTCTTAGTTGCCACTGTTAGACTACGTTTGAAGAGAATACACAAGTTGAAACCGGTCCCCTTACGAAGAGTGGACTTAGGTGGATTTAGTGTCGCCATGGAAGAGCGTTTGTCGAGCGCGGTGTGTGAGATCGAAGCAGGAGCTAACGCCAAGTGGAATATTTTGAAGACCACGGTTATTCAAACAGCCAAAGATCACGTGCTTGGGAAGCCCGGCATGAAAGAGTTCATCACACCGGCAACTAGTCGGGTCATCTTGGAGCGTCGGGAGTTAAAAGAGAGTGGTATAAGCTCCACTAACCAGCGGGAACGATATGCAGAGTTAAGTAGAGAAGTTCAAAAAAGATGTCGGCAGGACTACAACACCTATATAAGGAGGTAGAACAGGCTATCAAGGTGCTCAAATGTGGTAAATCCCCCGGTAAAGATGGGGTCACAGCAGAATTATTGAAGAACCTGGGCCACAAGGGCATATCGATTCTGCTGGACATTTGCAACTGCGTTTGGACAACGGGAGAATGGCCTGAGGATTGGACGGAGTCAATATTTATTCCTCTTCATAAAAAAGGATCTACTACAGATTGTAGCAATTACAGAACCATCGCTCTTATCTCTCATGCGAGTAAAATCCTTTTGCATATTATTAATCAACGACTCAGCCACTTCCTCCGTTGTCAGATTCCTGAAGAACGGGCGGGTTTCGTCAAAGGCAAGGGCACAAGAGAGCAGATACCCAATGTTCGGCAAATCATAGAAAAAAGTAGAGAGTTCAACCGGCCTGTTATTTTGTGCTTCAACAAACAAAAGACAAAAAACAAAAGCCTTTGACTGTGTACAGTGGGAAAAATTGTGGTTAGTGTTGCGCGAGATGGGAGTTCCAGAACATCTGCTCGGCCTGATTCGACACCTATACTGTAATAATCGCTCCTACGTCAGAATCGGCACCGAATGTTCAAATGTGTTCGAAGTTAAAAAAGGCGTGCGGCAGGGCTGTATTCTGTCCCCAGCACTCTTTAACATATACGGGGAGCATATTGTTCGCAGGACCCTTGAAAACTGGAATAAAGGGTTTCCAGTAGGTGGTAAAAAGATATCGAATCTCAGATATGCCGATGATACTGTGCTGCTGACCACCACCGTGGAGGATATGCAGGAACTGTTTCAGAGACTCGAGACTGAAAGCAATGCATTGGGACTCGCAGTAAACAGGAGCAAGACAAAGCTCATGGTGGTGGATCGCGCTGGACATCTGACCGACACGGTGAATATTGTACAGGGTGTGGACACAGTGGATCACTACATCTATTTGGGTGCTCAAGTCAGCAATGACGGGAGCTGTGTACCGGAGATCAAGAGACGAATCGCCATGACGAAGGACACTATGACTCGGTTGAATGGGATATGGAAGAAGAGGGGAATAACCATTAACACCAAGATGCGGTTGATACGTGCGCTTGTATTTCCCATTTTTCTGTATGGAGTCGAGACGTGGACTATACGTGTCCGTGAGAGGCAAAGGATTGATGCTTTAGAAATGTGGTGCTGGAGACGTATGTTGAGGATACCCTGGACCGCCAAACGCTCCAACGTATCAATTCTTTCACAACTCAAAGTCAAGACTCGCTTGTCCACAATCTGCCATCAGTAGTGCGAAGAGGCGACGAGAGTCTGGAAAAACTGATTATTGTGGGGAACACAGACGGCAAAAGAGCTCGAGGCCGATCTCCAACAAGGTGGACCGATCAGATAAAGGACTCGTCGTCCTCCAAGTTTTACTCCATAGTACGGGATGCCATGGATAGAAGTCGGTGGAGGCTGATCATACAAATGAAATCCAAACCGCCTGTTGATGACCACGATCCTCAGCCATGAGGGAACGACCAGAGAGAGAGTGCAAATATTTTATAACACCCCCCTCTCCTCCTCCCTCCCTCCTCATCGTATTCACATTGTGTCACTGGTTCATAAATATTTTTATTAAAAATTCGATATAGCCAACTCACGCTTGACCGATTTCTTAAATTTCTTATGACATATTTTATACCCCCCTCTCCCCCCCTCCCCCCTCCCCTTCGTATTCTCATTGTATCACTGGTTCCTAAATATTTTTATTAAAAATTCGATATTAGATTGAGCCAACTCACGTTTGACCGATTTCTTAAATTTCTTAATTTTTTGTTAATCTACATATCTAGGACAATTGGAAGGTGCCTAAAGATTTTGATTACCGGACAGTCAGTGCCAAAATTAGCTATATTCACAGGGTCATATTTCAGGATCTACTGAAGTTATATCTATTAAATTTGGCACACTGCTTTAGTACTAGTATATGATTACGTAGATACAATTTTATTTCTGTACTTGAAATAGGCACTGAGCTACAGGGGGGTCAAAAGTGCGTCGAAACGGTTCGTGTAAATAGTGCACGGAATGCGCGCGGCCTTTTGCTGGAACTTGGCCTGCGCACCTACCGCACTTAAAGTATACATAACATAACATAAACTCACGCCTATATCCCCGAAGGGGTAGGCAGAGGTGCTAGCACCCACATTTCGCAAGTTTATGTTTAGGTCCCAAATAGGTGGCGAGAATATTGCCATTAACCGGGCACTTATAAACCTGCGATAAATACACACATAACTTCGAAAAGCATCGAAAAGTCTTTGGTGTGTGCCATGGTAAAACCTGTGATCGAACCCGAGACCTCGTCTCAGCAGTCCATTACCCATACCACTAGGCTATATATACGATAGTTCACTCCCACAATGGAAACAGTTACATTTTACCGCATCTAGTGTTGGGATCGAATGTGGTTGCTGCAAATCGATGAATTTTATTGCATGTATCATTTACAGATGTTTGCATTTAGGTCGATTATTTTAGCCTTGCGTTTGTATTCTATTTTACGATATTCTACGACGGATTCTTGTCATTATTGATAATGAAAAACATCAAAATGGTAAATTAAATGTAAGTAAATGGTAATATTATGGTTTAGGGATTTAGATTTAGATGGAATTAGTGGTGTGTTTTAGGGATTCAAATTTGTCATTATGTTATGTAGAAATAATTAAAATATTTAGGTACTTCAATATTGTTTTATTATAATCAATTGTCGTTAATTAAAAATGGAGTCAATTAAGCATAACTGGTATACAAAAAATAATTTTATAAAAAAATATCGATCGCGAAAAAATTTACAATATCAATGTATAAAATCGATTGCAACTTCTTCATAAATAAAGTCGATTTTTGTTTGTAATAAATAGGACATGACTACCTCTTTGTTGAAAAATTGAACTGTTTGAAGAGAACACTACATGCTTGCAGGCATATTGACTGTAGTTATGACGGCAGAAAGGTAGGCTGAAAGACTTCCGATCAAGAAAAGGGCTGTCGTCTATACTATAATAGTTCTAATTCATAATTCTACAGATTTTCATGAGCTTTTAAATGAATGAGAGTTGTATCTTCTTAAGAAAAACATTTTACACTACCTATATCACTGGCAGCCTAGTGGTATGGGTAAAGGACTGCTGAGACGAGGTCTCGGGTTCGATCCCAGGTATTACCATGGCACACACCAATGACTTTTCGATGCTTTTCGAAGTTATGTGTGTATTTATCGCAGGTTTATAAGTGCCCGGCTCGCCACCTATTACATTGGGACCTAAAACGTAAACTGGCGAAACGTGGGTGCTAGCACCTCTGCCTACCCCTTGGGGGATATAGGCGTGAGTTTATGTTATGTTATGTAATATCACTATCCAAATATGTCTGCCAGACTCCCAGGTAATGGTGCAAAATCGAAGGCTGCAAGCAAACAAAAGACGGTGTGATAGCAATCGTGTTGGTGAGTATCTACACTATCTACGTAAATATTACATTTGGGAGACCCGCCTTGCTCCGGCTCACCTGGCAGTAGGGGCCACCCAAACCGCGTATAGCTAACAAACGTTTTATAGTAGTTCTGACATATATTCTTATTGATTTTCATTGAAAAAACTGATGTGACATAAGTTTGTAGTACTTATTAAAAAGACCGATATTCTTAGCAATCCATGGATTCTCCGTGCGGGTGCCGGGTCCATCGCGTTGCTGAGTTGGGAACTCGGGACAGTGCCTGGGACTTGCGACCCAAGTGTAGGTTTAGAAGGGGCCCCTTTTGTTGATGTACATCAACACTCACCTTCACTACCCAAGTTCCCCTCCCTGCCTAACCAAATTTGATACGAACCTACTAGTGCCGCTTTAGACATTCGTCCTAGTAATGAGCTTATTGTAGCTCTCGATAGGCCTAGATCTTTAAGTAGGTTATAGAGAGATTTTGCTGGTATACCTCTCGCTCCCACTTCCACTGCATACAAATTAACCACGTAACCGTTTTTGATTAATTCGTTTGTGAGATCATAGTATTTATTTTTCTTTATTGTGTGGTCCTTCGGTATATTTGTTTCCCACGGTACAGTAAGTTCCACAAGAACCACATGTTTTAACCTCTTAGAATATAGGAATATGACGAAACCCCAACATCCTCCGGAATTTTATAGTGCTTTTCATACGTGTCGATTAGGAGAGTCCAATCTGGGGCAGTATCTAAGATTGAATAAGGTTTGTTCCTGGATGTTATGGATGAACCTTCAGACACAAAGTTGATATGACGTCTGTTAGTAGTCAATCCTTTTTGGGCTCTAGCTACTGCAGACTCATTGCTTCACGTATGATGATAAGCACCTTATCGTGGCGGCGTGAGTAATGGAGGAGAAGCACCCTACATCCTACTAATATGTGTCTAGCCGTCCCTATTGCCTCACCACAAGTATAACATTGTTTTTCTGTGGCCTTACCCACCTTACCAGATTACTCTGGTCTGGGAGGGTCATCTGAAAGGCGTTAAGATAGAATTTTAACAGGGCCGGCGACCAGTCATAGATCAAGGTGCGCCACTTTAAGGCCATCGGTATGCAGAACTCTCCCATTGTCAACCATTCATTTTGGATTTCCAAATTCATCGCGTGCACTCGATATTTATCATTTTCGTCTTGTTTTAGAAAGGACTTAAGTATATCCTGGTCCCTTTCTGGCTCTTGTACTCCCAACCCCACTCTGTTCGACTGGGCCCCTATCATAAATCGTTTATGGAATAGGAGTCTAGATTCAAGCTCGGACGCGTTATTATCTTTCGAGAGTGCCCTGATTGTGACATCTTGAGATTTACCTAAGATGTGGGCTTTGGTAACTCTAAGGTGTTTATAGAGCTCCGATGGTTTCTTAAGTTTCATCCCAAAATTATTTTGATCCCTAAATAGAGCAGAGGAATCAGCAGAGTGCGCTAGTCCAAGCCACGATTTTAGCGATTTTATGACAGTTGCATCTATTTTCGCCAGTAAGGTTTTACCGAATTCATACATGTTTAAAAATGAATGTAAAGTCATTCATTGTTTCCGTAGTTTGTAAGAATTACGGTAGATGGCTCCAGCGTCTCCCGAGTCGTATATAATATATCGGAGAATTTTGAATATTTGGGACGTGTCTAGGTAGTTCAGTTGGTCACAGTATTCCCCCTGTAAGGGACTGGTCGCGGGTTCAAGTCCCGTCCTAGATGTTCTCTTTTTCCGATTTAAATTTATACGTTTGTAGTTTAAAATTGCGCGGCATGTTTGGAGGAATAGAAAAAAAAGTTGAAATTGAAGTTTAAATGCTCTTACCATTTTTTGTGGGACCACAAAACCATGACTGTGGAAGAAAATAATGAAAAATTCAAAACTTACAACCATTGCTACATGATACTTTCGGAAGTTTACGCTAATGTCACACATTGAAATGACACTATCAAATATGATAATTTTAACGGATTCTATCGCGATTAATTTGATGTTATTTTATTATTTACATTGAACCCGACGTTACGGTTGTTTTCCAGCAGCCATGGTCACGGGGAGACTATTGCTACCTTAGTGGCCTGACGAAAGCTCTTTAAGTCTGAATGCTTTAAAATGTAAAACGAATGGCTCCTACGAGTTCTTTGGTTTATTCTGTGCGAACGTCTGAACCGGCAACTAATAGCGTTATTGTTCTTCTGGGGGTTATAAGCAGGAATGCAGGTAGCACGTAGGTACTAGTGGAAAGACCACAGTGCACTATTCTCCATTTCTTGCAATGTAATACTATAGGTACCTAATTATAGAATCACTGCGACGAGAGCGAGGACTTGGGGCTGCACACGCTGGCGGACTGCCCGGCGTGGGAGGCGCCAAGGCGTGACCTCGTGGCAGCCATCGGGGTGGGAGTCCTCTCACTCGGCAGAGTGATTGCGGCAATGGTGAGGAGCGCGAGCGCGTGGGCCGCCGCCGCCACCTTCTGCGAGCATGTAATGCTCGCGAAGGAAATGGTAGAGCGCGCCCGGAAGAGGTTTAGAACTCTCCCGGCAAGCCGCAACATGCTCGCCGCGCGTCGCCGGAGGTCGCTTAATGACCTCCGTCCTCCATGAGCCCCAGCAGAAGCAGGCCGGAACGGTGAGGCGACTAGCGCCTTTCCCCCATACCGGGGCAAGACGGGGACACCGTGGTTCCCAAACCCGAGGGGCTATCTCGAAACCGGAGATGGCCCAGGGTCAGTCGGGGTGCGAGGTATATGCTTTATGGGCAACCTTACACCCCGGCGTCTGACGACCCGAGATGGTGTGCGGTTTTAGTTGGTTCAAGCCCGACATAATCGCCCCCGCTGACCGGCGGGGGGTATCCGAGGGGATTTCCGCACGAAAAAAGGGTACCTACTGTAACAATGCACATTGTACTTTTAAGAATATTAGTGGAATATGTAGTCGATTCCTTAGTTGATATCGATTCATAGTCTACTAATATTATCTGTATTCTTTCATCGACTCTGTCTATGTTAGCTGTGGTCAACCCTATCGGCTGTGGTTCATTATCTATGAACTCCCACCAAGTCGCTGCTTTCAGCCGACGTTATAAATTACGGTGCAGCGGTTTTGCGAGCCCCTAATTTTCTGCATCGCTACCACTAGTGCATAGCTGGTACTGAGCCGTTGGTGAGAATTTTACAATTTATACATTACGTGTGCTAATCATTTTTATTACAGAGTGCTCTTTAGTGTTGGAGGGTGACGTGGTACCAGTGGCCCACCAGGGATATTCCCCGTGGCCTCTTCATCTTCACCAATGGTGCCACGTCAGGTTCCCACTGCTATGCTAAGCTACTCCAGGCATTGCCTCGTTTTTTTCGTGAGCGAGGCTTGCCAACATTTATCCATGTGTTGGAATTATATAGAATGTTATCATGCCACACTACACCTCTGTAGTCGTGGCAAAGTTTTCTAATTGGGATGCTGCTTTTTACGTGAGCAGTATCTATTTGTTTTAATTGTGTAGCTTATACGCAAGGCATGCTTTCCCTTTTCACGCTTGTCAAAAGGACAATAACCTGTGCGGGCCACGCGGTCAGTGACCGCATGGTGAACAATCCTTCAGTGTCATCTATGTTTCTGTGCATCTGTTCCTGCTGCTTGCAAAGGCTGTGACCTGCCTGCTTTGCAATAATGACCATAAGCATCACGTGCCTGGGGAAGCTTGTCACCTTTCTTACGCCTTCGGTATGCTCGGCCTGCACTAGCAGTATGTATTCACATACTGAAAGCTTTGCCTTCTCTTTTCAGGTCCGCCGAGCGAGTCACGCAGCGGTCGGTGCCAGCGCGACCCGCCGGGCGGATACTACCTGAGCTAAGTGCAGACTCCTAGCTGCCGCGGGCCGTCTTTCACATCTCTTAACTTCAATCTTAATAAAAATTATGCGTACTCACCCTTGAGGTCACATACAATTTATTACATTTAATATATGAAAGGTAAAACTAGTCTCATGTTTGATTTGCTATAACCTTATAAACCAACTACTAACTTCTAATAACTTGTAACTTATACTAAACCTTAAATTCAACTATCCCTGTTACATACTTGTGATATACTTATAGAATTAATTTATTATTCTTTAGTTTTTTTTTATATATTGTCCAATACCATACAATGTTTTCACCTCGCCTGATGGTAAGCTAAACAGTCTTGAAAATCGTCTTACCGGGAAATAACGTTCAACCTGAAGTACACATGTACACAGCTTTCATTATGTGAAGTTTTTAATAGTACCACAATAAAATTACTAGTAGTTCCGTTGGGCTCTGAGTCAAAGTCAAAAATCATTAATTCTGTATAGACCATTATATCGGCACTTACAAAATGTCAAAATAAAATAGACTAATGTTTCGCAAATGGACCACCGGTTCCAAACGTGTCCGGAACTCTGTCCAGAGAAGACTCCGGCAACAAACACAGCGGGCTGTTTTTTTTGGTCTATTTACACACATGTTTACTTAATCTAATTGCAATGTTTTTAGGGTTCCGTTGCCAAATGGCAATAAACGGAACCCTTATAGATTCGACATGTCTGTCTGTCTGTCCGTCCGTATGTCACAGCCACTTTTTTCCGAAACTATAAGAACTATGCTGTTGAAACTTGGTAATTATATGTATTCTGTGAACCGTGTAACGCTCCCCCCTTTACAGTGTCCCGAAAGCACTTGAACCGCCCACTGATGAGACGATGGACTTGAATGCAGCAACTGATTACAGTGCTGAAGGCACTGAGAGTATCCGTTACTATTATATCCTCCAAGTTTAGGAAGATACTATTAAAAGTTTGGCTTTATTGTGATCGTCTAAATATTTATAAGTATGGAACCCTTTATACGTTGTGTGTAAGCATTGTAGTAACTCATAGTCCTTTATTTGGTACATTGAGACAAGACAAGAGTACATGGTATTGAAAACACTGATTTCAATCTAATTCCTATACTTAACTATTATTCTATCTAGCAATAAAGTTAAATAATGTTCCTATACAACTACATTGAATCCCTGAACCTAATATGATTTAAGATTTTGATTTTAGGAGCTACCTAGTCTCTATAGTGATACTTAGTGATATTTATAAAATTCTGAATATTAAGTTCATTCCTAAGTGATCCTAGATATAGACATATTAAGTTTTGTGTGCCTTTAAATGCAGGCTAGTTCAATTTCACAGTATGATATATAAGCATTTAGTTTAGGTAGAAGTGAAGATATAACACACAATATGGAGTTGTCTCACCATAACTGGACCTTTCGAAGGAAATATTTGAGTTATTTAGACAGAGATAGTAAATTTAGATTTATTTAAATATTGGTGGTCAAGTAAATAAAATGTGTGATTAAATACATATGTGGTTAATAACTAGTTACCTTGAGATAACCTACATAGTAGATTATCTCAGAGTAGCCGGAAAAATGAAATGAAGCGTCTGTTGATATGTGTAGACTGTTAGGATGGGGTATTTTTATAGGTAATAAGGAATCCTATGACCGGTTCCATTGCTGGAACCGGGGAGGCCGCATCCGCCAAAACCCCAGGCCCCCAACGAGCAACCAATCCTCTCCAGGCTGAAGGCATACTACTTTTAAGTTATGCACAACCTTGGTGCTTTACAAAATAAAAATAGTACCGAATTGGGAATGAGTGCCCATAGGTTAGATGCAAATATCTCCAGTCTAACGAATGTATAGCTCGAATCATTGCTGTAGTGTATTCATACACAGGCAGTAATTGGGTAACCCCTTGGGCAGTTCATTTAGAACACGGCCAATGAGTTACTAGCGCTGATATGGGTACCAGCTGTAAACAGACATGGTAATATATATGGTAAGGTTTCGCGAGCTTGTGGCAACTGTCCACGTTTCAGGGTCAAGTGATACCGCGACCAAACGCTTTCAAGACACAATGCGAGCTTGTGGCAACTGTCCACGTTTCAGGGTCAAGGGATACCGCGACCAAACGCTTTCAAGACACAATGCGAGCTTGTGGCAACTGTCCACGTTTCAGGGTCAAGCGATACTGCGACCAAACGCTTTCAAGACACAATGCGAGCTTGTGGCAACTGTCCACGTTTCAGGGTCAAGCGATACCGCGACCAAACGCTTTCAAGACACAATGCGAGCTTGTGGCAACTGTCCACGTTTCAGGGTCAAGCGATACTGCGACCAAACGCTTTCAAGACACAATGCGAGCTTGTGGCAACTGTCCACGTTTCAGGGTCAAGCGATACCGCGACCAAACGCTTTCAAGACACAAGTATTTTCCCCACACCGATAAAGACATAATAATAAGTAGGTAGGTAAGTATGATAGCATGTATTGCGAGGGCTTAGCCCAGCATGACATATCACTTACAATGAGACGAGCTCACATCCGTCAAACAGGATACATAGATCGAATTGGACATCGATCCTGTAAATAATTTGTTTTAAATGTCTGAATTAAATGAGGCACTCACAAGGACTGGATAAAGACAAAGGAATTGTCAAGAGTTAAATGAAACTGCTTTGTAAGACAATCATTTACTCAAGTAATTACCGTACCTTTTGAGCTTCTCATCTTTACAATGAAAGTGAGGTCTCAATTTGATAGGAATAATAGTCCAGCAGATGACTGTATGTATATACAATACAACACAAAGTGGACTGTCTGATCTTGTCCTATCACCAGTTGAGAAACCGTATGATACTACAAGATAAGCTCAGTAGGGTTGAGCTAGCTAAGGGGTATCAGTTCGTCACTAAACCTCCCCTCAGACCGAACCAATATCAGCAATGAACTGAGTCAGGGTATGATTATGTTACCTTACTTGATTAAGCAAGGTTTCACAACACACATCGACAATCCATTACTAGCTATTGTTGCGTACAGTACTGTTGTCTCGGCAGACTAGGCAAGTAAAGGGACGCTACATTCCATTCACTAGAATAAACATTTAGTTTGTCTAGCACATAGAATGCGATATCCAACGCTGAACGGGCTCTGCCCAATTGGGGTTCCCTATAATAAAACAACGGTCGAATACAGCCATCCTCTGGACTCATCCCAGACAGACTGTTGAATTTCAGTAGAACCATCGTAAAAAATAAGATAGCTCAATTTCTCAAACCTTTACCTCATTCCAAGCAAACTTAAGAACTTGGGAGGCTCTTAAGCGTGCCTAGAACTACATATTTCATGTACACAAGGGTATTGTGTAGTGTGCAGGACGAGTGTAATGATGAGTGTATAAAATAATATTTTATAAGTTAGTTTAACAAGTCATATGACCCATTAATCACACTTTGAATATTAAATGCCATTACAGATACAGGCTAAGAATCTACAATAGACATCCCAGGCTTATGGAACTAGCCATCTAGATTTAGATAAGATAGCATTAAAAGAAAATGTTAGTAGCAAATTGCTTACATATAGGTTAATGGCAATAAAAGTTTTCCCAGTCACCTCATTCCAGATAGAGAGCCTCGAGTACTCTAAACCCAGCATGAATCGACAGAGAACGCTACCATAGCATAGTCACAGTCTGATCCCTGACTTGACTTGGCCAAAGTCAACCCAGTTCACATACCACGACCACACCAGATATATAATTCTTAGGTTTCAAAGGAAAATTTATATTCTATTTTATTTTTGTACCTCCAACCCACAAAAGTAAATTATCATGAATACAATTTATGAAACCTAAATACAGTCAACATTTTAAGAATAAGAAGAACAGAAACTAAGATAACTCACCACCAGATTTAAACGCAGGCTTTCTAAAATTCGAATAGAAATTACGATGAACTTTTCCCTAATTTACTTTCTCGGTTATAGATTCGCGGCGTTTCCTATCACTTTCCTATTATATCCTAAGCTGAGCAGCGACTGATCGAAGGCTGCTCGGGCAGAGCTTCCGCTTGCTTATAGTTCGCGACGAGTTCTTGAAGACTCATCCCAATATTCCCCGGTACGCTCCTTTTATTACCTCTTACTACCCCACTTTCCTATAATCACGCCACTACACGTCATCTCTTCTGAGTTGCCATAAAACAATATGTTTCAAAGCCACTACTAACTATCGACTATTTGAAATTAATAACGGAAGCTATCAGCCTAAACAATTAAATTCACTTCAACTATTCCTACTCTTTAAATTGTCTTGTAACCAAATTAACATGAGATTATACCAAAATTATATTAAAAGTTAATAAAAGAAATCATTAAGTCTTGAATTGTCCTTATAATTTTTATTTTGCTTTTCGGCCAACAATGTATGAGCAGTGAGAAGGGTATTTTAATGTTAATCTGCAACGTCTGAAGCCATTCTGAACAGCAAGCCCCCATCCTGAGACCGCCAATGCAATCTCGATGGTTGGACCGTCACAACCGCATTACGATTTTCACACAAAAATAGAAAAAAAAAACAATAAATTTTGCGGGCTCTCTATACTTAGAACTGAAACTGATTTTTTTTTTCATCTAATCCATACGTAAAACTTCCACAGAAATTGGTTTGAACAAGATCTAGTAAGTATTTTTTTTTAATACGTCATAAGTCGTAAAACGCAAGTTACCTTTCATTCAATCAACTCAAATATAAAATTTTAAAAAAAAATGCATTATTACGTTACTTACGGCTACGGAACCCTTTATGGGAGAGTCCGACTCGCACTTGGCTGCTTTTATTGCTTGTTTGGGCTCGATATTGATGACAGCAACACGTATACGCTTGAAATATTCACAAAATATTTGGGTATATAAACATAACATAACTTCACGCCTGTATCCCCGAAGGGGTAGGCAGAGGTGTATTACACACCCACGATTCGCCAGTTATGTTAAGGTCTTCAGGTTGATTGGGTATATATAAACTTCAAATTTAAATAATTAAATTAAAATAAAACAAAAATATTTATGTGGGGCTCCCATACAACGGAATTATATTTTTGCCGTTTTTATAAATAATGGTACGGAACCCTTCGTGCGCGAGACCGACTCGCACTAAACTGGATTTTTGTTTTATAATAATAACGGAGTTCAATCCTGGTGGAGACATAGAGTGTGGCACAGAGGACTAGTCACAGCACAGATTAGATAATATTATTCTATCACTAGACTCCATTAAACATTAAAATTAAAAAAAAAAAAAAAACATTTTCAAACATTGTGGTTGCCGAAAGTTTTATAATGCTCCCAGCAGAGAATCGCGTAAATTCTGAAGTAACAGAATAAATACTTAATATAATAGCTAATACAAATGTAATAATATATTAGCATTAGTTATATGAACAAACGTTCTTGTCCTGAATAAACATTCAATTGGCAGTAGAAATGATATTTGTACAGCTGTGTCGTGTGTTCGACGGCTGTCGAAGTGACCGCAAGTAAATATTATAATAACGAAGGGCTACTATTTATTTTTACACATATTTATTTTATTCATAATCTTTTTTTTTATGGATATAGGCTGGTCGTAAGTGACGATGTGGTCTACGATGGATCACGTTTGCCTAGAAGGAACCTATTCACTCAAGACGTGAAGATTCCGAGGTTATAGCTTTTGTAGCTATCTTTATTTCATTGGAAAACTAACAGTACTTTATAAATGGCAACTACCAAAATCAATGCCACTATAGGGTGTATAGGGTATGGCGGAATCTACCTCTTAATAAATTTAAAAGCCAAATTAAAAGTAAACTCTGCCAAAAAGGCTATTGTAAAATTCAAGACTATTTAGACGACAAACAAGCTTGGATATGAACTGTTTGCTCTCTCACTATGCTACTCAAATGAAATATTGTACTTAGGTTAAGTAAATATGTTTGTAAATAGACCAAAAAAAAACAGCCCGCTGAGTTTCTTGCCGGAGTCTTCTCAGGACAGGGCCGCGTTTCGAACCGGTGCTCCGTTTGCTAAACATTAGGTTAAATTATTTATGACGTTTTGTAAGTTCCGTATTAATGGTCTATACAGAATAAATGGTTTTTGACTTTTTGACTTTTGACTTTTGCGGGCCTGGGGGTGACGGTCGCTGGCCTGGGGGTGACGGTTGGGCCTGTTTGTCACCTTAGCAGAAGCAGGCCCAGGGCGGCGGCGCGTTGTGTTTCCGCTCGCGCTTCTCTAAAGGGGAGGGGGGATTTAGATCCCTAACATCACGTCGGGGTCGCCACTACTGGCGGCCGGGGCCGGTCGGGGTCTCTGGGATATCCTTTCTAGGGCACACCAGGTTCTCCGGCCACACAGGCCGCTGTAACGAAACACCGTGTCGTTTTAGCCGGTTCGACTCCAACGCGCCCACCTCACCGTTAGCTCTAACGAGGTGAAGCCCGAGGGGGTTTCGGTACGAAACAAAAAAAAAGAAGGGTGTACAGGGTATTTTGGGTGGTTATGTCAGATTCGAACCAACCGATTTGCACCTGCTATACAACGGGCGAGGCTCTGGCGCAGGCGTACCTTTCAGGGTTAGGATGTCAGACGGCAGTCGCCCCCGGCAATGCCGACATATCAATCAACAACAATAAGTGGTTCCCGATCATTTGAACGCAACGGGAAATTGCTATGAGGATGATGATGGAGCTTATTGATTGACCAAAATATATTAATACTAGCTGATGTTATCGGTTTTTAGGTTTATCTCCGGTTCTATTTAACCAATTGCATTCAAACATACTGTAGATTATAAGTCTGATCAAGAACCGTTCAATAGTTTTTGCGTCCATCATGAGCAAACAAACAAACAGACAGACAAGAAATTCCAAAAAATATTTTTGATTTCAGAATCGCTCTTTAAAAATAACCCTAGTATTTTGTTTAAATATCGCCAATGTACAGACAAGTTCAATGCAAAGTTGGGGCAACGTTGTGGTGATGAGTTGAGAGTGGGGTAATTTGGATTTGGGCAACGGAACGAAAGGGGCCAGATGCTGGTAGACTTCATGGAGAGGGAGAGCCTCTACATGATGAACTCCTTCTTTAAGAAGCCCGTAAGCCGCAAATGGACCTGGATTAGTCCGGACGGTAAAGTCAATAACGAGATCGATTTTATCATGTCGACGAAGAAGCACATGTTCAATGATGTCAGTGTGATCAACGCTGTTAAGACAGGAAGCGATCACCGCATGGTCAGAGGCACATTGAATATCAACGTCAAGCTTGAAAGATCGCGACTGATAAAATCCAAAACCCCGAGTGCTTTTAGCTCGAGCTCCAAAACCGCTTCGAAGCCCTTGAGAACAGCATAGATGTGGACGATCTATACAACATGGTGGTGGATACTGTCCGCACGGTTGGGTCTAATTACTATAAAACCCACCGTCCCAAATTAAAGAAACTCTCCAGCCAGTCCTATCCAACTACAGCGAGGTGTGAGACAGGGAGACGTCATCTCTCCGAAACTGTTCATAGCTGCGTTGGAGGATATTTTTAAGCTTCTGGACTGGAAAGGATGCGGTTTGCCGATGATGTAGTTCTTATGGCTGAGACCTTGGAAGACCTGAACACAATGCTCGAAGATCTTAGTAATGCTTCTCAAAGAGTGGGTCTTGGGATGAATATGGATAAGACGAAAATCATGTCCAATGCCCATGTTGCACCTGCTCCAGTTAATGTTGGGAACATTACACTCGAAGCTGTTGACCACTATGTTTACCTAGGACAGACGATCCAGTTAGGTAAGTCCAACTTCGAGAAAGAGATCTCTCGTCGAATCCAGCTCGGATGGGCAGCGTTCGGGAAGCTCCGGCATATATTCGCGTCCGAAATACCTCAATGTCTCAAGACGAAAGTCTTTTACCAGTGTGTGTTGCCAGTTATGCCATATGGAAGCGAGACGTGGTCCCTTACTATGGGTCTCATAAGAAGGCTCAAGGTCACCCAGCGAGCAATGGAGAGAGCGATGCTCGGTATTTCCCTGCGCGATCGAATCAGAAATGATGAGATCCGCAGAAGAACTAAAATAACCGACATCGCTCGAAGGATTGCATCGTTGAAGTGGCAGTGGGCGGACATATAGCGCGGAGAACCGATGACCGCTGGGGCGGAAAGGTTCTCGAATGGCGACCGCGTACCGGACGACGTTCCGTGGGCAGGCCCCCTACAAGGTGGACCAACGATCTAGTCAAGGTCGCGGGAAGCCGCTGGATGCGGGCAGCGCAGGACCTTGGGGGAGGCCTATGCCCAACAGTGGGCGTCGTTTGACTGACATGATGATGATGATGATGATGATGAATGTACAGACACAGCTAATTTACAATTTTATAGTTCTACGACATTCTACACAGCGCGGCGCTTTCTAGACCCAAAGTAAGCAGAGTTTAACTAGCTTGTGTTATGGGGTTCAGAATGCGGATAAACATATTTGTATACTTTTTTTTTGTAAATACATACATATTATACATAGAAACACCCAGATCAATGCAAATAGACATATTCATTTATACAAATATTTGCACTGAGCGGGAATCGAACCTACACCCCCTGGTGTAGCAGACGAATGCACTAAAGCTACGCCACAGAGGCGTAATAGTGTAGGCAGTTTATTTCTCGTACGAGATGCTGTTCCTACGAGAGATGAAGTAAAGTAAAATCAAGACTATGAATTTTTTCACATCTCCGGGGGGATACAAATTGATAATTCTTTTTGTCTTGAGGCCCAGAATTATAAAAATATAGCTAAATGAAATGAGTAACCATATAGACCACTTTTATCTCCTACAAATATTGCAGAATAAGAATAAATTCAGTCCACTTAAAATTAGATATTTAGTAAATATTATAAAAAAGTAATATATTCTTGAGATATTTTTAAGAAACAATAATAATTTAGTTCTAATTTACGTCATTTTGCGATTTAATGGAATCAGCTTTAAAAAATTACAACTAAAATAACAAGTAATAAATATGCAATGTTTGCGTACAGTAGGCTAGACTAATTATAATGTCCAGAGTTACTGTATTCCAAAGCACTAATATCATTCTGTGGTCGTAAACCATGACAAGTACATTCAAGATGACAAGCAAACGGCTTACGGTAAGTACAGTGTACAGAAATAGTTCCACCCAGTTTGAACCAGTAAGTCAATTAACCAATGTAGCAGTATCCAACAACACAGTACAATATCTGCTACGTTAGAAGCAGAATCATCGCAGCTCTGCCGAATTCAGTGCTGGTGTCAAGTTAGATTGTGTCCTAACAACTTAGATGCCACAGGCCCCCTCGAGATATGAATAAAGATGTGAAGGTAGTTAAAGATCTAGCGGAGGAGGAAGCGGATTTTTGAATAAGTAGAATGGAAAAATATTAAAATAATTCCTTGTGAATCTTTGTGTTACACCTAACCAAAAAAGATCCGTTATGAAGTAGTTAGAAAATATGACCAGAACTTGACTTCGATGGGAACTCCACCAGCTGTCGGAATTTTGCCAGGGATACATTTAACAACAATAATAAAAGTACATAAATGTTCAGACCATAATAATTGGGTATCCAAAGACATTTCCGCACGAAAAAAAAAAAAAAATGGCACGGCGTCATCTGAACTCAAACGAAATCGTTTCAAAATTCAAATAAAAAGCTCCTGTAAAGTGAATAAAACTAGAACTAGCAATAAAAGCTCGCTCTATTGTTAACATATCACTAACCCGAAGTTTGCAATCCCCTGCAATGGAAGTGTTAGAATTAAAGTTAGAAATCTGATTGTACCGCGAACACAACCCGGTTGATGCCTCGCCGAACCGCAAGATCGGTCTATGTCAGCCCACGATACAAACCTAAGCTAGAACTAATATGATAATACTTACTAACATACAATTTGAGTCAAATGTTGGAGGTAATTTTGAGGTAAATGGAGGAATAAACAAGGAGGTATTGATAAAATTCAAACTATGAATATTGAAACTCGTTTACTAATAATCATCAAAAAATCAGTAAGAATACTCATAATTTATCAATAAAAGTAAATACTTATATTTTTATTTTTTAAATAAAAAAAAACATACAAACTATTTACGCTGTCCAAAGACCAACGCATTGTCAACTCCCCAAACTTTGGTAATTCTTTACTCCAACAGGAACATAATAATTTAAAAGTATTATTGCTAAGCCGAAGTTGTCTATGAGGGACTGAACTAGTCAAGATAAATGAGGTGGACCTCACCAATATCTATTAATGATATACTAAAAAGGTGAACCGTAGTTAAAAAAAAATTACCACCGTACACCCAGGTGGTCTGGGAAGGTGGACGGTGGGAAAGAACCGGAATAAATCACGTAATATCTTGATCTTAATTAACAGGTTTCCAAATTTGTTTCTTTTTATGGATGATAGGCTCACGTTTGACCTCTATCTCACCTGATCGTAAGTGACGATGTGGTCTACGATGGATCACGTTTGCCTAGAAGGAACCTATTCACTCGAGACTTGAAGATTCCGAGGTTATAGCTTTCCAGAAACACAGACTCAGGCAGGCAATTCCACTCCTTAGCTGTACGCATAATAAATGTGTTGCCGAAACGTTTCGTACGTATGAGTGGAATATCCACCATGTAGCGGTGGCGCGTCGCTGTGCGTCTGGTCGTTCGTTGGTGAAAAGGGCTTGGAGGTATCAATTGTGCAATTCCAGCGCACACTCTCCGAAATGCATCCAGTAAAAAACCGATAGGCCTACAACTTTGCGTCGATGTTCAAGGCTCTGAAGCCTTGTCTCGACGAGTCCGTCGTTATTGATGAGCCTCTTGGCCCGTCTCTCTATTGTCTTAAGCGCTTCCAGGTGGTATTTAGCTGAGCCATCACACAGGTACGAGCAGTACTCCATACAGGATCGAACCTGCGCTTGGTACAAGTTGAGCAACTGTTCCGGTGTGAAGTACTGTCGCACCTTCGACAGAATACCCAGCTTTTTAGCAGCCACTTGAGCTTTAGCCTCAATGTAAGATCCAAAATTGAGGGTGGACGTCAGGGTAACGCCAAGAAGCTCGAGGCGGTTGGTTATCGGCACGGATGCATTTCGGAATGTGAGGTTTGGATAAAAAAAATGTATAAAACTGTTTCGTATGAAATGTTAGTGGCGTAAAGTGCACTGCAGTCTACTCGACTAGCTTGAAGTATATAAACTCGAATTATATGTGGGATTCTATACCGCTGCATTTTTTTTATTTTTGCATACTGCCACCGAAACTGTAGTTTCGGTGGCAGTATGCAAATTTCATTCAATTCTGTATTAGAGTTGACAAACCACTTGGTACAGTTCTATTTAAAAACGGACTAACTTGCAATTGTTAGTGCAGAATTGTTACAAAATTCACTTCTGTAACATTCGTTCACAATGCGTATGTACCAAGTGATTGATCGTGACGTTCAGGTGCTACATTCATATAATTAACCTGACTACTGTTAGAGTTGGTAATGGATTACCCTTAATGTAAGAAACTGTAGTTTCGGTGGCAGTATGCAAATTTCATTCAATTCTGTATTAGAGTTGACAAACCACTTGGTACAGTTCTATTTAAAAACGGACTAACTTGCAATTGTTAGTGCAGAATTGTTACAAAATTCACTTCTGTAACATTCGTTCACAATGCGTAGGTACCAAGTGATTGATCGTGACGTTCAGGTGCTACATTCATATAATTAACCTGACTACTGTTAGAGTTGGTAATGGATTACCCTTAATGTAAGAAACTGTAGTTTCGGTGGCAGTATGCAAATTTCATTCAATTCTGTTTTAGAGTTGACAAACCACTTGGTACAGTTCTATTTAAAAACGGACTAACTTGCAATTGTTAGTGCAGAATTGTTACAAAATTCACTTCTGTAACATTCGTTCACAATGCGTAGGTACCAAGTGATTGATCGTGACGTTCAGGTGCTACATTCATATAATTAACCTGACTACTGTTAGAGTTGGTAATGGATTACCCTTAATGTATTTATTTGATATTTTTGTTACTGTATTTTGATATGATAGATCTTTTACGACAACATGAGTACTGTTGTTTCTCTGTGGAGTAAAAGATACTAGGTCCGCAAGGCAAGTAGCTCTTGCAATGTTGAGCTGAGAGTGCCCATGTCAGCTTTAGAATTTTTTGTTCGGTGACTATTCCTCCGTGTCTTGTCTGATTTTCAGTTTTCTTTTTTTAATCGGTATTTATGGTTATAGGCTACGTTTTGGCGCCAAAACTTAGATTTGACTAATTGTGGTTTTGGAGAAATCAGCTTTTGAACTTTTTTTTCGGTGATTATTCCACCGAAGTACTTCATATTTTAAATTTGTATAGCCTATGTCCGTTATATCACTATCACCTATGATTATGCTAAAAATCATTAAATTCGATTGAAGAGTCTAGGCGCTAGAGGGACACAAACGAAATACCTCGAGTGGAGTGAAAGGAGTTTTCGCTCGACTTCGTCCCTCTCTCAGCTCAAAAATCATTAAAAATAGATCGCCTTTTCCTTCACGCATAATTCGCATTACTTTGTCTAATTTAACATTTTGTCAGTGACCATAGATCAGCCTATCACAAAGACGGTGATCAAGGTAGCCTGCTCTGCTTCCGATCTTGGCTTATTATATTTTAGCGTAGTATTGACGGTCGGTACTGCCGTCTATCTCGTTCTGCAGTAATATCTTTGTGACAAGCCATCAGTTTCTACGTATAATATGTCATCATCCTCTGAGCCCTTTCGCAGTACAGCTTTCGGCTTTTAAATCTTAAGTACGGAAGGGCTGTATTTCGATATTTTCCGTGAGGCGACTAGCATCTGAAATTCACAATCCATTGGCAATATCGAAATTCTGTAGTTAGAATATATATACACACATACATTAAAACATACATACAAAATTGCCCGTTTATAGATATTAGATTAAAATTTGTCGACGTAAATCTGATAGAAACGCTAAGTTATTCATTATGGAACTAAATTTAATTTTATCAACTGTTGTGAATGTTTCGGGAAAATTATGCAAAGCTGATTTTGTATTATGTCTAGAGTCAATATTTTCACTAAATATTAGAAAAGTTTATCGCTGGGGCCGAGCACGAAGGGGAGATAGGTATGTTTAAATAGGTACTATCAATAAATGCAATGTCCGTTTATATAAAAGTATGTGAATTATCAAAAAGTCCACAAAATTATTTTACCTTTTGATTTACCATTAATTTAACTTTGATTTGCGATTTATTTTATTGGTGAAATCATATTTATACATACTCACGTCTTTTTCCATCTGGGTTAGCAACAACAACATTTCGCCATCTGCTTCTGTCCTCACATACTTCACGAGCTTCCTTCATTATCATTAGACCTTTCATTCAAGCCCGCCTGTTTCGATTGATTTTTTCAATAAAAAAATAGAAAATAAATATTGTACGACATTCTACACGGCGCTTTCTAGACCCAAAGTAAGCATAGTTTAACTAGCTTGTGTTATGGGTTCCAGAATGCGGGTAAACATACTTATATAAGGATACTTATATTATACATAAACACCCAGTCCAATGTAAATAGACATATTCATGCATACAAATATTGGCACTGAGCTGAAATCGAACCCGCGCCCTCTGTCGTACCAGTCGAATGCACTACCGCTACGCCACAAAGGCCGTATACCTCATTAATTTGATCTACACTGCTCTGCGAGGTTGACTCCGGCCTGCCTGCCCACTTACATGTACCTTACATACTTGGTGTGTCATGCGCTCAGTGCTCATTCGTTCTAAGTGTCCAGACCACCTTAGCATCCGTCCTGGTGAAATCCGCCCTACTGCAAGTGGCGGGTGATCAGCCCTTCTATGTGGGGCCATTTCACCCAATTCCCCTATAACGACTGTCATACATATTTGTATGGCAACCGGGACCGACATCTTAACGTGCTCTCCGAGGCACGACCAGACCAATGCAAATACTCATATTCATGCATACAAATATTTGCACTGAGCGGGGATCGAACCCGCGCCTCCTGCGTAGCGGCCGCGTTCAATACCGCCACGCCACGGAGGCTGTCCGCCCTTTTTTTTTTTTTTTTTACGTGCGGAAATCCCTTCGGATACCCCCCCGCTGGCCAGCGGGGGTGGTTATGTCGTGTCTCGACTAAAACCGCACGGTGTACTCCCCAAGTGTCCGTTGCCGGGCACCCCGGATAAGCCCTAAGATAACTATTAAACAATTAAGAAAACCAAATAATTTAATACCCCTTTTTACGAGACGCCCCTTTTTTTCCGTGCGATGATCCTTTCGGATACCCCCCCCCCCGTCGGCATGCGGGGGAAATCAACCTAACTTGAACCGACTAAAACCGCACACCGTCTGGGGTCTTCAAACGCCCGAGTGTAAGGTGGGCCCATAAGGCCTCCCATCCGTTACGTTAAGAGCACCCTCCGTACATCCCTGTTTTGCCCACGGAAAAGCCAGACTGCCCAAGCAGACCCAGGCCTGTGCTCATGGAGGATTGAGGTTGTTCATTGACCTCCGACGTCTGAGTCACCTCCGCATTACTTGCTCGCAGAAGGAGGCAGCGGCAGCCTATGTACTCGCGCTCAGGACCCTGGACTCCTAACTACAAGCTTTGGATACAAGTGCAACCTGCATTGAGTATTATCTGAAATATAAATGCATATTGTAACACGAACTTGGGTTTATTGAGAAATTAAATGATTACAACGAGAAAAACAACAACAACAAGAAAATATTGTGACACTGACTGTTGAACTGACGTTTGAGTTTTCTTTTGGAATGTTTTAAGACAGGGATACCATGTATAAATTAAGAGAAAACTACCACTGAAGCATACATTATTTTACAACTTTAATTGATTATCTCTAATAAACTACAAATACATACACGAAATATTAAAATTACATAACTGCAATATATTTGAAGTCACATCGCGAATTATTATCACGTATTATTTAAAAAAAAATTGGTATATTATTAGTATTGGTATATTTGCATGGTTTATTGGTTTATTTTATATAGTGGTATATCTTTATAATTTAAATTCAAACCCCAAGTTCTATAGAAGCGATTTAGTGTTGAAAAGTCATACTATAATCAATATTATTTTTTAACATTTGAAATATTGACGCGAACGTCTAAAAGCGCAACCAAGAATGGGCATTCTCCTTTGAATAAATAAATATTTTACGACATCCTACACATCGTTATCCAGACCCAAAGTAAGCATAGCTTTACTAGCTTGTGTTAAGGGTTCTAGAGTGCGGATAAACTTACATAGATACTTAACTACATAGGGTAGGGAGGACATGCCCCTCCCTGAGCAATTGGGTAAGTTGGGAAATCCAAATTTATCCAAAACTAAATATATGACTCATGAACTCAGTATGGTGGAAAGTGAGGTCCGTGTGAGAGAAGCACAATCCGCCATCAGTTAAGTTAAGCCTCACAGCCTTCTATAAACGAAAACCCTGAAGTGGCCATCAGAAAGTCTGAACTAACGAGCGTAGGCGTAGCAACAACATTTAACATCGAAAATAACAGATATCGACTAAGAAAACGTGATTTTCGGGTCAAGAACTCCGTAAATATATTTAATTATAAGACTGAGTGTTGTTTCTCGGTAATAATAAATAAATATGAGCAATAAATATGATGATTTAATTTTTATTCATGTATTTTTACCTTGCTCAACTTACCTCACTATCGAGGTAAGTTGAGCATGTAAACTTAGGTTACTTTAGAGAGATTTTTTGCTAAACTATACCTACAGAGTACAAAGAAAGCACTGATCATCATCATCATCATATCAGCCTTAGGAAGTCCACTGCTGAACATAGGCCTCCCCCATTGACTTCCATTTCGACCGGTCTGTAGCGGTGTCATTTATCCTCAGATTCATATTTCTAATGCAAACCATCATGGAATAAGAAGATGATAAAGCCAAAATTGCTCAATGTGCCCACCCTACCCTACATATTATACATAGAAAAACCCAGACCAATACAAATATACATATTCATGCATATAAATATTTGCACTAAGCGGGAATCGCACCCGTGAGTTCTGACTTAGCAGTCGAACGCTCTGCCGCTACGCCACAGAGGTCGTCGGTGAATGTAAAATCATATGGATTACTATAATAATGTATGTGTGCCCCCCCCCCCGTAACTTCTAAAATAAGAGAATGATAAAACTAAAATAAATATATGATGTACATTACCATGTAAACTTCCTACGATAATTGGTTTGAACGAGATCTAGTAAGTAGTTTTTTTTAATACGTCATAAATCGTAAACCGCAATTTCCCTTTCATTCAATCAACTCAAATATAAAAATTAGTAAAAAAAACATTATTATGTTACTTGCTGCTACGGAACCCTTAATGGGCGAGTCCGACTCGCACTTGGCCACTTTTTTTTTTAATTAATACTCTCACAATACTAAAATTTATTAAACTCACAAAAAAAAACCGTCACTAACAAAAGCGGAAATGACGACACATTCTCTGCGCTGGGAACAAACCGGAACCCGCCGGAAGAAGCATTTATTAAATTTGTACACGCGTTCATTGTGAACTTTTCACTATTTTTATTTTACCGTATCTCCTAAGCGGACTGTAGACTTTTACAGTCTGCCAGGAAGGGAAGCAGCAACCTAGCCAGTATTTTAAATATATCAGAATGTGTGCGACAACCACTACTGGTTGGTGCATAAACCAGTAGCTTAAACGCTTGTGACCAGGGTTAGTGGAGATAATATCTAGCCACAACCGAGTTATTATATCACGTAGTCGGCTGGAGGGCCAGACATTGGGAGATGGTAGAAGTATGCTGAAGACGGTAAGGCATAATTTTATAACATGAATTTACATATATTTACTTGCAGATATCTCTTACATTTTAGTCTATGAAGCTAACTTCGTAAACATGCTACAGAGATATATCGTTGGAAATCGAATTGTGTGTCGGCGCGAGTATTTTAGAGGTGTCAGCATTGTCGCAGCCGAGCACGACCCCACACGTGACCGTTTAGCGAGTTGCCGTGCTCCGCATACCCCTATGAGAGGAAAAGACGCGGGAAACGACTGACAGTAGGTGAAACTTGTTCAACTTATTCAACATTATAATTGTAGCGCCTTACTTTTTGAACCATACGGAACCGTTGTTGTAGTTCTCTTGTCATTGGTTCTCATTTATGACTTTAACAACTATCTATATGTTATAAAAATGTTAAGTTATAAAAGTGTTAAGAAAAATTAAGTTTAAGTTAAAAAATTTGACACCGCTTCAAAGATGATTTTTATCTATTTTTTTTACATGGCGCTGGTTTTTTTTTACGAATTTATTCCCGGTTGAAGACGAGACCCTGGCTGCTAGTACTTTAGTAAAATAATCGCTTACGGTTAGCTTTCAATGGCGAAGGTTGCAATCAACCAAAAGGACGTTCACATTAAATGGCTGAATCCCCATAACGACGTAAAATTTCCGAATCAAAAATAATTTTCGTTTAACTTTCTGATGCCAGCTAGGTACAGCATCACCAGGGGTGCTTGATTGGGGACCTCCACGTGGTGCACCCTGGGCAACGGAGACAGCAGCGCCTCTCTCCTAGGGCGGG
Source organism: Cybosia mesomella (assembly GCA_946251805.1). Classification (NCBI taxonomy): domain Eukaryota; kingdom Metazoa; phylum Arthropoda; class Insecta; order Lepidoptera; family Erebidae; genus Cybosia; species Cybosia mesomella. The sequence continues at coordinate 703,750 of OX276396.1, forward strand.
AGAGACGCTGCCGCCTACGGCCGACTCCGACCGAGGCGTGGACGGCCCTGTTGAAGGCTGTTCGGAAGCTTTCCATGTGTCCCTTTGATTAGCAGATGACACAGTGGAGAGCAAGTAAGGGGGCCATCTCAAAACCGGAGATGGCCCGGGGTCAGTCGGGGTGCGAGGGATATGCTCTATGGGTAACCTCACACCCCGGCGTCTTAAGACCCGAGACGGCGTGCGGTTTTAGTCGGTTCAAGCCCGACATAACCGCCCCCGCTGACCGGCGGGGGGGTATCCGAAGGGATTTCCGTACGAAAAAAAAAAGGTACAGCATCACCAGTGTTAGTATATCAATAAACATTGACTGTATCTTATAGACGATTGATTGTAGGTTCTTCGGTTCCACAGTCCACGTAAACAATTTATCAAACTAAATCGAAACTACCTTCATACTGACACGTTACCAAAGAAGAAATGACTTTCTAACAGGGGAAATTAAATAATAAACGTAGGTGCGTAGAATAAATAGACAAGCATTAAGAATAATTTCCCCAGAGGAAGAAGTAGGGAGAGTTTTAACTTATAACTTGCCGTGCCTCTGTGGTTATATATCTGGTTCATCATTCCTCGTGTACAATTATAAGATAACTTGTCCCCTCTGATTAATTAAATGGCCGATGTTCAAGGATGATATAAAACTTCCTGGAGTACTAACGAATGGATAGCGGTAGGCTAAAGATTTGAATTCATCTCACTGAAATGTGGTTCAAATCAGTGGAAAACCTTTGTGTAGAACTGGAATATCTTAAAAGTTAGTGCCGTAAATATTGTCTTCAAGCTACTGATAGCAAACAAAAGAAAAGTATTTCAGCGTCTCTGGTAAATTATTACCTAAAGTAGGAACTAGGGAATCAAACTTTGTAGAAATGGATGAAGTGGTGGTTAACATGTAGTTAAGTGTAAAATATAGGCTTTATATAAAGTATCATATAACATAGAAGATGGAATATTCTGCTATATTAGACCCGCTTAGTTAAAAGCGGCGATAGCCCAGTGGTGTTCGTAACGGACTGCCGGGACGAAGTCTCGAGTGCGATACCCAGTCGCCCCGGACTCTGACTTTTCGAATTTATGTGTGTACTAAAAATGTTGATTATCGCTCGCTTAGTAATGTGCCCGGTAGATGGCAATAGGCTCGCCCCCTATTACATTGGGACCTAGACATAACTGGCGAATCGTAGGTGTGTAATACATCTCTGCCAACCCCTTCGGGGATACAGGCGTGAAGTTATGTAATATTATTTATAGTTTTGTGAAGATCCTTTACATATATTGTTAAGAAACTATTTATATTAATTTTCTCTCTGAAAACATATATGTATGTTTGGTTTTACTGCTTAACACTGCCACATGGCACTTATCAACTGTCTGCTCGCGGCTTAGATAGGCTTACATTCTGATCGTGTTTTATAAAATTATTGGTACGAAGGAATTCAGTTTACAATACTATACATGTACACAAGGGTAATGAAGGCGTAGCGGATATTGTTATTGAACTGAGCAAATTAATACTCGTGAAGTAATTTATGAGAATGATATGGAAGTATCTATTTAATTTTGGAGCCAAATAGCACAGCAACATCGATAGGATAACATCTTCGTTAAATTTAGTGGTAAGATAACTAGATGTGATCTCATCGCTAAGGTTTAATATCTTTTGTATTATTTTTCAACAATGAATACAAACCTTGATTGATGCATAGTCTTTGTAAAACAAAACTTGTAAAAATAAATAAGTTCCGGGCAACTCAAAGAACCAAGCTGTACGTCCACTATACACATAACATAACTTCTTCACGCCTGTATCCCCGAAGGGGTAGGCAGAGGTGTATTACACACCTACGATTCGCCAGTTATGTTAAGGTCCCAATGTAATAGGGGGCGACCCTATTGCCATCTACCGGGGACATTATTAAGCGAGCGATAATTAACACTTATTAATGCACACATAACTACGAAAAGTCAGAGGTGTGTGCCCGGGCCGACTGGGGATCGAACTCGAGACCTCGTCTCAGCAGTCCGTTACGTACGCCACTAGGCTATCGCCACTCTAAACGACCACAGTAATAATAAATATGGTCGTTCACATACCAATATATATATATTTTTTACAAAGAATATTAGCATCCGAAATTCTACTATCTTACTAATATTATAAACGCGAAAGTTTGTGAGGATTTATGAATGTTTATTAATCTATCATGCAAAAACGGCTGATCGGATCTGTATGCAATTTGGCACATAGATAGATTATAGTCTGGAATAACACATAAGCTACTTTTTATCTCGAGAATAGGTTCCCATGGCAGGCGAGAACGGGGAAAGATATGAACGTTTGTGAAGATATTCGGTTTTTTTACTCAATAACGCTCAAATGACTGAACAAATCTGGTTGAAATTTGGTACAGGGGATCGATTATAGTTTAGTTACTAATATTCCCCAATAACCCCCTTAGCTAGGCTAAATTTCTTGTGTTAGGAGTGGGTTCACGATGGTAGTGTACGTGTAGTGTAGTGATTTCAATGTGCAAATTAAAGATTCGAATCAGAAAATAAATCCTAGCACAAAATATAGTGACGAATATGGCGAACTAAAGATAATTTTTTATGGGCTATTAACAATTTTATGACATAACTACGCAGTAGAATTGTACAGATTTTTATCTGGCAGATAGACTTACACAAATATTTACGTTCTCAGCTCCATAAATAGTTGCGCATGTCAAGACCCTTGTTTAAAAAAAAAGGTTTCTTCTAGATTATTCATTTATCGTACCCTCTCAAGTAGTTACCCATTATACTTTTTTCTTTCTTATATTCGATTGAATACAACGTTGGCTACAATAAAGGGTTTTCTATTTAGGTGTACCTTCAAGGAGGTTTAAAGATTTTCGGAGCTTTCTAGTTAAAGATAGAGACTGGTTTACTTGTCATTTATATTCCGTTGCAATTTATCGGTGGTACAAGAGTTCACTCCGAACTTTTAAATTACCAATCTATGTGCACATAGTTGTTTTACCGATATTTACAAACGAGTGTATCCCAGTATAGATCCCAGGTTTTACCATGGCACACACCAATGACTTTTCGATGCTTTCCGGTGAGTCGTCACTGCGTCCCCTAAGGGGCACGTGGGAGCAGTGGCTGGGGTTTGTTCCCATCTCTGCGGCTTCATTCGCAGTGCCTAGAGAGGCACCGGTCCGGGGGGCGGGGGTTTGTCCCCTTTGGCTTGTGACGCCGGTAGGCCGCTAGACTTCACGCCGCCCGGCGGTCAATCCGAGCCGGGTGAGATCACTGGTTACCCAGTGAAGGCCCAGCTCCGAGTGACCAGCGACGGGGCGGCGGCTTTCCTGCGACCTCTCGAAGTTATGTGTGTATTTATCGCAGGTTTATAAGTGCCCGGTTAATGGCAATTGGCTCGCCACCTATTACATTGGGACCTAAACATAAACTGGCGAAATGTGGGTGCTAGCACCTCTGCCTACCCCTTCGGGGATATAGGCGTGAGTTTATGTTATGTTATGTATCATAATAATTTGAATTGAAGTCTCAATCAGTCTATCAATTAGCCTATTATTCAAAGAGTCAACGACTACGAGACTTTAATTGTGGTGTGAAAAAGTATTTGATGAGGCCGTCAAGCTAAGAGCCACCGTTGTAGCACTGTCGGTGTCTGTAATGGTGACTTGAGACTTTACCTTTAGCTTACCATCATGCGAGGTGCAGCCATAATGATATGACCATTATTAGTGAAATGAAGAATCTACCTCTTCATAAATTTAAAAGCCAAATTAAAAGTAAACTCTGCCAAAAAGGCTACAATAAAATTCAAAACTATTTAGACGACAAACAAGTTTGCTCTCTCTCTATGCTACTCAAATGAAATATTGTACTTAGGTTAAGTAAATATGTTTGTAAATAGACCAAAAAAAAAAACAGCCCGCTGAGTTTCTTGCCGGAGTCTTCTCAGGACAGGGCCGCGTTTCGAACCGGTGGTCCATTTGCCAAACATTAGATTTTTTTTTATGACGTTTTTTAAGTTCCGTATTAATGGTCTATACAGAATAAATGGTTTTTGACTTTGACTTAAAAAAAAGAAAAACGACATATGCCTCTCCCAATATGTGCCACAACACCAGTCCTCCCCTGCCGCATCTAGTCTGTCTCTGCTATATCTGACTGAGATGACTGTTTCGCGGATTCCACTCTAGGACTCGCTTGCTCCTTGCCACTTTCCCTTGCTCTTGATTCTGGTTTCTAAAATATATATATTACAATACTTAACCTTATTCGATATTCGTCAAAACGGAATAACTTCAAGTAACAGTTATTTTTCTTCGCAGTGATAAAATTTATGAATCAATAAACACGAAACGGCCTTTGGATTCCGTATTTGCGTGTCGACCACTATGTTTCATACTTTTACGAGGTCGTCAAATACATTTCAACTCCTATATAACTCCTTTGCTACGGTCATAACCCTTATGACCTGCGGAATAAGGCTAACTTTTGAATGTAAGGGTGACAGTTGAAAGATTGGGGTCGGAGTATTCAAGAATACAAGCCAGAGGCAAATGTGCTAAGTTTATGTTAAAAGTTCTGTAAATGTGTTACATTTTACGTATTGAATTTGGAATATACGATGGAGATGTTAACAGGAGAGTGACTGCGGGAAATCGCGTGAATGGTGCGCTACACTCCTTCATGAGTGGCCAGTCAGTGCCGAAGAAGGCACGACTGGCGGTTCATAACGGCGTGCTAGTCCCAACATTCATGTATGAAAGTGAAAGTTGGGTATGGCGGAAAAATCATGAAAGTAGAGTGAATGCAGTGGAGATGCGGTCATTGCGTAGTATGTGTGGAGTAAGGCTGACTGATAGGAAGAGCAATACAGATATACGAGAATGGTGTGGCCAGAAAGAGAATGTAGTTACAAGAATTTAAAAGGGTATGCTAAGCTGGTTTGGGCACTTGGAACGAATGAGTACTGAGAGAATGACACACCAAGTATATAAGGCAGATGTAAGTGGGCAGGCAAGCCGGGGTCGACCTCGCAGAACATACACTGATCAAATTAATGAGGTATTGAAAAAAGGGCAGGTTCAAATCACTCGAAACCGGCGGGCTTGCATGAAAGGTTTAATAGCAGTGAAGGAAGCTCGTGAAGTATGTAAGGACAGAAGCAGATGGCTGGCTGTTATCTCCACCTAAGCCAGAGGGAAAATGGTGTGAGTACATATATGTATGTATGTATGAATTTGGTAGGACAAAAGAATTATCCCTTTATTCGCAACGAGTCACACTGCATCCTGTCACACTGTGACTGGTTGAGAAAAATATTCGCATCGAGCTACAGTGTGACTCGATGCGATTTTTTATTCTCATCTTGTAACACTGTTTCGTGAATAGTGTTACTCGTTCAGAAAAACAAATCACATCGAGTAGCAGTGTGACTCGCTGCGATTTTTTATTCTCATCTAGTAACACTGCTTCGTGTACCCAATCAATTGAAACATCAATTCCGGCGCTTCGCCTGCTGCTGCCGCGGCACGCTCGCTCCGCTCGCTCGGCTCGCGCTCTGTGGGGTCACAGTTCTAACCTAACCTAACCCACTTTACTTATTTTTGCAGCAAAGCAGTGTTACTAGATGAGAATAAAAAAATCGCATCGAGTCATACTGTTGCTCGATGCGAATATTTTTCTCAACCAGTCACAGTGTGACAGGATGCAGTGTGACTCGTTGCGAACAAGGGTTATTATCAGCATTTAAATTAAAAATAGCACAGTTAAGTTATCTTATTCACATTTTAATGTCTGGGCGCCCTCACAAGTAACTCTGTAGTATGTATTATTTATCTCAATTTTTCTATCATATACGTAAACCTAACTTAATCTTATAAGCTCGAGTGTAGAGATACTTTGTAATAAACATGTACCAACCTTCTACATAAATTGCCAATTAATAAATAAAAATTATAATACATTGGGTATAGTACTGTCATTATGTAAATGTCCCTAAATTTCTCCCTGAGTAACTGCCACTTAAGTCTCTGAGCCACGCAGTCGTGAATTTAATACACGTATAAGTAAACGTGTTTCGTATAATGTAGTATTAATACTTGTAATATTGTTAGTTCAAGTATACGAAACTTCTAACTACCCTCGGTTTCAATGAATAAACTATTACATTTATCTTCTGCAACGATACTCAATAACATTAGTACAATTTAATAAATAATGACGAATACATTTGACGACCTCCGTGGCGTGGCGGTAGAGCGTTTAACTGCCAAATTGGAGGTCGCGGGTTCGATTCCCGCTCAGTGCAAATATTTTTATGAATGTATATGTCTAGTTGTAATGGTCTGTCTGTTTCTATGTATAATATGTGTGTATTTACAAACAAGTTGAATTCCTGAGACGAGCTCAGCCGAATACAAGGGATTTTCGATTTTGCGATTTTTAGGGATTTTCTTTAGAAAAGCCCTATTGGTATCGAGTTGTCGTCGTCGCCGTCGTCGTTGCCAATTTTCTGTCACGGTTTTGGGTATGAAGGAGATGAGCTATCGAGTTGCTGTTTTCGGTAATAGATTCGTGCTGGGGTGAACCATTGCAAGATTTAAAAAAATCGCAAAAAAATCGCAAACGTCGACGACAACTGGATAGCAATAGGGCTTTTCTAAAGAAAATCCCTAAAAAATGTATTTAAGTATGTTTATTCGCAGTCTAGAATCCATAATACAAGCTACAAGCTAGTTAACCTATGTTTACTTTGGGTCTAGATAGCGTTGTGTAGAATATCCTAGAATATATATTTATTAAAAATAATAGTTCTGGTCCTCGAGATATTTTCTCCTGAATCTCAATAACAAAATGTTTAAAATGTTTTTTAGATTCGTGAGAGGCTAGTGTGAGTCGTAGTTGGCGATTGGCGATATAAAATAAAAACCAAACTGTACAGTTGCGATCCTTTTCACACAGTGACATTTTGCGGGTCCACGCATCCATTAGAAACATGTTTAGTTGATAAATTATGTGTACGGTGCGTACGAGATGTAATGTAATGTAGTCTATTTTCTTCTTTTATTTTTTAACTTGTAACGTGGGTTTCCGTATATTCTTGGTAATTCTAACTAAACTAGACGAATTAAACTTTCTTTGCTTTACATAAAGAATTATTACAGTCAAAGTCGCAGTATCTTCAACCACATCATAATTACCATCCCACGTATTATCCGTCAGGATTTGTTAACTATTCGTAGCCACGTTGACCTTTTGAGGAGAGCAAACTCTGGTGCCGTTTTAAAGATACGTAGATGAAACGAGTGTACTACGTGAGTTCGACAAATGGAAGTGCGATTAACGATTGTGTGACAAAACTGTACTGCGACTCACCATAGTTCGAATGCACGCTAGTGCGACACACTGTAGGTCGACATTACTGTAGTGCGACAATCGTTTGTGTTGTACTATATGTCATTAAAAGTCCACAGAACATATTTTTTTGCAAATGTAAAGGGGTTTTTCATTATTTTTTTCATGTTTTTTATCTGTATCTTCTTGTGGTCACAGTTCTTACCTAACCTAACCCTGCCGATTTCAGTGATGTAAGAAAACCACTAAGAGTATGTAAATTCATATTAAATCAAATCAAACTATTGTTGCGACAATGATTTGTCGCACTACCGTAGTGTCGAACTACTGTCGCACAAGCGTTTGTCGCACTAGAGTAATGTCGACCTACAGTGTGTCGCACTAGCGTGCATTCGAACTATGGTGAGTCGCAGTACAGTTTTGTCACACAATCGTTAATCGCACTTCCATTTGTCGAACTCACGTAGTACACTTAGATGAAACAGGAGTATGGTTGGGGTAATTTATCTGATAACGAATATTAAGAACGTTTTTACCTGTTTTTTGTTCTTCTAAATTCTTCTTGGTTTATATTATTTATATCTTTCTTATTAATGCAAGCTGTGACACCTTCAAATGTTGGGCATTAAATAAAATATTATAATTGCTTAATTTAGATGTAAGTAAAATGTAACACAACTACACTGCTTATCCAAATAAATAATACATACAGATATATACATAACCTCACGCCTGTATCCCTGAAGAGGTAGGCAGAGGTGTATTACACACCAACGATCCGCCAGTTATATTTAGGTCCCAATATAATAGGAGGCGAGCCTATTGCCATCTACCGGGCACATTACTAAGCGAGCGATAAATAAATAAATACATGAACAAGTTGAATTCCTGAGACGAGCTCAGCCGAATACAAGGGATTTTCTTTTATTTTATGTCTTTTTTTTTTGTTTTTTTTTTTATCTTGCAATGGTTCACCCCAGCACGAATGTATTACCGAAAACAGCAACTCGATAGCTCATCTCATTCATACCCAAAACCGTGACAGAAAATAGGCAACGACGACGTCGACGACAACTCGATAGCAATAGGGCTTTTCTAAAGAAAATCCCTAAAAGTATACAGTTTTTAACCAACTAAAATGCCGATGAAAGTTCCTGCTTTTACTAGAAATATTGGTGGTATAAGTTTATTTTAATTAATGTATCTCATGTCCATTGCTCTGAAACAATTTAGATAGCTCCGGTGAATTTATCCACACGATTGCGTCTTTATAATGCGCTTGAACAAAAAAATTGAATCTTTATATATAAAAATTAATTGCTGTTCGTTAGTCTCGCTAAAACTCGAGAACGGCTGGACCGATTTGGCTAATTTTGGTCTTGAATTATTTGTGGAGGTCCAGAGAAGGTTTAAAAGGTGAATAAATATGGAAGTTGTTATCGATTGAGGTAGTACGAAGTCTGCCGGGTCAGTCATTTATTACTATAAATAAATGTTATTTTTTTTTAGAAAACATTTGTTTTTTTGTTTTATTTTAGTTAGTAGTCTGAAACAAAACAAAAAGGTTTATTTCGAATGAAACTTAAGTATTTTACAATATTAAAGTAATTGAAAGAAAATATTATATTTTTTCTGGGTATTCCTATGTATAATATGTATATATTTACAAATAAAATGTATCTATGTATGTTTATCCTCATTCTAGAACCCATAACACCAACAAGCTATGCTTACTTTGGGTCTAGATTTCGTTGTGTAGAATTTCGTGGAATATTTTTTATTTATTATTGAAATTTAATTAAGGCTATTCGTAACACATGGCTGACGTAAGAAACACCGCGCGGTTTTAGTCGATTCATGCCCGACACACCTACCTCAGGCTATTTTAAACACAGAAATCATGGCACAGTAAATGAATTCACTTGGTAGGAATAGAATTGTTAGTTATAATACTCACTATAACTGAATTTACTACTGAACTGTTTCTTGTCATAGAGTTCCATTGTGTGCGTCCCAAATTTAGGTCCAGTTCAGGTCTGCTCAGTTTAAAACTATATTTAATCTAATATAATCATCATCATCATCAACCTATTCTAGCCCACTGCTGGACAATTGTAAAAAATTCACTAAATCCGTAAATAAGCAAAGGAAAAATAATACACGAAAATGTTTTTTTTTAAACAAGCTTTTGTTAGAAGTTCAGTTGTAAGTACGAGTACTAAAACGTAAATAATAGTTGTATGCAAGGATTGTGCTGAAGTTTTGCGCTACTAGCTTTTAAAACCAGTACGTACTCTTTTGAAGCATATTTCACCAGTAACTGCGATCAAGTCCAACTAAACTACATTATAAACCCAACTTAGTTTGGCTTGATCGAAATTATCTTCACCGTTGAAATCAGCTCTTAAATTGTGTAAAAATGATCGGTTAGTTTCAAAAAAAGAATTGCGGGAAGGGTAACTTTGTACCTGCCGCGGCAGTGTTGTCAACATTAATTCTAATTACGAGCGCAGCCCGAACCACTTTCAAAGTTGAGAAATAGCTCTCGGGAACTATATATTAATTAAAATCTATTGGCGACTGTCTGCACTCCTTATCGTCTCAGGACTGTTGAGTAGTCGAGTTGTGTAATGAATTCGCGCATTAACAAAGTAATTTGACATAATTTATTTATGTTAATTCCTTACCGTTCTAACTACTTTACTTTCACGTTCAAGTCTAATAGACAACTACAAGCTACGTGGAAAAAAAAAACGTATTTTTATCAGCATAAATAGGTGGGCTCGTAAAATATCGGTTCTTTGACAAGCGTACGACATTTATTATTACTCGCCTCCAATTAGGCCATGCTTGCACACACCTGTACCAACCACTGCACCTGTTCATTTGGCCAAGATCAGGATAAGGGATCAATCATTTTGCGAATGTGGTTTAGATGAAGGTGATGTAAATCATATTTTCTTCTGTGGCCCCAACCAACGTTTCTCATTGTCCGACATCCTCCCTTCTCATATCCCTCGTCCTACATCTGTTAAATCTCTCCTAGCCTATGTGGTATATATATCCTTGGTAAAAATCCTTGCCAAATTTATAGAATTTAACTCACTCAAACTGTAAATTAATGTCAATTCTGCTGGAAGTAACTTCGAACTTATTTCTTATGGTGGTAGAGTCAAGCAACAGTCATTTTGGCCGTTGCATGAATGGGCTGACTCGACCGGGGAAGCACCACCCTCTCACAGAATATCGGCGCCAAGTAACAGTATTTGAACTGTTGCGTTCCGTTTGGTGAGTGAGAGTGCCGGAGCCCAAACTCCTTTCCCATCCCCTCCCAAACTCCTTTCCCATCCCCTCCCAAACTCCTTTCCCATCCCCTCCCAAACTCCTTTCCCATCCCCTCCCAAACTCCTTTCCCATCCCCTCCCAAACTTCTTTCCCATCCCCTCCCAAACTCCTTTCCCATCTTCTCCCAAACTCCTTTCCCATCCCCTTTCCTTTACAGGGTCGGCAGCGCGAGTGTGACGCCACTGGTGTTGCACACGTCCATAGGCCGCGGTAACCGCTTCCCATCAGGTGGGCCGTATGCTTGTCTGCCACCTTAGTGGTATAAAAAAAAAAACTTGAGCCAACCGGTCAAATTCTTGCCCACTTTATCTCCTTCGTTAATAGCTTTACTACGGGACATTGGCGAAATGGACGCTGAAAGCACAAAGCCATTCTATAAAAAAAACAGGTGGGCTCAAGTGATGATTAATAATAGCGAGATTTGCGTTCAGGGGTCAGCAAGTGCATAGTCGGGTAGGGGGATCGTGGTCGCAGCATTAGTGGGACCGGTGGGTGTAACGCGGTGCTGCGATGACAATCCTCCACGAAATACTTACCATCAATTTGAGTTATGTACTTGTTGGCCACTTGCAGTATGAAAAACTTTTATGAGTAATATATCTTGCATATAATAATTTCATCAATTTGTGTTTTTAGGGTTCCGTAGCCAAATTTAATGGCAAAAAACGGAATCCTTATAGATTCGTCATGTCTGTCTGTTTGTAGAATTTTTTTTTCATTAATACCCATACGTGTGTATGCACATCTATCTATTCGTGGATAGGTCTTCAAAAATGATGTTGGGGTTTCTAATATCATTTTTTAGGGTTCCGTTGCAAAATGGCACAAAACGGAACCATTATAGATTCGTCATGTCTGTCTGTCTGTCCGTCCGTATGTCACAGCCCCTTTTTTCCGAAACTATAAGAACTATGCCGTTGAAACTTGGTATGTAGATGTATTTAGACATTCTTATCCCTCACTTAACATATATTTTCAATATGTGTCTGGATAGTGGAGTCTTTCCCGATGACCTTAAAAAATCACAAATCCTACCGGTATATAAGGGTGGTAGCAGGGAGGGTGTTGAAAGCTATAGACCAATCTCTATTTTGACAGCTATTTCCAAAATTCTGGAAAAAATTATTAACTCCAGACTAAGTGACTTCTTGGAACGTAGTAATACCTTGACAAATAATCAGTATGGATTTCGTAGGGGTAAGTCAACTGATGATGCGGTTTCAGAACTCACGGATTATGTGACCTCGAATTTGGATAAGGGTAATAAATGCATATCGATATTTTTAGATTTGGCTAAGGCTTTCGACACCGTCTCTGTTCCGATCCTGGTGAATAAGTTAGAGAAAGTGGGAGTTAGAGGGACTCAGTTAAAACTTATCTCTGACTACCTTAACAATAGAACCCAGAGTGTTAAAATTGGCCCTTACACCAGCACTAGTCTTCCCGTCACATATGGCGTCCCGCAGGGAAGCATTCTTGGCCCGACATTGTTCCTCATCTACATAAATGATTTGCCATGCCTGAGCCCTTTTAAGGGTAAATTGATCTCTTACGCTGACGATACAGCCCTCATCTTCACAGGGAAAACGTGGACTGACACCTATATCGCAGCCCAAAAGGGTTTAAATATGGTCACGAAATGGCTCAGGAACAACGTCCTTACCTTAAATCCCGATAAAACCAAATATATTACCTTTTCAATTCGTAGCTCTCAACAACCATGCTCATCTCTGACTGCACATAGCTGTGCTATTGCACCCCTGACTGGTGTGACCTGTAACTGCAAGCCTTTAGAGCGAACCCAAACTATAAAATATCTGGGAGTTATGATTGATGAAAAATTTGGTTTCGGAGCGCATATTCAGCTAATAACTACAAGACTGCGCAAACTGATCTATATGTTCAAGAAGCTGAGATGTGTGGTCGCACCGACTACTCTTAAGCAGGTTTACTTCGCTCTTTGTCAGTCTTTGATCACATATTGCATTGCTGCGTGGGGTGGCGCTCTTAAAACGTCTCTCATTCAAATTGAGGTGGCGCAACGGACTATACTAAAAATATGAACATTTAAACCGTTCCGTTGCCCCACCAAGCTCCTCTATGAGTATTGCGAAGTTCTGACCGTGCGACAGTTGTTTCTGTTAAGAGTAATTCTGAAACAACATGCCATTGTAGAGTATAAAGCTGCCTCACAGGTGAGGCGAAGAGATTACGCGGTGAGTGACCGGGTTCTTGCACCTAGAACGTCGTTTGTTCGGAGATTTTTCCCTTTCCTGGGTCCATATCTATATAATAGAGTAAACAAGGTAAATAATATCTACACCTTATATAGAATAGAGGCCAAAAAAATCCTTACTGAGTGGCTTAGTAAACTGTCATATGACGAGACAGAATCCCTAATAAAAATTATTGAATAAATCCCACTTAAATTCACGATTTTGATTGTCCACTACATTGTACACCATGTACTTACTAATTATAAAGTAAGTATTCTGAATTTATACATACTGGGCTCATCCTGCTTTCAATACCTGCGACCATAACACATTGGATCTTACCTATATGCATACAACATCCACAATACCTATATCATGCACACTCCACACACACACTCGCTCTCTCTCACACACACACACACACACACACACACACACATTCAAGCACACAATTGTTTCAAAATGTCCTTTTAAGTGAAATAGTTCCAAAAGCCTAACAATAAGTAGGTAGTTACAATAATGTACTCTTGATACAATTCTTGGGGTTGCTGACTCTGTATGCTGAAATACAGGCTAAAAGCCTAGTTCGGCAGCAGACGCATGATTGTTACATTACAAAAGAAGTTTTTTAACATTAGATTATACAATACAAATTTTATTTCTAATTCAACTGACATCTTAAATTTACTCCTAATGCTGACTGATTGTAAAATCTAACTTATGACATTGTATTTCTAATAATGATGACTGTGAAAACTGATAAGTACCCTATTTATTACCTCTGTTAATTTGACTGTGTTAACTTCCTTAATACATATATAAATATCTATTAATGTTGACTGAGTAAACTATGATGTATTGTATCTCTAATACAGATAAATTGAATAATGTAAACTTATATGTATTTTTGGGCTAATAAAAAATTATTATTATTATTATAAAATTATTATTATTATTATTCTGTGAACCGCATTAAGATTTTCACACAAAAATAGAAAAAAACTGTAAATTTTGGGGCCTCCCCATACTGAGAACTGAAACTCATTTTTTTTGTTAATCTAACCCATACGTGTGAGTTATCTATGGATAGGTCTGAGGTTGAGGTTTCCAATATAATTTTTTTCTAAACTGAATAGTTTGCGCGAGAGATACTTCCAAAGTGGTAAAATGTGTCCCCCCCCTCCCTGTAACTTCTTAAATAAAAGAATGATAAAACTAAAAAAATATATGACGTACATTACCATGTAAACTTATACCGAAAATTGGTTTGATCTAATAAGTAGTTTTTTTTAATACGTCATAAAGCGTAAACTGCAATTTACTTTTCATTCAATCAACTCAAACCGCGGTAGCCTAGTGGTATGGGTAATGGACTGCTGAGACGAGGTCTCGGGATCGATCCCAGGTTTTATCATGGCACACACCAATGACTTTTCGATGCTTTTCGAAGTTATGTGTGTATTTATCGCAGGCTTATAAGTGCCCGGTTAATGGCAATAGGCTCGCCACCTATTACATTGGGACCTAAACATAAACTGGCGAAATATGGGTGCTAGTACCTATGCCTACCCCTTCGGGGATATAGGCGTGAGTTTATGTTATGATATCTTATGTTAACTCAAATTTAAAATGTTACTTGCTGCTACGGAACCCTTCATGGGCGAGTCCGACTCGCACTTGGCCGGTTTTTTATATAATACGCACAGGCGCAAGGTTGTTTCTTGTGCCTACGCGATGTTACGTATTATACTATGTCATAAATTACCTTTGATTACATTCGTGTGTCTGAAGTGGCCATTACTTGAAGACAATGATGTTAGAAGTAAAAAAGAGGTAGATAGGTTACCTAAATCAAATTCGATGTTTACAAATGGCACACTGCGTCACCGCTGCGCGACTCACCCGCACATAAAACGCATAGTAGTATTATAACGTCACACAAAGGAAGTCAATGTTGGAGAAGGACGGTGTACATAACAAGCTCAGCTACATTTGCGCGCGAAAACGGGACGAGTGTATTTCGTACTACATCGTCCCGCACAGGAACCAATGAGAAGGACGGATAAATGCCTCACTGCGAGCGAAAAGGAGACAGGACGCGAGAGAGCTACACGCCAAAGAAATATAAACAGAAGAGTCATTTTCGGCTAATGCCGATTTATGCCTACAGTAGAGAAATTTATACTTGTAGTGTGGTACTTACGATATGACAATTAGAATTTTTAACACTCAGTAGACCATTTACGATGAATAGTAGTTTGCGCCTACGCATCATAAATTATAAAATAATTAAAATAAATAAAAAGTCGAATTTAAGAAAAAGATTTTATTGTCTAGTTTAATACGTATAACAGCAATGGTATTAAAATTATAAACTAAGGTAAATACTCCCCGCGCGATCTGAGTGCATTTGGGTAACGCGTTAATTACTAGTTGTTGGCGTTGTATGAGGCATTTCACTTCACCTCGCACGCCTGTACTAACTAGTAATTGCCTCGTTACCCAAATGCACTTAGATCGCGTGCGTACTGTAGATTGGTTTCTCCAATCCTTATTTACATGTTTTTTTTTTTTATAATTTTGATTATTATTCATTACGGCTAATTTCCTTATTACTCTAAGATGCTGTAGTGATATAGTATTGATATAGTGAAGCGCTCGTAGCGGAGTTTGACTAAACGATCATGCCTATTACTTTTATTTTTATTTTATTTTTATTTTAATATATAGGATTCGTCAATTTGACTTCACCTCGCCTGATGGTAAGTTTTTATTTTTATTTTTATTTATAGGACTCGTCAATTTGACTTCACCTCGCCTGATGGTAAGTTTTTATTTTTATTTATAGGACTCGTCAATTTGACTTCACCTCGCCTGATGGTAAGTTTTTATTTTTATTTATAGGACTCGTCAATTTGACTTCACCTCGCCTGATGGTAAGTTTTTATTTTTATTTTAATATATAGGACTCGTCAATTCGACTTCACCTCGCCTGATGGTAAGTTAGTAATACAGAGTGAATAAAACGTCATATTATAAATATATCAGTGACCTTCAAATAAATTTAATTTATTTCTTTTTTGTCTTTTTGATTTTTTGTTCAAGTCAGGATTATTTTTGTGTTCAGAGTGGAGACGGACATTTACGTATTTTTCTATAATAGCTTTTATCAGAAGCATACGGTGGTTTAGAGTTGGTGGCTGTGTCATTGAATGATCAGTCAATTCACTGAAAATATTAGAATTAACGAATGATTTTAAAATACGGTTTTTCACAACGCCAATTTCTTCAATTTTTATGAAGTATAACCCATTTACTTTGATGTGAGCCTTTAAAATATTTTCTGACTTGAGGCAAACAATAAACACACTCTCTGAGGAGTAACACAATCCGCCCATATCTTTAATACAGATTAATTTGTGAAACCACTTTTTTTTTGATGTAAATAATGAACTAATACACGGTTCACATTTTAACACCCTTACTAATTTCCTTGAAATCCAGCCTGCAATATAGCCCACTATTTGTTTAAAATGTTCAGCTGAACATTCATTACTTAGCACTTCTGCAAAAATATCTACATTTTCTCGTGATGTCTTGGTGCTCATCATTTCATAACTATTTTCAAAAATTTCAGATGAATCAGTTTCATCATTCTCAATTGATGTTCGTTTGTCAGAAGACCAATTGATATTTGAAATAGCAGAGGAACAATTCAGGATTGGGACACTTTCCAAGGGTATACAATTACCAGTGAAACCACTTCGTAACTCTAAATGATTTAGAATCTTTTTGTATATACCCTTGAATTGGATGACATTTGGGTTGTTATTATAGCCCCCATGTTTCCGAATTATACCAAATAAAATTTCAATGTGATCTTGACTCAGCCTGTACAAAGAAATGTACCTAAGTGGAGTATCATCATTCGCAATAAGCGAAGAATAAAGATGTTGCAAGGATTCGATGCATACGAGGAATCCTAGAAATCCAGATTTGCATTTGCAGTCTACTAAACGTTTTTTGGTTATTGTGAATACAATCCTACGCTTAACCACCCGCTTCGTTTTATTATATATTTTAAGTGACAAAATGTACTTTTTTGCTTTATACAAAAAACTCATTATTTCGGCAGCGTTTTGAGGGCAAATAGGCTTCTTGTAACCAAACATTTCTCCTGACCGTGAATTAAATATGTCAAAGAGATCATTAAAGATTTCAATGAATTCTACTGTAGCAGCTGTATCCTTAAATCGCGATGACACTAGTAATTGCTCGCACAACTCTAATGCTTTGGCTACACTTTTACTAAGTAGTTGTGTCGCCAATTTAACTTTCATTATTTCATTCCTAAAATTGAGATGACGCTCTGAAAGTTTGTTCGCGAAATTCAAACCTTGATTTTTTTGAAGATTATTTAAATTTACTAACAAATGCCACTTTATTTCATTTTCGAACTCGTTAAAAATTATTCTTTTTGATTCAAACGTGTTTCGTACCAGCTTAATCATATGGCACGGGTCAAATATCAAAGCTACTTCTTTATCACAATTGGGATGCTTGAATGTGGTTTTTAAGTTACTTGGATCCGTTAAATCACAACCCAATATGTTCGCGGCTGAAAAGTTAGCTTGACAGCCATCGAATGTCAGTGCAACAACATCTACCCCAGATTGAAAACTCATACTCAGACATGAAATAATTAAATGTGCTCTTGTTTCACCACTTAAGCCTTTTACGAAAAAATAACCCACAGGCAGCTTCCAGTTTTCATTTAATGCAACTAAAAGAAAGACATAGGCTTCTGTGGCAATCACTTTGTTGTAGTTGCCACCTCCAAAGTCTACCAAACCTTCTGTTTTTCTTCCAGTCCATTTAGATTGGTGTCGTAGAGCCATTTCATCTACTACAAGAGCACAAATCATTCTTTTCCCAGATAATTCAGTTTTTTTTTTAAGCGTATCAAATGCTTGAGAAGTAAAACCGGGTGAAACTGAGCTGTTTTCATACCACTTGCCTAACACTCTTGGGTGTGGTAGAGCAGTATGAAAAACTCTTCTCACATATTTGTATGCCGCTGGTGAATAAAAATTTAGTGTTAGTGCGAATTTTCGTAGTACTGCTGGATATTTTTGTCGAAAAGATTTTTTGCTACGTTTTTTACAAATTATTCTATTTAATAAACTGAGAGTTTCTTTATTTAGATTTAGTTCTGCAAATTGTTCATCAGATATGTATTCTTTTTTTTTAACATGTTTTAAAATAACACTCATGCTGGCGATTTTTTTCTGCAATCTTCTGTTCTGTTTTTTTAAATTTCTATTTTTATTTATTAACTTTTGTTTTTCAAAGGTAATTTTTCTAACACTTTTTTTAAGAGCAGTTTTACGAGGGGTGTCGAAAATGGACTCTAAATCAGACATCTTTTCTTCAGCAAGACTGCTTGGACTAGCAGGAGTGGATTGCGAAGCTTTGGGTACCTGTAAAATATTTAAAATGATGAATGCATAAAATAAGTTACGTACCGATGTCGCGGAAAATGCATTACAGAATTTTGAAATCCGGAAAACATTTAACAAATTTTTGTTTTACTTTTTTTTCATAATACAGAAATGTCATAATTTTTTAAAGCCAGATTCAGACATTTTAAAATCCAGATTATCTGTTTTACCGCATTTTTATTTTACATATAATTTAAAATCCAGAAATATCATGGTTTAGGCCATGTACAGTAATTGATTAATAATAATAAATAAAATAATAATAATAAATTAAAATCTCGGAGCAGTTCGTTCTGGTGCTTCGGCGGCCGCTGCCGTGGCACGCTCGCTTCGCTCGCTCGGCTCGCGCGCTTTTGTCACTAGTAACCTAGCACTCCTCCTCGCTCCGCTCGTCATCGTACCTATTTTTTGTCAATTAATTTTTCAATTTGTCAGCTACTTTAAAAAAATTACATTAAATAAAGATTTATTTGGGGAATTAAACTATGCTGATAAAGGAAATATGGAAACTAAATATTTCCCGAGGACAAAGGTGAGCCGATAATAATAATAATGTCTGGATTTCAAAATGTCTGTCAAATGATTTATGTGTTTAAAATTAGGTGTTTCATTTTTCAAAACATCGACAGGGTACCATAAAATAACTTAGCAGATATTCGAAATCGCTTTGAAATTAGGGATTTACTGTTAAAGAAAAGAAAAAAATTATTACTTACCTCCAAAACAGGAAATGCTGACTTTTTCAATAAAGTTAATCCTTTGCCAGAAGTATATTTATCCTCATCCTTAAAATGGCTTGAACATATTTTACTTGCGCTGTTTGGCTGCCAGCCTTCTTCTCTTCTTTGCTTACGCACAATATCCACCCATTGGATGCGCCTTAACTCATTTAATGGAAATCTAAAAACAATTGGATGAGTAAATTATACGTTTACTTCTCGCGCGTTGTGTGCGGCAATGCACTTCACCTCACACGCTTGTAGTGCGGTGTAGACCTTTATACCGTGTACAGTGCAGGCGTACGAGGCGAGGTGCAATGCCTTATAAAATGCCTATAACTAGTAATTGCCGCGTTACCCAAACGCGCTCAGATCGCGCGCGCACTGTATGCACTACCTCGTTACACTACAAATAAATAAAACTTAAAATAATAAGATAGTTAATTACCCTTCCCTAAAACAAGAAGGAACAACAATATGCACACTATTTGACACGACGACGCGACGATAGTCTGAAGAGACCTATCTGTTTATTTAATCTTTGGTCGGAAACAATATCACCTCTCTATCACACTCTCTGATTGGGCTATTTTTATCCCTTTCTATTTTTTCTGACACAATATTTATTGTTAAATTAGTGAAAATTTGAAATTAAGTATGGAAATAGTAATACTTACGAATGAAATGTGATTCCTTTACTTTTGGAAACCTTGCTTGTGTAGTTTGTGCAGTATCTCATCACACACGACGGCATTTTGGTGGTTTTCGGGTGCAAAAACAAAACTAAGAAGCCGTTGTCGATGACACGTGAATGACACCACGACAGCGCAACGACTGAGCTCAGGTTTGCCAATTAGCATAGTTTTGAAGTGCCACTTGCGATGCGCGCATAACTTATCTACTCTTTTTTACTTCTAACATCATTGCTTGAAGATATAAAGTTTTTACTCATTCGTGTTATGACATTACTCATGGTAATAAAGTTTTACGTCTACTTAAAACGAGTTGTCATTACAGGCTCACATTCAAAATAGACTCGGGAATTGAAATTAAATCATAAACCTTGCAGATTCATAAATTCAGCGTCCGACTCGCGCAATACAATAGGACCAGCATTTTGTACGCAGATATAACTCTGTACAAATTATACGAATGAAAACCGTGGCAAACCAAACTGTTAGTTCACAGCATTCAACAAATCATTTCCTGTCGCGAACTGGTGATCTGACTTCATACGAGGACACCGAATCGACGATTTGAATGGTTACATTCAAATCGTCGATTCGCTGGAATGCGGTGTGCCTCAAGTTTGCACAAATTCTGTTGAATCATAGTCCCTGAACAATGAATTTACGTATTTATTTAACATTGTGCATTTGCTGCAGGGAACTCTCGGAAAACTTTTAACTTCAGACTCATTTTATTCATAATAAACTTAAAGCATAAATAATCCAAGCATTTTGTTTTCAATTGATTTATACTAGAATTATTGAATGGAATGAAAACCAGTGGCGAAGGGTGAAAATTTTCTCCAGGGAAGCCGATGAAAAGTAAATCGTCGACCAAAGTTTCGACTTTTACCACCTTCGCTACACCTACGCGTAATGAAATTGGCATATATGGACCTCTCACTACTGGTGTCAACTTTATTCTAAGTAATAAGTTTATGACTGAGGTAAGGTCCGCCGGCAACCCTGGGGTTATCCTTTCGAGGGCTTACCCGGGGTGCCCGGCAACGGACACTTGGGGAGGACACCGTGCGGTTTTAGTCGAGACACGACATAACCACCCCCGCTGGCCAGCGGGGGGGGGGGGGGTATCCGAAGGGATTTCCACACGTAAAAAAAAAAAAAAAAAGGTAAGGATAACGTAGGTTTCTAAATGGATTCATTTATACTCAGTTATCGAATTAAAGGTGTTAACTCTAGTCTCAGGGCCACGTTCATGTTTGGGTGAAGTTGAGATACATTTATACACATAAAGTCGCACTTGTTCACAACGAAACGGTTGTTAAACTACAAAAGAGACTTTCTAGTATTATAAATAGCTTTCAAGCAAGGTTGGCTACAAAACTATGATAAGTTGAATACTTTAAAAGTAGCCCGGATTACATTACACACACACATTACAATATATATAAGTTAGAATTGTACTATTGGAAAACACATTATCTTTTAGGTAAAAACGAAAATTTTGTGAAAGACACAAAGCGTCGATTTATCTGAATTGGTGTTTCGACATCTGGGGAAACTTCTAGTGACGCCAACATCCATTACTTGCTATTCAGCTAAATGTGCGTAGGCGGAGCACGTAATATAAAGAAGAAGAAACAGTTCGGAACAATTCGATTCCTGTATCATTTATAAAACCGAACTCGATAGTGAAGCCTCAATTTTGATTTGACCAATAAATCATGTGCACCGACCGGTAGGGTAACACTTATGTATGAGGGGCTGAGTTATAAATGGCGGTGCTTTGGCTGTTTAAGTGAAGAGAGCAGTTTTTTCCCAGACTACGGTCAACGTGATTTATGAGGTGAAACAGCGGAGGTTTTTATCTTATGCTGCCTACTGTGGGCGCAGATGCTTATGTAAACGGTGTTAAAGTGTGATTTAAAAGATCAAATTATATATTATGTTTCAATTTTGGTATAATAAGTATTGACGTAAATAAAGGTTTAGATTGATTTCTCGGCTAAATAAACCTTAAAATGTACTCTCTATATCTATTCTAAAGGTTTTAGTATTTGAATGTCTTAGAAATGTTAATGAAACATAATTAGGTATAGTCTTCACATCTTTTTAGGGATTTTCTTTAGAAAAGCCCTATTGCTATCGAGTTGTCGTCGACGTCGTCGAATCGTCGTTGCCAATTTTCTGTCACGGTTTTGGGTATGAAGGAGATGAGCTATCGAGTTGCTGTTTTCGGTAATAGATTCGTGCTGGTTCACCCCAGCACGAATCTAGATCTAGAATTGCAAGATAAAGAAAAAATCGCAAAAAAAAAACGCAAAATCGAAAATCCCTTGTATTCGGCTGAGCTCGTCTCAGGAATTCGACTTGTTTTTATTCCAGTCCTGAACCGTTCTCTCGGGTTTAGCTTGATACTATATTAACCGCAATAAATTGACTGGCTGATGCTTCAAAATTAAATTACTTTAATACATTCAGTAAATGCATTCAATAAAGCGCACATTTAATAATATTATCCTTAAAACTTTTATTTCTACATGTATCAATCCTATTTATCGCATTAACTATTTTACAGAATCAAGAAATATCAAAAATTTGGATACCACAAGATAAAGTATTGCTGGCCGATACCCATGTAGCGTGGCATGTCATTCCAAGTACTAAATATGACAAGCTTGCCTTAAGGGGTGTACCCTTAGGAACGAAATCAGAATTTCAAACAGTCATAGAGTCAACAACAAAATCAATTTGCACGAAACGTACGCCACACCCTGACGCCACTACCACCCCCCTACACCTATCCCTGGATGCTATCAGTCGAGTCACCCGAGTTAACAAAGCGGATACTGATGGCCGTAGTTACGTTGTGTGCGATGAAAAACACGTTAGCGAGTTCTTTGTCAAGGAAGGGTTATTCAGTTCATGGTATATCGGACACATTGTGTTGTGATACGAATTTTGTTTACGATATGTAAATTTAGGTGGATCGTGAGATAATGGCGTTACTGGAATAGATTCTTTATGATGTTTTGTTCTGGGGCAAGGGTCACTATATAAATTACTAGCTGTTGCCCGCGGCTCCGCCCGCGTGGAGTTCTGATCCCGTTCCAGCTACCCATGGGAACCTATTCCCGGGATGAAAAGTAGCCTTTGTGCTATTCCTGACTATTGTCTATCCCTGTACCAAATTTCAGCCAGATCCTTTCAGCTGTTATTGCGTGAAAGAGCAACAAACATACGTACATACTAACATACATACTCACAAACTTTCGCGTTTATAATCAATCAATCAATTAGCCTATTGCAGTCCACTGCTGGACATAGGCCTCTCCCATTTTACGCCATAGCACCCGATCCTCCGCCTTGCGCATCTAGTCTATCCCAGCTACCTTTTTCAGGTCGTCCGTTCATCTTGCTGGGGGACGTCCCACCTTCCGTTTACCGATTCGTGGTCTCCACTCTAGGACTCGTTTGCTCCATCGGCCATCGGTCCTTCGGCAGATGTGGCCAGCCCATTGCCACTTCAGCTTGCTTATTCTGCGAGCTATGTTGGTGACTTTGGTTCTTTGTCGGATGGCCTCATTTCGAATTTTATCCTTTAAAGAAACCCCAAGCATAGCTCGCTCCATAGCCCGCTGCGCGACTTTTAAGTCGTGGACAAGCCTCACTGTCAATGTCCACGTTTCGGCACCGTAAGTCATGACAGGACGCACGGGTGTGTGTTGGGTAACCTCCTCGAGTGTCGCTCCGATTCCGATCCCGCTGCAGTCCGGGGGGAACGGAATCGGAGCGGCCGGTACACCCTGGGCGGCGGTCAATGGCTTCCCCTTCACCCCTTCATAGGGTTGGCATTGATCGTCGGCCAATACCCAACGTGGCGAGAACATATCGCTCTCCGTACTCCTCTGCTTTCAGAGGAGACAGGATGAGCGATGCTGTTAGTGGTGAGATGGCCCAGGGTCAGCCGGGGTGCGAGGGATATGCTCTATGGGTAACCTTACACCCCGGCGTCTGAAGACCCGAGACGGCGTGCGGTTTTAGTCGGTGCAAGCCCGACATAACCGCCCCCGCTGGCCGGCGGGGGGTATCCGAAGGGTATCCGCACGAAAAAAAAAAAAAAAAAAAAAAAAAAAAAAAAAAAAAAAAAAGGTAGGACGCACTGGTCGAACACATTTGTTTTAAGGCATTGCGGTAAAGGGGAGGAGAAAACCCGACGCAGTTTGCCAAATGCTGCCCAACGTAATTGGATCCTTTTGGTGACTTCTTTCTCGAAGTTGTTTCTACCGAGCTGGATAACCTGCCCAAGGTAGACGCGATGCGAGATGTACTCGCCATTTATGTTTATACCCCGCCCAGTCCAATCCAGAGTCTTGAAGACGTCCTCCAGCAAGTTGGTGAATAATTTGGGGGATATAAAATCCCCCTGTCTCACTCCACGCTGAATGCTTATGGTATTCGTCTTCTGGTCTTGGAGCTGGACGGACATAGTAGCGGTCTCATATAGGCATCTCAGCACTTCGATGTACCGCCAATCAACACGAAACCGTTGCAGAGCATCCAGAACTGCCCAGGTCTCGATGCAGTCGAAGGCTTTCTCGTAGTCCACAAAAGCTATACACAGCGGCTGATTATACTCGTGAGTCCTTTGTATAATCTGCCGAACAGTATGGATGTGGTCCACGGTACTGTAGCCTTTTCGAAACCCGGCTTGCTCCGATTCGTGACGACTCTCGAGAACAGCTTGTAGACATGACTCAGGAGTGAGATGGGTCTGTAATTCTTAAGCAAGGCTTTATCACCTTTTTTGAAGAACAGTACCACCGCACTCCCGCTCCATGCCCTAGGTGTTAAGCCTTGCTGGATGACGGAATTAAAAAGACTCGCTAGCTCTTGGAGCACTAGGACCCCGCCTGCTTTTAGGAGCTCAGTAGTAATTCCGTCATCGCCAGGGCGCCTGTTGTTCTTTGTTTGCTTGAGAGCCGCCTCTATCTCGCACTGCTCGACATCGGGTATTTCCTCGGTATAATGGCGCGTGAGTGGAGCTCTGTGGTCTTCAACGCTGTGTCCCGTCAGTTTAGGCATCCGTGATGCATACAGCTGTCCATAAAACTTCTCGACCTCTTCGAGAATCTCGAACTTTGAGGTGATGGTTCTGCCATCCTCAGTTTTAAGTTTCGTCAGATGGGGCATTCCCAATTGCTGAGCGAACACTTTCGACCCCCTATTTCGCTCAATCGCATCATGTATGATGTTAGTGTTGAAGCGTCGGAGGTCGCGTCGTATCAGCTTTTTTATTTTTTGGTTTTAAGACTCTCCCATCCAACGAAAACGACTGAGTTGAGGGCTCATCACGCCTCCTCCTCATAAGTTCGAGAGTCTCAGGAGAGAGTTTGGACTCTAGCTGTTTGCGTTTTCCGGGAAACAACTTTCGGGACACTTCCTGCAGAGTTTTGACCACTGTGTCGGTTTTCTCATCAATACTGCTAATGGTTTCCAGCATTGCAAAACTATTTTTAAGTTCCAGTTGGAACTTTTCGGACCCTAGAGCTACTTGGAGCGGCGTAGGTCGGAGAGTAGACCGCATCATTCGGAATCTTTCAGCTTTAAGGTTGATATTTAGAGAGCCTCTGACAAGTCTGTGATCACTTCCGGTGTTGAACCTGTTAATCACGGAGACGTCTCTAAATATGTGCTTACTGTCCGTAATGAAAAAGTCTATCTCGTTCCTTACCACGGAATCCCGGCTTTGCCAAGTCCACTTCCTATTATCTTCTATATAATTAGAATATTCTATAGAAGAATATATTATTAATATATCTATAAGTAGAATATCTTCTTAAAGAAAGTATTCATTAAGAAGAGCCCCTGGGATTCGAGAAAGTTGACTAGCATTTGCCCCCTGTGATTTCTGCGCCCCACTCCATAGGGTCCTATTCGCGTTTCGCCGCGTTCTTGTACTCCCACTTTGGCATTGAAGTCCCCCATAACAACGCTGTAGGTGGCCTTGGCGGTATGATTAATTGCCTTGACAATGTCATCATACACGGCCTCGGCGGTTTCATCGGGGTGAGTCGAGGTCGGCGCATATACCTGTATCACCTTCAGGGAACGCCTGTTAGTGATTTTAAGGACAAGGTACGCTACCCGGTTCGACACACTACCGACTTCAACAACGCTGCTAATGAGGTCCTTTTTGACCAGAAAACCGACACCTCCCTGGGAGAGCTGATCACCTTCTCTGAAGTAGAATAGGTCGCCTGACTCAAGGGTTACCGTGTCCTCCCCCAGTCTTCGGATCTCGGACAACCCCAGTATGTGCCAGTTTATGCGACCCTGTTCTATCTCCAGTTCGGCGAGATGGTGGTCCAGCCGAAGTGTACTGCAGTTGTACGCTGCCAGCTGTAGTTTTTGTTGGTAGCCTCCCGTAACCCGGAGATTCTTAGCACCCCCCGCCCCGCCGTTACCGCGACCGCTACCGTAGTCGGGAATAGCGGGACCACCGGAAACTGGGGGCCTTTTGTTGTGGCTTCTATTCATGGGAGGTTTATGGCCTACTACTACCACTCTGGCCAGACGGGTTGGTAGAGGGTTTAGATTCGAGTTTTCCTTCTCTTAGGTCAATTCGACCTTGGCAGAATATCAGCCTGAAGGAGCAACTACTCCCCCTAGGGAAGGAGAGGAGTTGCTGCTTCCGTTGCCCAGGGTGCACCACAAGGAGGTTTTCTAGCATACACCCCGTTTATAATGTTAGTAGGATAAAAATTTCCATCATTCATAACATATGTGTAACTCTAGCGGTTTTAGCAGCGCACGCCAGAATAGCTCGCAGGTGGTAGATTTTTTCCTACTTGCTTAACACATCGTCATATTTTTGACAATTCACATAATATCTTTATAAATTGTAGCCTATGTGTTATTCTGATGTATAGCTATATTATTGTAAAGTTTCATTAAAATCCATTCAGTAGTTTTTACGTGAAAGAGTAACAAACATCCATCCATACTTACAAATTTTCGCGTTTATAATATTAGTAGGATAATTATTGCTATGGCTCTGATTATATTATGAAGTTACAAGGCGATATTCTTTCATACCTTGTAGTAATTCAATCCAATAATTAAGCGATTATTTAAATCTAGATGGCGCTGCGTAATATATCCTAAAATATTTATTTATTATTTTATTTATTTATATAAAGAATTTTATCGTTATGCCGACAGTTCTAAAAACCTTAGTTAAAATAATCCTCAGACTAGGAAACAGCAATTTGTTAAAGAACTGTCTTAACCTGAATCAGAGCAGGATCTTAACACAAGATTATTATGTCTTCAGTAAGACGAAGATAATTCCGTAACACCGCAGTTTTCGCTCGAGCACGATAGCGCTCTTTCAATAGGATTACGAGTACTATTCTTGAATTATTACACTCAACATTTTCATTATAACAAATTTGTATTTGAATAGTAAGAATTATAGTTGTGATATAAATTCGATGTAAACACATAACATAACATAAACTCACGCCTATATCCCCGAAGGGGTAGGCAGAGGTGCTAGCACCCACATTTCGCCAGTTTATGTTTAGGTCCCAATGTAACAGGTGGCGAGCCTATTGCCATTAACCGGGCACTTATAAACCTGCGATAAATACACACATAACTTCGAAAAGCTCGAAAAGTCATTGGTGTGTGCCATGGTAAAACCTGGGATCGAACCCGAGACCTCGTCTCAGCAGTCCATTACCCATACCACTAGGCTACCGCGGCTATATATATATATATATAAATTCGATGTTTCTTTTGATAAAGTCGATCCATAATTTCAATTTAACCGGATCAAGGTTTCAAAAATTCTTAGAACTTGTATACGAATTTATATTTTGGTCGGCCGATCTGAATGATTTATAAAAATACTCGACATTAATGTGATAAAGATATTCAACAAATATACTTTTGCAGCAACTAGACAGTATGTAACGTTTTCTTAAGAATTTAAATCGGCAAAATTCAATATTCATCACAGTTATTTTTTTTTCACCGTTACCGAAATAACTAGTATTCCCGCTAATCCCTCCAGTTAAGCCTAATTGCTTGTGTTAGTAGTGGGTTCACGTCGGTAGTCTAATAGCCAAGGTTCGTACCCAGGACCTCTCGATCGTAACGTTGACTCCTTAACCATTAATTGTTGCGTAGTTAATAAGAAGTTCTGTAGATGACTTCTAAGTCGCTCGTTGCTCTACAACGTATGTGGCTATCTAGGATTTAGGTATAGTCAAAGTCAAAGTCAAAAACCATTTTTCTGTATAGACCATTAATACGGAACTTACAAAACGTCAAAAAAAAACTAATGTTTGGCAAATGGACCACCGGTTCGAAACGCGGCCCGTCCTGAGAAGACTCCGGCAAGAAACTTAGCGGGCCGTTTTTTTTTAGGTCTATTTACAAACATGTTTACAATATTTCGTTTGAGTGCTCCTCAAACGAAATATTGTAATTAGGTTAAGTAATTAGTGAGCCGTGTAAGGTGGGCCGTGAGCTTGTCTGCCACCTGAGTGGTATAAAAAAAAAAGAGCAAACAGTTCATATCCAACCTTGTTTGTAGTCTAAATAGTCTTGAATTTTATAATAGCCTTTTTGGCAGAGTTTAGTTTTATTTTGTATAGAGTTAATAGTGTCTTTCAATTACATTCTCAATTTTTCTTCAGTGCAACTAAACTTATGTCAAACAGTAACTCTCATACCGTTACATAATTATATGTGGTCTAAAAAACGTCTGCGGAAGAAGAAAAATACAACTCGGCTAAACCATAAAATATAACGTTTCAAAAGTAAAGTTATATGAGAATCCGGCCACGAAACCTGTCAAAATTATCGGGAGGTTTATGGCCTACTACTACCACTCTGGCCAGACGGGTTGGTAGAGGGTTTAGATTCGAGTTTTCCTTCTCTTAGGTCAATTCGACCTTGGCAGAATATCAGCCTGAAGGAGCAACTACTCCCCCTAGGGAAGGAGAGGAGTTGCTGCTTCCGTTGCCCAGGGTGCACCACAAGGAGGTTTTCTAGCATACACCCCGTTTATAATGTTAGTAGGATAAAAATTTCCATCATTCATAACATATGTGTAACTCTAGCGGTTTTAGCAGCGCACGCCAGAATAGCTCGCAGGTGGTAGATTTTTTCCTACTTGCTTAACACATCGTCATATTTTTGACAATTCACATAATATCTTTATAAATTGTAGCTCTCAATTTTTCTTCAGTGCAACTAAACTTATGTCAAACAGTAACTCTCATACCGTTACATAATTATATGTGGTCTAAAAAACGTCTGCGGAAGAAGAAAAATACAACTCGGCTAAACCATAAAATATAACGTTTCAAAAGTAAAGTTATATGAGAATCCGGCCACGAAACCTGTCAAAATTTTAACAACACAGTATTGGAGTTTTCTTTTCGTTTCGTTTTAAGTATTTGCAGAGTTTGGGGCTTCCCCGATATTACTTTGGTGCAAATTAAAAGTTTTGGCTGGTCCCTCTTTCCAAATGATAGATTGAATTTCTAATATAATTTATTTTCGACAATTTACATTTCTTTGTGCGAAAATGATTTAGGGAATACTTTTCTGAAAACTGTAACTGTTACGATTCATTCATATCTTCAGTGAATGTACATTGTATATAAACTTATTTTGCTGTTTACTGTTCTTATATTTTGGCAGTCTTAAAAAACGCGTATAGGTAC
Organism: Cybosia mesomella; assembly: GCA_946251805.1. NCBI lineage: Eukaryota > Metazoa > Arthropoda > Insecta > Lepidoptera > Erebidae > Cybosia > Cybosia mesomella. The sequence goes on from OX276396.1 coordinate 733,382, forward strand.
CCTAAGCTGAATAGCGGCGGTAAGGCCCATCATGGAAGATTGGCTAGAGAGGCGACACGGAAGCGGCTGGTATCGACTCACGCTTGTGATCTCCGCTAAGGGGAGCTTCGGAGACCACCTGCATCGGATCAGGAAGGAGCAAACACCTGAGTGCCATCACTGCGACGAGAGCGAGGACTCGGGGTTGCACACGCTGGCGGACTGCCCGGCGTGGGAGGCGCCGAGGCGTGATCTCGTGCCGGCAATCGAGGTGGGTGTCCTCTCGCTCGGTAGCGTGATTGCGGCAATGGTGCGTAGTGCAGAGCGTGGGCCACCGCCGTCTCCTTCTACGAGCAAGTAATGCTCGAGCCGGCCCGATGAGCCCGCAACATGCACGCCGTGCGTCGCAGGTGACTCAGACAGAGCGCAGGCCTGTGAATGTGGAGACTGTGGTTCCCAAATCTGAGGGGTACATACCGCACAACAAAAAAGCTACCTTAAGCTATTGGCCTCTTTTGCAAACCTTAGATTCGTCATCCTTCGAGCCTTTTCCGAACTCAGTTGGGTTCATCACCCACTATCTATCAGTTTAACTACGAACCGGTTGAATTAGTATATTTTATTTATTTGATGAATTTTAAATTATTTGAGACAAATACATTCTGAAATGTCTAAGGATCAGGTTGGGTTTTTGAAACTAATTAGTTTGAAACTTCAATTTTAATATAAAAGCCCTTTATTTATTACGACTCAAAATTTATTTACTAATTTAATTAAATAATTGCTATAGTAATTTAAATTAAATATCCAACCCAATTTTTTTTCTGTCTAAAAAACCTGATTACCGATTTCTATAATTTTCCGTGGTCCAGACAGGACTGCGCAGTTAGGATTGGGTCATGAAACATTAATTGAATTATGTTCGAAGGATTTTCAAAAGTGAATTCAGCATCAAATGAAAGTATAATAATATAACATATTACATAACACAACATAACTTCACGCCTGTATCCCCGAAGGGGTAGGCAGAAGTGTAATACACACCCACGATTTGCCAGTTATGCTTAGGTCCCAAAGTGATAGGGGGCGAGCCTATTGCCATCTACCGAGATCATTACTAAGCGAGCGATAATTAACATTTTTAACACACACCTAACTATGAAAAGCCAGAGGTGTGTGCCCGGGGCGACTGGGGATCGAACTCGAGACCGCATCTCGGCAGTCCGTTACATAAGCCACTGGGCTATCGCCGACAATATTACGGTTACTGCTAAAAATTATATCACTCAGGGAGAATATTGCAAAGAAAAGAAATACATAGATTACTCAGGCAACTTCTAATAACAAAACATCGATAAAGTTAATTAAAGCAAGTTGGTGAAGACGTGTTATATTTTCTGCGTACGTTTGTAAGAAAAATAAATTGGACATGCTAAACTCAGTAATTCCTATGTTGTTAATATCCAAGTCGCAAGTTGCTCTCCAAGTCACGTTTAGCTGCAGGTAGTATATTAATTAATCTGTGCGTTTAGTAATGACACTTGTTTACAAACTATCGTACGTCTTGCGCGTGAACGAATAATTGGATCTATGAAAAGCATCAACCTACATAATGATCTATAATCATCTGTAATTTATGTTATTTATTGACCTACTTAGTAATTGGTATATGTTATATATTATTTAATTGATTTGATTCAAATATCACCTTGCTATAAGACTTGTAAACGTGAAGGTCATAGGTTGTTCCACCAATAAAAGATTATAACACAAAGTAATTTGAAGTTTTCCTTGCGGGAGTTATATTAAAACAATATGGTATCTGAAGCATTCTTTAACTTGATTTCTGATTAGCAACTGAAGTTCGTTAGAGAACCAGATTACACAACACCTTTTTTTTTCGTTTGGAAATCCCTTCGGATACCCCCCCCCCCGCCGGCCAGCAGGGGCGGTTATTTCGGGCTTGAACCGACTAAAACCGCACGCCGTCTCGGGTCTACAGACGCCGGGGTGTAAGGTCGCCCATAGAGCATATCCCTCGCACCCCGACTGACCCTGGGCCATCTCCGGTTTCGAGATGGCCCCCTCGGGTTTGGGAACCACGGTGTCCCCGTCTTGCCCCGGTTTGGGGGAGGGGCGCTAGTCGCCCCACCGTCCCGGCCTGCTTCTGCTGGGGTGACAGGCGGCCTCACCTGCCACCCCCAGGCCTGCGCTCTTTAACCTATAAAAAAATAGCAACACAACATAAAACTAACTTTTAAACTTTCCAGTTGAATCCAAAACTTGTATCTAGGGGACCGGAGTCCACTCTTCTACTTTTTCTGCTTCTGAGGTTGCTGTTCTTGGCTTTTACGGGAGCAACTGTCGCTTGATCCCCAACTCAAGAGAAAAGCCTGCGGCAGAAACTCGTTACCGGGTCGCAGGTGAGATTGACTTGAGACCCATATGTCCTTGAAACTTTCAGGTGACATGATAATATTATTTAAAAATAAGTGTACGGTCTTTTACGTGTTTAAAATGAATATTTATCAAGTGAAGAATCAAAATTAAAACAAAAAAAAACTAATATTGAAACACCATATCTTGGAAGCATCTAATAAATATAACATGCACACATTTATGTGTTATAATTCCTACGGAATTTTGTGTGATTTTTGTGGGCCTTTTCTGTTTAGTATTCAACTCTTTCTCACTATACAACTCAATAAAGCGTGTTTACGAACGAGAGGCGATGTATAGCGAGATAGCAGGCCATGAAAGACTTCGTGCGATCTACTTGCTTGTTAGGTAGAGTTTTATTCTGTTCAAATATGCTTACAGGGTGCAGAATGATATCTGTACTATATTACAAATATTAAAAACCTTACAGTTTACATTTCAATATCGTTGTAAAGCTGGTATTGTTTTTTTTTTTGATGATGCTTATGGATATTGCGAATTTATGGGTTTATTCTAAGGTTCCAGGAATTGGGATTTATTCAGAATTTGTTGTGTCAAAAGTCGAGTAAAACAAGTTTTACGTGTAGATAAAATTAGACATGGAAAGAGAGAAAGGTTTCTTGAGGTTATTTTTTTTATACTACTCAGATAACAGACAAGCTCACGGCCTACCTGATGGGTTACCGAGGTTACCGCTGCCTATGGACGTGTGGAATACCAGGGGCGTCACACTCGCGCTGCCGACCCTGTAAAAACCTTCTAAAGCCTTTCTTGAAGAACCCATATTGTAGTGGCTTGGGAAAACCACAGCAGGGAGATCATTCCACAGCCTGAGTGTAGAATAAAGTGCCTTTCATACCTAACTATACGCACCGTTTTCGGTCGCAACGTGTGAGGATGAATTCCCTGTCTGTGACGAGCGGTGCGATGATAGAATGTGGCTGTGGGCATCATTTCAAACAATTCTTCTGATCACACCCCATTATAGAGGCGGTAGAAAAGGCACAGAGAGGTGAAATCTCTCCTAAGGTTGAGGTTCTACACTGCCTGTAAGCATGGGATATTCAACGATCGTCAGCGCCCGTCTTTGCACCGAGTCAAACGGGTCAAGTTGGTATGTATAGAGCTATTATAACTTGAAGAAGGGCTACTATTCATTTTGAGAAATACTATTAAAAACATCCACTATACAAGGTTTCCATACAGGCAGTAGCTATTTTATTATAATTATGATAGTATTCTCACATACATATGTGAGAATAGTATCATACACTACACATACGACGGCCTCTGTAGCGTAGCGGTAGTGCATTCGACTGCAACGACAAGGGGCGCGGGTACGATTCCGGCTCAGTGCAAATATTTGTATATTTGAATATGTCTATTTGCATTGGGCTGGGTGTTTCTATCTATAATATGTATGTATTTACAAAAAAAAATAGTATATAAGTATGTTTATCCGCATTCTGGAACCCATAACACAAGTTAGTTAAACTATTTTTACTTTGGCTCTAGAAAGCGCTGTGTAGAATGTCGTAGAATATTTACTTATTATTTACTAATACATATACTTACTTAAACCTTATAACCCCAAAATTAATAAACTATTGAAGGTTTTGTAACGTTGTGGATTCTTTAAAAATCAAATTAAAACTATATCCGTAAATTAGTCGATATTTTAGTATGTTTCGATACTTATTACTAATTATCTATGGTTGTGCGAGCGAGATTGGACAACACTAGCACAGTTATCAACTGACGGCTCTTAAATCGGCCCTTTCCTTGGAACCTTCGCCGAGGAAGGTCACTTTTACCCCGTGGCCAACTGCTGTCGGCTCCGGGGTCTTCGCACCGGGCTTCGCACCATCATGGCGGTAGCGAGGCACACCAGCGGAGACCCTGGCACGCCGGCAACATCTAGCCCCGTGTCCACTAGCTAAGTGCATACTACCATCTTTGCACAACGGACCGAACAACGCCACGGCAGAATATTTATTACGAATCCATTACCTGAGGTTCATTTACTCCAATACCTAATATAAATGAATGTAACGTTCTCTTACACCAATTATAATCTCCTAATATATTGTAATCGACTTTTTTATTTATCTCTGCTCGCCCTAGCCGGTAGTTAGTCTCAATTAAGTTAATTATTTAATGAAATTTTACAGTGCTTATGTCACTTTAAATTTCTAAAACTTCATCAAAAACCCCCATAAAACATTCACCGTTACAGTTTGTGCTTAAAGTTTATGCATAACAGCCCAATGTTCAACACATTACATAAGTAGCTGTAATGTAATTCTGGAATATTCGTGCAACGTAACACTAAGTTCAATATTGTTATGTCGTTAACAACTTAAAGGCTTAAAACACAAACTCAAGAACTAGCAGTTTGCAAAGACTGCAGTATAATCAAAACGAAGAAGTGTGTACGCGTTATGATGAGAATTTCTGCTTCTGAAATGTTTTCAATGGTTCTTATTGTTATATTTCTTATGCCTATTGCTTGCATGCAAATGCAAACTATAATAAGCAATGTATGCAAATATAAATCTTAAATAATAATGTATGCAAATGGATGAAATATGAACAAATGAACATTTATTTGTATATTACATAATTAGACTTAGCATTCCTCGATCACATTGGTGCTAACTTGGCAGAAAGGCTGGTCAGAAGCCGCCTAAACCAGTAGGCTTAATTACCGCAAAGGGGACTGGAATGTAGAAGCAAATTGCGAACTGTTATATCTAAGTACTCCGAACATTATGTTTTTTAAGTCAGAATATTAAGTGTTAGTAGTGATTAATTCATTTAATGTTTTTTTTTTTAATTTTAACAATACATTTACCACATCGCTATTGTAGAATATACTGCTTCCAGGCTGTTTTGCCGTGGTCCATATAATATGATGAAATGCGCTAGTGACTCAAGCCTCTACATCAGTCACAGTGAAGTCACCGCCGAGGAGAGTTCTACGCACTCGTCGCCACCCGGACCTGTGCCACTGAAGATGTCTACCGCAGTAATCGACGAAACGTTTGGAACACAAGTTTCATATGGACCACGACCAAACCACCCGGAAGCAGTATATTCTACATGCCACACCGTGAAAGCCTAAAGATTTATATTCACTTCATTATTATCGATATTTTATTACTAATCGATAGGTATGACTTCAACAAAGTATGGATTGAGTTTAGGAACAATGATACCATAATGCATGCCAACAATGATGACTAGTATCAAATACAGAGTAAATTTAATATAGTTCTGTCATATAAAGGCAAAATACACTACTTTTAACACCAGTTATACTGGTCATGAAATACTTCTTTTATTTTGGCAATATATTTTCGTTCCGCTTTGCTGGCTCACGTTAACATCGGTCGGGCCGAGGTTGGTTGATTCACACCTATGCCAGTTTTGTAGCATTTATCGATATAATCTTATTTACGTATATAGCTAGCTGAATAGACGAGCCATTTGCTTAAAAGCCTTCACGAACGGACCATTTTTAGAACTATTTTTGAAGGACTACTACGAAAATTTCTAATCTAATCTAATTTCATTAACTCGTCCAGTTAATCTAAATTGCTTGTGCCAGGAGTGGATTAACTTCGATTGTATACTGGACAGAGTTTGAACCTGCAATCTCTGAGTTGCAATCCAGCAGCTTGGCCATTACGCTTCTTAGTTCAGTTACAGTTCAAAGAGATAAAGTAGCAGAAGTGAATTTCAACTCACACTTTCACAGTCACTCAACTAGAAAAGTATATTTATCTTAAGACGATAGTTTTATACATATAAACAAGCGTTTCACTTCCAAATAAATTCTTGTAAATAGAGACAACAGCTTGCCATTACAATTACAATAATAAAATCCTGCAAGACCCAAGTTATCCTTGTGTTGCGTTGGTCTTGGGTCAACACTGTACGTGGAATCCTCGTGTACGGCGTGCCCTCTAGAGGAAAATTCAATTTTTGCTGCCGTTTGATAGCGGCAGGTCTTAGTGGTGGATTTAATCCGTGGGAACTCGCGTGCGTGGGAACTTCGTCTTCACGCCGGCCGGCGGTGAGACTGTGTTCACAGAGGCCCGGTCAGGGTCGCCAGAGACGACCCCGTTTGTTTTGCTTTTCTGAAGCAGACGCCTTTCAACTTACTCCTTGTGCTGCCAATGCAGTACTTCCTTTCATAATGCTCAAGGTTAGTTTATAGTTAGTGAAATGTGTTTGTTAAACAGTATAGAAGATTTGCATGCGTCATTTTGAGAGTACTTAGAGGACTCAGATTCGTCAGCAACAGCTACTTGGAGTACACGACTCTGGCTTCTCGGGCTTATCATGTATGAGGTGAAGCAAGTATAATATAAGTGTATGTAGACAAAAATCAGCTTGTTGAATAAGCTCTGCCTGTAACATTATTCAGATCAAACCATCGACAAACGCTAATGTTTTTGAAAAGAGTTCTATTTTTAAAGGTCCATTAGCAGTAATATGCACTAAATCATTCACATCTACATTCATTTTTTCCCAACGGTTAGTATTCGGGTACGCTGTCAGAATCACAACGCGTATATTTCTTCGTTGAGCTCGTAAATACCAACTGCTTGTTATGAGTACTCGCGGCGAATATAACTCATCGCACCGTGGGTGAGCGTAGGGTTATCATAGGTGAAGTTCAAATGGAATATTTTTGCCGTTTTTTTTATTTCTACCTACGTACATGTTTGTGGTACATGGTAAGTGTCTTAAGTACACAGGTGCTGCAACTGTGTACATAGTACGTGTAGTATGGATACCGGTGCTTCAACTGTATAAAATAAATAGAGTACATAGAAAAAATATAGCTTAGAACATCAATACATATAATAAAATCGTAGCGAGGTAATATCTATACATTGAATATTTTTTCAAAAAAATAATTGATATGTGCTCTAGGAACGATACCGATGCCAGAAATGTGATTTTTAGAATTTTTTGGCTGTTTGTCTGTTTATCAGTTTGTCTGTTTTTTATCATCGATGTCCGAGCACCACTTGAAAACCGCTGAACCGATTCCGCTGAAATTTTGCATGAATATTTTTCTAGGGTATTTTCATAAACTGTGCTATATATCATCACGCTATTATAAGTGTGACAGGAGCAGCGCAGTAAAATCGATCAAATCTATTATTGATAATTTCTTTATAATTACAAAGCAGATCATCAATTCTGCAGTTCGATAGAACCCAGACATGGTCAACGTAAGGATTATAAATCATCACACTATAGCTAAAAGGTTATTTCCAGTAAGAATTGGAATCACGAAACTACAGAGTTACCTACTTGTAAAAGATAGTTGACTAGAGATACAACATTTGATAATAAATATCATTATGCTACTATTTTAGTAAGCCGGATAGAATGTAACGTTGTGGATTCTTTACAAATCAAATTAAAATTATATACATAAATTAATCGATATTTTAGTATATTTCTATAAATTATTACTAATTATCTATGGTTGTGCGAGCGAGATTGGACAACACTAGCCCAGTTATCAACTAACGGCTCTTAAATCGTCCCATTCCTTGGAACCTTCGCCGAGGAAGGTCACTTTGACCCCGTGCCCAACTGCTGTCGGCTCCGGGGTCTTCGCACTGGGCTTCGCACCATCATAGCGGTAGCGAGGCACACCAGCGGAGACCCTGGCACGCCGGCAACATCAGCAGAATATTTATTACGAATCCATTCCCTGAGGTTCATTTAAATTTAAATATAAATTTATGTAACGTTCTCTTACACCGATTATAATCTCCTTGTATATTGTAATCACCTTTTTTTATTTATCTCTGCTCGCCCTAGCCAGTAGTTAGTCTTAATTACACCAATTACATTAATTTTTATTAAATCTTACAGTGCAGCCACCTTAAAATTTTGTAACTTCATCAAAAACCCACATAAAAACTTAACCGTTACAAGAATTAAATTCAATAAACCTCTATTTCTTCATGATAAATGATTGAAAATATAACGATGAAATAGGTGACCTACTACGTGTTAGGTTCGAAACTGCAGAAGTAAACATACCTTGATCTATTTCGAATTCAACACAGATTAAGTGTGGTTTCAAAACAGGATATCAGCCATTATTATACATAACACTTGTGTTATATGTGTGTACAGAGATTTTCTCCTTCGGGATTATGAATTGGCACGATAGTGGTATATACATCAATCAAAATAAATCCAGTGACTTCGAACAACTTCGCCGACCGTAAAATTAGAATATTCTCAATTAGATCTTTTCGGTGGCGTAACCGCCACACTATTTTTCTCGGTGCTAATCCTTTCACCTCATGGTGTAATTTTCAACTGTCTTCTCAAAAAACTATATTGATATTAAATCTTAAATGTAATTGGTATATTAGATATTCATAATATTAAAATTGTTATACCTTTTTACAGAAAAAAAGATGGATTAAACAACTGAGAAAGTTTGGTAGCCCTACGCATTACAAGGTTTCTTTCTCATTTCCTCTGAAGGAGTACTTAATCAAGTCATGGGCATTTATGGACTTCTTACATATACAGAAAATATTTTCATTAAGTAGACAGTACAAGCATATATTTGCCCTAGGTACAGTGTCAGTAGCTCACATAGTATTTCATTTTTTTATAGATTCATGGAAGATAAAACACGGTAAATTCTCTGGATGTGGGTTTAATACAAACTATTATGAGTTCTCCAACTTCAGAAACATCCCAAAAATTATGCCACCTGATTACAATTAGCTCAGCAATGATACACCTATAACAATTAATGTACTAGACTGTATTAATCGTAAGACTTTTTTGTGTTTAACTTAGATATAAGGTAGGTACGATGGGGTTGACATATCCTTACTGGATCAAAACCCCGAAATAAATAAAAATTGAAAAAAAATAGGCGGGTTGCATTCCGGGAGTGCCGGCAGAAGTGAAAACTTGAATATTAACGTTGTGCATTTTTGATATTTTGGAATGGTTAGGGAATAATTTTGCACGAATTGTTTTAATTATCAGTATAAAAGTATTTATGTGGTAACATACAATATTCATTTATTGCGCTATCGTACACAAACATGACAATTTCTATTACATAAAAAATTTAACACTTCAGAATTACTACAATTATTTTGCATTAAAAAGTTTATCTCTCAGAAAAATCAACTTCCATCCATAATTTCAACGACTTTTTCACCATCATTATTACCAGAACGATGAACGCTAATATATTTATAAAGTACTCACTCATTTTATTTCGCTATTTCTTCGTCACTTTTTTCATTTAGATTTAGATGCACTTTGTTTAATTTCCATTTTATATCAATAGATTTATGGCACAAAATATAATAAATATTACAAAAGTTATATGATAACAAAAAGTGTTTCTTGGGCCTCGGTCGGAATCGATCTCAGTCTTGACGAAGTCAACGACCACTCATTAGACGAACGCGCCCAAGTTAATTAAGTACAGTGTGAAATTAGCGATTCTATATCTGTTGTCTTACGATCAGGTCACGTGGTTACTGACGCGAGGTTAACCTTTTATGCCCATTACAAAAAAGTGCACAACGCCGCTAAAGAAGTATTCACTTAAAAAAATGATAAAACACGGTATGGTCGTTAGAAAAAATGTCATTACAATCCGAAGTTGTAGTATTTTGTGGACACACAAAGCAGCTATTTTAATACAGTGGCTTAATTTGATCAAACTAATAAACACAATCATTAGACCGTAACGAAATGGTTCGACGTGGCGCTTATTCAAATGTAATGAAATTTCACTAACACAGCTTATCGAAACTCAAGTTCATAATGATTTAACCACCTTCCATTTTATAGGATTATTGATACTACCGAAGTTGAAAGAAAGGTGGTAATGCTATGATTGTATATTTTTTTTTTTTTTTTTTTTTAACGTGCGGAAATCCCTTCGGATACCCCCCCCGCCGGCCAGCGGGGGTGGTTATGTCGTGTCGCGACTAAAACCGCACGGTGTCCTCCCCAAGTGTCCGTTGCCGGGCACCCCGGGTGGCCTCGCCTGGTGGGGTCGGGTTTTATCCCGCTTCGGTGAGTTGGCAGGCGTGTGTAGGGCACACACGACACGCCTCCGCCACGGCCTGCTTCTGTAAGGACGGCGAGTCGGCCAACTGCCGTCCTCAGGCCCCGATCATGGAGGTCGGTAGTCCCGGGCGTAGATGAGTCTGCGGCGTCCTCGCCGCAGACTGCGAAACTCGGGGGGCAGGGTTCTCTCCCGCTCCCTCTCCGCCGTCTCTTTCGCGCGCATTACCTGCTCGCAGAAAGAGGCGGCGGCGTGCCACTTGCTCCCGTCGGAGACCACGGCCCTCACCATGGTCTCCAACGAGAGAACGTCCACGCCCAGGACCGCAACGAGATCCCGGCGTTGACTCGCCCACGCAGGGCACTCCACCAACGTGTGGAGCGCCGTGTCTTCGCCAGGATCCTCGCAGTGCTGGCACTGCGGCGTTGTCTCCCGGTGGATGCGCCACAGATACTTACCGAAGCACCCGTGTCCGGTAACCATCTGGCACATCCGGTAGGAGAGGTCCCCATGTTCCCTCTCCAACCACTCCTTCATGATCGGTCTCACCGCCGCAATGGTGGATTCCCCCCACCTTGGGTGCTCAAGTCGCACCCTCCATGTCTCCATGAGTTCCTGGCGGAGCAGGGACCGCTGAGCCCTGATTTCTCGGGGCTCCGGCCTATGGCCCCGCTCCAGCGCCTCCTTGCGCCACTGGTACAGCAGCGCAAGGGCTCTCGCTTCCAGGTCCCATGGAGGGGTCCCGGCTAGGAGACATGCCGCCTCGACGGAGATCGTGCGATACCCCCTGATGACTCTGACGGCCATCGCTTTTAACGGGCTGTTTAATACAGCCACGTTGCGGGCCGCCAGAGTCTCCGCCCATACTGGGGCCCCGTACAGGGCCATGCTTCGCACGATCCCCAGGTACAGTCTCCTAGTGGGGGCGTTGGGTCCCTTAACGTTGGGCATCAGCCGCGATAGCGCGGCCGCAGCCCCCCTCAGTTTCGGAACCAGACTTCGGAGATGAGGTCCGAAGTCCCATCGGCTATCGAGTACGAGCCCAAGGTACTTCATCGTGGGCTCGATGCCGATGCTTACGCCCCCTACGGTTATGCTGGTTCCCGCAGGTGGCCCCCTCCGAGGCCCGTGGAAACACATAGCCTCGGATTTGTGGAGAGCCACCTCGAGTCCCAGCCGCCGTATTCGACCCACAACTTGAGCAACCCCTGCCGTGGCCTTTAGTGCCGCGCTGCGGTGCGTTGCTCCCCGCGCCATAACGAGGGTGTCGTCAGCATAACACGTTATGCTGACACCCTCGAGCAACGAACCGCGCAGCACCCAGTCGTATCCGATGTTCCACAGGAGTGGCCCTAGGACCGACCCCTGCGGAACACCGCACGACACTTCTCGCCGCCCTGGCCCTAGCCAGCTCGGGTAAACTATGGCCCTCTCGGATAGGTATGCCTCGACAATGCGGCGGAGGTAAGGAGGCACTGCGTGATACGCGAGCGCCTCCCTAACGCAGCTCCAGGGTAGGGTGTTGAAGGCGTTGGCGATGTCGAGAGACACCGCCACCACCACCCCACCCCGCGAGACTACTTCCTCCGCCAGGCGCCTAACGCGCATGATCGCTTCCACGGTGGAGCGCCCCCGGCGGAAACCGAACTGGTTGTCCGCCAGATCTGGCCCCACGTTCGTGAGATGCTCGACGAGGCGCTCTGCAATAATCCGCTCAAAGAGCTTGCACACCTCGTCGAGCAACACGATCGGCCGGTAACCGGATGGCTGGTCCGCCGGCCGCCCCGCCTTCCGGATAAGGACCAGTTTCCCCGTCTTCCAAGCCTTTGGAAACTGGCCCCTTTCGAGGCATGCGCTAAAGAGCACCACAAGTCGAGGCCCTAGTTCCTCCAGAGCCAGGACCCATGCTCGGCCTGGAATGCCGTCGGGTCCGGGGGCAGTGCATTTTCGGGCTTTAAGCCGGAGCACTGCTACCCCCAGTTCACTCTCCCTGACTTCGGGCACATCGTTCTCGCTATTATCAGCGTCAGGCGCCTGAGGCGGAGCCATACGCGGAGGGACATGCTCCTCCGCTCAAGATTGTATATTTTAACTAAAATGTGGACTGTTCTGTGCTGTGGAAACGACAGTTATGGTAACAAATTATCTGATGTTACTTGATTGTAAATCTACTATTGAGTTTTTTTTTCTCTAATTTCTAATTTCTTCAGTAAAAAAACGATTTCACTTAGACTTTGAGCAGACTTATCAAACCATAAACTGTATCCAAGGAGCTGAAAGATTACCAATAGGCCAAATAGAACACACAATAGGTGATGAATTCACCTATTGTGTGTTCTATTTGGCCAAATAATAAATAAAATTAATAAATATTCTACGACATTGTACACAGCGCTTTCTAGACCCAAAGTAAGCATAGTTTAACTAGCTTGTTTTATGGGTTCCAGAATGTGGATAAACATACTTATATACTTTTTTTTCGTAAATACATACATATTATACATAAAAACACCCAGACCAATGCAAATAGACATATTCATGCATACATATATTTACACCGAGCGGGAATCGAACCCGCGCCCCCATATGACATTTGACATTGACATTGATGACTATTTATCATTTAATTTTTTTTTTTTTTTTTTATTTATAGTTCTGACATATGTTATTAATTGAGATTGTGTGTTATGTTGCATTATTATTCATTATGTATTATATTTTTAATTTATTTTTAATGTAATGATAGTGTATGATCCAAATGTTGATCGAAATAAATTGATTGATTGATATGTAGCATAATATGCATAACATAAGTATGTCCGTCAGAATCGTCACATACGTTATGAGAACTTAAAACCAATAGTAAAAAAGTTAGTCGCAGACAAAATCTTAAAAGGCGCTGGCCGCCTTCACGGGATTACATAATATTCCCCCGTATAAAAGGTGTGTACGGTTCGGTGGTGGCATGATGTCTAAGGCATCATGTAAATCTCTTATTTGCAAGTGCGATGTGGGTTCGAACTTGACCCTGTGTACCACCGATGTGAAGCGTACTCCTAAAACAAGTTATTTAGCTGGGGTGAGGAAGTTAACGAGACGATGTCTCGCATATGATTAGTAGTTTTGGGTGGTCACTGGGTGATGAATGTTTGATGGTGACGTCATTTTATCGCTATAATTTGAATAAGTATCAGAATTTAACTCTCTGAAGTTTTAATTTTACTATCGTTTCTTGTTGTAATTCGTTATTTTTCTTATAGCCAAGGCATAGCCGGTAGCTTGGTTAAGGAGTCAACCTTAGGAGGGTGAGGTCCCGGGTTCGAATCTAGCTATTACACTATCGATGTGAAACAACTCCTCGTACAAGCAATTCAGCTAAGCTGGAGGGGTAAGCGGAAATACTAGTGATTTCAGTTACAAGTACTCTTTAAAAAAAAAGTCTAGTGGTGGTGAGGTTAAGTGGTTTTGTCTCGCTCTGTCTCCATCTACTAAAGTCTACTATGATGCCAGTCTTCTACAGATCCCATTTTATTCAGCTAGCTGATTGTTTTCTGGTTACGTCATAATAATAGGTTTACATTTTGCTAGATCATTTAGTGGTAGTGTCGAACTTTTAAAATTTGGGTGGTTCTCACTAGTTCCAGTGTCAATGTGTCCCATGGAATAATTCAGATTTATTTTTCTCACTGGTTTCTTTTTTTTTATTAAAAGAATATTAGTAACCGAAATTATTAGTATTCGCCCTAACCCCCCCAGCTAACTCAAATTGCAAAATTAAGATACTAATTTGATTTAACTAAATTAAAAAATAAATTCATTCGTGTATTGCCGTTTTCAAACACTTACCAATAAAAGTAGTACCATGTATCATGTAAGTTTATCAGAATGTGGGTATTTTCCCACACATGAATATTTTGGCACTAAAATCCGATGCCGTAAAGTTATTGACTCGCAATATTGGGATTTGCCATTCATCGAATCTCCATACACATGATGTAATCAACGAGAGCGCCTCGTGCTAATCTGGTGATGTATTTATTTAGGTGCGAATGAAATTCTTTAACGGTTGACTGAATTCCAATCAAATTAGTGATCGGTTTAGTGATGTTGGCCGTAAGGTTTGTACTAAACGAACAATTTGTGTACTATTAAACTAGGAATTTAGTGCAGGGTGCGACTGAAATAAATTGAGCTGAGCGAGCAGGACTCTTACTTGAAAATAAGACATCTTACTACGGTCGCGCGCTTAGCTAAAGCCTTATTTAAAGAATTATTCCTCAATGGTACATCGGACATGAACCAGCTCGCTTCAAACACTCCTCAGTGTCCACACTATCACCGCGGTAAATTTGGTCAAGATCGGGCGAGTGGTTACGGAGGAGTTCTGCCACCAACAAACGGCTATGCCTCGTATAAGAGCAAATTAGTAGACTAGTACATTATTACGCACTTATCTAGAGCCAATCTAACAATAGGGCGTTATCATCTTCATCGTTGGGTGGTTCCTGGTTTTCACTTCGGAGCCCGCGATCTGATCTTACTCTTCTAGATTTAGCTGATAAAGTTTTATGGGAGGGGCTGTCGACGGACCTCCCAATCCCAAAAGAAAATCCTGTAGTCCTGCAGTTGCGGACCGAAATTTCGGGCAATCGGTACAATGAAACGTACTTATCGAGCAAACGGGCCCGAAGACGGAACGTGACAGTACATTCCACCTAAACCTTACAATAAAACGACCCGAAACCACAAAATTTGAAAGTTTGACAACCAGTCAAAATAAAATAAAAATTAAAACACGATACTATACGAATTATTTCAATAGGTGGAAAGTTTATCATAATCCAATACAAAGAAATGTATTTTGAAATATATTGGTTTATAATAGTTCATTTTTAATAGAAACATATTGTAAACGAAAACCTCCTTGATATGTTTGATTCACTCCCGAACATACTTTATGGTCCCGACCGAAAGAACGAAATTCGAAGTTACTTCGTGGTACCCAAATGACAATTCTTTCATTCGTATTCCGTGCAGGCCCGCAATTGCGGATATACCTTTAATGGTAGACCTACAGAGCCTCCTTCAATCCGTCAATTAGTCAGTAAATATATAATATAATATTTCAAAAGCTCTACCCACCTATTTCTTTAGCACAAATAATTTTAACTGTTGACCTTTACAAGTATCAGGTTCTGACCCACGTAATTGAATCACTTAATTTATTACAAGCATTATCTGTGGGAGCAAGATAAGAAGAGCGACTTGTATCGCTCCTCTCAGAGCCACACATCAATCACTATATGCAGGCTTTATCCGAATCGACATTTACAGAATTATATTTGCCCTTCATATTTGAGCCGTTTCCTGTATATGCCTACATATTATATACGTCTTTGTTATATTCAAGGTAGTGACAGTTTGACGTTTTCTTCCGATAATGGCGCTGAAGGAAATCAAATTATCTATTCATTGAAAGGTAAGGGGGGAAGGGTGTTGCTCAATGTTTGAATCAACGTGTTAACTTAATATTGAACTGTAATCTCAAAGTTAAATAAGGCAGTGTTTGGAGAAGATAGTACGCTTAGTTTAACAGCAAGTCAGATATAATATTAGAAATTCTAGGCTACATTGCGCGAAGGAATAAGTTGAATTATCCTGTAACAATGCACATTGTTCGTTAAGAGTATTGGTGGAATATGTAGTCGATTCCTTAGTTGATATCGATTCATAGTCTACTAATATTATCTGTATTCTTTCATCGACTCTGTCTAGGGTCCGCTGTGGTCAACTCTATCGGCTGTGGCATATTATCTATGAACTCCCACGAAGTCGCTTCTTTCAGCCAACGTTATAAATGACAGTGCAGCGGTTTTGCGACCCCCTAATTTTCTGCATCGCTTCCACAAGCACATAGCTCTGGTACTGAGCCGATGATCCGCCGAGCGAGTCACGCAGCGGTAGGTGCCAGCGCGACACGCCGGGCAGGGGACCTGAACTAAGTGCAGATTCCTGGCTGCCGCGGGTCGTCCTCACATCCCTTCTTTTAACTCATTCTTCAACTTCAAATTTTAATTGAATCTATGCGTACTCACCCTTGAGACCACTTATAATTATAATTAATATATGAAAGGTAAAACTATTCTCATGTTTAATTTACTATAACCTTATATCAAACCAACAATTAACTTCTAATAACTTAAAATCACTATCTACCTTTAAATGTAACTATTAATGTTACAATCCCTATATTGTATTTCTTGCAGTGAACAAGTAGTTTTCTAAATTTCTCAGTAGCTCTTTTTTGTTTATCAGTGGGATGATGAAAAACTGTTGTCCGCATACATCGCCATCCAACTGCAAATAAGTTTCTGTGTTAGTGTTATGACTTACACTGCCGAAACGTGGAAAATGATATAGTATGGTGGTAGAGTCAAGCAACAGTCATATATGAATGGGCCGACTCGACCGGGGAAGCACCACCCTCTCACAGAATATCGACGCCAAGTAACAGTATTTGAACTGTTGCGTTCCGTTTGGTGAGTGAGAGTGCCGGAGCCCAAACTCCTTTCCCATCCCCTCCCAAACTCCTTTCTCATCCCCTCCCAAACTCCTTTCCCATCCCCTTTCCTTTACAGGGTGGGCAGCGCGAGTGTGACGCCACTGGTGTTGCACACGTCCATAGGCCGATTTAACCGCTTCCCATCAGGTGGGCCGTGTGCTTGTCTGCCATGGTATAAAAAAAAAATATGGTGGAAACAGTCCATAAACTAAAAGTCACACATCGGAATTGCAACAAACTATGCTTTGGGTGCCTTGAAGGATGAATTTTTAAATAAGGTCACCCGACAACGAACTAAAGTTACGAAAAAAGATCACAGAATAAGTAAACTCAGATGATATTTACAATACTAGTGAAATCTGCAGTGGAGTCCGTAAATCTACAAACAAAAGGTAGATAGTCCAGCACAATAACGTATATATTAATGTCAAACACTATGAGTAAGGCATTATAAGATGAAATTTACTTTGAATTAGTTGGACAGCTACTATCTAAAATACTGAAATCGGAATGTTCTTTATAAACAATGCAAATAACTACATCATATTACATACATACCGTACAACTTTGCAACGAACCGTAGCGCGCCTGCTCTCTAAAAGGCCGTATTAAGGCGATTATACAAAATTTTATTACACTCTAAATTGCAATTTTATTCAACTACAATAAGATTACAAACTCGATTCCGTGTGGAAGCGCTTCTTACTCTCAAAACGAGTACAAGAAAAGTGTTATTATTCCAGTGTTTACTTATTTACAAATATTACGTCGACTTTCAGTCTCAAAAAGGGATTGCGATTTAACGCACTCAGAAAGAAAATTGTACAGAGAGAATTCATGCAAAGATGTAAGTTGTATTTCTTTGCATGAATTCTCTCACGTAATATATAAATTCTACACATAATACTGGGTTAGTCGTGATTCCATAACATATTTGCACGCAACTACTCAGCTTATTCTATATAGACAGCGCCATCTAATGATAAGTGTCAACGTAAAAATAACATTTTAATTATTGTACATGTGTACCATTCTATTACAGTTTATAGGTTATCAGTATGCCAATTTTTTTTTCAAATCTATGTATTCGTTCTTAGGTGGCCCAAACAAAAAGGACCAAACTCGCGACCTACGATGTAGCAATAGAACGCTCTACTGCTACGTCACAGAGGTAGGCTGTAACTGGTATGACTAATGTACAAATAAGAGTAATCTCATAATTAAGAATATAAAATTGTATTGGATTTGAGTCACAATATGATTCACCGATAATGACGCACCTAGTTTACTAATAAAGTTTGAGAATGCGACGATAGCCCAGTGGCGTACGTAAGGGACTGCTGAGACGAGGTCTCGAGTTCGATCCCCAGCCGCCCCGGGCACACACCTCTGACTTTTCGTAGTTATGTGTGCATTAATAAATGATAATTATCGCTCGCTTAATAATGTGCCCGGTAGATGGCAATAGGCTCGCCCCCTATTACATTGGGACCTTAACGTAACTGGCGAATCGGGGGTGTGTAATACACCTCTGCCTACCCCTTCGGGGATACAGGCGTGAAGTTATGTTATATTATGTTTGAGAGTAAAATGTAGTACCTATACAATGTACATTGAGTACATTTTCAACTTGAGGATATAGCGACATACTGAAAGTAATTTGTGACATGTTCGTACCAAATTTTTTATGTCATACATACCTTTTCTTTCTCCTTCGGAAATCCTCCCGTACACCCCCGCGCCGGCCAGCAGGGGTGGTTATGTCGGATTCGAAATACCTGACGTTTCAACAAGGTTGCAACTGGTCACGGATTTCGGGCTGCATGGCTCAGTGGTGTATACTCTTTGTTATCCAGTCTGTGTGGTAGAAGGTTCTTCACCCAGCCCCATATTATCAACATTTTCATACCGTCATAGTACTAAAGGCATCCCTATTCTGTAAACAAACTGACGAATCCATATTGTGTTTTTTTAACTGCCCATAAAAGCGAGGTTTAAACATAACATATTATGTAAAATATATTATTATACCTGTCGCTAGACAAATTAGAATAATGGTGAGCTAAAGACTTATATCACTTATCTCAGGTAGATGTGTTCAATAATTGTTTGTTTTGGCAAACTAGGAGGGTTCATATCGTAAGCTTTTGCTTGAGTACAAAATAAATATAATATTTTCTATCTTTCTTCTTTCACATCTTGATATCTCGAGATAATAGTAAATACGATTACAGTTAGTTATGTACATATTATCGATGAGCTGACGATTATCCTTATTCTCGATCTATATCCCCCTTGTAATTGAAACTCGATTACCGTGGCTATTGGCCGGAGATATAATCAAATAGATTACAGTAAACACCGTAAGAAGGGATATTTTAAGTAATACTGTTTTTATCTAAATGTCGCTATGTTGTATTATCATTAAAATGATTACCTAGTTTTAATATGAGTACAACAAACCATATTATATTGCATTGAATCAATAATTTAAATTGTGTTACAATTCAGCTAAGTAGAATAAAATGGTTCATTATGTGAAACTGTGAATTTTCTATTTTTTTGGTTTCAATAACCATTTTGTAACCGAAAATACTAAATTTAGACTAAATTTTAATATGTTCGATAGCTTTCCAAATCATATACCTTTTATTTTTATTTTTTTCGTGCGGAAATCCCTTCGGATACCCCCCCGCGTGCCAGCGGGGGTGGTTATGTCGGGCTTGAACCGACTAAAACCGCACGCCGTCTCGGGTCTACAGACGCCGGGGTGTAAGGTTGCCAATAGAGCATATCCCTCGCACCCCGACTGACCCTGGGCCATCTCCGGTTTCGAGATGGCCCCCTCGGGTTTGGGAACCACGGTGTCCCCGTCTTGCCCCGGTTTGGGGGAGGGGCGCTAGTCGCCCCACCGTCCCGGCCTGCTTCTGCTGGGGTGACAGGTGGCCTCACCCGCCACCTCCAGGCCTGCGCTCATGGAGGACGGAGGTCGTTAAGCGACCTCCGGCGCCTGAGTCGCCTGCGACGCGCGGCGAGTAAGTTGCGGGCTTAGCGGTCCGGGAGAGTTCTAAATCTCTCCCGGGCGCGCTCCGCCGCCTCCTTCGCGAGCATTACATGCTCGCAGAAGGAGGTGGCGGCGGCCCACGCGCTCGCGCTCCGCACCATTGCCGCAATCATGCTGCCGAGCGAGAGGACTCCCACCCCGATGGCTGCCACGAGTTCACGCCTCGGCGCCTCCCACGCCGGGCAGTCCGTCAGCGTGTGCAGCCCTGAGTCCTCGCTCGCGTCGCAGTGATGACACTCAGGCGTTGGCTCCTTCCTGATCCGATGCAGGTGGTCCCCGAAGCACCCCTTCCCGGAGATCACCTGCGTCAGTCGGTACGAGAGGCTTCCGTGTCGCCTCTCCAGCCAATCCTCCATGATGGGCCTTACCGCCGCTATTGCGGCGTGCCCTGCGCTTGGTCGCCCAAGTCGTTCCTTCCACTCCACCACGATGGCCTGGCGGAGCTGGGACTGCACGGCCTCGATTTCTCGAGGCTCGGGGTTCCATCCCTGCTCCCACGCCTCCTTTCGCCACGGGTACAGTTGCGAAAGGGCTCTCGCTTCCAGGTCCCATGGCGGAGTTCCGGCAAGGAGACTCGCTGCCTCGAAGGAGATCGTGCTGTTATACGGGATTCTGAACTTCACTTTTTAAAAAAAGGAAACACTTCAACTGAGGAGAACTAGAACTTTTATTTTGAATATGGGATCAATTTCGGGATCCTTAGGCAACCGCGCGAATCGAAGGAAGAAAACAGACTGACGAGTCTCTGCGTCGCTGGGCAGAGCCAGTGACTGGAGAGATGAGAGTCAGCATAAAAGCTGTTGGACAGCTCTATCGCTATCATAGTGTGGATATAACACCTCCCCCTTTAAGAAGAGACTTTGGGGTTGAATTTAGACAAAGTCTCTGTTAGATCCTAATCCTAAGAGGAGCAACAGATGTAACTGTATCTTCGTCAGTGTCCTGTCTGTCAGTCATGGTTATGGTTTCTGGAATAGGTTGAGGTGATAATCCACTATGGTTTAGCTTTAATTGGAAAAGTCGGTTGCTGCCGGATTTACAAAACTTTTTAAAAATTAAATAGCTTACAAATAACAATATAAGAATTACAATAATAATTAGTGTAATCGAATAATGTGTCCCGTATTTGACAATATGTGGGGGTTGTATGCTTTTTAAATCGTTAAAAAGGGACTGTAATTTTATTTTATTTTCATTGTTAAGATCATCTAGGTCTATCCCGTTCAAATGTATAGGGGGCACATCATTCGCTAGATCATTAAGTTTTACTGTATTACAACAAGAGTCATTAATTAAGTTAAAGTCTGGTATGTGGTTAATAGGCGAAGTTATGTTCAAAACATGTTTTGGTATTAATGTAGTACTTTTACAATATCCAATACAACCGTTAGGGATGTATAATATACCAGTACCTAGTATAGTAGTCTCATACAGGTTAGAATTTAGACAATCGATAGAAATTTTGTTAGTGTCTGATTGTATATAAATCCATTTGTTATTCATTAATGGCTTCCAAATGTCCAGTTTTCCGAAAAGAGTTTTCGCTTCACACTGTGGTGGTTTTTGCCTGATCACTTTCGCTAGTAATTCACTTTCACAGGTAAGTTTCGCATCGGTAGAGTATACATTTTCTATATCGCAAATGTAGTTTCCGGGTCTTATAACCTTGCACTGTTCTAGATCATTTAAAACACAGTAGTGAGATTTGTCTTTGGTCATTGCTATGTATCTGGAATTCGGAATAATTAAACTGAAAGAGTTCGACTCCTTGACGTTATGTGGAGTTGGAAGAGCAATATTGTGAAACAATACATATTCCTTGATGTTAACCAATGGTACTTGTAAGACAAACATTAATTTCCGACTTATGTAGTAACATGCTAACTTAGAAATACTTAAAATAAAGTGTACAGAATTAATATCTAATGTTACAGGAAGCTCGAGGTCACTTGATAAGTATCTGTAGTTATTGGCAAGCTCTCTGTGAAGTTGTGCTGGTGTTATAATTGAAGGGTGTAGCAGATTTTGGCCACTGAATAGGATGGCATTAACAATATCCTCTAATTGAAAAGATAAGGTGAGGATAGAGGTCTCTAGAGCATTTAAAATTTCATTGACATTAGCGAATACTTGTGCGTTATTAATTTTAAGTTTACCTAGGTAGTCAAAATAGAGGCCAGAACTGGTGATGATCGGCTGGACGAAATCTTGTGGGGATTGACCTCGAACTGAACTGTAATTAATAACTAGTGTTAACGTTAGGGTAAGTATTAACCTAAGTTGCTTCTCTAACCTAAACTTTATTACTATTAAGTTTATTTTACAGCCCTGCACTAACGTCAGCGGGTTTCACTTGATCGAAGTGATGTGTGACGTGACGTCGGTTGATGAGTAAGGTAAGTGTGTTATTACCATTTATTTTCACTATCTTATAAGGCCCTTTCCAAACGGGGGAGAGCGCTTTACGCATTCTCAAATGGTTTTTAATGTAGACGTAATCGCCTACTTTATAGCTGATGGGACGAGTACGGGTATCGTAGTATCTTTTGGAAGATTCTTTAGAGTTCCTTATGAATTCGAGAGCTTTCTCTTTTGAGTATTTTAGTCTGTTTTGCAACATGCGGACATAATCAGGGTATGTCACACCGGGAGGTTCATTGTAAACGGAATTCGGGATAAATGGTTTAATCCCAAACGTCAACTCGTATGGTGTATAGTGGGTGGTCGAGTGTGTGGTTGTGTTGTATACGAGCATGGCTGTGTAAACGTATCGAGGCCAGTTCGTTTGTTCTTCGTTAATATAGGACTTGAGATATTCTTTGAGCGTCGAGTGACTTCGCTCTAAAGCTCCTTGCGTTTGTGGATGGTATGGGGAAGACCAGAGGTTTTTTATTTTCAGAAACTCGCAGGTTTTTTTAAAGAGGTCGGCTGTGAAGTTGGTGCCTTGGTCTGTGAGAATTGTTTTAGGGATGCCAAAGATGGATATGTAATGAAGTAGACATTCGGATGTTTCTTCTGCTGTTGTGCTGCGAATAGGATATGCGGAAGAGAATTTAGTAAGATCGTCTTGTATAGTTAGGATATATTTTAGCTTCGCAGGTCCTGCTTCGGGAAGAGGACCGACGACATCGATGGATATCCTTTGAAAGGGTTCAGTTGATGTGCTAGTAATCTGCATTGGTGCACGGTTTACTTTTCTAAGTGCTTTATTCTCCTGACAAGATTTACATTGTTTTACATAAGATTCTATATCACCACGCATTCCTTTCCAATAAAATAGTTCCTTTATTCTATTGTACATTCGGTTGGAACCGAGATGACCCGCGATGGGAAGGTCATGATTGTCGGAAAGTATTTTCTTGATTTCAGTGGGAGTTGGATACAGGATGTTGTTATGATAAATGTTAATTTTAATGTTGGTGTTGTGAAAGAGGTATGAAAGGATGTTGTAAATTCTAACAAACGAATGTTTTTCGAAAGGGTTCCTCAGGTCTGATATGCCTACTTCGTCAGTGTTTTCAAGAAGCAATTGGTTCTTAGCTGTCCTTAGTGTGACAAAGATTTCTGGGTAAGATGCTTCGTCGAAATGATGCACCTTAGTGTATAATAAATAAATTATTTTGTTATTACGTTCTATCCTTTCGAAGGAAAAGAGCTCCTTTTCGGAGTCGAGTACTTGGGTATTTACTTCAGGGTCACTCAGAATGTCCTGGATATAAGGGTTGGATTCATCTAAGTCGATGGACGTAGGTACTAAGATGATTTTTAATGAACTTTTCATCAGGCTTCCGTTATGTTCTTCTACAGGCGTGTTAAAGGTTTGGGTTTTGTCTGCTACTGCTCTCAAGAATGAACTATAATCGTCGTTGGTTGGATTCGTGTGAGAGCTTGTCGACGGTTGGGAAAGCAGCTCAGTTTGGGTATCAATTATTTGTGGTTGTTCGAGTGAATTGGTTTGTTCTGGTAGGGGTTGATCGAATTGGGTGTCAGGGATATTGGATGACGAGTCTACATCGGGTAGTGGTACGAGATCTTCTGTGTTGATATCGGTGTTTTCCGGGTCCGAATGGAGTAGAGGTAAGTCATCCAGGTTAAAAGAGGGAGGAGAAAGTATTAAGTCTTCTAGGTCACTATCCAACTCTAGAGTGGGTTCTGTAGTTTCAGGTTGTACCGGATTAACGGGAAATCTAGACAGGGCGTCAGCGTTGGCGTTGATTTTACCCTTTTTGTATTGAATGTCGTATTCAAACTCTTCTAGTTTCAACCGCCAACGAATTAGGCGGGATCCCGGATCTTTACAGTTAAACAGCCATTGTAACGGTTTGTGGTCTGTGAGGATTTTGAAACGGTAGCCATACAGGTAAGGTCTGAAAGTTTTTGTACCAAAAACTATTGCAAGACATTCCTTTTCAGTGACACTATAATTGCATTCCGCTTTGTTTAGCGTCCGTGAAGCGTATGCGATTGGGCGATCTTGTCCAACTGGGCCTTGGGATAATATTGCTGATATTGCGTAATTAGAGGCGTCGCAGGTTAAGAGGAATGGCTGGGTAAAGTCTGGATAGGCTAGGATCGGGGCACTGACAAGTTTAGTTTTTAGAGATTCGAAAGCAAGTTGTTGCTCGTTTTGCCATTTAAAGGGGGTATCCTTCTTCAGTAAGGATGTGAGAGGTTTGGCCAATTTGGCGAAGTCAGAGATAAACCTTCTATAATAGGAAACGAGGCCCAAAAACGATTTAACGTCTTTAGGTGAGCCTGGAGTGGGGAAGTTGGTTACGGCTTTGGTTTTATCGGGATTGGGTTTCACTCCGTTCTCGCCGATGATGTGTCCGAGATAGGCGACTTCCTTACGGAGAAACTCACACTTTTCTGGTTGTAACTTTAAATTAAATTGACGGAGTCTTTCGAATACAGCTTTTAAATTACTTATTTGGGAAGTCAGGTCTTGGGAGTATATAACGATGTCATCCAGGTACACGAAGCATCGTGTCCCCTGGAGGCCAGAGAGACAGTTGTTCATTAGTTTCTGGAACGTGCTAGGTGCATTCTTAAGTCCAAATGGCATTCTATTGAAATGGAAATGGCCTTGAGGCACAGAGAATGCCGTCTTAGGGGCGTCCTCTGGGGATATCAGGATTTGGTGGAACCCGGAAGTGAGATCTAGTGTAGAAAAATATTTACTTTTTCCTAACTGGTCGAGAATTTCTGATATTTGAGGGATAGGGTAGGTTTCCCCTATAGTAATATCATTTAGTTTGCGATAGTCAATTACTATTCGCCATTTACGTTTCCCTTCGGAGTCTGCTTTCTTAGGAACTATCCATATTGGCGAGCTCCAAGGTGAAATGGAAGGTTCTATGATGTTTTGGTCGAGCATTTTGCCGATTTGTGTCTCGACTTCTCTTTTATGACATTCGGGGAACCTATATGATTTGGTGTGTATAGGAGTGTCGGTTGTGGTCTTGATTTGGTGCTTGATAGTAGGGGTATAGGTTAGTTGATCGTTGGGTAAATGGAAAATATCTGAATATTGGCAACAAAGGTCTAAAAGGATTTCGGATTCTTCTTGATTCAAGTGGTCTAGTCTCAACATTTCTATCACCTCGCTAGTTCGCGAAAATGTGGTACTAGAGTTATTGACCGATCGGTATGAGTCAGAGTACAGAGGAGTCATGCTCAGATTCAAATTGGATTTAATAGTTACAGGAGATTCGGAGATGTCGGCAACAGTGAGGTTAACGCGATTGTTAGCCTTGACCTTGACAATACAGTTGGAAATTAGTAAGTTGTCTGAAAGGCATTGGTCTGTGATGACTCCTTCCTTGAGGTTAGTTTTCTGAACCGAACATTCAATGACGGTTTCTGTACGAGGCGGAATGATATAGAAAGGCTCGGAGAAACTCAACTTAATTTCTAAGTCTTGTATTTTTAGGATATCGTGAGTGTAGTCGATTTTGCAGCGGAACTGGGTTAGGAAGTCGGTGCCTATTATACCATCATAAGGCAAGCTAATATCTTTAACCACGTGAAATTTATATATAGTGAATTTATTTCCGCCTAGGTTTAACTTAAGCTGGAAGTGGCCTTCCGTTGATGTAGGTTCATCACCAGGGTCTATACCTTTTAGTTTAATTGGTTCTTTAGTTAGGGTTGGAGTTTTAAGGATGCTAGATTTTTTTAGAAGACATATGGCAGAGCCGGAGTCCACTAGTAGGGATAGAGGAGTGTCTGATACTTAGGATTTTATGTTAGCCACTTTATTTAATTAGCTGGTTTTGCGATGGTAACATAAATAAAACTTGCGAGATTATAGATCTCATAGTAATTTATTGGTTCGACTACGCAGTACAGTACAGGAGTACAGAGTGAGTGTTTCAAATAAAAACTACCAACACAACTACGTAAATCCATGTTCGGATACTTGTATCGAACATACTGGGGCCTACAGCCAAAACATAACATAAAAGCCAAGTAAGTTAACATTAGTAATAGCTTAAGTAGTCCAAGCTAATACTTGATAAACATATCTTAATTATGACTATAATTTTTACAAAGACACTAAATAAACTTATTATTACTAAATGAATAACTGTGTTTTACTTTACTTAAAAATAGACAAATGTAAAAATAACATTTTTGTTTCATATCTTTGAAACTTATCTTTTTATCTTTGTATTAAAGTAAAAGTAACTTAAATTAAAAAAGTGAATGGTAAGTGACGAACAGCAGGTAAGTTATTCAATATCTTAACTAGGCTTAATAAATTAATTATAATCAATTGGTAATGGACAAACTTTCATGACACTGGTTCGAATGACAAATCCATTACTTGTTTTAACTTCAAGTACGCGCACTAAACCGTCCGCACCAGGTATTACCTTTGTAATCCTACCAACTGGCCACCTGAGAGGGTTCACATTATCGGACTTGAGTAGCACCATAGTACCTACTTTCAAGTTAGCTTGTACATTTTTCCATTTAGGTCTATTCTGCAACATGGTCAAATATTGCTTATGCCATTGGATCCAAAAACATTGTTGTAACTTAGTACATTGTTTCCAAAAGCTAAGCTTTCCTATATTCGTATCAGCCAAGTTTAACTCAGGATATACAGTTAGCGGCGCACCGGTGAGAAAATGTCCAGGTGTTAAATATGTCATATCATTTGGATCACTTGAAAATGGAGTAAGTGGTCTTGAGTTTAAGATACTCTCAATTTGTACTAAAACCGTGTACATTTCCTCATAGGTGAGTACCAAATTGCCTATAACACGTTTCATGTGATATTTTATGCTTTTTATACCCGCTTCCCACAGACCTGCAAAAACTGGAGAATATGAAGGTATAAATTGAAAGGAAATTCTTTCTGAGTTACTGAAATTTGTAATTGCATTTTGTTGATCTGTGGAATTTAGTGAATCATATAATTCTTTTAGTACATTGCTAGCGCCCCTGTAATAACTAGAATTATCGCAATATATTTTAGTAGGTTTATTTCTTCGACTAATGAAGCGCTTTAAACAACCTAAAAAGGTATTTGTAGTCATGTCAGACGCCAGCTCTATATGAATAGCCTTTGTTACAAAGCAAATGAATATGACCACATATGCCTTTGTTATAACAGGGTTTCTAACTCTTGTTTGTTTTACACTGAAGGGACCTGCATAGTCTGTGCCTACAATTTGAAATGGCCTTGAGAAATTGACTCGATCAAGCGGGAGAGAACCCATCAACTGAGTAGCGTTTCTTGCTCTCAATCTAAAACACAATACGCATTTGTGTAAAACTGATTTAATTTCTCTACTCCCGTTAATCAACCAATATCGTTCGTTGAGACTACTCAAAGTTAACTTTTGCCCAGAATGTTTTAGTCTAATATGTTCTTTATGGATTATCATTTTTGTTAATTTTGACCCTTTTGGCAATATAATGGGGTGTTTTTGGTCAAAGGTTAAATTTGCGTTTTGTAAACGACCACCCAGTCTTAAGAGACCGTGACCATCTATGAAAGGATTTAAGCCACTCAAGTTAGACTTTACTTTACCGTTAGACTCAAGAATCTGAAACTCTGTTTCAAATAATCGTTTTTGTTCTAATTTTATCAAATCATTCAGTGCAAAGGCTAGCTCTTCTGGAGATAAGGAACCCTTCTTTTTATTAACATTTTGTTTTTTACAATTATGCATAAATCCTTTTACATGTGTAAAAACTCGTATCATTTTTTCTAAGTCAGAATATTTTTCCATAAATTCATGAAAGTAAGCCTTTTCTTTAGTAGATAAATTGCATGTTACTGACGACTTTTTTAACTCGGGAATTTCAGAAATAGGTAAATTAATACTCTGAGAATTACAATGCACATATTCTGATTCTTGCAAATATTGTGGACCATGGAACCACAAGGAATTTCCCTTTAATTGATGGGGCTCTAAACCACGTGATAAGCAGTCAGCGGGATTTTCACTTGTTTTTACATAGTACCACTCAACATTTGGACATAATTGTATTATTTTTTCTACCCGGTTTGCAATATAAACAGTTAGTTTTACAGGTTCTGTATTTAACCACGATAAAACAATTTTTGAATCTAAATACAGATATGTTTTTATATTGGTATACTTAAGAGCTAGTGTTTCACACACTTTTCCTGCTAATATTGCCAGTAGTACAGCACTATTTAGTTCTAATCTAGGAACTGTCAGAGTTTTGTCTTTGGGATTAATGCGGGACTTGGAACACAATAGATTGACTCTTACTTTGTTATCATAATCGACTACTCTCAAATACAAACAACAGCCATGAGCAATATTTGAGGCATCAGCATAACCGACAATTTCTATCTTAATGGGGGTTTGTACATTGATATTTCTAGGAACAGAAATGCAAGACATACCTATTAAGTTTTTAGTAAAGTCAATCATCTTACAATTAAGATGATCTGGCAATACATCATCCCAATTTAAATTTTCGAACCACACTTGTTGCATCAAATGTTTTGCCTGAACTAAGACAGGTCCTACAATACCTAAGGGGTCGAAAAATTTACTAATGAAACTCAACATTTCTCTTTTTGTATAACTATGTTGTCCCTGAGTTACAGGACATTTCATGTTCAAAGTATCAGTGTTTACATCATAAGAAAGTCCTAAAGTCTTTACATAAGTGTTATTTTGCTTATCAAAATCTCTGCTGCTAAATTGCTGGACCGATTCAGGAATATCATTTAAAATCTCACTACAATTTGAACACCATTTATGCAAGGTAAAACTAGCTTTGTCCATGAGCTCTATGAGCTGCCGTTTTGTTTCTACAAGCTCTAATAAATCATTACTACCGCATTGGATGTCATCAACGTAACTTGTGTTTTTTAAAACAAATGAAGCTAGTGGATACTCCTCTTTATACCTATTAGCAAGTTCAACCAAACAGCGAGTAGCCAAGAACGCAGAACTTTTTAAACCGTAGGTCACAGTTTGCAATTGAAGACATTGTATAGGCAGTTCTGGTGAGTCCCGCCAAAGAATGTTTTGCAAACAGCAGTAATCATTATCGACTAAAATACCTCGATACATAGCCTTCACATCACAAAGCAATACATACTTAAAAGTTCTAAATAATGTGAGAATACCAAAAAGATCATTCTGAACAGTTGGGCCATTTAGCATAATGTCATTTAAACAAAGATTATTATTTGTTTTCATACTTGCATCAAATACAGCCCGAACTGGCGTGGTCTTACTGTTTGGATTAAAAACTGGATGGTGAGGAATAAAGTAAATGTTTCCTGCCTTGAGATCATAGTGAGATATGTCATAATATTTTGCATGATCCTGATTTATATAATCATGCATAAATTTTTTATACTCTTTGTACAAATTAATATCTTTGGTAAAACGTTTTTCAAGATTATAGAATCGTTGCAAAACACGACTGAATGAATCACCTAGCTGTACGTCAGCTAAATCCAGTTTTAGCGGCAAAGCTACGGAAAACTTTTTATGAATTAATTTTACCGAATTTGCAAAACATTCTTCAGCTAACTGAAACTCTGTGGTGCCTTCTTTGTACACATTTGGAACCTTTTCACACTCCCAAAATTGTGAGATTGTGTCACAAATTTCTTGCTTGGATGAGGAACTCTGCTGAATACTTTTGAAATTAAAAGGATTTTTACTTACTACGCATAAATTAGAAGCTGATATTTTACCAGAAGGCACTGGTAAGTTTCCCGCGACTACATATCCAAGGCTTGTGCTAACCAGGTATGGCCCGGTTGGTGTCAGAGGTAAATTATTCCTCTGTATCACCTGAAAAAAGACATCACAACCTAAGAGCAAGGATATCTCTCCTTTTCTGTTAAAGCCTTTATCAGCTAATTCAATGTAAGAGGGAATATTCAGTTCTTTTAAGTCAAATGACTGTTGCGGCAAGTCGCATGTAATATTTTTTGCAATACAGCAGGTTACATTCAATTTAAAATTATCCAAAGCAGAATACAAGTCAAACTGAGCTTGTTCATTGACACTATTGGTGCCTTCAATTATACCAGTAATAATTTTGTTAGCCTTTGAAATTTTACAGCTTATTTTTTCTGACAACTTTTGAGTAACAAAAGAGACTTGACTTCCTGTATCTAATAAAGCACGTGCATGAATGAATTTGCCATTTTTATCAATTAAACGAACCATAACAGTAGGTAGTAACACATCTTTCTCTTGTGTAGTGTTAGTCATCACCACAGCGCTGTCAGCGTTAACTGCAGCAGAGTTTTCAGCAGTACAAATGCTAGCATTCACATCAGTAGACAAATCCGCAGTGTGAATAAGCGTGTTATGTTTTTTGTGGCAAATATTACATTTTAAGCGAAGTATGCACTTTCCACGGTGCTCATTCAAACACAAGACACATAATTTATTATTTTTAATAAATTCAAACCTATCTTTCTCTGTCAGCAATTTAAATTTTGCACATTCATAAATTTTATGTGATTGATGGCAATACTTACATGATGGCTTTGCTGTGGATACTAGGCTGGGCTTTACAGACTTTACAACCTTTACCGGAGGGGCTGGAGACATTGATGCGCCAAGCGGCCTTTCATTGGCCGTGTTTTCCATCGCGATGGCACGTTTTTCTAGAAAACCAAGCAATTCTGCCAAACCTGGCAACTCTTTTTCATCCCGTTCCAGATGGAACCCCCTAATCGTATAGGAATCTATTTTTCTAGATAGAATGTTCACTAGAATAACATCCCACTGATCAACGGGTAAATTTAAGTTTTTAAGAGCTGTTGTGTGCTGATTAACTTTAGCTACAATAGACCGAAGATTCTGTGCAGTACACTTTGAAAAACTAGGTAAGTCAAGCAGACTGTTTACATGGTGATTTACAATCATAAGTGTATTGTTATACCTTTTTTCAAGCAACTCAAGGGCTGACAGATAGTTACTGTCAGTCAAAGGCAAGTTTTTTATGATATCAAAAGCTTCTCCTTGTAAATATGTACGTAAGTAATATAACTTTTGACATGGAGTTATGTTTGTGTCTGAATGAAAAACAGCCTTAAAAATACTGATAAATGGAATGAAATCCTCCACATTTTTTCCATCAAAAGCCTTTAAATCAATGGGAGGCAGCCTTTTGAATGGTTTATTTGAATTGTTACTTAATAGTGCATCATTTTTTGTCTTTCTTTGTGCTATCTGTACATCCAGCAAAGATAAACAATTGGTGTACTTACGTTCATACTCCTCGTAATCCTCATTGTCGCCCGGCTTAAAGTACAGGATCTCCTTATTCAAGGACTCGTACTCTAAAAACCCGGTAATAATTCTTTCCCGTTTAGCGACAAGAGTTTCATATGTTGCCTCATTAAGTTCTTCAGACAAGCAAAACGATTCCATTCTGGTTATTGCAGCCTTCACGTAACCTCTATCGCTGACGAGACGTGCGAGTTTCTCAGCCATTTTAATTAATTAGAGCTGTAGAAACAAACAGTATGTACGAACGTAAATAACAAATCTTTAAACAGATTAGGTACCAAGCCAACGTATTTGATGCAACAAAATGATTCTTACCAGTTTTTTATAGTAATTATACACTGATGTAGTAAATGTACTTATAAGTGATTATTAATATTATTTTTTAACGAATCTTCTTATTAATCTACAATATAATAATATTTAACACTATATTTTCCTACGCAACAATGGCGTCTATCAATGAATACCCTTCTTTCTTGGTTTTAAATTTTAAACAATCAATACACAAAAAATAAAATGCCTACCGTATTAACTTCTAATCGCTAAATTTCGGCTCCCTTCGGTCGATCCCGTCGCTCTGCGCACTCGCCGGGCAACGCTTATTGGTCGATAATCTGACGTAATGTCACCGACTGTCAAATACACGTTCGGATACACAGTATTATCTTGATTTTTAACTCGATGAAGCAATGTGTACCAACATAATCAATAATGCCGGAAATGATGACATACAGTAGATATTCGAAGAGAGACGTTGTCGTAGCTCGCAGACAATGGTTAGGTATTTGTAGGGTATATAGAACAAATTATATTATAGCAGCAACTCACACGATTGCAGTCTTGGTAAAGCTGATATTAGGCGATGGCATGTAGTCCTCATGCAATTATCCTCTTCAGTTCAGCCTTATCAATCTTCAGGAACGCCCTTCCTGCTACAATTTTTTATAACACCGACGCACACACGAAGACAAAATAGTCAGGCATTTACTCCAAGATACTCCAGTCGGATATGATACGAACCTGGTGTTTTTGTATCCTTGAAGCTCCACACACCGGTGATTTCTTGTATAGTACAAGATTGCAGCAACTGCTTCGTCTGGAACACGATGACCGACGAAACTGATCGGGGTATATAGCTCACCCAAAACTCGGAGGACGAAATATTTTTCCTTTTTCTATTTTTTTTTTTGAATCCGCCGAAGGACCATTTTATGTTAGCCACTTTATTTAATTAGCTGGTTTTGCGATGGTAACATAAATAAAACTTGCGAGATTATAGATCTCATAGTAATTTATTGGTTCGACTACGCAGTACAGTACAGGAGTACAGAGTGAGTGTTTCAAATAAAAACTACCAACACAACTACGTAAATCCATGTTCGGATACTTGTATCGAACAGTAACGAGACGTGAGGTAACAACCTTTTTGTTGTGTCAAGGTTAATTTCATAAACTGCTTTAGTTTTAGTTGGAGCAGAGGAATTTGAATTATTGTAGGCACTTACTTGGGGCTGGTTACCCGTGTGGTCCCATGAATTGGAAGTGGAATGGGCGCTTGTTTGGGGCTGGTTACCCGTGCGGTCCCATGAATTGGAAGTGGAATGGGCGCTTATTTGGGGCTGGTTACCCGTGTGATCCCATGAATTAGAAGTGGAATGGGCGCTTGTTTGGGGCTGGTTACCCGTGTGGTCCCATGAAATGGAAGTGGAATAGGCACTTGTTTGGGGCTGGTTACCCGTGTTGTCCCATGAAATGGAAGTGGAATAGGCACTTGTTTGGGGCTGGTTACCCGTGTGGTCCCATGAATTTGAAGTGGTATGGGCGCTTGTTTGGGGCTGGTTACCCGTGTGGTCCCATGAATTTGAAGTGGAATGGGCGCTTGTTTGTGGCTGGTTACCCGTGTGGTCCCATGAATTGGAAATGGAATGGGCGTCGGCTTTAGGGGCTGGTCTCGTGCGACACCGAGTCGAGACTTTTACAAGTTTAAATTATCAGATGTGAATTCGGCAGTGTCTGGATCAGCGGGTTCAACTGGTTCTTCGATGCAATTCACCCGGTTAAACGGTCTCGTTGCGTTTGGGTTGGTTACTAGGTTTTGTTGGATTTTGAAGCGGTTGTTATTGTACTCTCGTTTCTTACACACAGAGATATCGTGTCCTGGCGTTTTGCAGTAACGACAGGTAACGGTAGGCGAACTTTGAGAAACAGCGTTTGATCTTTGGGGCCAATGTGAAGGTGCATCGGATTTGGGTGTAATAGGTTTGAGTTTATTAAATTTCGGGTCCGTTTGTGGACGTTTATATAGTGTTTGTAGTATGCGTTCTTCTGAGACGGCGAGGTTAATGGCTTCGTTCAGGGTTTTTGGGGATCTACATCTTACGATGTTCGAGATTCGGGGTTGTAACCCCATTAAGAAATGATGGAGGGAGAGGTCCTCCATAGCTGCGGTACGACCGGCTAGTTCTTTGACTTTGGTATTGGATAGTGAAATTTCTGTGAGGAGTTGTGACAGGTAAGTCTCTACGCGTAACGCGTATTGGCTTACATTTTCTTGCGGACCCTGTTTGCTCTCCTGAAGGTCCGTTAGGAGGTGGGAATAGTGTTTTCTTTCGCTAAACTGCGTCTTTAAAAATTCTTTAAGCTGGACCCAAGAGGTGAACTCTTTAATTGAGCAAGCAACTTCCGCCCTTCCATTCAACTGGCTGAGGATGTATTTAAAAAGTATTGGTTTTTGACTTTCGGACGCGAGGTCGTATGCGTTATCGCAATTCACCAAGAATGAATTAAGTGTTTCTCGTTGGCCGTCATAAGATTTGATGAATTTGAACAAGGTACTTAATCCGATGTCGGCCATTGCAAGGGCTGCCGTGGTTTTCCTAGTAGCGCGGGGAGATAAGAGGGGTGACTTCACCGGTTCCTTATCACTAGGGACCTCTTCGCTGTCTGGAATATTTATTTGTAACTTACTGTCTTCTTCCTTTGACAGTTTTGGCATAGTAAAATACAAAATACAAACACAATTCCTTTTTTTTTTTAGAGTGATACGAGAAGTAAAATGAACATTGGTTAATAATGAAAACGGCGATGCAACAATACAATTGAAATACAAAATATAAGTTGAGAAACAGTGGTATCAATTCTAGTGTAAACAATGACCAAAGACTCACGCTAGTGTGTGGGCGACGGATACAAGTGCGACGATCAGGAGCATTCCGATTGATAAGGTGATGCAACTGCACGCTGGGAAGAGACGAATATTATCTCGTAGATTATACTCTGTGAATTTGATTGTTTCAGGATGCAGGATAACTTGATGAATGAACACGGAGTATGATGGGTATCTCGTTGGGAAGTACCCCTAGGGTTTTCTTACAGGTTCTTGCAGGATGGTTGGCGAGTTCGCGATGATCACGGATTCGAATTCACGTAAGTATTTCAAGATATCGCTAAAACACTAGTTGCACATAAACACTCGTGTTTTATTAAGATGTTAGGGTTTCGACACTGAGATTATTTTCGAAGTGGATACGGTGTGAGTCTGCTTAGCGGTTGCCGGCACTGGAGATTTTCGGATCCCACCGCTGCCACCAAAATGTTATACGGGATTCTGAACTTCACTTTTTAAAAAAAGGAAACACTTCAACTGAGGAGAACTAGAACTTTTATTTTGAATATGGGATCAATTTCGGGATCCTTAGGCAACCGCGCGAATCGAAGGAAGAAAACAGACTGACGAGTCTCTGCGTCGCTGGGCAGAGCCAGTGACTGGAGAGATGAGAGTCAGCATAAAAGCTGTTGGACAGCTCTATCGCTATCATAGTGTGGATATAACAGTGCGGTACCCGCGGATGACCCTGATGGCCATAACTGGCTGCGGAGCGCGCAGCATCCGCACAGTTCTGGTCCTCAGGGCCTCCGCCCATATTGGGCACCCATACAGGGCCATGGACCGCACGATCCCCGCGTAGAGTCTCCTGCAGGAGTCATCGGGCCGCCTCATCCAAATCATATACCTACGTCAAAAAGCTTCCTTGTACCACAGAATACGTAACATATTTATCCATTCATGTGCTTGTACGATACGCACTGTGGTTTATGTGAAAAAATGACCTATAAAACACCATTTTTTTTTTTACATTTTTTTTATTGACCAAAAAGAATGTGCTGTACATTGTAAACTCTTGAGGACTCTTCATAGGCAAACCAATAATGCCTGTGTTAGGAGCCTCCTATCGCTCTCTCCTATCACTCTCTTCTTCTATATCAATTAACATGAACCTTTGGCACATAAAAGTCAATGAATATTACGACTTCTTCCTGAACGTGTAGAGCACGTTTTTACTTAAATTACTACTCAAGAACAATCAACTTCTAACCTTAGTAAATAAAACGTTTACTGGGGTCTGCTGGGAAAAATTCATTTCGTCAGAAGAATAATATCAGACATTTTGATTCCGACTAACAATACTGGAAAAATTTAGAGGTACGATTTGAATTGTTGCTTTGAAATAAAATCGTTTTTGTATTCGTAATTGTTTTTCCATTATTCAACGGTTTTGAGAATGATTATAAACCGATATAACCAAATAGCGGCGATAGCCCAGTGGCATACGTAACGGACTGCTGAGACGAGGTCTCGAGTTCGATCCCCAGTTGCCCGGGCACACACCTCTAACTTTTCGTAGTTATGTGTGCATTAATAAATGATAATTATCGCTCGCTCAATAATGTGCCCGGTAGATGGCAATAGGCTCGCCCCCTATTACATTGGGACCTTAACATAACTGGCGAATCGTGGGTGTGTAATACACCTCTGCCTACCCCTTCGGGGATACAGGCGTGAAGTTATGTTATGTTATGTTATGTTATAAACCGATACCAGTATGTCAGTTAATGGTTAATAGTGTTATTTATTTATTATTATTATTATTATTATTTTTTTTTTTTTCGTGCGGAAATCCCCTCGGATACCCCCCCGCCGGCCAGCGGGGGCGGTTATGTCGGGCTCGAACCGACTAAAACCGCACGCCGTCTTGGGTCTGCAGACGCCGGGGTGTAAGGTTGCCCATAGAGCATATCCCTCGCACCCCGACTGACCCTGGGCCATCTCCGGTTTCGAGATGGCCCCCTCGGGTTTAGGAACCACGGTGTCCCCGTCTTGCCCCGGTTTGGGGGAGGGGCGCTAGTCGCCCCACCGTCCCGGCCTGCTTCTGCTGGGGTGACAGGCGGCCTAACCTGCCACCCCCAGGCCTGCGCTCATGGAGGACGGAGGTCATCTATTTAGTCTATGTATAATGTATGGGTGACTTTTAATTCTTCAATATATTTATTTTCATGCACATTTCATGTTTTGATATCGCCGGCATTCTTTATCAGTCAACCATAGCTGGGAACGGAAAGAAGACACATGGTCATATTTTCGAAGGTTGAAGATTAATTGAATGCAGTTATTAAGTAGACGATCGGACTTGTCGAGAAGGTCTGCATTCAGGTCAAATAGCAAACATAAGCAAAGTCAATCATGGGTTGGATGGGTTAAGCTTTGAACCAATGTCACTTTCGCCTTCATTGACAGAAAGTTCTTCAAGCGGTACAGAACACGAAGCCTACTCGTAACCTTTTTGTTCAAGTTCGTGACTTGCTCTCGCCAGCCCCAGACCCTTACCGATATACTGAACGGAATTTTTATGCCGTTTTATATTACTGGTTTATGAGGCAGTGTCACGATGTCAATTTTAATGGTTATCCAATGCCTGACCTAATGCCTGACCTAACACATTGATGGGTTCACGGTTAATCCAAATTTCGTGGACCAGTTTTTTAACGTTTCCAGATCCCTGTCCACAGCTAGGATCGCTGCTGTTATGTCGTCTGCAGGTGCTTGAGCGTACATCTGCAAGTCATCTGCATACAGATGATACGCACATCGAAGATTGTAAGTAACGAGAAAATCGAAAAGAATACTCATTTTACCTATTAACGGATCTTGACTACTAGTAACCGGAATTATTAGTATACCCGTTCACCACTCCAGCTAAGCTGAAAAGTATCTATCACCCTGTCAAGGCTTTGTCTCCATCGATCCTGGTATCAGATTGAAATGTCAAGGCCGTGATTAAGGACCGTTTTAGAATTGATGACATTTGGCGAATGGTGGCCTTCATTTTTGGACTTCATCCAAGTTCAATACCAGGCAGGGTGCAGTCAAATAAAGTCATTCAGACTCGGTAGTGTGAATTTAGTCAATCTATGTGAAAGCATGCAACAATTTACTAAAAGCTTATATATTAAAAAAAGCGGCGATAGCCCTGTGGCGTAGGTACGTAACGGGCTGCTGAGACGAGGTCTAGAGTCTCGATCCCGAGTCGCCCCCGCACACACCTCTGACATTTCCTAGTTATGTGTGCATTAATAAATGTTAATTATCGCTCGCTTAATAACGTGCCCGGTAGATGGCAATAGGCTCGCCCCCTATTACATTGGGACCTTAACATAACTGGTGAATCGTGGGTGTGTAATACACCTCTGCCTACCCCTTCGGGGATACAGGCGTGAAGTTGTGTTTATGTTTATTCAGTAGCAAATGTGTTATCAATCGGAACGCAGCAAACGATCTTTGCTTTCATGAGTTAATTCAATTAAGTTGGCTTAATTAAATTTACTCGTGAGTTCAATTGTGAAGTTCGCATCAGAGCGCCGGCGCGAGTGAACTTTTAGACTGTTTATTTCCTTGTGTGTTCTCTTGGTACTCATTTATTTTTATTTATTACTATAAGTTTTTACATGCTATAATTTCTAGTTAAGGTTGGTCGTAAACGTTTGTTCGATCTCTCATGGGTTGATTTAATCAAATACATGATCTTATTGAATAATAAATTAGATCAATTTTGACACTTGAAATTGCTTATGCAACACGCTGATATCGTGGGTTAGTATTGACTAATGGATACAAATACAGTTTATAAATACCTTTTTTTTTTGTGCGGAAATCCCTTCGGATACTTTTTTTTTTTTTTTTCGTGCGGAAATCCCCTCGGATACCCCCCCGCCGGCCAGCGGGGGCGGTTATGTCGGGCTTGAACCGACTAAATCGCACGCCGTCTCGGGCCTTCAGACGCCGGGGTGTAAGGTTGCCCATAGAGCATATCCCTATACCTTTTTGTTTTTATTCGTGCAGGAATCCCTTCGGATACCCCCCCGCCGGCTAGCGGGTACGGTTATGTCGGGCTTGAACCGACTAAAACCGCACGCCATCTCGGGTCTTCAGACGCCGGGGTGTAAGGTTGCCCATAAGGCATTTCCCTCCCAACCCGACTGACCCTGGGCCATCTCCGGTTTCGAGATGGCCCCCTCGGGTTTGGGAACCACGGTGTCCCCGTCTTGCCCCGGTTTGGGGGGGGGGGGGGGTGCTAGTCGCCCCACCGTCCCAGCTTGCTTCTGCTGGGGTGATAGGCAGCCTCACCCGCCACCCCCAGGTCTGCGCTCATTGAGGACGGAGGTCGAATTTGGAGATACCTAAGAAAAGACTTGACTCCACTTTTACAAAGAATTTCAAGCAATGAACTGTGTTTTAATTGCTTTGTGTTTATGCAATTTAATTGCCAGAGCTACTTGAATAGGGATTTGTGTCGGCAATGAGTTGGTTTCACTGATAAGTGCTCATCATCAGGTCAGTCGTCTAAATATTTATCATGTTACTGGTATTGAAATAAAACTATTTCTAACGGATTCTATCGCTTTTTTGCTTTTTTTGATGCTATTTTATTATTTACATTGAATCCGACTTTTTACCGTTTTTACCACCTGTCAAGTGCCAACTACATCTACGATGCAGGAGTCTATAAAATAGATTGTGACTGTGGACTCTCTT
Source organism: Cybosia mesomella (assembly GCA_946251805.1). Taxonomy (NCBI): domain Eukaryota; kingdom Metazoa; phylum Arthropoda; class Insecta; order Lepidoptera; family Erebidae; genus Cybosia; species Cybosia mesomella. The sequence goes on from OX276396.1 coordinate 773,150, forward strand.
ATACTAGTTAAACCAAGCGAAGCATTAGCACTCGCGTCAAAGAACACATAGCTGATATAAAACACCAACGCTCAACAAAGTCTGCTGTATGTGAGCACGTGCAACCGACGACCCCTGGCATTACTTAAGAATTGATAAACGTCAGATACTAGCTAAAGAACATCGATTCCTACCTAGGATGCTGCGCGAGGTTATTGAAATTAAAAAACATCCTAATTTTAATAGAGAAGATGGTTGGAATGTATCACCAGCTTGGTACCCAGTAATTCAATTAATTAATTCCAAGAAAAATCAAAATACAACAAGACTTCATGACATGCAGAGCTTATTCTGTGTAAATAATAACACCAACAATTCAGCATAATTCGGGTACTTTGAGATAACTTACACTTCAAACTATAAGACAACCACCATCTTCAGTCTCCCCGTAACCATGGCCGCTGAAAAGCAACCGAAACGTCGGGTTCAATGTAAATAATACAATAGCATCAAATAAATCGCAATAAAATCCGTTAAAAATAGTTTTATTTCAATGTTGACATTCGCGTAAACTTCCGACAATATTCGCCTATTGCTACAAAAACGAATATCTAGCATTAATAAAAGCTGTTTGTTGCTAGTGGACTATCTTCACTGCCGCCAAGAATATAAGTAACCGAAATTACTAGTATTTCCTCTAGCCCCTACAGCTAAACTAAATTGCTTGTGTTAAAGTACGGTCGCTGAGTTATTACCGATTTGACAGATTATTCTTAAATTAATCGATATAACCTTGCACGAGCGACACATTTGCCGAATGATTTAGAATACCTCTTTAATATAAAACTTTATGTCAAAATATCAGAATCAAGTAATTTTCCAATAAACTCTGTTTCAAAACTTAAAATAGTTTGTAAATAATATGAAAACATTTATTTTTTGTTCTTTGGCGCGCTTGTTCAAAGTTACATCGTGCGTCTAGTTTTCATAGTGATGTGCTTGATAGTATTCGGTCCGAATTCATTGGAATAGATATGATATTTATTTTATTTGGATATTTTTATTTTACTTATTCCTTCGAGCAACTAGACTAAATATAATGCTACCATTTTTTTGCGTCTCTTAATTGCACTGTGTTGCCAGTATCTTATGATTTTTAAGATTTATGTGTGATCCAAAGACAGAAATACTGTTTTCTATGATTTAAAAATAAATACAATTAAAATGATTATGTTTAATTTTTAACATTTATAATATATAAAACAACATTTAATCAATATAATTTTCTCCCTCAATTAAGCAATGTTATAGGTGTATTTTTTTAAGTAATTGGTGATACTATTCTGGCAACATCCTTACCACCGCTATTTTAATCTGTTTAGTCGTCTTCCGTACTCTCGTGCGCACAGACTACGTTCTCTTGTGTAACCGTTGTTTTTTAACTCGGCTTTCTCCTGTTTATCGTTGCGCTTTATTGGACTAATTTTGTTTGTGTTTGGTTATTTTGTTGAAAATGCCGAAACGAGGAAAAACATTGAATAGTCAATGTCGTGAGCTTGTACTAAAGCTACAGGATTACTTTGAGCGTGAGTCACAAAATGGCGGCCCTTTGATTCCTGTCACTCAAGTGAAAGATCGGGTTTCACAAGCTCTTGGAATTGGTGCAAAAACACTATATAATATAAATAAAGAAAAATTTGGTGCTTCTGGAAGTGAAGATAATATTTTACGCACTCCTAAGAAAAAACGAAGACAAAAGCCCGTGACAGGTGTTGATGTTTTTGATGCAGATGCAATAAGAAACCACATATATGGTTATTATACTAGGAACGAGTTTCCAACTAGACGTTTGCTTTTGGTCTCTTTAAAAGAAGCTGGCTTGTTTAAAGCCGGTAAAACGGCGTTGTCAAAACTATTGCACGAAATTGGGTTTGAATATAAAAAAACGAATAAAAGGAAAATATTAATGGAAAGATTTGATTTAATAATTAAAAGGAGTGACTTTTTAAGAGAAGCCAGAAAAATCGAGTCTTGGGACAACGTCGTTTTTGTTGACGAAACATGGTTAAATGCGAACCACACTGTGTCACGCTCTTGGACTGACGAAACAAAAGCATCAACCTCAAAGGTTCCAATTGGAAAAGGATCGCGACTGATAATTTGTCACGCCGGTTCTGCTGGAAGTGGTTTCTATGAAAATGGACTGCTGGCTTTCGCGTCAAAAAGTACTTCCGATTACCACGAGGAGATGGATACAGACACTTTTACGAATTGGTTCGAAAATCAATTATTACCCAGCCTGCCAGAGCCTTCTATCATAATAATGGACAACGCTTCATATCACTCGAAACAAGTGAATAAAGCGCCTACTCAGGCCTACAAGAAAGCTGATCTCCTAGCATGGCTACACCAAAATGGAATTGAAACTACTGCCGAATTGCTAAAGTCTGACTTAGTAAAGTTGGTACGCGAAAATAAATCATCAAGAGTCCGTTATGAAGTAGATGAGATAGCTCTGGCACATGGACATCTGGTAATTCTAATTCCTCCTTATCACTGCCAGTACAATGCCATTGAGCTAATATGGGCACAAATCAAAGGTATTGTTTTTTATCGCATAAGTTATGAATATGAATAATTTGTACTATTATAACATCCAATATTCAGCATATAAGTAAAAAGATACATAACTAAGAAATAAATATCTCATGTAAGGGACATGAGATATTTATTTCTTAGTTATGGTACTTAGTTATGGGACATGTAGGTAATTGTGTAACATTTCATTTATTTAATGTAATAAATTAACGTTATTTAATGTTTACATTACAGGTTACGCAGCTCGTAATAATACGACTCCGCCATTCAGTACTAATAAAATGATGGGTCTATTAAAAGATGCTTGCAGCAAAATAACGAAAGAAGATTGGGTCAAGGTCGTCGAAAAGACTCGAAAACTAATAACAGAAGATTATGAACGCGATATAAGAGTGGACACCATTATAGACAATGAAATTGTCATACAACTGACTGATAGCGATGACAGCTCTGGCGAATCTGGTTCAGAGTCTGAATAATTGTTTTAATAAATGATAGGTAGTCATTTATTAAAACATCTTGTACCTACTCTATTCATTAAAATGTGTAACAGTGTTTACAAATTTGTTTTATTTTGATATGTCCTCGACCAATTATCTACGCGCATCAAGGATACTCCACCTAATAAAGAACCTGTGTCTTTAACTATTATTTGTTTTGATTTTATTTAATTACACACTATACTAGAATATTTAAAAACAAACTGTTCCCAAATGATATTAGGGTTACTGGTTCAGTCACTTCACTAGTATTGTCAATTCGTCATGTGTCAAATCGGTAATAACTCAGCGGCCATACTATAGTAGTGGGTTCACGTCGGTAGTGTAATGGCCAGGGTTATAACCCGGGACCTCTCGTTTTTTTTTTTTTTAGCACACGTCAATTTGACTTCACCTCGCCTGATGGTAAGCTGAAGGTAGAGTCTCAGTAAAGAGGGTCACCATTACATACACGTACCATGTTAACAATGGTGGCACTCAGCTTGACGGCCTCATCAGTAGAGGATTGTCGTCGCAGCACCGCGTGACACCCACTGGTCCCAATAGTGCTGCGATCACAATCCCCCTGCCCGGCTATGCACTTGCTGACCCCTTAACGCAATCAAACCGAAATTGCATTACTATGGAGGGTTTTTCGCAATCGTGCACGGTGGTACCCACCCGGCCGAATTTTGTGACAAATTTGTGTCATCAAATTTCTACCACCAGTAGATTACGATCGGCCCCTTATCGACGAAGCTAAATTTTTAAGTTTTAAAATGTTATATAGTGATATATTTTAATTATTGCTTCAACCTGCTTTTGCGATTGACGGCCTCTGTGGCGTAGCGGTAGTGCATTCGACTGCTACGACAGGGCGCGCGGGTTCGATTCCTGCTACGTGCATATATTTGTATGCATGAATATGTCTATTTGCATTGGTTTGGGTGTTTCTATGTAAAATATTTTATGTATGTATTTACAAAAAAAAAAGTATATAAGTAAGTATGTTTATCCGCATTCTTAACACAAGCTAGTTAAACTATGATTACTTTGGGTCTAGAAAGCGTTGTGTAGAATGTTGAGATGGCCTGGTATTGCAGATACTTATTCACCATTTATAATACAAAATTAGATTACGTTTCATTGCCGAAACAAACCCTATTTTTTTTCTCTTATCGCCTAACAACATCTGCTTCAAATAAAGTTGGCACCGGACATTCCAGAACTATTTTAAATGTCAGTGCGAAACTTGAGAGGAATAAGTAATGACCTCAAATCCTAGGAAATTTGATGGGTTCAACACTTAAAGCAGTCATAAATTAACACGCAAAAAAAAAATATTATCGTGGAGACTTTGCCGCCAAATTCTGTGGCGGGTAAAGTCGACACAACGACGCTAAAACATCAACCAATCACGGACAATTGACTGGCTTTGATTTTTTCCATTGGCAGAATGCAGAATGCAGGGCGGAGCCAGGAGAATCTGGTTTGCGCTGGCGACGCTCGAGGAGGAGAGAACGGTTTCAACCCTAGGTCGAGTGACATATCTCGTAGTGAACTCCCTAGAAAGATTTGACTAGTTAATGCTAGTCCGGTTTAGATAATTTTCCTTGTATTGTGTAAACTAGTTTTATTTACTTGTAATAAACAAATTTAAATAATAATTGTATAAGAGTTAGTCGGGAAATAATAATGAACGAGTGCTAGCAGCAAGCTGATTTTGGTAAAGTATACTTAATTGCATAATTTTAGTGTTCAAAATTATTGTGCATGTAATTTTATCATAAATAGATTGAAGTCTTGTGTAAATATTTGTGTTATAATTAAGTATTAATGGCATACAAGGGTTTTTTCCTTTGAGTTTTCGTTTTTCCCTGTAATTTTGGCCATAGGAACAGAAAGCTCGGTCTAGATGTGACTCTAATCGGTCACATCTGATCTAAATAATCCACCCAGATTCTATTAACTTCATTTATGAAATAAATATACTTAATTTCTTATATCTGCTATTTCAATGATTTAGATTAATTCCCTTCCCCATTTTGGCGATAGTAAAATGGTGTCTTATAGGATGATAATTATTCAGTTAATAAGGTCACGCTGAACGCGACTTACATTGTAAATAATATGTATAAAGTATGAGTCTTATCCGCAAAACACCATCATACGTCTAGGCTTATTTTATGAATTATAAACGAAACTAGGTATTCTATGAACGAGATTGAAAGATTGATGAGCCAAGCTACTATCTGATCTAACTGAATGAAGCCAATCCTATCTAAGGTACAAGTAATAACCAAGCTACTGTCTGACCTAACTGAATGAAGCCAATTCTATATACGATTCAAGTATACAAGCTATATTCAGGCACTGTATGATTTCTAGTAATCAAGAGTCTTGGAATTAATTTCAAATATGTAAATGCATAATATATAACTGACCTTTGAGCTGATGGTCTCAAATGAACTCAAAAGGGTACGCCAGAGTCAGAAAGGTCGAGCTGTTCATGAGTAATTAATGTATTTAATAACAAGAATTGGAGATGATAGCCTATCACAGAGTCTGGAGACTAAATTCATTTAGTCTATTTATTAAACTGCAAGACAGTGGTTATTTCAATGCTTAAAGTCAAGGATAGCACATTTTATACGAATTAAAACTTGCAACTAGTGTGGGACTTTAATACCACTAAGGCGCTGACGGGATGACGTTCCCTAGCGGGGATTCTGGTGAATATCTATACAATAAAAGGATTTTCATTACGAACCCCTAGCCATAGCGGAATCTCAGATCGGCCTGAAATTAATAGCAGTTCTGGGTCAGAACTGAACTGTGCAGAAGTAGTCGGAGTTAGCATCAAATCTGGGCATAAGCAATTCCTCTTTTACCGAATCAACTCCGACCTCTATTTGGCCGAATAGAACCCTAACTGATATATATATATAATATAAAAATTATACCATGGTAACGGGGCTAGGCGGCTTTATGCGCCATAAAAAAAAAGTATTCCACGTCTTAGTACGTGTTGATTGACCGCTTCTCAGCGATGAAAAGGAGTTGAATTCGAGGCCCCATAATCCTATGCGTAGGAGCCTTGAGCCAGGCCGTAGGGTGATCCCGTAAATGCCAGAGTGATTTGAGCAACGAAATGACATTGTCATTGACTCAATTAACAGACATATACACTCTTCAGGAACACTTACTAGACCTAATTTGTCATAAAATATTACTAACTCTAGACAATCTACTCATGAAGGTCTTAACGACTTCTTTCTGTTAATTACCTAAGGGTCCATTAAAAGTAAGCTGAAGTGAATATATGACTTGTTATTTTGGGAATAACATCACTACACTGCACACTTGCATAATCCGACGCGATTGAATTAATTTCATTTGCCACAAAGACTATCCTCACACTCATAAGCATCGAAGTTATCCTGAAATGAAGCAACTAAGTTCTTTATACATAGATTCAACTATATAGACGATCACATAACTGGGCTTGAACCACCACAATGTCGTAGAATTTTGGTCCGTGGACATAATTTTGCGTTTGTGTTTTCGAAGCTATCGTTAATTCGTAGATTGGGTGCCTGGGTTGAGCAAAGTATTATTGCGTATTTCAGTAGGCAATTCTCTACATTCTTCGCTCCAAATGCGCGCAACTTTAATGCCCTCTGACATGGCTACAAATGTGAACTGTAAATGCTGTTAGGGAGCTCCTTAATTATACTCATAGTTGGCCTGACAGCTGTCAAAATCCGGATCTACGAAGATTTAAAGGCATGATTATATCCCTAAATATAGAATTGGAAGAAATACGAATTCATTTCAGTAAAAATAAAAATAAATTAAGTAATGTAGAATTGGAAAAAATTGTTCGTTCGTTTTTGGGTTCGTGTTAAATAACAAGAAGACTTTTGGCGGGAAGCAAGTATCACCTGAGCGCAAACTATGTGGACGTGTGACCTCGGGCTGCTAGTGTATGCGACTGTCGCGCCATCTACGGTGCATCCAATCTAAAACGTATGACGTAGTGTGCGAGCAGGTTATAAAGTATCTTTATTATAATAAAAACAGGTACAACACTAAAGTATTATTATTATTGCAATTGGGGACACCGGAAGCCGGACGAACGATCCACCCACGATGCTTGTGGGCCACTTCATTCATTTCCCCTGCCCTCCCGTTGGGGAGAGCGTGGTTATTCCAGCATTCACCGCGCCCCTACAAACCTTTTTGTGTCCTTGCAGAATCTTACGATCTGTTCCACCCTCAGATCCTTCAACTCCTCCATGTCCAGTGTGTCCGATCCCAGAAGTTCCCATCTTATTAGTGAGTACATGGGACATTCGGCCAGCAGGTGGAAACTGGTTTCTTCTGTCTCCATGCACTCCGGACACTTGGGGTCATCCTTCACTCCGATCACTGTCAGGTGTCTGTTCAGTCTGCAGTGTCCTGTTATTACTTCGATGACGAGCCTCATGTTCCCTTTTGAGAGTTTGGTCAGTTGGCTTGTCTTTTTCTTATCAATGCCCTTGATAAAGATCTTCGACTGTCTCATGCAACACTAAGGTAAGTCTACAGCTTTATAATAAAGTTGGCCAAACAATCAATTAATCTCTAAACTGTGGTTATAATAAGGTTGAATTTTGAATATATTTTTTATGCACTAATAATGTTTTTATTTCGCAGGTTCATCACAAGACACGTCGTCTACACTACCAATATTTATTTATTGGTACTACCGTAACAAAACTCATATTACAAAATGAATATGTTTCCTTTGCATAATTCCACTCGTATTGAATACGAAGCTCTCAGTTTCATGTATATTAGTTAGTAATATATGTTGAACCAATTCAGCGGGATAATTGGATTCGCATGTATTGATATTAAATATTCAACTGAAATAATGTAACTGCAGCAGTTGTTTACGTGAACACATGAACACATACTTTTTTTTTTACGTTTGGAACCCCAACGTGCTTCCTTCACCGATGGGGTGGGCGTGTCGGAATCGGACCGACTAAAACCAAACGGTGTCCTCCCTAAGTGTCCATTTGCCGGGCACCCTTGGGGAGGACACCAAGTCACAACACATCCTCACAAAGTATTCTCTCTGATGTAGAAACTCAATTTTCCAGCGACAGAAAACATTATTTCACCCTTTTTTTTCTTTTTTTTTACGTGCGGAAATCCCTTCGGATAACCCCCCGCCGGCCAGCGGGGGCGGTTAGTCGTGCATTGACTTAAAGCGCAAGGTGTCCTGCCCAAGTGTCTATTGCCGGGCACCCCGAGTAAGCTCTCGAAAGGATAACCCCAGGGTTACCGGCAGACCTTGGCCGCCAGCGCGGCCTCGCCTGGTGGGGTCGGGTTTTATCTCGCGTTGGTGAGAAGGCGTGTAGGACACACATGACAAATATTTGTATGGAAGATTTCCTTGCATACTTACTCTCGGAAAATATACGACATACACGCATTACATCCTCCCATCCATCCGCAAACAGATCGCAATCAGGTGTAACGTTGTGGATTCTTTATAAATCTAATTAAAACAATATCCGTAAATTAATCGATATTTTAGTATGTTTCGATAGTTATTACTAAATACATATTCTATATCTATGGTTGTGCGAGCGAGATTGGACAGCACTAGCCCAGTCATCAACTGACGGCTCTTATATCGTCCCTTTCCTTGGAACCTTCGCCAAGGAAGGTCGCTTTGACCCCGTGGCCAACTGCTGTCGGCTCCGGGGTCTTCGCACCATCATAGCGGTAGCGAGGCACACCAGCGGAGACCCTGGCACGCCGGCAACACCACCAGCCACGTGTCCACTAGCTAAGTGCATACTAACATCTTGCACAACGGACCGAACAACGCCACGGCAGAATATTTATTATGAATCCATCCCCTGAGGTTCATTTACTCAAATACCAGATATAAATTTATGTAACATTCTATTCACGATTATAATCTCATACTATACATTGTAATCAACCTTTTATTTAACTCTGCTCGCCCTAGCCGGTAGTAAGTCTTAATTACATTCATTATTTAATTAATTTTCCCAGTGCATAAGTCACACCTTAAACTTTACGTAAACTCATCAAAAAACTTCCATAAAAACATTTAATCGTTACATTGGCGCCCAACGTGCACATAATGCACATAAAAGGTAAGCAAGTATAAAAAGTTTAAATTCACTGACTGGGTGTGCGAGACACCTATACAAAAATAGAATTAAAAAGTAAGTAGATACTGGGTTGAGATCAACAAGTCCAAGAAACAAAAGTGAATAGATCCTTATTTTACCAGTGGTATAACAGTATACAGTTAAAATGACCATAAAAGGTATTAAACCAGTCTAGATGTTAAATGCAAAATAATTGAATAAGTAATGTTAATTAACCTTGTTGTTATGTTTAACACAGGTGATTAGTTAAATGAATGAGTAATTTCACTAAAATAATGGAAATGTATGCATTATTCAGTTAATTATAAAAAAATTGAAATTAAAAATTATTTTCAACTACCTTCATTTAGTTAAAATGAAAAATAACAATAAAATTGGTGAAAAAAATCACCACACTGGTAAAATAAAGAGGAAAATAAGAAGATATAATTCATATAAAACATTTTTAATCAAACATAAAACAATACAAGGATCTAACCTAACCTAATAAATTTATTCATTAAATAGCAACCTAACTTCTTAACTATGAACAACACTTGTTTTGTTCTAATAATCACTATGTTGTAAATATAGGTAAATATTTAATAAACTTTGCTTATCACTTAAACAATATTATACACTATTGTGGCAAACAAGTATATACCTACACATACTTGTAACAAAACTTGTATTTTATAATAACATTCCTTATTGTATTGCACTGTGGTAATACACTACCTTTATCTCGATACTACAATGGTCGTAATGATATTTGTACCTAAAAAAGGGTCACCAATAAAATTTTAATTTCATGTACCTACCAACTTGTTCACATATTACGAAAACTTTTATAATTTAAAAAACTCATGTATCCTGTTTGTAGACACGGTCTACAGGTCAATTATGTCTTCTTACTAAATAATGTGATACCTTTCAATTGTTATTACATCTTCGGTTCGTATATTAGAACATTTTATTACTATCAAGTTTGTTTTGAAATTGTTTGAAATATTGAATTCAACTTAGTTGTCAAACGTCTTATGGTTTTGACAATCAAAAAGGTTGCCAGTATAGTATCATATAAGATTACTACTAGTTATTGTTTAAAAATTTGTCTTGTTTTTTTAAAACAAAATAAAACTATTCTTTGATGAATACCAACTTTTGGACTTTTTACTGAATATTAAATATTAATATCTTTTAACCTATTTTATAATTCTCTATCATGTTGTAATACTTTTCTTAGGATGACTGTTCCCTTTTATGTTTCTGTTTTTTGAAGAAAACATTAAAATTTATTCATTAGTGAATAAAGAATAATATTTATTTTGGACTTGCCCCAAAATAATTTATTATATATATATTTCAACTTATTAGTTTTCAACTTCGTAATTATTTTGCCTGTTGCAATTTTTGTATGATCCGTTGGATCAACCCTAAAATGCCTTCATGGTCACTTTGAACTTGAAAAATTTTTTTTTACTTTTTGCCACAAAATATAAATACAAACATAAACGACTACAAAACTTTAGAGAAACTACTTACCTTGTTGAACATTGGGTTCTTAATTTTTTTTGAAATTTTGAAAAAAAAAACGAATTTTTTTTTGAACACTAGTTGTTCCAATTGCAACTGATGTTTGCATATATACTCACTGACGTGGGTCAAATAATAAACTATTTTTCTTTATACAATAACACTTTTCATAACAAATTGACTTGGTCATAACTTTAAAAGTTGTTAATTATATTTTTTTTAGACAAATTAATTGTCTTTATTGTTTGAAATCATATTACCCTACCACTACTATATATTTTCTTCTTCTTTTCTCCTCTCTTTGAGATGGAACTTTGAACTTCATTTTCGTTTTCTTTTATTATTAGGCTTTGCCTAGTAAAGGTTGTTGTGGGTCGGTTGGCGTTTTAAACCAACTGATGTTGTTTTTGGGTCCGTTGGCGTTTTAAACCAACGGATACCTTATTTTTATGGTTTTGTACCATTTGTGGGTCCGTTGGCGTTTTAAACCAACGGATACCTTTTCTTGGAGCTGGGATAACCAGTATCTGGGTATTGTTTTTTATGGTTTTATACCACTATTATGCTGAGCGGTCGTGCAAACTCAGTTCCAAAAACAAGCCTTATTGCATATCTCTGTTATGTCTTCTTCCGAGCGGTTTGCAAACTCGTGAAATAAGCCTTATTGCAGATGCGGTAATGTATAATCTAAAATAAGCCCTATACTAAAAACATAACACTTTATCTTTTATAGTCGAAAATATATAGTGGTATTTATTGCTCTTTTTCTTCCCATTGAAATTGTTGTCTGTGACATTTCAATGTTTACCATCTTGTTAGATTTACGTCTGAGTCTCCAGCGCCTATTATCCTGGAAACTCTCTTCGGAAGGAAGCGTGTGCTACATTATTTAAGTGGTAACCGCAAAGTATGGATGAATATGATAGAGCAGGTATGTAAGAAAGTATGTATGTGTAAGCGTAAGTCGAGCATTGTATTGAGCAATCCAGTATCGGGTTTTTGGGTAACAAAAACCCTGAACTAATTGAGGGGGTATTGTAACGTTGTGGATTCTTTATAAATCTAATTAAAACAATATCCGTAAATTAATCGATATTTTAGTATGTTTCGATAGTTATTACTAAATACATATTCTATATCTATGGTTGTGCGAGCGAGATTGGACAGCACTAGCCCAGTCATCAACTGACGGCTCTTATATCGTCCCTTTCCTTGGAACCTTCGCCAAGGAAGGTCGCTTTGACCCCGTGGCCAACTGCTGTCGGCTCCGGGGTCTTCGCACCATCATAGCGGTAGCGAGGCACACCAGCGGAGACCCTGGCACGCCGGCAACACCACCAGCCACGTGTCCACTAGCTAAGTGCATACTAACATCTTGCACAACGGACCGAACAACGCCACGGCAGAATATTTATTATGAATCCATCCCCTGAGGTTCATTTACTCAAATACCAGATATAAATTTATGTAACATTCTATTCACGATTATAATCTCATACTATACATTGTAATCAACCTTTTATTTAACTCTGCTCGCCCTAGCCGGTAGTAAGTCTTAATTACATTCATTATTTAATTAATTTTCCCAGTGCATAAGTCACACCTTAAACTTTACGTAAACTCATCAAAAAACTTCCATAAAAACATTTAATCGTTACACAGGGTAAGCTGAGAGGAGATCGTTGAGCACATCCAGCGTTCGACACACTGGGGACTCAGCTCTGGCGACTGTTCGGCAAGGAGGCCGAGCAAAAAGTCTATGGCGACGGTTCTCGCGGTGTGCTAAATATTTGTTGGGGACATATAAACGGCAGAACAGGTTACGCAGATCGGGTCAGTTGACCTATATGCAACTGTAAGCTGATCTAGGCCTCTTGTGAGTTAAAACCCAATACGCCCCGCAGATAGTTTGTGGGGTACATGAAGGGATATAACTGGTACAATTTTTTGAAAAGAAATCGTAGGAATGTCTTCTGCACTTTTTCAAGCATCAATATTTGTTTTGCTGCATAGGGACTCCATATATAGGAGCTGACCTCCATCTTACACCTGACCAGGGAGGTGTATAAAAGAACAATAACGTGAGGGTTCTGGAAGTCATAGGCATTCCGCAACACAAATCCCAAGCGTCTATAGGACTCCTTAGCAAGGGCAGATATATGGTCACTAAATGTTAGGCTTAGGTGAAAAGTTACGCCCAGATCCTTTACACTAAAAACTCGAGTGAGTACATCATCATAAAGATTGTACTCATAGTCAATTAATAGTAAACGACGGCTGAAGGTCATTACGTGACATTTGCTGGTGTTAAAATGCAATTTATTTATAATGCTCCAGGGCGTCAATATCTACACAACATAATACAGTCACCATTGACCAACGGGAGGAGGTTATGTTGGACTCGAACCGGCTGAAACCACACGTTGTCTCGGGTCTTAAGATGCTGGAGTGTAAATTTTCCTCGCACCTCGACTAACCCAGGATCTGGAGACGATGGTATCCCCGTCTTGCCTCCGGAAAAAGTGGGGGTAAGCAAAGAGACGCCGACCCGGCCTGCTTCTGCTAGGGTGATAGGCGGCTCCACTTGTCTCCCCCAGGCATGCGCTCATGTAAGACGGTGGTCGTTGAGTGACTTCCGACGTCTAAGTCACCTCCGCGCCTCCAGGACCTGCTACGCCGCCTTTTTCTCGAGCATTACTTGCTCGAAGAAGGAGCGAGCGGCAGCCCACGCTCTCGCGCTACGCACCATCGCCGTGAGCAATACGCCGAGGTATTAGCGTAACCCTTAACAAATCAAAAATTACCGATCTTAGCTCTAAAACTTTACATAAAGTAATAAACAAAAATTGAAAAATGGCAACTTTTCCTCTGAAGATTACAAACATAATTACAAATCAATTATTGATCGATTTATTTCTTTGTAAAGATCTTTTGTAAATTTGTTAGTATTCAGCAACTGGGCGACTTTACCAGAGTCTGTATAGAAGTCTCTGCTTCCATTCTTAAACTTCTATTGACGCTTTAAGTACAAATAATTTGTAAACGATTTCGGTATTGATATTATTTGTACGTATACTTAAATTTTACTACGCAATACGAAAATATTCACTATGCTATTTTACGAATATTTTTGAACATTGGTATACAATTTTATCTCTTAGTCGTTTGGCACTTAAACGTATCCAGTTGTATTGCTACAACTAAGCGCCTTTCCGCCGCGACTGTTTCCAGAAAAATTGTGCTATTAAGTTTTCATACACACCCCATAACATTATGTCTAAACCATGTGTGGGTGTGACTGCTTTTTGCATGTTAGGTTCAGTATTTCATGGAGCAAGTACGCAAATATTTTATCCGCTTGTGAAGTGGTACAATTTAGAAGCTTATGGTGTGAGTTATACGCGTTATATTAATTTAACCTATAATAAATTGTATCTAGGTTTCCAGCAATGAAAGTTTTGGGTACACCGTAAAGCTATTGCCAAAATCACCTCAGACACTTATATATAAGCAAAAAAAACCGGGTATGAAAGTTATCAAATTTTTATTACGTTCTATTTGCTTAAAAGCTAATAAAGTATATGCACCTTATTTTGTTGTTCGTGCGGAAATCACCACGGATAACCCCCCCCCCCTCAATAAGACAATTCCCACGCACCCTGGCTAATCCTGGGCCATCTACGGCTTTGAGATGGTCCCCTCGGGTGTCCCAATCTCGCCCCGGAGAGGGGTAGCACGTGTCACACCGTCACCCCGGCCTGCTTCTGCTAGGATGACAGGCGGCCTCACCTGCCACGCCCAGGCCTAAGCTGATGGAGGTCATTGAGCGACCTCTGGTGTCGGAGTCACCTCGTAAAAGGTACCTATATAAACAATTTTTATATTTCAATTTTCATACACTCCATTTCTGTATTTATAAATTGGAATGTTGCACTAGGAATTTCATTTTGAAAATCGGTAGTATAAGTCTTTAAATTGCATGTAATAATATTCAGGGCAAAAAGAAAAACGAGATATAGAACAGAGTGGGAGGTAAGGCTTCTGATACTCTCCTAATATTAAGTGAGAAGGTGGCCTTTCTCGGCCAGAACTATTTGTGCAATTGAACTCCTAATTACCTCCGAAAAGTTATTACAAATACTGTGGTATGATTTGTGAGCGAAGAAGAAACAGAGTATTCGCTTATACCTTAATCAGTGTGGTAAGAAGATTATAAGTTTCGTATTGTTGCCAAGTGCTTACAGTGCTATTAATAGTATCTCTTGCATTATAATTTAGCTTATACTTGCTTGTGTAGTATTGTAGAAGTAATAATATTAGAAAATATTCTATTTGGAATTAAAAAGGAAGTTTGATTTATATAACAAGACCAAGTAAATTTATTGATGAATAAAAAATATATGATAAAAATAAAAATACATGTGAATTAAAATTCAACTATTAATAAATGAAAGCTGGCCTTCAATTTATAAAGCACAGGCACTTAACGTCGTGACTAGCGCCCTCCCCCACTCCCCCAAGACGGGGACACTGTGGTTCCCAAACACGAGGGGGCCATCTCGAAACCGGAGATCAAGGCGACCTTACACCCCGGCGTCTGTAGACCCGAGACGGCGTGCAGTTTTAGTCGGTTCAAGCCCGACATAACCGCCCCTGCTGGCCGGCGGGGGGTATCCGAAGGGACTTCCGCACGAAAAAAAAAAGGCACCGAACGTCGTAAGTAGTCCCTCTAATCATTACTCTTAACCAATTGAACTCAATTCTGAATCTTTTTTACTAATTCACAAGCCAAGTACATATTAATGATGGGGCATTTTCTCTTTACGAGTGTAATAGGTTGCCACATTTAACTACCACTTAACGTTAGAGCGTAGTAGCTCCCTGGTGAACACCACAGCATCCGTACCGAAAAGAGAACGGCTCTAGGACTTCTCAATTACCATTTTAAATAAGTAGAACTTAAATAATATGTAGAAATAAGTTCCGAACTACTATTTTATGGACATAAAGCTCAAGATTGATTTGAAAATCAAAACATCTATAAAAATAAATAATAATACTGGTGGTAGAAATTTAATGACACAAATTTGTCACAAAATTCGGCCGGGTGGGTACCACCGTGCACGATTGCGAAAAACCCTCCATAGTAATCCAATTTCGGTTTGATTGCGTTCAGGGGTCAGCAAGTGCGTAGACGGGCAGGGGGGTTGTGGTCGCAGCACTAGTGGGACCGGTGGGGGTCACGCGGTGCTGCGACGACAATCCTCTTCTGATGAGGCCGTCGAGCTGAGTGCCACCATTGTTAACATGGTACGTGTATGTAATGGTGACCCTCTTTCCTGAGACTCTTTACCTTCAGCTTACCATCAGGCGAGGTGAAGTCAAATTGACGTGTCCTAAATATAAAAGAAAATAAAAAATTGAAACTAGATTTTTGATTTGGTTATTATAATAACCAAATCTGCAGCAATGTTAATCGGTTGTAAGGTTAAAGGAAAAAATAGAACCCGACACTGAACAGAAGAGAAACGTAAGAAGTTTCATTAAATTTCATGTTTGTAAACGTACATACAATAATTGAGCGAAGCTCTCTTTTAGACGACTCATGTATTTCGCTAGACCATCTTCTCCTCCCAAACGACTGAACCAATTCTTAAGAAATTTCACATAAGAAAAGATGATACTGATGGGAACGACATAGGCTAGGAAAATTAAAAATCTAAAGTACCATGGAGGAATAATCACCGGAAAAAAATAATTAAAATCAGATTTCTCAATGAACAAAAAAGCCTCATTCACGCGATTGGTATTAAATCAAGTCAATTGTTCATATACACAAGACAAAAAAGAAAAACGAAAATCGGACTAGCCATTGAGGGATTATCACCGTTACAAAAAGTCCTGGTGAAATTGCTTCGCTCAATTGTTACAACAGCAGAATGAATTGCAGACCTAGTTTAATATATAATCGTTTGGATTTTACTATCGGGCTTGAATAGCTAAACACATAATAATATGGCTTAGTAGTCGATAATAAATATATAGCCGGCCGAACTGTCCTGTCAAAGTGGGCAGTAAAAATAAAATAAGTTGAACGGCATACCTTTCCTTCCATTCAACATTTATTTAATACGGAACAATCCCAACTACGTACAATAAATACAAATAACACGAGTGATCTTTTGTTTCGTTCGCATGGCATCTCGCAAGTGCTACTGTCAAGAAACCATATAATATTATCGTTTTTCTACGTGATCAGAAAACTAACAAAAGTAACTAGTGTTGTTTGCACTTCACGGGCAGATAAAGGTGTAAAAGTTGCAGTACTGCTACAGCTGATCTAATTTATATTTTATGAAACTGTATACAATATGTAACAAAACTAGTGTCCGATCCGTGAAGGTGTTTATAGGCATCAATATTAGGTACCGTTTATGTAATCCTTTTTGGAATATAATTTAAAAAAAAATACCTTTAAATAAATGGAAAAACCTGACTAAAGATCGCACCAAGTGGAGGAGTCTCTCGCTGATGGATGTGAATCCCATGCCAATTCCAGGTTCCAGATCCTGACTGAAAAACGTGAGAAGAGACGAATCACCTCAACTACAGATGTGGTAAACGACCCCCAGTTTAGGTGCAACTCTTGCGGACGCCACTGTCCGGTAGCGACAGTGGCGTCGGACTGTACAGTCACTCCAAGGTCTGCCACACGGATGCTGCTTAAATCATATATTTAAGATTCAAAGGTCTACTACTAGGTCGATGGAGAAACTTACATGGCAACACAGAAGGGCCACTTTGAGTACAAACACTCTCTATATATAAATAACTTGGACGCAATCGGAACATCACGCTGAGATGATGATGATGATGATGACTCTCTAAAAAAAAATAACAAAAGAATACAAGAGGGCGCTGCGGTGGAGCCAGCAGGAGGTGGTGTTGTGCGCTGCTAAATTTTATTGGATATATCTACTACGTGGCGTTGTCACATTCTTAGATTTAAGGGTATATTGGGTAATTTAAATCTAGGAAATGGCATTTACAATTCTAAAAATAGATTTATTTTCATTAATCTATTATTTTTAATTTCATATGTGCTTATGTATTTAGGGTATCTATGTGCCCCCTATTGATCGGACACTAGTTTTGTTACAGACTGTATATGATTATTTAGGATCCGAATGCAGCAAGTTGTGATGCCATGCGGCATTTGTAAAATAGAAATAAGGAGTGCAACCTGATTTACGAGTAGAATGTACTAATGTGTTTCCTTCCTTTACTAGCACGCGAGGTGCTTTTCGTCCAACAAGGGTCCGACAACCTGGTTTTATACCCGACTGTTATGTCTGTCATGTTTTTCGCACGTATGTATGTATACAGTTTTCTTTGTTCGCCTCTATAGGCCTAACAAAAATATACATCTCCTGGTTGTCATAGGGTAATAGTATAAAATTGGAAGAAAAACTATAGTGTGGATTTTTGACGCTAAAATATATTTTGTAAAATATATTTTCACTCAATCCTATTGGAGAAATTAGGAGATAACAAAAATACATATATGTCATAACCAAAAAGTATAAAATAATAAACGTTATATTATATTTTATACCGATTGTGAAATGTAAACCATTCAGGTAACCACCACATGTGCTTATAAATCACCCACAAAACTGGATGTAATCATTCATATAATAATAATATAGGAAGCTCGGGTCAAGAGTACCCATAACCTGCGAGCGAATATTATGAAACAATTATGAAAGTACAAGAAGCGAAAGGCATACCCCATTATCGTAGCCCGTGCAAACATGTCTGTGGTCGCTGCCTAACCCAGTTCATGTGATTGGAAATTATTAGATACTTTACTTTACCTGTGATTATATACGCATAAAAAAAGTGAAAACAACTGGACAGCCCGCCATCTGCTGCTACACACTTCACGGGTTTCCTTAATGTCATTAAACCTTTCACACAAGCCCACTGGTTTCGAGCCCTCTCGACCTGCTTTTATCTCAATTTAACAAAAACAAGATAAGGTATCAAATGTTAATTAAAACTAGGACGGTTACCAGCTTCGCAATCAACCCAAACTTAAGCGTAGCGAGATTTGCCTATCCAACAATAGGTCAACGTGACCGGTCGACTTTTTCCATTGATTTTGTTTTTCGGTGATTATTCCTCGATGGTATGACCGATCTGGACATTCGACCCCTTACGACATTCAGTAATGTCTACTTGATCACCGTGGCAGATTTGGTCGAGATCGGTCTAACGGTCTCGGAGGAGTATCATTTGTTTGAAATGCAACTTTGAAACCAAAGACGCATTATCATACCAGTGCAACCAACCAGTGTTATACAAACGGTAGTTGCCCTCCTATCAGTGTTTTAAACAGAGTTATAGCGTTTTTTTTTCAAAAGTCCAGTCCCATATATTTGGGCAGCCCACCGACAAAAAGCTCAATAATTAAAGCTTAGCGTTAATCTGTACATAAATCTAGGAGCTGCACAGGTGCAGGCGCTCGTTAAGCAGCGCGTTATAGCGCGGCCGCGACTAATCGCGCGATTAACGGTCTCTGTGTGTTATGACTATTTGTGTAATATGTATCTATTTGCGATTTAATTGTTACTGTACACATTACATTATTGAGCTGAGTGAGACGAAGTCGAGCGAAAGCTCCTCATACCAGACTTCAGGATTTTTTTTGTCACAGGTCTCCTCCTAAACTACTAATCCAATCAGAACCAAATTTGGCATGATTAAAGAGGTCAATCAGAGGAAGGTTTATGGATATATTTTGAAAAAAATAATGCTACGACAGAGGAATGATCACCGTTAAAAAATAATTACATAATAACCGCTCGAGATACTGTGACCAAACTTTACACGCTCAGAAAGCATGTCCAGAGTTGTGACTTTCAAAAAGAATTTTCAAAATCGGACTTGCCACGGAGGAATGATCACTGTTCAAAATTTTCAAAATCTGATTCACCATGTCTCACTCAGCTCAACATTGCAAGCAGCGATTCGCCTTGCAGACCTAGTTATGTTTTAGGTTGTGATGATGACCCTATCATCGCCCGCAAAAAGATCAGAGTGACATTCTATTAGTGGAATCGTTTCAAAGCGAATTTGCGAAGTTTGACACGTGTTTAATAATGTAATAATAGGTCTTTACCTATGAAATTGCCGAAATTTTCTTACAAATTCATGAGTTCGTTATTCCTGTCATTTAATAGCTATTTCCATTATTTATATTTGGTTTGAAAGTTGATTTCAAGATTTTACAACTCTGTATTAAATTTTGTTTTTATGTGCTGATTGATAACTTAATTCGATCTTCAAAAACAGTACTTCCTAAATGCTATCCATTTTGATGATAAATTTCGTATTACTTAACAGCTGTCACTTTTCTAAAATGTAATAATATTAATTGTCGCTCGCTTAGTAATGGGCCCGGTAGATGGCAATAGGCTCGCCCCCTATTACATTGGGACCTAAACATGTGGAACGAATGGTGGGTGTGAAATATACCTCTGCCTACCCCTTCGGGGATACAAGCGTGAAATTATGTTATGAAGTTATGTAGTAGAAAGTCACTGTGTCTAGGCCCCCAGGACAGCTTATATCACCATTCTCGTCATTTCTCATTTATTTATCGACATTGTTTAACATTAACTGAAACCTTATTCATCGACTATTGTTCTTTACTAATCTAGCTTCGGTAAATTATTAGGACTTTACAACTATGGTTACTTCCACTAACAAAACATGGCTTCACTCAAACTCGAACTGATTTTTTTTGTTTTTTTTTTTATATTTAGGACACGTCAATTTGACTTCACCTCGCCTGATGGTAAGCTGAAGGTAAAGTCTCAGGAAAGAGGGTCACCATTACATACACGTATCATGTTAACAATGGTGGCACTCAGCTTGACGGCCTCATCATCATCATCGTCGCAGCACCGCGTGACTCACCCACTGGCGCACCCACTGGTCCCACTAGCGCTGCGACCACAAGCCCCCTGCCCGGCTATGCACTTGCTGACCCCTGAACGCAATCAAACCGAAATTGGATTACTATGGAGGGTTTTTCGCAATCGTGCACGGTGGTACCTACCCGGCCGAATTTTGTGACAAATTTGTGTCATTAAATTTCTACCACCAGTAAACACACTCAAAGGGCACTAATATTTTTAACAATTAATTGTTGTAGATATTAGTTACTTTACAACAGTTAGACTTTCAAAAATGTGTCTACTGTTCATAAAAAAGTTTAAGTTTTATTTTTTTCTGGTCTTTATAATCGAGTTACAAAAGGTTGAATTATACAAACACAGCAACAGTTCACATAAAAGTAGAATATTTCTTAGGGAAAATTGTGATGTGTTGCGGTGAACCGAAGTATAAGTAGGTAGTGCGACGAGAGCGGGTGAGCGCAGTCACGTGCTATATCCCAATAATTGGTTAATCCTACAACGCGGTTCCTACGAAAATCATAATTGGTAGACTCAATTATCATTATGGCAATTATCATTGAGTCTACTGTTCAATATCATTACGAAGAGATTATGAGACTAGCAATTGTAGTCTAATTGAAGTGAACCTTTGACACGTGTTTAATAATATAATAATAGGTCTTTACCTATGAAATTGACGAAATTTTCTTACAAATTCATGAGTTCGTTATTCCTGTAATTTAATAGCTATTTCCATTAGTTATATTTTGTTTGTCGTGGGTGTGTAAGTCACCTCTGCCTACCCCTTCGGGGATACAGGCGTGAAGTTATGTAATGTTATATTTTGTTTGAAAGTTGATTTCAAGATTTTACAACTCTGTATTAAATTTTGTTTTTATTGGCCGCTTGATAAATTAATTTGATCTTCAAAAACAGTACTTCCAGAATGCTATCCATTTTGATGATAAATTTCGTATTACTTAACTGCTGTCACTTTTGAAAAATGTAATAAAAGTTGCTGTTTGTTAGCTTAATGTTGTCTCATTCATACACAAAAAAAAACATAAAATTTGGATTTGTCATGCCTAAAAAAATGCAAAAATGTTAGTACTGAAAATTGGGTTTCCTCCAATTTCTTCAAGAAAAACGGCAATTTCATATGTAACGACCTAATATGTAGAAGCATTGAGCTTTACAATAATGACTGCACTATTCCTCTATTCTTTTAATATATCTTTTAATCAGAAAATTGCATTGCCGTTATTTGCAATAATATTGCCGTTATTTATATGCTGCTTATTATAAAAATTGATATTATAACTAACTAGCTGAAGCCTGCAGCTCCACCCGGGCTGGTAGACCTTTACATTCTTGCTTATATCTCCGGTTCTACTTAACCAATTGCAATTAAATATACGGCAGATTTTAAATCTGACCAAAACCTTTCTAATAGAAAAACCACATCAAAATCTGTTTCATAGTTTTTGCGTCCATCGCGAACAAATAGACAAGCAAACAAGCAGACGAGAATTCCAAAATAATACTTTTGTGTTCAGAATTACTAATTTAACAAAAGCCAAGATTCTTTTAAAAATCTCCAAAGTACGTACACTTTTTTTTTTATACCACTCAGGTGACAGACAAACTCACGACCCACCTGATGGGAAGCGGTTACCGTGGCCTATGGACGTGCGCAACACCAGGGGCGTCACACTCGCGCTGCCGACCACTACGACGACTAGAATTAATTTACAATTTTATAATAGTATAGATAGTTATTTTAAAATGTTTATGATTTTCAGTCGTAAATACAAATAATGTATGATTTTTTAGTTACAAAACCTCCATAGAGAACGGCCTCGGAGTCCTATACAAAGTGAGATGGTATTTCACGCCGGAACAGCGGGGTCTTCTGTACTAGGCACAAATTCGTTCTGGCACGGAATGCTGCTCTCATCTCTGGGATGGCTGTGCCATTTTACTAGATGCTCACGACAGGTTCCACGCGACTTGCGGTCCGCATTATTGGGAGTCCTGAGGTCACCAACTCCCTCGAGATTGCCTCTTTGTCAGTATTTTACCACCTCTACCATGGTGAGTGTTCCGATGAGCTCTTCCAATTAGTCCCACCGTCTCCTTTCATATACAGGACAATACGTGCAAGGCTGAGGTATCACCCTCATACGGTGAAAACAATTCCATCAAAAATCAAGCGCTTTTTTTTTGCCGCACCATAAACTCTTGGAATCCTTTATCAGCACACGTGTTTTGTGTGACGGGGTTTGAAAAGCATGTGACGAGACCGTCAAGCTGACGACCACCATTGTAGCATTATCGTGTCTGTAATGGTGACTCTCATTCCTGAGACTTTATTATATTTTGTAAAATTGAATCGTAAATATAGTTCCGTCATCCACACTTGAGAAATTCCACGCTAACACTTAAAACATTTGTTAACACTTGAGGGAGAAATTCCACGCTAACACTTAAAACATTTGTTAATGGCTTGAAACATGCGATACTCTTGAACAAGTGCAGTACTTTCCTTATCGAAATACGAATCTAATGTATTGCATTAGAACTTCACCGATATCCTAGGCTGCATTGTGCTTGGACACGAAACTTTCTTACAACGAACAATGTATCGAAAAATCTTGGAGAATTTCTCGAGAAAATGTGTTCAGTCAACTTTAAAGTTGCATCAGGACTAAAATATTATATTGTAGAATAAGCTTCGAATAGTATTGTGCATGTACCCATACTGAAAAGAATTTGGAATGTATTTTGGCAAGTTATAGCTGACACATATGGTATTTTCTTTGGAGTGGAAAGGCTCGTGTAATAGAGGGTGACAGCATTATCCTCTTGCTAGGAGAATATAAGGAGCACTAAAATCTAAACACAAGATAATATTATTTTTGCTAATACCTATCGTATTTCTGAGCCGTTGCCCAGACAAGTGACCCCTGCATGACCCAAAAATTCGATGTACCCATTTTCTACAACTACTGTTAAATAAAGCAATTATTTTTCCTTTTGTGTAAGTACTTAACGACTAAAATTACTAGTACTCTCGTTAACCTTTTTGAGCCAAGCTAAATTGCTTACGTCAGTAATGTAATGGAAAATACGACCTCTCACTCGTATAAACCCGACGCCCTAGCCACTAGGCACAGTCGCTTTAATTATTTATTGTAATATACCTACACAGTATTCAAAAAATTATATTAACTATCAATCAATTTCGGCAAGCGTCGGTAGCTTAGT
Source organism: Cybosia mesomella (assembly GCA_946251805.1). Taxonomy (NCBI): domain Eukaryota; kingdom Metazoa; phylum Arthropoda; class Insecta; order Lepidoptera; family Erebidae; genus Cybosia; species Cybosia mesomella. The sequence goes on from OX276396.1 coordinate 797,153, forward strand.
GGTTAAGGAGTTGACCTTACGATCGAGAGGTCCCGGATTCGAAGCCTGGCCATTACACTACCGACCCGAACCCACTCCTAACACAAGCAATTTAGCTTAGCTGGAGGGTTTAGGGGGAATATTGGTAATTTCGGTTATTAATATTCTTTAAAAAAAAAAACATTCCCTTTATTTTTTTAATTACGTTTTAACAAAAGTATTAAAACACTTTCATGACTGCAGTTTTATTCTCATTTTCGCATCAGTCCATAAAAACCACACTTTCGAAATAAAATCAATACGGGCAGCAAAAAATGAAAGATATTTAATCAAGCTAAAATTGACAAATTAATTAATACTGTAGTACACAGTCTACAGCGCAGAGGATGTCAAAAGCGAGCGACGACTAATTAACTGCGCAGCGGTGACTCGGCGCAACACTATTTAAAACTTCCTTGGACCGAAGTATGCGGCTATAGAACCCGCTACACGGAAAGAAATACTTAGTTGTGGTAACTAAAATTTAGTTATGGTAGCAAAATTCCTTCGAAACTATAGGGACAACGAAGTTTTTAGCTAATGTAGCGAAGTGTTTTTAGCTACCAAAACTTAGCTGTGACAGCAAAATATTTTTAGCTGAACTTAGCCGTGGCAGCTAATTATTATTAGCAAAATTTAGCTGTGGTTGCTAACTATATTAGCTATATTTAGCAGAGACAGCTAATTATTTTAGCTAAATTTAGTTGTGGCTGCTAACTATATTAGCTGTATTTAGCAGAGACAGCTAATTAGATTAGGTAATTTAGCTGTGGCCGCTAACCATATTAGCTATATTTAGCTGTGACAGCTAATTAGTTTAGCTAATTTAGCTGTGGCCGCTAACTATATTAGCTATATTTAGCAGAGACAGCAAATTAGTTTAGCGGTGGCTGCTAACTTTATTAGCGGTATCTACTAAATATAATACTATATTTAGCAATAGCTGCTTAAAAAATTAGCCGCAGCTACTATTTACTTTGGCTTCGACAGCTAAAATAATTTGTAGCCATGAAAAATAAAATTAGCTGTAGCAGCTAAGTCAGTTTGATACTCTATCGAATTACCTTAGAGGTATTTGACAACGAGTTTAGCTGCAGCTGTAAATTGTGTTCGTTACTGTAACTAAGAGGTTTAGTAGTGAGGTGTAATCGCTTTAGCTGCGACAGCTAAAATAATTCGTAGCCATGGAAAATAGTGCTAGCTGTAGCAACTAAGTCAGTTTGATGCACTATCAGATTACCTTAGCGGCATTTGCAAATGATCTTAGCTGCCGTTGTGAACTGTATTTGTTATTGTAACTAAGAGTTTTAGTTGCAAGGTGTAATCGCTTTAGCTGCCACAGTTAAAATAATTCGTAGCCATGGAAAATAGTGTTAGCTGTAGCAACTAAGTCAGTTTGATGCACTATCAGATTACCTTAGCGGCATTTGCAAATGATCTTAGCTGCCGTTGTGAACTGTATTTGTTATTGTAACTAAGAGTTTTAGTTGCAAGGTGTAATCGCTTTAGCTGCCACAGCTAAAATAATTCGTAGCCATGGAAAATAGTGTTAACTGTAGCAACTAAGTCAGTTTGATGCACTATCAAATTACCTTAGCGGCATTTGACAATGATCTTAGCTGCCGTTGGGAATTGTATTTGTTACTTTAACTAAGGGGTTTCGTTGCGAGGTGTAATCGCTTTAGCTGCGACAGCTAAAATAATTCGTAGCCATGGAAAATAGTGTTAGCTATAGCAACTAAGTCAGTTTGATACTCTATGGAATTACCTTAGCGGTAGTCGACACAAAGTTTAGCTGTAGCTGCGAATTAGGTTTGTTACTTTAACGAAGGGGTTTCGTTGCGTGATGTAATTATTTAGTTGATATGACTAAAATGATTCGTCGCATAGAAGGTAGTTTTAGCTGTAGCAACCAAGTAAATTTGATACTCTATCGAATAAGCTTTTAGCTGTGTTTGTTCTTTAACTAATTCACTTAGTTAAAGTAACAAACTTAATTCACAAACACAGCTGAAAACTTATTCGATGGAGTATCAAATTTACTTGGTCGCTACAGCTAAGACTATCTACAAAATAAACTTAGGCCTCGTTTACGGAGACGCCACGCGTCAGGCGACTTGGAGCTACCGGAGCGTTCAAGAAGTGGCGCAATTCTTCTTGAGAGCTCCGGTCGCTTGTCACGCCGTGTGGCGCGTCGCCAGGCGAACCGCGTCTCCGTAAACGAGGCCTTACTACTACAGCTGCTGCTAAAAAGAACATATTTACAAAGAGTTATAGTGTCATTAATTAAAACATCACATCACGCAAGTAAGTTTCAGGTCATGAAAAAAATCAAATGCAGAAATTATTGTATATAACATTATATTCATCAAAGAGGTGTCTTACTGTATAACTTTCATCAAAGAGGTGTCTTACTGTATAACTGTACTTAGGGCTCTAAGCTCTAACCACGAACATGCTCGTGTTATATATATAACAGTGTTACATTACTAGTACTAGGTATAACATTATTTATTGACAGTTTGTTACTCAATGACGCAAAAACGGCTGAACGGATCTGGCTGAAATTTGGTACAGAGATAAAATATAGTTTGGAATAACACCTTTTATCCCGGGAAGAGGTTCCTAAGGGAAGCGGGAACGTAATCAGAATCATAATTACTTTGACACAATTTCCATCATGGTTTATTGATTGAATCGGGATTAACCCCGACCATGGTGCGGGGCTAAAGAAATGGCAGTGTAAGGCTGCAAAGGGTCTAAAATTGGGATTCAAAATATTTTGATTTTTTACAATTAATTGACTGGACAGAAAAATCTGATATTTTTTATAGTAACAAGGAATGTTATTCCCAACCACAGAAAAATATTTCCGAAAGTTTCAAGTTTCCGAAGAAATATCTTTGCCACCATGGTTTATTGATTGAATTGGGATTAACCCCGTCCATGGCGCGGCATAACATATTATTAGACAGGCTTATATCTATTATATTCGTTGATTAATCCTTCGGTCTTAGAGTCGCGTATTTTTTTATCTGAATTACATTGTATATTGTATACAGCCCTTTGCAGAAAATATAATTCTCTTTCAGTTTGTTTGGGATAACAACAATGTAAAGCGTGAAATAGTTTAAAGAAGATGTCGAAGGCTTTAAGGGGGCTGTCTATGTTATACATTGTGTCATCTATGATCAAAAAACACTCAGTGATGTTGTCTTCGTCCGGCGATACTGCATACAACTGAGGACCAAACGTAAGGCCCCGTTGGAAACAGTTTTCCTTATTACGCAGGTTGGTTGGCAGGACTTCAGCGGCAGTCTGAAAAATTAAAAAGATTTGTAAGACACGTAGATGAAACTCACAAAGATTAAGTGTGAATTTATTATGATAAAGTCCTTACTTTTACATATTGAATAATACTATCTTTAGTTTCCAATCTTGATGGCCTCCATTGTGTTTTTTTCTTCATAACAATATTTTTTATTGGAAGTAACAATGAAAGAGCTCTCAGAGTTTTGACTTTTTTTCCATCTGCAAATAAAAAGAATGGAATCACCAGATGCATTTCCTTTGTTTCAGCACAACTCTTTCTAGAATTTGATCGTTATTTTTACACCATTGATGCGTACAATACGCGCCACACAACTTTGCGTCTATGAACTTCGCGCGAAAGGCGCAGCAATGGTGCAATTATAGGTGTCACAGGGGTAACTGCTGCGCAGCGGAAGGGGGCGGGGCGGCACGTGGCCGGCCGAGGCGGTGTTTAATCGTGCATCCCGCTCTGACGTTCGGTAATTTCGCCGCTTTCACTCTAACGTACTGTCGTGAACACAATTGTTAAAAGTTTTCGTTGATATTGTTATTAACGAAAGAAAGTATTTTTTAGTGTTATGTATTTCAAGTTGCCTCATTAGTGAACACATTATATTTATCTATATATATAAAAAAGGTTAATTACTCCAGGTAAATTATTTAAGTTATTTGCTACATGAATAGATTAAATATTAAACATAATTCAATTAGATGAGAATGACTACGGTAATGAGGTTTCTAGACTAAACAATTATAGTACCTACTTAATCTTTAACCAATATTTCACGCAAACAGTATTTAAGATGTATTTTTATACTTAGTACTTTTGTTCGCGACGGTACCTGCGCAACCTTGAGTAAGTAGCTAACTTCGTAGGCGCAAAGTTGTGTGGCGCGTATAGTACAGAACAGTAACTACTTTTACGTACTGCTACTCGCAATCATTCATGAATCACAGATATCATATGAATGAATAGGGAAGGGACGACAATTTTCAAAACGCGTGAATATTTTTCTGTTGTTAGAAATAACATTCCTCTTCACCATAAAATTACTAGAGTGACACTGCAGCAGAGCGGCGCGACAAAATATTCTCCAGGAGGTTATATATATAGGGTGCCCCACGGCCATGCCACATGGAGAGAAAGTGTAATGTAGATAGACAATTTTACTGAAAGGAGACTTCATTTTGTTTTTAAAAACAATTTAAACTGCATTCAAAGATTTTCGAAAACTCGATCGAAAACGAACACACTGTGTATATATACACATACAAACATTTTTTGCCACACCGCTTCGCTGCCACGCAGCAGAAATCATCTGCAGTGTCGCTCTAGTCCAGTTTAAGCTTAAAAAGTTACAATTTATAACTAACCTGATGTACAGCAGTCGTTTATTGCAATCTGTTCTTTTGCTGGAATTTTATTAGTTATAAAAGATGACAACGTCGGCCACTAGCTATATAGTTGCATTAAAGCGTCAGGATACAAATTACCAAAATCCATTTCTAGCTGTGAAAATACAATTGAAATATAATAGACATTAAGCATTCAGTAATTAACTACACTACTACTACTCAGAAAAAAAAAGAGGCATGCTTAAAAAACAATATGCTTTGTAAATGTCATGTAATTGTGTTAATTAAAACTGTGACTTTTATCGTTCATTTTGTATTATGAAAGTTCCTCTAATTTTGTCCCTGAACATGTAGGAAATAGATAAATATAATAACAACTCCCATACTTAAAAAAAATGTTAAGGTATAAGCTTTGCGTTCGGCCCAACATCTAACGTCGAATAGTGGTACTGATACTTCAGCTAGTGGGCGCCAGATGAGGTATTCTTATATAAAAAGCTTCCAGAGTATACTCTATTTCCTCCATGTCCCTGAGTATATAAATTGTAGTAAGGTTGTTAATTACCAATCTATACCCGTCAGAACATTTGAGAGCTGGAAAATTGTCCATGTATTTGTGGATTTCCATTGACCCTTTCAACATAGATAATCTCTTTGACGTTGTGCATTCCCAGTTTTCAAAGACAAGATTTACCGATCTGGTATTTTGTAGCCAGCGTACCAAGTCATCATGCTCTTCTTCTACAAACATACACACAAATAATGTATTATATAAAGGCAAAGTAACAACCACCAATGTGTATGGAGGTTGTATCGTGGTTTGATGATGTAACATCAATATTAGGTATGTAACTAAAACTTGATATAACATTGGCGATGATACCTGTCTCATCATCGGTGAGTTTTTCAATTGCCTCGTTAACTATTGAAAGACTTTTTTTTGAGATTGCTCCCACTTTCAGGAGCTTTCTTCTAAAGTTGTAATATCTATTTAACAGTATACCACGACCAGCTGAAGAGTCTCTATTTCTGCCTTTGGAACACCCTGCCCAGACCTCCTAAAATATTTTTTTCTTGTTTGAGTATTCATTAATTTAAAAATCATAAGTTACTCTAAGCTACAACGAATAAAGTAATCTACCTACAATGCTTTTTTAATTACAATTTATAATGAAATAATTTTCCAAACTCAAAACTACATTAACTATGGAATAGGCTGCTTATTTAGGGATTGTAAATTATGCACAGACGGTGCAATATATCCAAATTTTGACGGCTTCTGTGGCGTAGCGGTAGTGCATTCGACTGCTACGACAGGGGGCGCGGGTTCGATTCCCGCTCAGTGCAAATATTTGTATGCATGAATATGTCTGTTTGCATTGGTCTGGGTGTTTCTATGTATAATATCTATGTATTTACAAAAAAAATGTATATAAGTATGTTTATCCGCATTCTAGAACCCATAACACAAGCTAGTTAAACTATGCTTACTTTGGGTCTAGAGAGCATTGTGTAGAATGTCGTAGAATATTTATTTATATTATTTATTTATGACATAGGTAAGGATAGATAAATAAAATTGTTAAAGGTACTTTTTAACCTATAAGTTATTGTATCTAACATAATTATTAAATATATTATTGTTACAATTGTCAAATAATCAATTGTGCACAATATCTATTGAAGGCAAATTCATGATTGCAAATTCTGTACTACTTACTACTTTTATACAAGCTAATAATAGAAATACATTTTGAAAGATAACTGTTAGGGTGCCTTAAATTTATGCGTTTCTATGATGCACCACAGCAGTGCGTTAATAACTCATAAATTGAAGGCGCTCTTAGAAAGCTAATAACTGCTATTTAATAGACAATAGTATACAAATAATTCTACATTTTCTTCCATTCATTTCCAGATAAATAAGAGCTTTTTTAAAAGCTATTCTTTTTTAAACTTTGGAATAGTGTTAGTTTATGTTTTTAGTTTATATTAAAAACTATTATATATAATGTGGACTTAATAACATTTTTTAAAAGCTGGCATGAAACCCTAACTGGAAATGATATGAAAAACTCATGCCTAAATGCAAAAAAAAAACCAATATTTTCCTCTTACATAAGATTCTTCCCTGAAGAAGTCAACTATCAGGTCAGACCAATATTCTATAATACTATTTGCAAAACTGAAAAACAGACCAATTCTATAGTGTGCAAGACATGTTACACAATGAAATACTGATTATTTAAGATGATAGAAATTACTCGTATGTGGTGGCCCATTTGATTGCCTTGGCAAGTAACAACTTTAAATCAGGGAAATTGCCTACTTATGGTTAACGTGAGCGAAGCCGTGGGCAAAAGCTATGAAATTTAAAAATGATCCTAAAAATTAAGTAAATAGTTTACACAATAAACAAAACTACAAACCCTTTCTGAATGTCATGTCTCAACTCATGTTTTACAATTTCATCAGCCAGCTTTTGTCTATAGTAGTCATTTAATTTATTTTCCATTTTGTAGTATGACAAAACCATTTTGCCATCTGGTCCATTTAAAAGTTCTTCAAGTGTCTGAATTTTTTTTAAGTAAACATAAATAATAATTTGTCCTACAATATTTATTTATTTTATTTTTATTTTGTAATGTTTTTATAACCATCCATATCTATTTTGCATTGAGTTGGTGCTTTAAAAAAAAAAAAAAAACATATAATTTGAATACATACTATTGATGAAAAATTCGTGGTGGCTGAGGATGTTGACGCCATACTAGTTATATCAGAATCGCTGGACAATTTTCTCCTTTTTGCTGGTGTTTCCTGTTTAAAAACACATTATCAGTATATGGTGAAATTGCTACAAAGTATATACATGTATCAGCATATTGTTTTCCTCGACTGAATATATTCTTCATAGTGCCAGAAGAATCTACTATTTGAGTTAGACTGACAGTTACATAAGATTAAGTCCATCCTGGGTTGATTACACAGATTGCATGTCTAATAGCTAGATTATAATTTAATTGTTTATATGCAATATATTAGAATGCAGAATGCAGCCCCAACAGCAGATAAGAAATTTTAATTAGTGTTATTGTGGTTATAAGTAGGTATACTAGGAGAAAGAAAATATTGTTTAAGTAATGTATAAGTGAACAAAGTTTTACCTGGTTTTGCAGAGTTTTAATCTTTTGCATGAATGTTACTCTCTCACCAATCTTTAGAAAGAGTTTTTCTAGCGAATATTCGGTCAATAAAGTCAAATGGAAAATGTCAATCCCTTCATCTAAAAAAAGATAATTTTATAAAAATCGAAACTCAAAACTGATATTATAAAGAGGAATGTTTTGTGTGTGTTTGTTGATATGATGTCTCTCACATATAGGCGTGTTACCGTACGTCCTCACCTGAGATGCTTCAGAACTCAGGGTCCTGGAGCCGCGGACAAATCACACAGATAGAACTAGCCCCGTAGGAGGGAATAGAATTAAAAAAGCGTACAATAAACTATTGTAGTTACTAACCTTTAAATTTTTCAACAACTTTTTCGTCATAGCCCCAACTATTCAGGAGTTGGGAAATGTCCCGGGTTTCATTCATTATTTTACTCACCTTTACTTCACACTTCACTAAAAGGTTTCACTCAACCGTAGACGTAGAACAAAAGCTAAAGAATCTATGCTATGAGCTAAAGCTACGAAACGAACACAGAACACTCTAATATAATATTTAAAGTTTAAACTGCAACTGCCGAAGTGTCGACCGGAAAATCTAACTGAAATATGTCGTTGCCAGTATTGCTAGCGCTGATTTTTAAATTGCCGTGTGCAGTAAACCAAAAATTGGCAAAAATCACTTTCCATAGTAACTAGATCACGTGACTACTTCGATTTGAGTGGGAAGTAAGTATAATAAGTTGTACATACTTTTACTGGGAAAAAATGTTTAAAATGATGGAGTGAATCACCGCTTATAATATTTTGTAATTGATTAAAAATAAGCTTGTTTATATACATAAAAAACATGACATAACTTCACGCCTGTATCCCCGAAGGGGTAGGCAGAGGTGTATTACACACCCGGCCGGTCATAAAATTAAATCCAAATCATTGTAACTGTTTCAGCAATAAATCTTAAGGCATCCATGATGGGTGACCATTAACATGCATGCATGTTATTTGGAGAACCCCGAGCCTCTGCCCGGGCTCCGAAGCAGTACAGCTGAGGATTCAACCGGGAACGTAGTTTACTGGAAAGTATTATGACAGTGGCAACACTGTTACGTTGCTCTTCCCGCGTGAAACTCTAAACTATTCGTCGTAACAGCAAAATGCATTTTAGCGATTACAGCCAATATGATATTCGTTGGTTTAACTAAAATAATTCGGGTTTATCCTTTACTTCAAAGTTCCTAATGTTAAACATTTTTTTGTGTGTGCCCCATCTAACTTTTGAACCGTGGCGTCAAAAAATGGGAAAAATCAAGGTAATACCTACCTATATAGTAGTGCATTTCCTATTCCTAGTTGACAAAAGGATCTTATAAACTTTCATAGGTCCGATTGATTTCAATTATGTAGGTACAGTCAGCGTACAAAATATGAAATAGGTACCTATAGATATTCTACGACATTCTCCAAAGAGGCCTCACGCAATCTAAAGGTACAGTCAGCTCCTTATATAAAGTGACAAATAACATATTTATTATTTATATATGGGCACACCTTAACTGATCAGTGATAATATTAATACAACCAAAGATGTATATCACCCATCTTGCACAAATTATCGGAACATGGATAGTGTCAAATATATGAGTTCATTCAAAGTGTCAAAATCACAGTAACATTGTAACACAGCGCCAATGGTTTATAAGCACTCAAAGTATCCAAAAATATGATGCACTAGGTATATGAAAGTTATTTCGGAGTCACGTTGTTCGAAACGAGCAATCCATGGAACGACTCGTTGTCCAAGGGAAGATGGAGGGCAAGCGGTCACGCGGTCGATCACCTACGCGTTGGACAGACCTCATCAAAGCTACGACACGACGCAAGCTTCTATAGTCCAGAGTTCGTTCCCGAGAAGCTGAAAACCGCATCAAGTGGAGGCGCATCGCAGGGGCTGCTTTATCCAGTGAAAATGCAGCGTCATCAACCACGACCACTCTGTCAAGAGTGAACGACTAAGGAGAGGATATGAAAATGAACTTTATAACTGCATCTATTGGGTACCCTTTGAAATGGTAATGATTTCGACCGTAAAAATTACTCTAATCTGTCAAAAATAAAATGAAGGAGATAAAGCATTGGTTGTTCCTTTCATTTAGAGCGTGACGTCATTGGCATGTGTTTTGTTTATCGTTGATGTCTGTAATTTCGCAATTTGAAGTTAAGTTAGGTATACATAATAACTAGCTGATGCCTGCGGATCCGCCCGCGTGGAGGTCGGTTATCGTTTTTTTGTCATATCTCCGGTTCTACTTAACCAATTGCAATCAAACATACGCCAGATTTTAAGTCTGACCAAGACCTTTCTAATAGAGACCGCATCAAAATCCGTTCAATTCCGTTTTTGCGTCCATCGCAAACAAACAGAGAAATAGGTAAACAGACAAACAAATATTTTTGCGTTCAGAATCGTTCATTAAACATACCTTTTTTTTTTTTTTTTTCGTGCGGAAATCCCTTCGTATACCGCCCCCGCTGGAGAGCGGGGGGTCTCCATCGGGGGCGGTTATGTCGGGCTTGCACCGACTAAAACCGCACGCCGTCTCGGGTCTTAAGACGCTGGGGTGTAAGGTTACCCATAGAGCATATCCCTCGCACCCCGACTGACCATGGGCCATCTCCGGTTTCGAGATGGCCCCCTTACTTGCTCTCCACTGTGCCCTCAGCTAATCAGAGGGACACGTGGAAAAGCTTCCGAACAGCCCTCAACAGGGCCTTCCTCGCCTCGGTCGGAGTTGGCCGTAGGCGGCAGCGTCTCTCCCACCCTAGGAGAGAGGCGCTGCCGTCTCCGTTGCCCAGGGTGCACCGCGTCGAGGTCCCCAACCAAGCACCCCTCATTAAACACCTAACCCAAGTATTTTTTTAAATATCTCCAATGTACAGAAACAGCTAATTTACAATTTTATAATAGTATGGATAGATATTTGAGCAAGATGTGATATGTATGAGGTGATATACATAATCGGAAGACTTTGGTTGTATTAATATCATTGATCACTTTAGGAGTTTCTCTGTATCTGGAAATGTTATCTGTCACTTTATATAAGAAGCTGACTGTACCTGCGCGCTGCGCCCTTAAGCAAGCACTTGGCACACTTGGCAAGCACCTAGGACCTAGACCTAGGTACTCGTCGCGGTCCGCCGGCGGCGGACGGATGCTGATACATAGACTATAGGTACCTATTGTGATATTAATGGTTACCCAGAGATAGCATAGGTACCTATTTTAAATTACCTGGAAACTCTGAAAGTCAACAAAGTGTTTTTATTTACTTACCTACTAGGTATGTCTATGTAATTTGATTATTTTTATAATAGGTAGGTATTTCGCATATTCACCGAGTACCTATAATACCTGGATTAATAAATAAATAAGTGTATAAGTAGGTAGGATGAAAAAAGTGATAAACGAGTAGGTACCTAGCTACGCTCGCGTTAAATAAGTTAGTAGGTAGTTTCCTAGGCTTGGCTATCCACTGAAACCTACCTACCTACTTAGCTACTTGCATAAATTAATGAATCAGACAAAATATCATTATGAAATGATTATTAGAGAGTAACAAATGGTACCTACCTAGGTAGTAAGATCAATTCTTATTAGATACTAGGTACCAATATACCTGGGGTGTGTGTTGGGTAACCTCCTCGAGTGTCGCTCCGATTCCGATCCCGCTGCAGTCCGGGGGGAACGGAATCGGAGCGGCCGGTACACCCTGGGCGGCGGTCAATGGCTTCCCCTTCACCCCTTCATAGGGTTGGCATTGATCGTCGGCCAATACTCAACGTGGCGGGAACACATCGCTCTCCGTACTCCTCTGCTTTCAGAGGAGACAGGATGAGCGATGCTGTTAGTGGTGAGATGGCCCAGGGTCAGCCGGGGTGCGAGGGATATGCTCTATGGGTAACCTTACACCCCGGCGTCTGAAGACCCGAGACGGCGTGCGGTTTTAGTCGGTGCAAGCCCGACATACCGCCCCCGCTGGCCGGCGGGGGGGTATCCGAAGGGATTTCCGCACGATACCAAAAAAAAAAAAGGTACCAATATACCTATTAAAGTAAATTATACATCATACTCATACATACATAAACTCACGCCTTTTTCCTTCCAGGGTAGGCAGCAGTGACTATTGATCGCCATCTGCTTCTGTCCTTACATAAGTACCTCACGAGCTTCCTCTACTGTCATTAAACCTTTCATGCATTTAGGTATTTTTTATGCAAGATTTGTAGTAGGTAGGTAGGTTCACGGAGCGGGATCAAACCCGACTCCCGTAGACGAGGCCGCGATGGCGGCCAAAGTCCGCCGGGAACCCTGGGGTTATCCTTTCGAGGGCTTAATACCCGGAGTGCCCGACAATGGACACTTGGGACGGACTAGTCGGTTCGACTCCGACACAACCATCTCATCGCTGGCAAAGATGAGGTGGAGCCCGTGGGGGTTTCCACACGTAAAAAAAAAGATAGAGGTTTTTATTACTGTAGGTTTTGTCACACGCGATGAGATGGTAGGTACCTACCTACCTAGGTAAGTATACCTATACGTTTGCAGCGGTTCGACATCGGTTGTGTCACAATGGCTGGGTGATTAAAAAAGTTGTTAATTCGAGTTGAAAAAAGGTAGGGTATTGATGTTTGTAAGTTGTAAGGATTGGAGTTTGGTAACGTTCGGCGACAGAAGTAGGCCTAACATGAAACCTCGCTCGAATGAGCGAGATCCATGTGAGCGAGTTGACGAATGAGTCAAAGTAAATTATACATCATACATAGGTAGGTACCTACATAAACTCACGCCTTTTTCCTTGCGGGGTAGGCATTGACAACAGATTGCCATCTGCTTCTGTAGGTAGGGCTCGCGTGATTGGTTGCGCGCGTAGTACTATTGCGTGATTGGTTGCGCGTCGTCGAGGTCAAAATGTCACGATTTTTGGCGCGACCTATTCCTACCTACCTCACGAGCTTCCTCTACTGTAATTAAAACTTTCATGAATTTAGGTACTTTTTATGTAAGATTTTAGTCTGAGGATTTGTAGTAGGGTACTTACCTAGATAGAAGTTTTGATTACCTACTGTAGGTTTTGTCACCTAGTAGGTACCTATACCTACCTATAAAATAAACGTTTGCAGCGGGTTGGGTGATCAAAAAAGTCTAGTTGCTCCGTGCTGTAGGTAGGTAGGTACCTACCTACCTACCTTTTTCTTTTTTCTCGTGCGGAAATCCCTTCGGATACCCCCCAGCGGGGGCGGTTATGTCGGGCTTGAACCGACTAAAACCGCACGCCGTCTCGGGTCTTCAGACGCCGGGGTGTTAGGTGGCCCATAAGGTCTTTCCCTCGCACCCCGACTGACCCAGGGCCATCTCCGGTTTCCAGATGGCCCCCTCGGGTTCGGGAACCACGGTGTCCCCGTCTTGCCCCCGGAAAGAGGGGGGCAGGTAAGTACGTACCTACCTACCTAATATGGCAAATGGGGAACTTAACAAACTGGTAGGTAGGGCATATTCCCTATTAGAAAAAATAAAATACGAAGAAGTGACATCTAGTGGTCTATCTTTGCACTCATACGATTGTAAAGGAACAAAAGTTAAAGGTTCGTAGGTATCTGAGTTTAATATCGTTGAAATTTTCGATTTGATACACTTAGCGACATCTAGTCCACAACTTGCATAAGTCTGATTTAGTACTACTGCTAGTATATTGTTGCTGCTCAGTGCCTAGAAAATTCGATGGTGTGACAAAAATTTTTAGGAACATTAGCAAATGATTGCTTAGCAATTGCAACAAAGAATATTAACTAAAATTTCTCAAAAAGTTAGTCACAGCAGCAAAAATGTTCTCAGCTGCCTCACATAAATCTAATTTGCTACTACTGCCAACGTATTATTATTGTCATTGCATAGAAAATTCGGTGGTGTGACTAAGTTTTTTAGTAACATCGGCGAATTTTTATTTAGCAGTTGCAGCAAAGAATATTAGCTAAAGTTTGTGAAAAAGTTAGTCACAACCACAAAATGTTCTTAGCTGCCTCACATAAATCTAATTTGCTACTACTGCTAATATATTCTTATTGTTCATTGCATAGAAAATTCGGTGGTGTGACTAAGATTTTTAGTAAAATCGGCGAATTTTTATTTAGCAGTTGCAGCAAAGAATATTAGCTAAAGTTTGTGAAAAAGTTAGTCACAACCACAAAATGTTCTTAGCTGCCTCACATAAGTCTAATTTGCTACTACTGCCAATATATTCTTATTGTTCATTGCATAGAAAATTCGGTGGTGTGACTAAGATTTTTAGTAACATCGGCGAATTTTTATTTAGCAGTTGCAGCAAAGAATATTAGCTAAAGTTTGTGAAAAAGTTAGTCACAACCACAAAATGTTCTTAGCTGCCTCACATAAATCTAATTTGCTACTACTGCTAATATATTCTTATTGTTCATTGCATAGAAAATTCGGTGGTGTGACTAAGATTTTTACTAACATCGGCGAATTTTTATTTAGCAGTTGCAGCAAAGAATATTCGCTAAAGTTTGTGAAAAAGTTAGTCACAACCACAAAATGTTCTTAGCTGCCTCACATAAATCTAATTTGCTACTACTGCTAATATATTCTTATTGTTCATTGCATAGAAAATTCGGTGGTGTGACTAAGATTTTTAGTAACATCGGCGAATTTTTATTTAGCAGTTGCAGCAAAGCATATTAGCTGAAGTTTGTGAAAAAGTTAGTCACAACCACAAAATGTTCTTAGCTGCCTCACATAAATCTGCTTTGCTATTACTGCTAATATATTATTGCTCTCCGTTGCCTCGGTAATTTGTTGATGTGACTAAGATTATCAACATTGGCGAAGGATATGTATATGAGTAGATGAGTGTGAAAATAAAATTAACTGCTGTTGCAAAACTATTGTTAGTGACTGCAAAATCTTTTTATCAAATGCAACAAAGACATGTTTTTGCTGCCTGATACATGTATAATTAGCAATAGTAACAAAGTTTTTGTCCACTAGGACTAAGAATTTTTTGCAGTCACAGCTAACAGCAATGGCAAATTAAATTTTGTTGATACTGATAAACAAATTAGCAATAGTTGCTAATTAATTAGTAGCGGTAGCTAACTCCTCTTAGCTAAATACCGTTAGCAAGGGTAGCTAACTGGTTTTAGTTGCTATATACATGGCTTTGTTACAGTTGCTAAGAAATTATATGCCGCAGCAAAGGAAATTTCAGCAAAGCGAGATTAGCTACCACAACTAAATCATTTCTCTCCGTGTATTTACTTTCATTTTATTGAGCTGAGCGAGCGAAGTTCTTATACGCGGCATAGCCGATTGTAGAGGGCTGAACTCCTCCGTAATCACTCGCGCGATCTTGACCAAATTTACCACGGTCATAGTGTGGACAGTGAGGAGTGTTTTGAAGCGAGATGGTTCATGTCCGATGTACCATTGAGGAATAATCACCGAAAAACAGTTTCACAAGCACGCGGCCTTAGCTAAGCATGCGACCGTAGTAAGATGTCTTATTTTCAAGTGAGAGTCCTGCTCGCTCAGCTCAATTTATTTCAGTCGCGCCCTGCACTGAATTTCTAGTTAGATTCATCAATCAACATTCCGGATTCTAGTTTTATCCACACTTAAGTTACATGAAGGTCGGAAGTGCCCAGAGTTGCTTCGAGAAAAGAATGGTACGTGTGTATGTTTGGTTGCTTTTACTTGAGTTTATAGGGAAGACACAGGGGTGACCCCAGAGGTGAATATTTAGATTCATGTTGAACGACGCTTTGTATTGCTGTTGTGCTGATGACATGATATAGAGAGTTCCAATCACTCCAACCGAATTATACTCGCCCAAATGATGCCCCAACTACACCATAAACATCATATTAGAATAGAATAGAAATCCAATCAGAGTATGCATAGGTACTTGGAATAACAGTCAACATATGTACAAATGGCTGCCTTATTGCTAATAGTAATTTCTTACAGGCAACCTTCTGATGGACACGAATTTGAACATTTATGGGTAGTTATTGGTTTGGTTAATAATTATTAAGAAAATGAAGGACGCCCACCCTCTTTCTGGCACTTCACGTCTATATTATAATCGTCCACCCACGTCAAGCCAACGAAAATGTGGCTTCGTTTTAATTGAAGTTCCGTGCTGTCAGATATAAGCTCACTGAGCACAATTTATCGCTAAGGTTTGATGTTCGCTGCACTCATAATGTCGGGGATGTTGTTTAGGTGTTACTTGAACGATGATTTAAGCCTGAAGCTTATAAATATACGCCTTTATAACCCCGAAAGTTTAGGTTGAAGTAAGTAAGAACGGGGGTATCCACATTTTACCATCATTCTTGATCCCACGAAAATAGGAAGGGAGTTTATTGCCGTTAAAAATACTAATTTTCATAAACTGAATGTTCATTATCTGATGGAAAACAATATTGTGGAAAGAAATGGAATATTTTTTTCTAATTTGCCACGTACGTCGTGGCCAAACACTAACGTTTAATCCTACTAACTTTATAAATGTGAAAGTTCATAAGGATGAATCGTTGGATGGATAGTGGCACATTTGTGACTCTTTTACGCAAAAATGACTCAACGAATCTGGATGAAATTACTATAACTAGAAATAATATTTCACACCGAAACCAAACTATTTATCTATCTGTATTTGCCCTTAGTCTGAAGGAACAGATTGCACTGTCGATGTTACAATTGCAATCACGGACCAAATTTTGATTCGAAGATTGCACTGAAATCGATACTAAAGCTGCATTCTTCGAGCATAATGGGTTGCTCTTAACGTGTATAAAACCGTTTGAAATGAGTTACGGACTGAATTATTAGACAGTACAATATTTCGACATGTAGCGAACTTCGAAAACACATATATCGACAAGTCATTGCTTTAACAGACAACTATTAGACGATACACACCTTCGAATTACCACTACTTCGACAGACGATATTCGACAGACAATACTTAGACAAGACACATCTTCGAATGACCACGGTTTTGACAGATTTTTTAACATTCTCCCAAAATAATAATGCTCTGAAATGTATTAATAAATGTGCCCTACCTAATTAAATATGTACCCAATCAATTGAAACATCAATTCCGGTGCTTCGCCAGCCGCTACCGCGGCACGCTCGCTACGCTCGCTCGGCTCGCGCTTTGTTGGGGTCACAGTTCTAACCTAACCTAACCCACTTTACTTATTTTTGGAATATAATTTTAAAAATTTGTCGAGATGATTTATAACACTATGTGGGAAGCGGTTGCCGCGGCGTATGGATGTGCAACAACGGCGCAGTCACACTCGTGCTGCCGACCCTAAAAAATTGTTAGTCTCATAGTCATTCTAAAATTCTTCCCTCTGACTAAGATTATGTCTTACAATTCAATTGACGAATTGAATCTTGATGCGCAAATAGGTAGAGTGGTTTTTCAGTACTATAGTGTTATCAAAATCCGGTTCCTGGGAACATTAATGTGGGTATATATATGATATTGTCGGAAGTTTACGCGAATGTCACACATTGAAATGAAACTATTTTATACGGATTCTATCGTGATTTATTTAATGTTATTTTATATTTTACATTGAACCTAACGTTTCGGTTGCTTTTACCATGGTCACGGGGAGTCTCCCGGTAACCATGGAATAACATCAAGTAAATGGTGATAGAATCTGTTAAAAATTGTTTTATTTCAATGGGTATATATTACTGAAATCTAAATGCTTTGCAAAGGATTAGATACTATTAATATATGTTCTACATTGGAGTAAAGCCTTTGATGAGAGCTCGGTCTAATTACACGAATGACATCGATGAAACCTAATGCTCGCACGATACCGTAAGACGCTTAGCAGAAAATGTATCACTATTACGAAAGACCGCCTGTCTTTTCATTAGGATTGAAAGAAGCACATCAGTGAATCAAGGAAAATATTTACAATAACTATAAAAAGAGAGACCAAAAATTTTGAGAGCTTGTTTATAAATGTAATGCAGTGGCTCCAAAGACCCTAGGTCTTCGGAGCCACTGCACTTTTTGGAAACAAATATTCTACGACATTCTACACAGCGCTTTCTAGACCCAAAGTAAGCATAGTTTAACTAGTTTGTGTTATGGGTTCCAGAACGCGGATAAACATACTTATATACTTTTTTTTTGTAAATTACATAACATAACATAACATAAATATAATACATAGAAACACCCAGACCAATGCAAATAGATATATTCATGCATACAAATATTTGCACTGAGCGGGAATCGAACCCGCGCCCCCTGTCGTAGCAGTCGAAAGTACTACCGCTACGCCACAGAAGCCAAATAGTTTACTATTTGAAAGTGACATTATCCCAGAGGGACATAGGCTATATTATGTGTAAAAAACTCATATAAACCGAAACGAAGCGAAGGCGGGTTGCTAGAAGATAGACGGATTATTTTTTCTCAAGATGCACATAACTTTTCAGTAAGCGTCTATGTTCAGCGGTCACTCCCTTCCCTCCCCCCCCCTCCTCCGACACAGAGAGAAGAGTTTTTGAACCTTGACGGAAACTTCATCATTATTTTAAAAATACTTCACATATCCGACATTTAACTTGTACTATTTAACACTAAAAACTAAATTTAAAATATAATAGATCGCCTGGAGACGTATATAATATATCGGAGAATTTCGAGCATCTGGGACGTGTCTAGGTGGCTCAGTCGGTCAGAGCATTCCCCCAGTAAGGTTCAAGTCTCGTCCTAAATATTCTCTTTTTCCGATCTAAATCTCTTGAAGAAATACTTAGATAAAATTGAGAACGTGCTGCATAAGTCGGTGCAATGTGTATAAACACCGGCTCGCCCGCGTCGGTGTATTGCGGGTCACGGTGCTATGTTAAGAATATTGATATCGCCGTTTGGAATCGATTTATATCCAGTAATAATAATAAATATTCTACGACATTCTACACAGCGCTTTCTAGACCCAAAGTAAGCATAGTTTAACTAGCTTGTGTTATGGGTTCCAGAATGCGGATAAACATACTTATATACTTTTTTTTTTGTAAATACAAACATATTATACATAGAAACACCCAGACCAATGCAAATAGACATATTCATGCATACAAATATTTGCACTGAGCGGGAATCGAACCCGCGCCCCCGTCGTAGCAGTCGAATGCACTACCGCTACGCCACAGGCTGCATGTATCTACTTCGGTGACACTTCGCATCGTAAACTTTCGATAGTGTGATATAAACTCGGCATGTTATTGTTACATGTAATGAATAATGTGATGTTAGCTATAATTTTCAATATCTATTTATTCTCCATTAAATGGATGCTATTTCTAAATTGAAAGTTCATTCATGTAACTTTTTTATATTAAAGCATACTTAACTTTTTTTTTTTTTATACCACTCAGGTGGCAGACAAGCTCACGGCCCACCTGATGGGAAGTGGTTACCGCGGCCTATGGACGTGTGCAACACCAGGGGCGTCACACTCGCGCTGCCGACCCTGTAAAAACCTTCTAATGCCCTTCTTGAAGAACCCCATATTGTAGTCGCTTGGGAAAACCACAGCAGGGAGATCATTCCACAGCCTGAGGGTGCGCGGAATGAAGTGACTTTCATATCTAACTATAATATCATATTAACTATAACATTTCATATTTAACTATAATATTTCTACACGTATGGTGTATCAGTTGCAGCATTTTACTTAATACAATATGTAAACAAAATCAATGTTAACTGGCGACTAAAAAAAGTAGTTGTGAGTTTTTATTACAAGTTTTTTGAAGGGAACACTTCTTTAGTCGCATTAAGCACTTTTGGGTGAAGAAAAATCCTGAAATCGACCGAGGCGCCTACGTCGCTGAGACGCGTTCCATTTTTTTTCTAACAACGTCATTTATGTTGGACCTGGATGGGTGGAGGGAGGGAGGTTGGGATGGAGGGAGAGACGTAGGGAGGAAGAGACGGTAGGAGGGAAGGACGGAGGAGGGACTGTGGCCAGATCGGAGGGAGGGACGGATGGCCGGGGGGAGGAACGGAAAGGATTGGAGGGAGGGAGGGAGTTCGGGGAACAGTGGGAAGGATGGAGGATTGGTGGTAAGCCAATAGGGAGGGAGAGTGCGAGGGACAGAGGGAGAGCTGAATAATGACGATTAAAAAAATACACATGGAATTGTTCAAGATTTTACTTCTTTCGGCACTCCCGGAGAGCCACTACCTTTTTTCTCTCACAGACTTTACCTATTGCTTTACGAATCTAGCTATAAATGTAGAAGCAATAATCTTGACGTTACATACTTCGGGAACTTCTTGAATAAATGTATTTTGATTTAATAATGGATTTTTCTTCTGCGCTAGATGGTGCTGCGTACATGAAGTATGGCCACAATTCCATTACACTACCTTAACTGAACTCTTGTAATTCATTCATTCGTTACCTTAATGTTTTTGTGTAGTTTCTCGGTGCAGCAAAGCATCAAAGCGAAAATGTTTTTCTGTATTATGACTCTTATTTAAATATAATTAAATTCTTGCCGAGAGAGCTTTAACATTCTTCTGAATAAGTAAAATGTTATAAAAATATCTGTGTATTACGTAATAACTTCTTGGCTCCTGAAGAGGTTGGGCAATATCATTTTGATTTTAAAACATGAAGTATTTTTGTAAACTACTAAGGTGGCTGGCATGCACACGACGAGCTGTATTTTAAACAAACATTAACTATACAATATGTAAGTAAACTAGTATCCGATCCGTGAAGGTGTATATACACATAACATTTACATTATTGGATGTAATTTAAAAAAAAAAACATATTTGTTTTAATTATACATTTATAAATGTAAAATATGCCTAGACAGTGTTGATATGGGTAGGTATCAATATTAGGTTCTGTTTATGTAAAAATAAGTTAAAAACAATTACACCGCAAAAACTGCAATAAAATTTAGTTCGATGGGGAAACTTACATGGCAACACAGGAGGGCCAGTTTCTGAACAAACCCACAAAATAAAATAACCAAAAATACACAAGAGGGACGCTACAGTGCAGCAAGCGGGTGGCTGTGTTGTGGCTAAATTCAATATTATTGAATATCTACAATGTGATGATATTTATATTTATGATCTAGTTAATGGCATTTAAAAATTCAATAGTACATTTATTTTATTAATGCCTATATTATTTTTAATTTCATATATAGGTGTTTTATTTATTTAGGATACCTCTGTGCTCCTTTTTGATCAGACACTAGTTTGTTACACACTGTATAGACATCTCACTCATTCATAGACTACCAATTGTTTTAAATTTATAAATGCGCACAAACTCGTGCACTTAATGTGCTATGTGCAGACGATCTATTGTCGCCTAGATTGCTAAGGATTGCAGTAGATTTCATACCCCTATACTGACTATGGTTTTCAGAAAATTTTGCATCAGTATTTTTATGGTCACAGCTATAACCCTGATAAATCGTAACCATAGCAGGGGAAGTGAGGATGGCGTTACTCGCAATAAGCATTTTTATGTACAGTTAAAAAGATAATTTTAATGCTTCCCTTTTTTTTAATATATATTTAGGACACGTCAATTTGACTTCACCTCGCCTGATGGTAAGCTGAAGGTAAAGTCTCAGGAAAGAGGGTCACCATTACATACACGTACCATGTTAACAATGGTGGCACTCAGCTTGACGGCCTCTGAAGAGAATTGTGCACCGCGTGACACCCACCTGTGCTGGTGGTGCTGCTGCGACCACAATCCCCCTGCCCGGCTATGCACTTGCTGACCCCTGAACGCAATCAAACTGAAATTGGATTACTATGGAGGGTTTTTCGCAATTGTGCACGGTGGTACCTACCCGGCCGAATTTTGTGACAAATTTGTGTCATCAAATTGCTACCACCAGTATCATAGGAGCAGTAGAGCAAAATCGGTCTAAACTATCTTCCATTGCACGCAAATGATCTAAAACATAATACTGTTATTATGTTTTAGATCATTTGCGTTCAAGGGAAGATAGTTTAGACCGATCAATTCCAATAGCTAGCTAGTTTATTATTATTCTATCTTCATCATTTCTTGATATAGGTATAGAAAATAAACAGTTCAACAACTCTGGTACTCTCAACGTAATATTAGCTTAACAAAAGTGGCGACATCTTGAAACGAACTCGAGCATGTAATTGTCGACGGAGACGATTAGAATTAACATTCGAAGATTTGTAGTGTCTTACAGGAGTCGCATCGAAATCGTGTCGTAAACGAATGTGCAAATAGAAGGTGTTGAAAATGTGTCCCATATTATATAGAGTGTAGTCAATACTATTTTCGGAGATTCTGCTTATTCCCATGTCACAACACATCATCTGGTTCATAAACCATAAATATGATGGGTTGAGCTCCGAGAGCCCGACCTCGGTACGGTTACGGCACGGTTATGTAACACGATTTATGTGTAACATTTGTTTTTGTAAAGTTGAATTTCCTTCCTTCCTTTTTATGTTATAATGGAACTCGAACGAAGCTTTTCTCTCGCGAGTTTGTAATGAATGCAAAGGATCCGTTTATGTTGAAGAGGCAAGCGACGAGAGGTATTACTTAAGAATATAATTTCACTTCACCGACAGTAATTACTAACACCTTTGCTTGTAAAGTGATAAACCAGAAAGCAAAAACTGTTACTGGTATAATGTTATTCATTAGTAAGAACTTTAGTTACAAACAAGTTGAATTTCTGAGACGAGCTCAGTCGAATACAAGGGATTTTCGATTTTGCGTTTCTTTTTTTTGCGATTTTTTGCGATTTTTTCTTTATCTTGCAATGATTCACCCCAGCACGAATCTATTAACGAAAACAGCAACTCGATAGCTCATCTCCTTCATACCCAAAACCGTGACAGAAAATTGGCAACGACGACGTCGACGACAACTCGATAGCAATAGGGCTTTTCTAAAGAAAATCCCTAAAAAAACGAATTAACGGTATCGGGATTTATTTACTTTCACTCGTCTGTTGTCTGTAACTTGCAAATTATATTTAACACAGTTCCCTGTTTGCCATTGAGCTGAAACTTTGCACGATAACAATGCGACATCTATACATATAATAAAATCGTAACGAGGTGAAAACTGTACATTAAATATTTTTCCAAAAAAAAAAACATAATTGATGTGTTCTAAGAGCGATACAGATACCGACAATGTGATTTTTTAAATTTTTGTCTGTTTGTCTGCTTTTAATTATCGATGTCCAAGCATCACTTGAAAATTGCTGAACAGCTTTGGCTGAAATTTTGCATGAACATTTTTCTAGGGCATGGTCATAAACTGCGCTATATATCATCAGGCTATGATAGGTATGATAGGAGCAGTAGAGCAAAATCGGTCTAAAATATATTTTTTATACCACTCAGACTCAGACTAGCTCACGGCTCACCTGATAGAAAGCGGTTACCGTGGCCTATGGACGTGTGAAACACCAGGGGCATCACACCAGCGCTGCCGACCCTGTAAAAACGTTCTAATGCCCTTCTTGAAGAACCCCATATTGTAGTCGCTTGGGAAAACCACAGCAGGGAGCTCATTCCATATCCTGAGGGTGCGCGGAATAAAGTGCCTTTCATACCTAACTGTACGCGCCGTTTCCGGTCGCAACGTGTGAGGATGAATTCCCTGTCTGTGGCGAGTAGTGCGATGATAGAATGTGGCCGTGGGCATCATATCATACAATAAACTATTATTGATCATAACTTTATTATTACAAGGCAGATATTTACGAAATTGGCTTGGTAGAAATCCGGACTATAACTCATCACGCTATACCTGAAAGGTAATGAGCAGTAAAATCTCGAAATTCCACAGAGTTACCCACGTATAAAAGGTAAATGATTGGAAACGCATAAACATTTCATAGTGAATATCATCACGCTATTATATTAAGGAATCGGGCAGAAGTGATTTCGATGTTACATATTTCTCTATCTATTTCGAATGTTAGTATCGAGATTGCAGAAATAAACTAACCTTGATCCATGCCGAACTTGACGCGTACGATGTCACGGGCACAGCTAGTTATTTAATAAAAGCTTGTATAAGTGATTTAATAATAGCTTGCAGATTTAAGATCGGAAAAAGAGAACATCTAGGACGGGACTTGAACCCGCGACCAGTTCCTTACAGGGGGAATGCTCTGACCAACTGAGCCACCTGATATATTATATTATACGTCTTAAGGCGACGTAAGAGACTGGTCGCGGGTTCAAGTCGCGTCCTAGATGTTCTCTTTGTTCGATCTAAAATCTATAGGAAAAGTAACTTAAATTATTTAATTAATTGCTTAAAATTTTAATTGAATAGCCTGTAGGTTATTTTAAAATTAAATTTATAATCTCAATGCACCAAATGCGCATGAAGCCAGTTCGATGGATTGCGGCCCTTGTAATGTAAATACGTTTTTCTACGACCATTTGGTAATTTGCTTAATACATAACCATAAGGCATATCTCAATAGGACTCATTCCTGCCTAGTCGTGTTACAATGACCATTTCCACACGGGTATACCGTTCTACAATAAAACTTTTAATATTTTTTTTATGGCTATGGCATCAAAATATCAACATATGATTATGCCAAAAAGCGCGTGTATTTGCGTCACGACTAAACATCGCATGTAATTAGGCTGTATGGATGAATTGCCTTTGCCTTTCACTTGTGGGATTATAACAACAAAACAACATTGCGCGCGTCGCGCTATTTTCGCGCCATTGTAACTTTTATCTGCACTTCTAAATAAAATTGTTTTGAAAGAGTTCAACACTGACGGTTTTTTGTATTTATTTATTTCATGGTCGTAGAAAAAGTTTTGCATGCCACTGCCACAAACAGCTATTGTAATACTCGTGCTGATCTATTGTGCACAAACTAGCACTCGTGTTACAATAGCTATCATTGCTTGACAGTGGCATAAATAACTATTGTAACACCGTGAATATAACACGAGTAAGTTAAGATACGGTACGCGAAATATGAACCGCCAGAAAAAAAAATCACAGCTTACTAGCTTGGTCTGTTGTCGCCTCCGCTGTCGCTTGGTATGATTGTCACTGCCTATCAAAAGTACACAGCACGTGTACAATTTCGTTCCATGTTGTAAAACGGTTGGAGTTTCCTCTCTATACAACTGAATATACCAGGACGCGCTACCCACTAACAGAACAAGTAAATCTCTTAGTTACATAGCATTGTAAAATCGCTGAATGTGGACATTTGAATTTAAATATTTAGATAAAAAAACGACGGGTTGCACTCCGGGAGTGCCGGCAGAAGTGAAAACTTGAATATTAACGTTGTGCATTTTTGGTATTTTGGAATGGTTAGGGAATAATTTTGCACGAATTGCTTTAATTATCAATATAAAATTACTATCATTTATGTGGTAACATACAATATTCATTTATTTCGCTATCGTACACAAACATGACAATTTAAATTATATTAAAAAAATTACACTTCGGAACTATTACAATTATTTTACATTAAAAAGTTTATATCCCAGAAAAATCAACTTCCATCTATAATTTCAACGACTTTTTCACCATCATTATTACCAGTACCATCATAGCCAATATATTTATAAAGTACTCACTCATTTTCTTTCGCTATTTCCTCGTCACTTTTTTCATTAATAGATGCACTTTGTTTAATTTCCATTTTATAACATAAACATACATAACATATAACATAACTACACGCCTGTATCCCCGAAGGGGTAGGCAGAGGTGTATTACACACCCACGATTCGCCAGTTATGTCAAGGCCCCAATGTAATAGGTGGCGAGCCTATTGCTATCTACCGGGCACATTATTAAGCGAGCGATAATTAACATTAATTAATACACACATAACTACGAAATGTCAGAGGTGTGTGCCCGGGGCGACTGGGGATCGAACTCGAGACCTCGTCTCAGCAGTCCGTTACGAACGCCACTGGGCTATCGCCGCTTTCATCAATAGATCAATAGATTTCAATAGATTTATGGCACAAAATAGAATAAATGTTACAAAAAGTTATATGATGACAAAAAGTGTTTCTTGGGCCTCGGTCGGAATCGATCTCAGTCTTGACGAAGTCAACGACCACTCATTAGACAAACGCGCCACCAAGGTTGTTAAGTACAGTGTGAAATTAGCACTTCTATATTTGTTGTCTTACGATCAGGTCACATGTTTACTGACGTGAGTTTAACCTTTTTTACCCATTACAAAAAAGTGCACAACGCCGCTAAAGAAGTTATCACTTCAAAAAAATCGTTTATACTTTGAACTTTTTTTTTCGTGACAAATATGATTTAGAGTTTGTAGGTAGCCATCGCAGTCAGACCTGTGCTTATACCTTAAAGTTCACTCTATTCTCAGATATTGTTTCTGAGCACACAAAAATAGGGCTGATAATAAAATCGGATACAAATAATAAAACTTAAGTTATTCAATTTTATTCTTCCGATCTTATTGTTTTTTTTTTGCTTTATCTTATTTAAGTTATAAACTTGAACTTTTGCTGTCACTCTGAAGAAGTATTCTGCACAGACACACACAAATTATGTAGCTACCATTAGTTATCTCTCATTATGAATACACGAATTAAGCATAATATTGATGGTCTAGAAGACAAACGTGCTAAGTGCAAAACTGTGAACTTAACATTTTGTCTTCTAGATCTATATCATCAATATAGTATTGATTATAGAACGTGCAAATTTTTGCACTTAACTTGTTTTTCTTCTAGATCTAGATCATCGATATAGCATTCCTATTAGAACGTGCAAAACTTTGCACTTTACATCTTCTATTTATTTATTTATTTATTTATTTAGACACACCAACAGTCTCCATATACAACATTGTCTTAATATAAAACAGAGTAAATCTATTTCTTATATGTAGACCAATTAGAGGCACGTACAGTTCACACCATAATATGACATACATTTAAGTGCTAATTAATAGGGTAAAGTTAAGATTGAAGTGGAAAGTAGACAAAGCAGAGACAAAGATTATGTGAGCGATCTCGACACCCTTCTCCTGAAGACATTAAACGAGTCGTGGAAGATATCCAGCCAGTCGAGTTTACTGTTAAGCGCATTGTACTGACGACATGCACGCGTCAGTGGTGAGTTAAGTCCTATATTGGTTCTCACTAGAGGTTGGCAGAAGGTTCTAGTTAATGGATGGCGTGGTGGATTCCGAGGAACAGTGAGCAAAAGGCGGTTTGATAGGTTACTGAGGTCAACGTTATTGTTTACAATTTTATATAGAAAAGTCATATCATGCAGCTTACGACGATTAGATAACGATGTCAATTTAAAATATTTTAGGCGTTGATCGTAGCTAGTTCTGTGTGAAATACCTTGCGAGATGAATGCCAAATGTCGCGTAAATGCGCGCTGTATGGTTTCTACTCGCTGCGCGTGTACGGCATAAAAGGGATTCCAAATCACGGACCCATATTCTAACTGACTACGAACCAAGGCGTTAAATAGTGTTATTTTTGTATGAACTTGTCTAAAGCTCCTCGTGTTCCGTTTCAAGAACCCTAGCATTTGGGCAGCTTTCCCAGCAATCGCATTGACGTGTGATGTAAAGTGAAGCTGCCCGTCAATAATTACTCCAAGGTCTTTGGTTTCACAGACCCGCTGCAGTTCAACTGCGCCGATGTTATATTTGGAGTCAATTTTATGTTTCCTTCTTGAAAATCTGACGTGGCAACATTTGACCACACTAAGTTGCATTAGGTTAAGGTTGCACCAATCTTGTATTCTATCCAAGTCATTTTGTATAAGATCTATATCATTTTGTGAGTTGACGGCCCTGTAAAGTTTTAAGTCGTCGGCGAAGAGAAGACAATTACATTTTTTTATGACAGACGTTATGTCGTTTATGAAAATTGAGAACAGAACTGGAGCTAGATGGGACCCCTGGGGCACTCCAGAGACTGCGTAATAAGAGTGAGAATTATGCCCATTTACAGTAACTATTTGAAGTCTTTTTGCTAGGTACGACTGAAACCAGTGTAATAGGGAACCCGTTATACCAAAATGATTTAGTTTATTAATAAGAATTTTATGATTTACTTTGTCAAACGCGCTGGAAAAATCTGTGTATATTGCGTCGACCTCCAATCCTTTATCAAGATGATCGGATAAATCGGCCACGAAGGAGCATAAGTTCGTCACAGTCGAGCGACCAGAACGAAAACCATGTTGGCTAGGCGACAGCAACGCATCCACATGACCAGTCAAGACGGGACAGATGATTGATTCAAAAAGTTTTGAGAAACATGATAAGATGGCTATGGGTCGGTAGTTTTTGGCGTCGTTGGGGTCACCCTTTTTGAATAGTGGTATTATTCTAGCTTTTTTCCACTCATCTGGGAAGCATCCTTCTCGAAGAGAACGGTTAAATAATAGCGCAAGTGGTAGACCCAGTGTCCTACCGCAGCGTTTGATTAAAATGGGAGGTATACCGTCAGGGCCCGCACTTTTGAAAATATTTAATTTTTTGATTCTATTAAAAACCTCTCCTTCCGTCACGTCGATGATGGCAATACAACTCTCATGGGGAATTGAATTAAATTCACGAATGGTCAAGTCGGGTCGGTTACCGTCCTCGAAGCCATAAACAGAGGAAAATTGGGATGCAAGTAAGTTAGCGATTGCTGGCCCAGTGTCGGCTGTGCTGTCCTCCCTATACATACGAGATGGAATTGACGACGAGTTGCCTTTCTTTTCTTTTATGAATCTCCAGAATGCTTTTGGATTGTTCGAGATGTTTTGTTCAGTGTTATGTATGTATTGTGAGTGACAGATACGATATAGCTTATTGGAGCGTTCTCGTAGTGTATGGAAAGCTACTAAGTCCAAAGGATTCCCATACCGGCGATATCTAAGCCTGGCTTTTTCTTTTTCTTTTAGCCTCCTAATTAATGCAAGACTGAACCATGAAGGGTAATTTGTTTTGACACTATTCCGTTTGGGAACGTATTTTTCTACTAAACTCATTAGTACCTCGTAAAAAAGCGAAACCGCAACATTTACGTCTTCACATGTTTCGAATTTTCTATTCCAGTCAATACTACTTAACTCCCTAGACAGGACATCATATTTGGCCTTGAAATAATTAAATTGGTTAATTTTCGCCGGCCCTAGAAACCTTTGACTCTGGTAGACCTGGCATGAGATGATAAGCACCAGTCCGGGATGCCTTTTGTCTAACTTGCTCACAAGACTCAACGGTTCCTCCGCCCTTACGTGGGGTAGATTAGTTAAGATTAGATCCAAGATTCTCTCTTCGACATTGCGAAAGTGATTATATTGGCGAAGGTTATTAATTGACATAAAATCTATAAGTGAATGGCCTAACGAGTCATTGTAGACTATCGGCTCTGCGTAGGAATAGTCATTGTTCTTAGCCCATTTGATGGAGGGCAAGTTAAAGTCTCCGAGTATGATCACATCGTCAACTGTATCCATCACGCCATCCACATTATCGAGCAACCTATTGAGAGCAACCAAGTTGTTTGGCGGCGGTAGATAAGCGACGCAAATGGCAATCTTTTTTAAGCTACTGTTTATGTTTAAATGAATAGTGATCCATACACTCTCGCAATTACACTCCCAGTTGACCATTCGCACCGAGGGAATGTCGCGGGAAACTGCTATAACCACACCACCACCATCCTTCTTAGAACTCTCAACAGATGAACGGTCTCTGCGATATACTATGTATCTAGAATCTATAATCTCACTGTCATAGATTCTTGATTTTAGCCAAGTTTCCGTCAGTACAATGATGCTATAATTAGATTTGAGGATATTTTCCAAGACGCTTACAGTTTTGGTACGGAGTCCACCCACATTTTGGTAATATATTTCGAGGTCGGATTTGTTGAATGTTGTGACAATACACCATAAAATAGAACACCGAGACCAAGACGGACTAAATTAAACTATAAGCTTCAGGCTATCAATACTGCGAATAAGTAGTGCCTGGCTCGATTCATCTTTACGTACATAGACACGACCGTTGCGAACCCAGTGGAATCGGTAGTTCATTTCTTTTGCCTTTTTACGAGCGGCTGCATGCAGAGCTTTGTTACTCGGAGTTAGATGCTCAGCTACGTATACAGGCACGCGTGGACCCCCCAGTCCAAGTTGATGAGAGTTTAACTTGTCGTTGGGGTGCTTCTTATTAAAATTTATTACAGCTGCAAGCACGGTGTCCCGCTGATGGCCACTGCGTAGCTTGACTATTACGGTGCGAGGTCTTTCACTATCCTTGGTTAATTTGGCGACTCTTGTTGCCTTATAGATGTCCTGTTCGGGTATTACACAGCCTATTGTTTTTGTCAGTTGCGAAACAGTAGTAATCAGATTCTCTGCGCGATGTTCTGGCAAACCGTTTATCTCAAGATTGCTCTCGCGCAAATGTTGTTCAGCTATAGTCAATCTAGATGAAAGGTCTCTAACCGTTGATTGCAGAGTTTCGTTATCTGACTGTAGTTTGTATATAGCAGACGATTTTTCCTCAACACTGGCTTTAAGTTCTTCAAACTTGGTGTTCATGAATGATATAGATTCATGATAAGATGATAACTGTTGTTTGATAGTATTCAACTCTTCCGAGACCTTATTTTTAACTATGGCCATCATTTCCTGCTTGATCACCTCTCTAATGTTATCGAGGGTAACCCTTGGTTGCTGACTAGGCCTAAAGGTTACATTAGAACAAGGCGGCGAGTTTTCAGTCGCTAGCGTCATGTCCTGGTCTTGGCGGGGTGAGGTGTTGAGATTAGCAACTTGGCGAACAGGTGTATTGATGTTTCCTTTTTTTGGTAGTTTGCTAACACACTCCGGACATCTCCATGTACTCTTCTGTTCTTTATTCATACCTTTGAAGCATTTCTCCGACACATTGGAGCACAGTAGGTCAAATTTCTTGACACATAGTGAGCATACCAGAAAGTTTTTTACTTTGATAGCATTATTACATCCTGCGCAAGAGTTGATAGTAGCCATAGTCTTAACAATTTAATATATTTAGTTATCGAGTTTACTTAAATATCTAATGTAGGTAATCGTAAATAACTGCTGCACCAAGTTGAATGCGTGCACAATAAATACGTGTTGCAATATTGTATGCTTCGTGCGAGTTGACGAGAAGAAGGTCGCAAGCGCCTTAGAATCTGCGGCGCTTACGCGTTTGCGTCGCAGACTTTCTATTAAATGTTTTTGTAAGATTTCCGGACTTTATTTGTTTATAAGTATGCCAATATCTTATCGAAAAACACTGTTACTTGTCACAAAATGTACTCACGCAATTAGAGAACCGATTGACTATGGAATCGGGATTATATTTGCACTTTGAACCACTTAATACAAATAAGTTTCGAGAGCACTCTGTTGCACGTCAAAACGATTAACACACAAAAACTAGATCTATATCATCTAGATCTATATCATCAATAGGTATAGTAGGTATTCCTATTAGAACGTGCAAAACTTTGCACTTTACATCTTCTAGATCTATATCATCAATATACTAGGTATTCCTATTAGAACGTGCAAAATTTTGCACTTAGCACGTTTTTCTTCTAGACCAACAAATCAAAGCATTTAATTCGCATATATATATCTATTACCTTAGAACGATTAGTTAATCATGCAAAATACTAATTTAATTCGAAATAACCACAAACTTTCAGTCTACAAATAGAAAACTTGTCTACATAAGTAGAAATGAGTCAAAACAAACGCTCAATCAGAAAATAATAATATTATTTTCCAACAGAACCTTTCCAATAAAGCAAACTTATTGTTCACAAAGCCAATTACTATAAACTTTAATACTTCACAATAGTCCTTTAATCCCGCGTTTCAATTAAAATATAGGCCTTTGTAGTTGCACTATTTGGTCAGAATAATAATATCTAGGTGATGGGGCTACACTTTGCACGGCCTAACTTAGATTCGATTTTATACATATAGGGCACGTCGATATAAATTCACCTTGCCTATTCGATGATGATCTCTAAAATCATTGTAGCAAGGTCTATATCCGCTTTATTTTCTTTTTCCTAACCTTTCCTTCATGCTTGCGGAATCGCGTGAGTAATGAGGTAATCTCTAGAATAGCTGGGCCGATCTTGATGGGACTTTCACTGGCAGATAGTTAATGTTATAATGTGAAATATAAACTTAAAAAAAATAAAATGTTAAAAAGTAGTTATAGTGACATAACTACAATAGTTAGACACATGCTATCATGAAATTTTTTGTAGATATTGATATGTTGTTTAATATTGTGGAACATTTTTTGTTGTAACATCAATAGTTTTCTCAGCGCATGCGATGAAAGATATTTTATAGGCAATTTTTTACACCTTGTGTAAAATTATTGTGGTTTTAGTAGGGATCCTTATTTTTTCTTGCAATTAAAATACCCTATATTAATCAGTGATAATGTAGCATTCAAATGGTGAAAGAATTTTTAAAATCGGTTCAGTACTTTTTGAGCCAATTGGTTACAAACATACTTACATACAAACCTTTCCTGATTATAATATGGGCCAGTGTTAGGTTTTATTTTCGTTACGGAAAATCTTGATTTGGTCGCCGCGTTCAAAGTCCATTAAAAGCTATGCAATAGCTTAATAAAAATGAATTTTATAAAAAAGCGGTGATAGCCAAGTGGCGTACGTAACGAACTGCTGAGACGAGGTCTCGAGTTCAATCCTCAGTCGTCGCGGGCAAACACCTCTGACTTTTCGTAGTTATATGTGAATTAATAAATGTTAATTATCGCTCGCTTAATAACGCGCCCGGTGGATTTCAATAGGCTCGCCCCCAATTTATTGGGACCTTAACATAACTGGCGAATCGTGGGTGTGTAATATACCTCTGCCTACCTCTTCGGGGATACAGGCGTGAAGTTATGTTATGTTATGTAATATAAACTAATTTCATATTAAATAAATAAAAGAAATTAAAATCCAGATTTAGGTCCACGCGGACGAGGTCGCTCTAAATGTTCTTTTGCTAATAAAATAAATTTGCATATTTTTCCATTGAGCATAAGGTCCCCAAACAATTTTATTGTTCTTTTAACCATTGTCAACAATCTTACTTATTTTAAATGTTGTGTTATTAATTTTCCCAACAAAAGAATAATACATAAATTATAGAATTACCTTTTAGTTTCGTTTTGTTTTATTAATGAGAGTTAGACAGGAAAAAAATATAAAGAATATTGTAACGTGAGTTATTTTAGGTTGGAGGGTAAGAAGGGTCGACGGTGGCCGAAGTCGAAAGGGGTTATCCTTTCGAGGGCGTACCAGGGGTACCTGGCAATGGGCGCTTGGGAAGGAAACCGTGTGGTTTTAGTCGGTTCGATTCCGACATACCCACCTCACGTAAAAAAGGGGGTAAGTAGGGTAACGTGAAAGGTAAGGTGAACATCCTACTAATATA
The DNA here is from genome assembly GCA_946251805.1 of Cybosia mesomella. Lineage (NCBI taxonomy): Eukaryota > Metazoa > Arthropoda > Insecta > Lepidoptera > Erebidae > Cybosia > Cybosia mesomella. Next base: position 830,635 of record OX276396.1, read on the forward strand.
ATAAATGCGAAAGTTTGTAAGTATGGTTGGATGGATGTTTGTTACTCTTTCACGCAAAAACGGCTAAACGGATCTGACTGAAATTTGGCACAGGGATAGATTATAGGCCACTTTTTATCCCGGGAAAAGGTTCCCATGGGTTGCAGGAACGGGATCTGAATTCTACGCGGGCGGAGCCGCGGGCAACAGCTAGTTAGAAGATAAATCCTACTTCCTACTAATATTATAAATGTGAAAGATTGTGAAGATGTTTGTATGTTTGTTACTCAATCACGCTCTAACCGCCGAAAGGATCTGACTGAAATTTGTTACAGGCATACATTATAGTCTGGAATTACATATATATAGGTTACTTTTATCCCTGGAACAGCTTCCCAGCGGGAACGTGATCAGAATTCCTAGTAGGCGAAGCCACGGTAGTAATTTTCTACTAGTAACTTATAAAAGTACTAACTTTATTTTAGATGAAATTGCTTAAATATCATACAGAACTAAAGGTCATATTATTTCTTTAGTCCGAATTCTTTGTAACCATGCAGTACGCAAGAATAAAATAGTAATATGAATGAAAATAGTAGGTTCTATAAAGCAGAACTCGTATTATTCATCGCTGAATTTGGGCATTTCAGTAATTACCTTTGTGATATTTCCGGTTGTTAAGGCGAATGTCACACATTGAAATAAAACTATTTTTTAACGGATTCTATCGCGATTTATTAGATGTTATTTTATATTTTACATTGAACCTGGCGTTTCGGTTGCTTTTCATGAACGAGCCCGTGACCAAGACTGCTAATAGTTTTAAAAATAGTTTTTATTAACTTTGCCTTACATTTACATCAAGTTTATATCAAGAATACCTCCAACAAAAGAATATGTGAGGTGGTGCTTTTTTTTAGCAGTTTTGATTGATATCGGGTTCGCGGAATACAGTTTGATGACTGTATTCCGGAAACCCGATATAAATTATTATGTTTACGACTGTATGAGGATGTACATGACATTGTATATTATTGTGCGACATTCTACACAGCGCTTTTTTGACCCAAAGTAAGCATAGTTTAACTAGCGCTTGTTATGACTTCCAGAAAGCGGATAAACATACTTATAACATAAACATAACATAACATAACTTCAAGCCTGTATTCCCGAAGGGGTAAGCAGAGGTGTATTACATACCCACGATTCGCCAGTTATAATAATAATAATAAATTGTTTTTATTCAAGTGACCATTGACTCAAAATGTTAGTAAGACTTAAAAACTATGTTAGTGTAGTGTAGTGTAGTGTAGTAGTAATGTAGTGTACATTATAATTTTTGAATCACCGGCGGCGCGTCCCATGGGTGATAGCATTATGCATTATGTTAAGGTCCCAATGTAATAGTGGGCTAGCCTATTGCCATCTACCGGGCACATTATTAAGCGTGCGATAATTAACATTTATTAATGCACACATAACTACGAAAAGTCAGAGGTGTGTCCCCAGGGCGACTTGGGATCGAACTCGACACCTCGTCTCAGCAGTCCTAAACATACTTTTTTTTTTGTAAATACATACATATTATACATAGAAACACCCATACCAATTCAAATAGACATATTCATGCATACATTGTTTGTTTACAAAGAAACGAGAAACTTAAAAAAGCAGCCAAGTGCGAGTCGAACTCGCCCATTAAGGGTTCCGTAGCAGCAAGTAACATAATAATGTTTTTATTTAATTTTTATATTTGATTGAATGAAAGGTAAATTGCAGTTTACGATTTATGACGTATTAAAAAAAAACTACTTACTAGATCTCGTTCAAACCAATTATCGTTGGAAGTTTACATGGTAATGTACATCATATATTTTTTTTAGTTTTATCATTCTCTTATTTTAGAAGTTACAGGGGTGGGGGGGGGGGACACATTTAACCACTTTGGAAGTGTCTCTCGCAGAAACTATTCAGTTTAGAAAAAAAAAAAATTTAGAAACCTCAATATCATTTTTAAAGACCTATCCATAGATACCACACATGTACGGGTTTGATGAAAAAAAAATTTTTGAGTTTCAGTTTTAAGTATGGGGACCCCCAAAATTTATTGTTTTTTTTTCTATTTTTGTATGAAAATCTTAATGCGGTTCACAGAATACATCTACTTACCAAGTTTCAACAGCATAGATCTTATAGTTTAGGAAAAAAGTGGCTGGGACATACGGACGGACAGACAGACAGACATGACGAATCTATAAGGGTTCCGTTTTTTGCCATTTGGCAACGGAACCCTAAAAACGACTTGATGGATTTTGGTAACATTCGGCACACTGACTGTAACGTACAAAAGATTTTTTGTCCTGGTATCGGTTCTATGATTCGCAGGATTTGGATTGCCCTCCCTCTCGACTTCAACACGGGTGAAGTCGTGAGCATAGGCTAGCCAGCTAGCTAGAAGAAGATATCTTCTATATATATAAAAATGAATTGCTGTTCGTTAGTCTCGGTTGGCCCGATTTGGCTAATTTTGGTCTTGAATTATTTGTGGAGGTCCAGGGAAGGTTTAAAAGGTTTGTCATCGATTGAGGCAGTACGAAGTCTGCCGGGTCAGCTAGTTATATATATATATATTTTAAGACATATTACGCTGAGTATAATTTTACACAGCAAGGCAGAACACCACATGTTTGACCGTAAAGAAAAGAAAGAAAAGTGGTTTTTATTGCGTATAAGGTACAAATACAATAAAATAACAAATAACCCGCACCTCCAGACTCTTCCTCGCGGGTGGTGGGGAAAAGAGTCAATAATTAATTATTAATAATATTGCAAAATTAATAATTAAAAAAATTATAATAACAGAATAAAAAATAAAAACAAAAGTTCCTGGACCAAAGTTGTAGAGAATTTAATTTGCAACGAAAAATTACTTTTTTTTTATCAGAGAGATCCGATTCTCAGCACTCCATGGATTCACCGTGCGGTCGCCGGGTCCATAGCGTGGTACAGAGAGGAACACCATGACGGCGACTGGGACTTGCGACCCAGATGTAGGTTTAGGGTGGCCACCTTGTGATGCATCAGCGCTCACGTGGAGGTGAGGGAGGGACGTCAGTAGTGTTCCCCCCCCTACCTATCCAAATTTGGTAAGATCCTAACAATGCCGCTTTTGATCTACGTTTTAATAAAGAGCTTACTGAAGCTCTTGGCAATCCGAGGTCTTTAAGTAAGTTGTACAGGGATTTAGCTGGAATTCCCCTTGCTCCTACTTCTACGGCATAGAGTTTAACCACGTAGCCGTTTTTGGTTAACTCGTTAGTCAAATCAAAGTATTTGTTTGTCTTTATAGCGTGCTCTTTAGGTATATTAGTTTCCCACGGTACTGTGAGTTCTACAAGCACTGCACGCTTATGCGATCGTGAAAAAAGGAATTTGTCGGGTCTGGATGATGAGGCACAGACATCCTCCGGTATCCTATAGTGCTTCTCATACGTGTCTACGAGTATTGTTCAGTCAACGGCAGCTATCAAAATTGAATAAGGCTTTTGAAGTGATTTCTTTGAGCAGCCTTCCTTTACAAACGCAATGTCATTTCTTTGGTTTGTGGTTAATCCTTTTTTCGCTCTAGCTACCGCCAAACTTACAGCCTCACGTATGATTTCTAATACCTTATCATGACGGCGCGAGTAATGACCCCGGTCTAATAGCGTTTTACAACCCACTAGTAGGTGCCTAGCCGTACCAGTTGCTTCACCACATGAGTTACATGTTTTATCTGTGGCTTTTCCCCATCTGACCAGATTGCTTTGGTCGGGGAGGGTCAACTGGAATGCATTCAGGTAAAATTTAAGTAAGGCCGGTGACCAGTCGTATATTATGGTACGCCATTTTAAGGCTATGGGAATACAAAATTCACCTAGAGTCAACCATTCGTTTTGCATTTCTAGGTTCATTGCGTGCACCTTATAGGTGTTGTTTTCGTCTGCTTGAAGAAAAGATTTTGTTATTTCTTTATCTGTTTGTCTCTGAATATTGCCTAGACCTACTCTACCAGTCTGCGAGCCTATCATGAATCTTTTATGGAACTGGAGGCGTGATTCGAGCTCCGATGCATTTTTATCTTTTGGAAGGACTTTTACTATTTCGTCTTTAGATTCCGATAAGACGTGCATTTTAGTTACTCTTAGGTGTTTATAGAGTTCTGATGGCTTCTTAAGCGTCATTCCAAAATTATTCGCGGATCTATATAGTGCCGACGGGTCGGCCGACTGAGCTAGCCCTAGCCACGACTTCAGTGTCTTCGTGACACTCGCATCTAGTTTTTTGAGGAGGCTCTGGTTTATATCATATATAAGAAACGGCCAGTTAAGACGCGAGATTAAATAATTGTCATAGATCCAAGCTTTTTTAACATTACTTATTGGTTGTTGGTCTACCTTTTTTAAATCGATAATGAAACTATCAATTAATTCGTCCAAAGCTGGAGTGCAACCTCTGTTGTCAATCTTTCTTCCGAGGAATTTAAAAGGCACGGTTTCAGATATAGTTGAAACGTTTTCCCCGCCTATACTAAGCCCTGGGTCATATGAAGTATACCTGGTACCCCGCCTACCCAGACATAGACAGTAGCATTTGCTAGGTTTTGCTCTCATTCCATCTGTCCATGTACAGAAGAAGTTTAAGAGATATACTGAAAAAACCATTTCAACCCCTATTTTCAAGATGGCGGCCGTATGACAAGGGTGGCGACCTCACAAACTTGGTTTTAGCTTTACACTGACCCCCCCCCCCCTACACATTAAAAGAATAAAATTCCTCTAAAAAACGCAAGGTTAGGCCTAAAAAATGTAACATTTCAATGGACTAAAAATAAAAATAAAAACAAAGCTACTCTGGCGGCGAATGCTCGTACATAACCTTGACCGAGAGGCACGATAAATATATTATTTATCTGTGGTCGCCGCCACCTGAGCATACGTGACATTTTTACGTATGACAAAATTGTCAAGTATGTCAACGTTGACAACTCGACAACGTGTCATGTTACGTGGCAATTTAATAACACGTGGTAAATGGATATTAAATCTCTAAATATTAAAATGGAAACAATATTATTTATTATGTATACCATGTCCGCAATAAGAGATGGACACTCAGCATACACTGAGGTGGGTATCTACCACCAAAGTACAAAACCGTATGCTTAAACACCGACGTGGTCTCAATATAAATAGTTTTGCAGAGTTTCAAATACTTCAGCTTGGTGTATTATTTCCACTTGTACTCGCAGTATGTACGCGCAGTGAACACGGTCCAGGCACTCGGATTCAGCAAAACAGAAACAAAACTGTAATATGGGCCGTACAATAAAAGCAATACCGTGATTGAAATATTACTTTATCTATGGCATTACAGAATAATTTTATGTACCTTTTCGTCAAGAAGTCAAAGAAATGTGCGTATTAGAAAGTTTGTATATTTTAAAGACGTCCCATAAGTCTTATGGGTGTGAGACAAAGGCACTCACCAAATCGCTCAGAGAAAAATGCAATGAAGAGAAGTATGGTAGGCTCAAAGAGACAGGAAAGAATAAGGAACATAGACCTCCGGTCCAAAACAAAACTGACCGATGTTCTAACAAGAATGGACCAACAAAATTGGAGGTGGACCAGCAGGCCACATGTTGCGAGGCACTAAAGGAAAGTGAAGCAAGGTAGTGACAGAATGGTATCCAAGGTAAGGCAAAAGAAATCGAGGAAGGCAGCCTATCCGCAGGGAGGAAGAAATAAAGCTGACAGCGGGTCCAAACTGGAGAGGGGTACCTTTTTTTTTTTTTTTCGTGCGGAAATCCCTTCGGATACCCCCCGCCGGTCAGCGGGGGCGGTTATGTCGGGCTTGAACCGACTAAAACCGCACGCCGTCTCGGGTCTACAGACGCCGGGGTGTAAGGTTGACCCCGACTGACCCTGGGCCATCTCCAGTTGCGAGATGGCCCCCTCGGATTTGGGAACCACGGTGTCCCCGTTTTGCCCCGGTTTAGAGGAGGGGCGCTAGTCGCGACAGATGACAATGGAAATTGTTAGAGGAGGCCTATACCACGAGGCACACCGAAATTCAAGACATTTTGTGATTTTGTTTTACATTACTGTAAGTGTAATTGTCGGGTTTCGGAATAAAAGGCTTTATTATTATTATATGAAAGTCGTAAAATTATGCGGATTAAACTGAATACAATAATCTTGTTATGTGTTCTCGCTGTGAGTAAGGTGTCCAGATATGCTTATAAAAGCGTTCGCTGTACTGTCAAGAGGATATTTTTCATTATATTACTAACTGGCACTTGCGACATAACCAACCCCGCTGGACGGTGGCGGGGGGGGGGGTTCCGGGGAACCGAAATCACTAATTTACTAATATCTCCCTAACTCCTCCAGCTACGCTAAATTATTATAACCCGGGACCTCTCGATCGTAAGGTCGACTCCTTAGCCAGTAAGCTACCGACGCTCGTTTACAGTAGTTGATTATGACTTGGACCCACTTGATGGTAAGCTGATAGAACTGTTGGTGTGTGCGTGTGACTATACAAAGGCAAATAATAAACAAAGAGAATGAAATATTACCATCAAATAAATTTGTGCAGAAGCCCTCAGACGACCACCATAAACTCTCAATTCATTGAGTACTTCTTTGCAGCATACTTTATGAAAATGAAAGGGTTTGAAGCATCCCTCGTAATGTCCGTGCCCGCCCCTGTCTAATAATTAATTACCTTTGTAAATAAAAATGAAATAAGTAAAATAATGGCCGGGATTTGCATTGTTTATTTCAGTTCTTTATTGAATTGTATTTTTCTTTGTGTCGCTACAGACTTTCCTTTGCAAAACTTTTTCCTCCTTTTAGTTCGTTTACTCTGGAGACTAATTACTATAGATAATCTATTAGAACTATTTTTAACAAGATTGTTACCTAGATTACACTACAACTGTTTCGCCTTTCGTTGTTGTTACTGTGATTAGTAATTATTACAACAAGAACTTGCGGCGATACATTCTTTCTTATTTAAATCATTAGATAACATACTTATGCTACGTATTTTCCTTCTTTAAAAGCTATATAACTCTTAAACAATAAGTTATCTTTTCTATTTATACTAGCGGATACAGCAAACTTCGTCCTGTCCGAAAAAGTATTTGGAGACATACCCACTGCAACAGGTAGCGTTGCAGTGGGTATGTCACCAAATACTTTCGATTGTATCGTAATCGGCTTCGATTGTATTTTCAAACTATCCGAGAAACCATTGAAATATATGCACAGCAGGTTCAGGTTACAGTACACAGACAGATATATAGAAGAAGTTACACAGCAGGATACAACACAACACAGGTACAGGTACACTCATATGTAGATATGTAATCTATTCAGTACACAGAGGTGATTCACACCAGGTGCCAGTCAAGAGTGACACAGCTCAGTAATATTATACACGCCTGGCGCCGGTCAGCAGTAATGCACTAAAATCACAATTACAATAAAAGATAGCTTGACCTTATGGATCTCGAGTCTCCGCGGGGCCTCCAGTGGTTGTGCACCGGCAGAACAGATCCCGGAGCTTCCCTTGAGATCTGCTTCCCAATATCAAGGTATCCAGGCCTCAACGATTTACAATCTCAGGGTCACTGCCGTCTGAAGTGTTTGTAAAGGTTCGTTCCGAGACCTAACGACCCTGTGATCAAGATATACAACTTTTATCAATATCAAATCCCCATAATGCGAATACACTGACAGCAATGGAATAAAATAACATACCAGATTCAAATCCGGGCACCACACACTATAACCTCCAAATCGGGTATTACAGTTTTCTTACTTATAACAAATATCACAACAAAGACAATAAAGATGGAGGTTGGACATGACTAGTGACCTCTCAAACAAAAAAATGAATCATAGGGCCACTGCGAACATCCTTATAATATAAGGATGTTCGCAGTGGCCCTATGATTCATTTTTTTGTATATGCAATTAATTCTGAATCTTGCTAGAATCGTTCCTACGCTGATACTTAACTCGAAACTTCTATGAGAATGAATTGATAAAAAAATAATGGGCATAACGCATAACAAGACTAAAGTCAGCCACATCGATGCATTCACAGCAGTTGCGACTGTGCGACTGTGTCCACAGATGGCGCTAACTACAATTACACCTCTAACAGTATTCTACTGTTACAAAATTCATGCAGCCCTTTAGGAGGAGCTAGGCGACAAACACACGTACAGAAAAGTTGTAAATATTAAGATACATCAGTTATTTCCAGTGCGAAAGAAAAGGGCAATGTGAAGTGTTAAATATCTCATCTATATGCTCTATTTCATTTCTTATTACCAACTGAGCACTTTATCATACAAAACCGGCTGCAGAATTCAGTGATGCGCCCAGTGAGGTATCTAGGAATGCCTTTCTGAATCTGGCGCGCTGGATATATGCGAGGGAGGGTTAGAACTTTGAAATTCTACAGAAGATGCACTCATAAACTATTGTTCATTTCCAACAGGAAGAAGCCTGTGTTGTGCGTATTCCACATTCTTAAACAGATGACAGTAGTTATAATGGTAGTACTTAATTATCTTTATTAAAAAATAAGCTGATATGTACGTTTAACTTTATAAAAAAGCGGCCAAGTGCGAGAAGGACTCGCCCATTAAGGGTTCCGTAGCAGCAAGTAACATACTAATGTATTTGTTTTTAATTTTTATATTTGACTTGATTGAATGAAAGGTAAATTGCGGTTTACGATTAAAAACGTATTAAAAAAAACTACTTACTAGATCTCGTTCAAACCAATTTTTTTTTAGAAGTTACAGACCTCCCCCCCTGAAACTCAACATACATCCCTGTCACACCCTGTAACACACATTTTACTACTTTGGAAGTGTCTCTCGGGCAAACTATTCAGTTTAGAAAAAAATGATATTAGAAACCTCAATATCATTTTTGAAGACCTATCCATAGATACCACACACGTATGGGTTTGATGGAAAAAAAAAATTGAGTTTCAGTTCTAAGTATGGGGAGCCCCAAAATGTATTGTTTTTTTTTTTTCTATTTTTGTATGAAAATCTTAATGCGGTTCACAGAATACGTCTACTTACCAAGTTTCAACAGCATAGATCTTATACTTTCGGAAAAAAGTGACTGTGACATACGGACGGACAGACAGACAGACATGACGAATTTATAAGGGTTCCGTTTTTTGCCATTTGGCAACGGAACCCTAAAAAAAAACCAAATAATATAGAGCCATAAAATATGTTACACTTTCACACTTAAATGTAAAAATCTAATAATCTAGAGTGACGTCACCGACACCATTATTACGTCATAAGTCACGTAGTAGCTATTTTAATTTGCTCATAAAGTGGGCATACATCATGGAAGACGGTGCAATGCGCTGTTGAAATCGAATTCTTCCTTGGCTGTGTTCGCCACAGCTCAGTGAATATCTCGCAGTGCGTCAAAAATATACTAGTGTGTATGTTTTTTCTATCCTAATATAATATTTTATCAAAACTGACTTATAATGTGAATTCACCATTAAACTAATATTATAATGTCGAGTTCTATTAGTTATAAAATCGATTACCTCGAATTTTTTTACTCAATCGTTTTAGTTTTAGTGATTTTCTGCGTTTCAGCGATTTAATGACTGCATGAATACATGTCCTTATCTCTCGAAAACGTAAAGTTTAATAGTCACGCTAATACGTGATATCAAAAATATTAACCAGTAGGTAAATGTGGATAATACATCTCTGTTCATCTCTTCTTCTTCAGGACAAAAAATGAAAAATAGTTTATTTTAGTGCAAAAACAATTAACAATGAAAAGATCTGAATTCAAAGCATAAACCTAGCTACCATAAAAAAGAGAGTAGTTCAGGATTTGCCGGGCACAAGTAGCTGCCGTAGTCAGTGCTGGTTTTCAATGTACCATTTTTTTTTAAAGAATGTTAGTAACCGAAATTACTAATATTCCCCCTAACCCCTCCAGGTAAGCTTAATTGCTTGTGTTAGGAGTGGGTTCATGTCGGTAGTGTAATTGCCAAGATTCGAACCCGGGACCTCTCCATCGTAGGGTTGACTCCTTAACCTCTAAGCTAACCGACGTTTGAAGTTGCAGTGTGAGTATAGTTAGTATAAAAATAAACACTAACCATTATAATTGTAAACATCTTGTACAACTGTTTAATATTATACTGTACAGTGCATGTGCTAGCGACGAAGGAAAATTCTCTCAAATGTTTTAAATATGGAGTGCAGTCACATAGGTACATAAATTATGTTGGAGCAAGATTTTTCACTCAGCTCACCCAAGTTTATGTAACACTGCGCAAATGATTAGAATTGAGGCGCGCCAGCTATACTTTGATCAAACTTTGACACCTTATTATCTTGTTTTAGAAATTCGGGGACCTTGAAGTCGAATTTGATGATATAAATAGTGATCTATGACATAAAAATCAACGCGATTAAATATTCAACGACATTCCACACAGCGCTTTCTAGACCTGAAGTAAGCAAAGTTTAACTAGCTTGTGTTATGGCTTCCAGAGTACGGAAAAACATACTTATATACTTTTTTTTGTAAATACATTCATATTATACATATAAACACCCAAACCAATGCAAATAAACATATTCATGCATACAAATATTTGTACCGAACGGGAATCGAACCCGCGCCCCCTGTCGTAGCAGTCGAATGCAATACCGCTACGCCATAGAGGCCGTCAATATTAGATATTTTTAGGCTAGTTTAGAGTGCTGAACAAGACTAAAATCTCTGAAATTTTGTTTAATCCACCCAAACGCTAAAAACACTTATGAAACAAAAAACTTACTCATTAATTCATAAAATTTCACATCAAAAATATTCGCAGGGAGTTAAGAATATTTCATTAGAAACTTTATCGTATCCTGCATTACGTGGGACAGTGAGGGGCGCGGAGAAGCCAAAAAGATTTTAGGGGTTGAAACAGGTAGCTAGTTTCGATGTCGTGTGGACGGAATGAATAAAGGGGAGCTTTCACGAGGAGTCCCTTATTTAATACAACTTGCACGTGGACTCCTCACTAGTGTTAGTAATTAATCCAACGGCCAAATTAGTTAAGCCTATTGTGTTATACCCGTATAATTGTAGTGTGTATATAATTGTAGTGTTTTATTCAATTAAATCATATAAAGTTGGATAAATTTATTGAATTCAAAGAATATGCAAGTGAGAATAAAGAAAAAAATCACTTCTCATGCTCTTAAAATGTTACTTTAGTCTCTACATATCGAGACTAAAGTTCCTTATTAATCTCTAGGGATTAAAGTTTTTTTTTAAATTTACTTTGAAAACTCCTAAACAGCCAATCACGGTGTTTGTGAATGGGAGGATTATCACCTTTTTAGTGATTGTGTATAGAAATAACCTCAAAATGACATTTGAAAAAATCTAAGCAACCCATTTAAGTTAGTGAAACACGATTAATGATATTAATTTAATTAATTATTATGTAAGTATTAAGGATTAATTCATTTTATTATGCATTTCCAATTAGTTTTAAATTATTTTTCAAGTTTGAATCTGTTGGCTAAATATGCAAGCATTTAAAGCGTACGTCACTTAACAAAAAAAAAACCGCGGGACAAGTTTATATATTTATATATATATATATTTTTAGTTTGAATTTGAATTTTGAATCGATTATTCGTATTAAGCTTGCTTTTAAGAAACTTTGTTATTATAAATATTATAATTTTGTATAGAACGTCGTTTTTTTCCTCGCATTCAAAGTGAAAAGTAGAGTGTTTAACGTGGGACTAAACAACCATAATGACACTCGAACTATTAGCCAAAACATCTCGTCTCATTAAAACTTGTTTTAGTCCCTTGTTGAACAATCTACTATTAAAGTCACCTACGTTGTGTGTGATTAGAGTAAACGAAATGCACTCTACTTTAATATAGAACTAGATGTTGCCCGTGACTTTGTCCACGTTAAATCCGGAAAAGATCAAGGTATATTTATATTTGCAGTTTCGAACTCAACAGGTATTAGGTTATCTGGGTTGCGACTGGTTCGATCACCTCCATGTTTGGTGCACCCTGGGCAACGTGGGCGATGACGCATCATTGATTGCTCCTCTGGAGTAGCTGGCGTCAACATCAACGGCCAAGAGTCTGACCAACCGGCCCTTTTCAGGGCCAGCTGACCCCATTACACGAGGGGGTCGGGGTATGGCGGGCCTGCAAGGCCCGCGCGGGTGAGGGCCGCTCCAGGTACCCCTCTGCTGTTATCAGAGGGGACACTGCGAATGGCCCAGGGTCAGTCGGAGTGCGAGGGATATGCTCTATGGGTAACCTTACACCCCGGCGTCTGTAGACCCGAGACGACGTGTGCTTTTAGTCGGTTCAAGCCCGACATAACCACCCCCGCTAGGCGGCGGGGGGTATCCGAAAGGGATTTCCGCACAAAAAAAAATGGTATCAGGTTATCTATTTCATCGTTACATTTTCAATCATTTATCATGAAGAAATAGATGTTTACATTCAACATCGAAATAAATACTACCGGGTTCCCTAATATAATAGCGTGATGATATTTATTATTAAAGATTGAGTTTCTAATCAACTGTTTTGTACACGTAGGGAACTCTGTAGTTTTGAGATTTCATATTTCACTGCTCATGACCTTTATATTCTGAACGATGACCATGTCCGAGTTCTATCGAACTGCAGAATTTTGTGATGATCTGCTTTGTAATAATGAAGGAATGATCAATAATAGATTTGGTCGATTTTACCCCGCTACTCCAATCACACTTACACTAGCGTGATGAAATATAGCGAAGTTTATGACCGCACCTAGAAGAACGTTCATGCAAAATTTCAGCTGAATCTGTTCAGCGGTTTTCAATTGATGCTCGGGCATCTTTAATAAAAAGCAGACAAACAGACAAAAAATCACACATTATAATTATTTTTTTGAAAATATATTCGATGTAGAGTTTCACTTCGTTACGATTTCATTATACGAGTATGTAGAGATACTGATGCACTCTAAACGGCTGCTATCCATTTATTTGGACATGTCAATTTGACATATCTATAATGTAACTGTCATGTGAATATATAATGACTAACATCGGCTTGTACGCGCCGACATTATTTGTTTGCATCTCGACCAAGCACCACTTGCTCTATAGAACATCGTAATTTTCTGTCTATTAGACTTGTGAATAGCGAATTTATTTCGATTGATTAGTGATTCATGAAATTAAAATATAGCAATTTATTTATCCGGTCGTTACATACATGCCCGCCTACCCGCGCTTCTACTTACGTAGGAATGCCATGAGGAATCAGATATCTCCCAAGAGTTTAGCTTATATATTTTTCGACACAAAACTACGAAACAGTCCTGGTTCGGACATGTAATGCGTAGGGATGAAAGTAATATCGTAAGAAAGGCATTAAGTATGGAAGCGGACGGTTACAAGACGATAGGAAGACCTAAACGGACATGGATGGACTGCGTGAAAGGGGATATGGTTAGGAAAGGAGTGAATGTTGAGATGACCGCAAGCAGAGATGGATGGAAAAAGCACACATGTTGCGACGACCCCAAATAAACCTTTTATCGTCACAAAGTATGAAACAAGAAATTATTACAGGCCACTTACCTTATACGGATACGTCTATCACATTCTATCTGGGGTCTGATTCTACACATAGCAAATAGTACAGTGAGCTATGCAAAACATATCAATTTTCACATACACGAGTACATTCAAAGTTATCGCACTAGATAAGTAAATACAAATTTAAACTGAAGGTTATTTATCTAGAATATCAAATTATGTATGCGTATAGTATATATAGCATACGTATGCTAGGATCGTTGTCGTTGTCTCTGCCAACCCCAATACAATAGATGCGTCCATTCATATATTTAATATTTTTAGAAAAAGTCTAATGAAATAGTTACATAGCCCGACAGATTTTATTTGACTGAGTCTATCATAGTACTAAAATATAATTTTGAGAATACGTAAGTTTCCGAAGAACTTAACAGTGTTCTAGAAACATATCAAAATAAAGTGTTATCAAATAGTGTCATTTTATAAATCTTAAGGCTTTCAAGGCCGGCGTTGCATGTAGGATATACTGCTTCCGGGCTGTTTGGCCGTGGTCCAATGGAAACTTGTGTTCCAAACGTTTCATCGCTCACTGCGGTCGACATCTTTAGTGACACAAGTCCGGGTGCCGACGAGTGCGGAGAACTCTCTTCGGCGGCGACTTCTCTGCGACTGATGTAGAGGCCCGAGTCAACTCGGGCCTCTAAAACAGTTTGGAACACAAATTTCCATTGGACCACGGCCAAACAGTCCGGAAGCACTATAATCTACAGTATTATTTTAAGGCAATTGCGATTGGGTTCTCACCAGCAAACTAGTCACACTAGTACTTTTACTGAAGACACACATTGTTAACCTCGATCATTCCCGATGCCCACCATTTTTATTAATATCATAGCGCAATTCAGCGTTATAACCTAGATTTAGCAGAATCTACAATAAAAGTACAGTCCTGTAAAATAACCCAAAGCATCCTACAAAATAAGAAATTGTATTATGAATCCTTTGTACGTTGAACCCATTGATAAGGGGACTTGTAAGGTTTCGCAATTACGAAAGTTATTAGTAGCACACCGTCTTCCATTCTATTTTCTTAAGCATCGTTAACGAAACACGAGAACTGTATGAGAGATACTTGTGCAGAGGGATCCAGCTAGCCCCGCGCAGCCAATTAGGGGATGGCTGTCAGTGGACAGCCAGCTTCTAATTGGCTGCGCATGGCTAGCTGGCCGCTATTGAATAACGCGCGTTCTAGTCGAAACTTCAAGATAGGAAGCCAACATAGATCCAGTTGGATGTTAAATCCTTTTGAGGATAAATACATAACAAGGTACTATACCAATTTTTATATATATATATATAATTTATACACGTCAAACATTTCCAATCAATATCAAATCTGTAGGTACTAATGCTAAAAGCTACTATTAGTAACCGAAATTACTAATATTCCCCCTAACCCCTGCAGCTAAGCTTAATTGCTTGTGTTAGGAGTTGGTTCACGTCGGTAGTGTAATGGCCAGGATTCGAACCCGGGACCTCTCGATCGTAGGGTCGACTCCTAAACCACTAAGCTACCGACGCTTTAATGTGATTTACCAAACTTGTAGATTTCAATTTGATAGTGGCTGCTAGATAGCTGTCATTACTATACACATACACTATCAGTTACCTAACCAAAAGCTACTCAATTTAACTGATACAAATCATTCTTGGAGTGATTACGCCGAAACCATTTTTCGTTAGTTCAGTTGGTATCCATTGGATATAATGATAACCACTGACTAATCAGCTTTACAGTCAGTGTGATTACTAAAATTAGATCGAACTAAAAATAAACTAGGTCCGCCTGCCAACTCACCGAAGCGGGATAAAACCCGACCCCACCTGGCGAGGCCGCGGTGGCGGCCAAAGTCCGCCGGCAACCCTGGGGTTATGCAAGGCGCTCTTGCAATGTTGAGTTGAGAGTGCCAATGTCTGAGTGATTTGGAAAGGAGCATAGAATATCGTAACAGCCTAACCTGACCTAACCGCCTTTTTTTTCTTTTTAGCGTGTGGACACTCCCACAGGCTTCGGTGCCAACGATGGGGTAACCTAACCTAACATTAGAATATTTTGTTCGGTGATTATGCCTCCGTGTCTTGTCTGATTTTCAGTTTTCTTTTTTTAATCGGTATTTATGGTTATAGGCTACGTTTTGGTGCCAAAACTTAGATTTTACTAAATGTGGTTTTTGAGAAATCAGTTTTTGTATTTTTTGTTCGGTGATTATTCCTCCGTGATACTTCATAATTTAAATTTGTATAGCCTATGTCCGTCACATCACTATCATCTATGATTATGGTAAAAATCATTAAAATCGGTCGAAGGGTTTAGGCGCTTGAGGGACACAAACGAAATACATGAGTGGAGCGAAAGGAGCTTTCGCTCGACTTCGTCTTACTCTCAGCTCAATTAATAAATAATTCTAATAATCAATTTTTAATGTGAATATACAAATAAATATTAATTAAATAATAAAAAAATAGCAGCAATTAATTATTAAATAATTCTTATTCTAATTTTAAATAATTGTAACGAACGATTGAGCTCAGCCTGTGAAACTAGCCTTCAAGTCATTAAACTCTTTTAAAAAATTGTGCCATAATTACGAGTACCTAGTAAGATATTTTAGGACATGCTACACAGCGCCATCTAGACCCAAATCAAGCACAGCTTGGCTAGTTTGTGTTATGGGTACTAGAATGCTGATAAACATACTTGGATACATTGTTGTAAATAATTTCATATTATACATAGAAACACCTAGACCAATGAGAATTTACATATTCATGCATACAAATATTTGCACTGAGCGGTAATCGAACCCGCGAACTCTGACTTAGAATTCGAACACTCTACCGCTACGCCACAGTGTACCGTCACTCATTTCAATCGCACATAATAACATATACTTTGAGAGATCCGATTCTCAGCACTCCATGGATTCACCGTGCGGTCGCCGGGTCCATAGCGTGGTACAGAGAGGAACACCATGACGGCGACTGGGACTTGCGACCCAGATGTAGGTTTAGGGTGGCCACCTTGTGATGCATCAGCGCTCACCTCCACCGTCAGTAGTGTTCCCCCCCCTACCTATCCAAATTTGGTACGATCCTAACAATGCCGCTTTTGATATACGTTTTAATAAAGAGCTTACTGAAGCTCTTGGCAATCCGAGGTCTTTAAGTAAGTTGTACAGGGATTTAGCTGGAATTCCCCTGGCTCCTACTTCTACGGCATAGAGTTTAACCACGTAGCCGTTTTTGGTTAACTCGTTAGTCAAATCAAAGTATTTGTTTGTCTTTATAGCGTGGTCTTTAGGTATATTAGTTTCCCACGGTACTGTGAGTTCTACAAGCACTGCACGCTTATGCGATCGTGAAAAAAGGAATATATCAGGTCTGGATGATGAGGCACAGACATCCTCCGGTATCCTATAGTGCTTCTCATACGTGTCTACGAGTATTGTCCAGTCAACGGCAGCTATCAAAATTGAATATGGCTTTTGAGGTGATTTCTTTGAGCAGCCTTCCTTTACAAACGCAATGTCATTTCTTTGGTTTGTGGTTAATCCTTTTTTCGCTCTAGCTACCGCCAAACTTATAGCCTCACGTATGATTTCTAATACCTTATCATGACGGCGCGAATAATGACCCCGGTCTAATAGCGTTTTACAACCCACTAGTAGGTGCCTAGCCGTACCAGTTGCTTCACCACATGAGTTACATGTTTTATCTGTGGCTTTTCCCCATCTGACCAGATTGCTTTGGTCGGGAAGGGTCAACTGGAATGCATTTAGGTAAAATTTAAGTAAGGCCGGTGACCAGTCGTATATTATGGTACGCCATTTTAAGGCTATGGGAATACAAAATTCACCTAGGGTCAACCATTCGTTTTGCATTTCTAGGTTCATTGCGTGCACCTTGTAGGTGTTGTTTTCGTCTGCTTGAAGAAAAGATTTTGCTATTTCTTTATCTGTTTGTCTCTGAATATTACCTAGACCTACTCTACCAGTCTGCGAGCCTATCATGAATCTTTTATGGAACTGGAGGCGTGATTCGAGCTCCGATGCATTTTTATCTTTTGGAAGGACTTTTACTATTTCGTCTTTAGATTCCGATAAGACGTGCATTTTAGTTACTCTTAGGTGTTTATAGAGTTCTGATGGCTTCTTAAGCGTCATTCCAAAATTATTCGCGGATCTATATAGTGCCGACGGGTCGGCCGACTGAGCTAGCCCTAGCCACGACTTCAGTGTCTTCGTGACACTCGCATCTAGTTTTTTGAGGAGGCTCTGGTTTATATCATATATAAGAAACGGCCAGTTAAGACGCGAGGTTAAATAATTGTCATAGATCCAAGCTTTTTTAACATTACTTATTGGTTGTTGGTCTACCTTTTTTAAATCGATAATGAAACTATCAATTAATTCGTCCAAAGCTGGAGTGCAACCTCTGTTGTCAATCTTTCTTCCGAGGAATTTAAAAGGCACGGTTTCAGATATAGTTGAAACGTTTTCCCCGCCTATACTAAGCCCTGGGTCATATGAAGTATACCTGGTACCCCGCCTACCCAGACATAGACAGTAGCATTTGCTAGGTTTTGCTCTCATTCCATCTGTCCATGTACAGAAATCGTCTACTCTACGCAGTAGGTCCTGGCACTGCTTTGGGTTACGAGTCAGTATTGCCAAATCGTCCGCGAATGCGAGGATAGACTCCGTATATTTACCGTTTAGCTTAAACCGATAGCCCCACTTCTTGTCGTGTGTGGAAATGTTGTCTATTAAAATATTTATTACTATATTGAAAGCTATAGGTGATAAACAGCAACCTTGGAACAAACCCACATTATAATTTAAAGGTTGCGTGTATCCATCTTTGGTATTAATCACAAACTTTAATTTACCATAATAAGAGGATATTATTTCCCAAATGATGGACGGAAAGTGATACCATTTTAATGCAAACAACATTAGCTCGTGTTGTACTGAGCCAAAAGCGTTTTCTAGGTCTATCCAACAAACTGTTATTTGCTTTTCATTTGATCTGGCATCTTTTAAACTTTCCGCCAGTAAAGAATTGTGTTCCAGACATCCTGAAATTCCGGGTAGGAACCCTTTTTGGTGGTTTGGTCTGAAATAGTTATTATTGATCATGAAATTTGTCATTTTAAATTGAAGCCATGAGAAGAAAATTTTAGAAATTGTATTGGTTAATGCTATTGGTCTAGCGTCTTTTGGACTAGTTACTATTTCTTTCTTTGGAATGAGCACAAAATTAGCCTTGCCGAAGGCCGCTGGGACTTCTTTACTCGACCAGATCCTATTGAATATGCTTAGAAGATGTTTACGTACCGATGGGCATTTTTTATAGATAATGTAAGGTATGCCATCGGGCCCTGGGGCGGTTTTTGTTGGTTTCTTTTTGATTTGGTGTTCTATTTCGTCTAAGCTAGGTGGATTACAGACACTTTGTTTTTTAAATGTGTTTATAAATCATTTAAAATCGCAAATGTAGTTCCAAAGATTAGCGCGTATAAACAAACAAATATATCTTCAGTTTTATTATTAGCATAGATTGAACTTTTCCGGAAGGAAATGAACAGCTGCAAATTTTTAATATCACAGAGTAAGATGAGAAATAGCAAAATAAACATTCCATACTATTATAACATTGTAAATAAGTGTGTCCGTACATTTTTATTTTTTCTTTTTTTTATACCACCTAAGCCGCGGTAGCCTAGTGGTATGGGTAATGGACTGCTGAGACGAGGTCTCGGGTTCGATCCCAGGTTTTACCATGGCACACACCAATGACTTTTCGATGCTTTTCGAAGTTATGTGTGTATTTATCGCAGGTTTATAAGTGCCCGGTTAATGGCAATAGGCTCGCCACCTATTACATTGGGACCTAAACATAAACTGGCGAAATGTGGGTGCTAGCACCTCTGCCTACCCCTTCGGGGATATAGGCTCGAGTTTATGTTATGTTATGTTATACCACTAAGGTGGCAGACAAGCACACAGCCCACCTGATGGGAAGCGGTTACATTGGAAATATTTAAATAATACTTGTTAAATGAACGATTCTGAACATAAATATATATTTTTGGAATTCTTGTATGTTTGTTCGCTATGGACGCAAAAACTACTGAACGGATTTTGATGCGATCTTTTCTATAAGAAATGTCTTGGTTATATTTAATATATGTTTGATTGCATTTGGTTAAGTAGAACCGGAGATGTGACCAATAAACAATAACCAACCGCGCGAAGCCGCGAGCATCAGTTAGTTTAAATATAAATTTAAGTCTCCCGTCCTTCAATGTTTTTATAATACTCCTCGGAATATTTTCGCTTTGAAGTTATATAAAGTCATTACTTTCCAAAATCATGGTCCAGAGAAATTCATATCATTACCTCTAACTTTCTTATTAACCTCATGATCGTTGCGGGAAAACCTGCTATAAGTTAATAATGTTTATTAATACCGTAGAGTCAATTGCTTTTTTTTATGGATGATAGGCTCACGTTTGACCTCTATCTCGCCTGGTCGTAGGTGACGATGTGGTCTACGATGGATCACGTTTGCCTAGAAGGAACCGAGGCTTGAAATCGGTCGAAGAGTCTAGGCGCTAGAGGGACACAAACGAAATACATCGAGTGGAGTGAAAGGAACTTTCGCTCGACTTCGTCTCACACTCAGCTCATTTAATAAATAATTCTAATAACTAATTTTTTATGTGAATAAACAAATAAATATTAATTAAATAATAAAAAATTATAACTAAGTAGCAATTAATTATTAAATAATTCTTATTCTAATTTCTTCTTCTTCTTTGGCCTCGCCTTTTCCCGTTACGCGGGGTCGGCTTTCCTGGTACTGAGGCGCCACTTATTTCGCTGGTATGCGTCGTCGTCTAAAAGCCCCAATTGCTTCATGTCCTTGCGGACATTCGTCATCCACGTAGTTGAGAGCCTTCCCCTCCCTCTCTCCTTTGTAGCCATGGAAAGGCACTTCTTCACGACATGGTCGTCTGGTCTTCGCTGTATATGACCGTACCATCTCAGCGCCAGCCATTCTTATTCTAATTTGAATATTAATTTTATTTAAGTAGGTTTAGCAATTTAGTATAAGAAGGTTCTTTTCGTTAATGTATGTATCTTAGTACTGAAACCTGTTACGTACTGAAATTTAATTTATAAATACCCCTTTCCACCATATTCTTAAACATTTATGCATGAGATATTCGTAGGTGCACCCTTCAAATAACGTGCACATTATGATAATATCATTGAAATATAAATATTATTACGAGCGAGGGATCGGGTACTGGAAGATATAACAGCACTCTCCAACTGCGAGGTTTACTCAGACAGACTCAGTCCACATTCACAGCACACGCTTCGCCACTTCTCCAAGTGAGTTAAATTCCGACGAACTTTTTTTTACTGCACTGGACTGGACCATAAACTACTCCCGCTAGACTTCTTCTTGCTCCCTTTCGCCGGTGCTCTCCGAACTAATCTGCCTTCTAACGGCTCTGAACGCTGTTTATATAACCTGCCGACCTTGTAAAATCTGTAATTTCGATACTTTTTGTTTCGACAAATTCTTATCATTTGAAAAATTGAATTTTCATACATATGTCAATAAAATTGTTTGCTATCTGAGCAGTCCGTAATTCACTGAAAAAGTTTGTATACCTCTTTATTTCGTTCGGAAATCCCTTCGGATACCCCCCGCCGGCTAGAGGGGGCGGTTATGTTGAACCGACTAAAGCCGCACACCGTCTCGGGTCTATAGACGCCGGGGTGTAAAGTTGCCCATAGAGCATATCCCTCGCACCCCGACAAGGTTGTATACCTTTCACTAATAATTTTTACATATACCTCACCCGTTTCAATATGATATCCATTGTCGCTCATCGTCGTCAGCTTTTTTAAGATTTTTCTGATTTATGGTTAGGAGTGTTTACGTAACAACGCTATTTAGATTAAAACGAAGTACTTAATTTTGAGCAGCCGTTGATTATTCTAGTCCCTGATTTCAGAGGGAATGACTTCAAGAGAAACCGCTTATTTACCATTCATTATAGACATTAGGTTATTAGTACCTTTTTTTTTCGCAGCGTGTGCAGCCCTGAGTCCTCGCTCGCGTCACAGTGATGACACTCAGGCGTTGGCTCCTTCCTGATCCGATGCAGGTGGTCCCCTAGTACCTATTTAATATTTTATGGGTCGTCCTGATCGATTAATTATACAAACATACATATATTCACGCCTTTTTCCCTCCAGGGTAGGCAGAGACAACAGGCCGCCTTCTGCTTCTGTCCTTACATACTTCACGAGCTTCCTTCACTATCATTAAACCTGTCATGCAAGCTCGCCGGTTTTGAGAGCTTTTGACCTACCCTTTTTTCAGCATCTCATTAATTTGATCAGTGTATGTTCTGCGAGGTCGACCCCGGCTTGCCTGCCCACTTACATCTGCCTTATATACTTGGAATGTCAATCGTTCAGTACTCACTCAATTCGGTTGGAAATACTGTAAATTTACGGGCTCTGTGGCGTAGCGGTAGTGCATTCGACTGCTACGACAGGGGGCGCGGGTTCGATTCCCGCTCAGTGAAAATACTTGTATGCATGAATATGTCTATTTGCATTGATCTGGGTGTTTCTATGTATAATATGTATGTATTTACAAAAAAAAAGTATATAAGTATGTTTATCCGCATTCTGGAACAAATAACACAAGCTAGTTAAACTATGTTTACTTTGGGTCTAGAAAGCGCTGTGTAGATTGTCATAGAATATTTATTTATTATTTATTATTATTTTATTGACATATAACAAATGACTGCAAAATGTGACTTGCTTTGCGACACTAAATCGAAACGTCTGCAAATGTTGGAGAAGTTGAATTTACAGGTAAGTAGGATGCGTTTTTCTTGTGAATGCTTTTTATCCTTATCGGTAAAATGTGGGTCTGTATAGATGTGGGTCTGGTGATTTAGTCTATTCTGTGCAACATAACATAACATACACTCACATCTATATCCCCGAAGGGGTAGGCAGAGGTGCTAGCACCCACATTTCGCCAGATTATGTTTAGGTCCCAATGTAATAGGTGGCGAGCCTATTGCCATTAACCGGGCACTTATAAACCTGCGATAAATACACACATAACTTCGAAAATCATCGAAAAGTCATTGGTGTGTGCCATGGTAAAACCTGGGATCGAACCCGAGACCTCGTCTCAGCAGTCCATTACCCATACCACTAGGCTACTGCGGCTATTAAGCCATAAACCAGAAGCCTGTTATTACATATCAGTGGGCCTACCGCCCAAGTGTCGTCGATATCACAGCCGTCGAAATGTTGCGCTGGTCAAGGTCGACGGCCATTTTGTACCGCCCCATTGATAATCGATGCCGGCGCGGCGTAAGAATGAATGAAACGCTGTTTTTGACAGTTAAATAGCTGCCGCCTAAAAAAATTCAAATCGACCGCGTCTCATGAGCTGTCGTTTTGAATGTTATTTTCTTTTCCGACGGTTGATTACGATGCCGATTGCACCTAACACTGGGCTACTATGGCTTTTATGGGTGCGACTGCTGACGAGTTGGTTCTGCCGTCCTATTGCACCTAACACTGGGCTACTATGGCTTTTATGGGGCGACTGCCGATGAGTGGGTTCTGCCGTCCTATTGCACCTAACACTGGGCTACTATAGCTTTTATGGGGGCGACTGCCGACGAGTGGGTTCTGCCCTCCTATTGCACCTAACACTGGGCTACTATGGCATTTATGGGGGCGACTGGGTTCTGCCCTCCTATTGTACCTAACACTGGGCTACTATGACTTTTATGGGGGCGACTGCCGACGAGTGGATTCTGCCCTCCTATTGTACCTAACACTGGGCTACTATGGCTTTTATGGGGGCGACTGGGTTCTGCCCTTCTATTGCACCTAACACTGGGCTACTATGGCTTTTATGGGGGCGACTGCCGACGATGGAATTTCATCCTCCAACTCCTTCGCTTATTCCTTCCTTCTGAAACATACGAAAACAACAAACAACACAGCATAAACGTTTAAGTAGGTAAGGTAAAGATTAAAGAGTGTTTTAATTAGTCGCAGGTACAATTGGAGAGCAGAACCCAGTCGCCCCCATAAAAGCCATAGTAGCCCAGTGTTAGGTGCAATAGGAGAGCAGAACGCAGTCGCACCCATAAATGCCATAGTAGCCCAGTGTTAGGTGCAATAGGAGAGCAGAACCCAGTCACCCCCATAAAAGCCATAGTAGCCCAGTGTTAGGTGCAATAGGAGGGCAGAACCCAGTCGCCCCCATAAAAGCCATAGTAGCCCAGTGTTAGGTACAATAGGAGGGCAGAACCCAGTCGCCCCCATAAAAGCCATAGTAGCCCAGTGTTAGGTACAATAGGAGGACAGAACCCAGTCGTCCCCATAAAAGCCATAGTAGCCCAGTGTTAGGTACAATAGGAGGGCAGAACCCACTCGTCGGCAGTCGCCCTCATACAAAGCCATAGTAGCCCAGTGTTAGGTACAATAGGAGGGCAGAACCCAGTCGCCCCCATAAAAGCCATAGTAGCCCATTGTTAGGTGCAATAGGAGGGCAGAACCCACTCGTCGGCAGTCACCCCCATAAAAGCCATAGTAGCCCAGTGTTAGGTGCAATAGGACGGCAGAATCCACTCGTTGGTAGTCGCACCCATAAAAGCCATAGTAGCCCAGTGTTAGGTGCAATCGGCATCGTAATTAACCGTCGGAAAAGAAAATAATATTCAAAACGACAGCTCATGAGGTGCCGTAATGAAATGACACTTCAAAGCGACGCCGTACATTAGAATTTTTTTAGGCGGCAGCTATTTAACTGTCAAAAACAGCGTTTCATTCATTCTTACGCCGCGCCGGCATCGATTATCAATGGGGCGGTACAAAATGGCCGTCGATCTTGACCAGCGCAACATTTCGACGGCTGTGATATCGACGACACTTGGGCGGTATGCCCACAGGTACCTACGGATCGAGATATTTAGTTGGGAGGCGGTCATAGTAGACGATCTAGATATCAAGTCCAAAGGGGTCATATGAATGTCGATTTTTATGAAAGATTTAGATCAGATTACCCCGCCTCGGATTGGTTAGGTTAGAAGGCTGAGGCGGGAGCGAAGCGGAGCGGAGTTCCCGCCTTAGCCTTCGTAGTTATTTTTTTTTAATCACCCAGAAATATTACCACCCAGAATCGTTTATTGTATTAACTTATCGTTATATTTAAAAAAAGTATAGCTTCACCTGTAAATTATTTGACTGAAATGAACGGTATGAATTGAAACATTTAGAAACTCTCACTTTGATAATATGTTATTCTTGGTAATAAGTTTTATATTAAATAAACAATATAATGATAAAGAATATTTGATTTGTCATTCTATGATATGATTATTCTAATGTAAAACTTTATGTGAAACAAAAATCAATGATTGAAAAATCTTTAAAGTAAGTATTCTGTTTATTGATTATTCTATGAAACGAAATTATGCGAAACATTTTCTGTAAAACGAAATTATTTAAAACAATTGTCTATAAAACAACGCACACCCATAACATATATACAACATCCCAACGGCAAACGTGGGGCCGCGGCCCGCCAGGCGTGATCACCTTGCCTGGTCGGAGGATCCTCCCTTTGTGTTGGAGGAACATCACACCCCTTTCCTCCACAAAGAGTTACGAATTTCTATCATTAGAGTTAAGAAAAATTGCACGGTACAGGAAGGAAATTTATAAAAGAAACTTGAGAGGTGTCAAGGGGCACCCGGATGGAATGAAGTTCCTTACATACACACACACACACACATTTATATATGCACTCTGTCTGTCTATTCTTTCGTACACGTCATAGATGCGCGGGACTTAATTTAACTGATAATTTTTATTGATCATAAGCCGCTGACTTACGCGCTTTTGCGAAGTTCTTCAGAAACTGAAACTCCTCGTCGTACTCGTACTTACAACTCCTATTCATTAGCCAATTCACAAATGATATCCAACACGTCGGGGTCACCACTTTTACGTCTCAAGCAAACACATTAAAAATATTAAATCAACATACAAACATACATACATACATAAAATCACGCCTGTTTCCCACAGGGGTAGGCAGCGTGGGACTTCGGACCTCATCTCCGAAGTCTGGTCCCGAAACTGAGGGGGGCTGCGGCCGCGCTATCGCGTCTGATGCCCAACGTCAAGGGACTCAACGCCCCCACTAGTCAAAGTCAAAGTCAGTCTTTATTTTTCAAAATAGTGCAACGTAATTACATCTTTTTGACGTCAATAATTGCTTAATACTAAGTTTACCACCGCTTCCTAGGCGCTAGTGGAGAAGAAACGGCGCAACAAACTCCACTGCGGCATTTTCGAGACGTCAGCTTATAATAGTGATTTCTTAAGACTAAATATGGACGAATGTACATTTTTGTCTCGTGTCAAGATAAATAAAGGTATATAATAAAAAAACGTTATAATAAAATTTAACCCAAGTTAATCGTTCAAATAATTGAAAAAAGTTAAAATATGGTAAAAAGGTCGCGTGCCTACTACAATACTATGCTGTAGTTGTAACATTTTAGCATTTTAGGAGGAGCCTGCACCATGCTCAAACCAGACATTTTTGTCTTTAAGATAATCATCTGTCCTATAGTATGCTTTTTTACATAAGGTGGTCTTAACAAAGGTTTTAAATTTATTGTCAGGCATACCAAGGACCGATTCAGGCAATTTGTTATAAAAGCGTATACCTTCCCCCCTAAAAGAATCACTAACTTTGCTAAGCCGATAACATGGAAGGATAAGTTTATTTTTATTACGCAGATTTCTGTCTGTAATGTCACTTACTTTTGTAAAATTGGATATATTTTTCCTGACATACAGTATGTTCTCGAATATATATTGGGAAGCTACAGTTAAAATATTAGTCTTTTTAAATCGTTCCCTAAGAGAATCTCTCTTACCTAAACAATAAATGGCACGAACTGCCCTCTTTTGTAGTATAAATATAGTTTCTAAATCTGCTGCATTCCCCCAAAGTAGTATTCCATAAGACATCAGACTATGAAAATAACTAAAATATACCAGCCTAGCAGTAGGTTCATCTGTCAACTGCCTAATCCGTCTGACAGCATAAGCAGCAGAACTGAGTTTATTGGCCAAAATAGTGATATGGTCACCCCATTGCAATTTCGAATCTAGTGTTATGCCTAGAAAAGTAGTGCTGTTTACAAATTCCAACCTTTGCCCCTCCAGCACGACATTAACGTGTGCTTGCCTCACATTAGGCAGTGTAAACTTAATGCATTTGGTCTTTTCTGCATTCAACAATAGGTTGTTTGCATAAAACCAATTTGAAATGGCGTTCAAAATATTATTAATATTACTCGCATCTGTACTACGCCGATCTACTTTGAATATCAGTGACGTATCATCTACAAACAGTACTATGCCAGCTTGAGCCTCGATCCTATAAGGCAGGTCATTGACATACACCAAGAAGAGAAAAGGTCCTAGGATTGATCCCTGTGGTACGCCTATTTTGACGTTTGATCCGTTTGACTTGACGTTATTCACAACAACAGTCTGAAGCCTATCTGTTAAGTATGATTTTAATAGTTCTATTGATTTCTCATCAAATCCATATCGACGTAGCTTGAGCAAGGGTGTTTGATGGTCAACACAATCAAATGCTTTAGAAAGATCACAGAAGACCCCAATAGCATCCTGCGATCCCTCCCAAGCGTCGTAAATTAGGCTGACTAGAGCCACTCCCACATCGGTGGTAGATTTCCCGCCAGTAAAGCCATATTGTTGGCTATGGAAAAGATTGTTGGTCTTAAAGTACAGTTGCATCTGATTGAGCATCACTCTCTCAAACACCTTACTCAGAGCTGGCAAAATAGAGATGGGGCGGTAGTTCCCAAGTTCCGACTTAGATCCTTTCTTAAATAATGGTATTAGTTTACTGTGTTTCATTAAATTAGGAAATGTGTCTTCATCTATACATTCATTAAATATGAGTGCTAGATCAGGTGCAATGATATTAATTATATGACTAATTAAACTAACTGACATGCCCCAGTAATCCTCAGACATTTTTATTTTTAGATTTTTAAATGCTTTCCAAATGTCATTGGGATCAATATGTTTGAACTTAAATTTAGAAGAACTAATATTACTCTCAACAAGGGCCACAGCACTGTAAGCGCTAGAGTTAATAGAGGAAGTGAGTTGCAGTGGAATATTGGTAAAATAATCTTCAAAAGCATTTACTATATCCTTCGGAGAGGTTATATTCTTGTTTTCTAATTTAATTTTAGTAACAGTATCCCTCACTTTACATTTACCAGACTCTTTGTTAATAACTTTCCAAGTTTCTTTCATTTTATTGGGAGCCTCAATTATTTTCCTTGTAATATGAATGGCCTTCGCTTGTCTACATACTTTTTTGAATACCTTGGAGTAATTTTTGACATATTTAATGAAACGACTGTCAAGTCTGTACTGTTTTTGGGCGTATAAATCGAAGTGTTCGTCTACTTTTATATATGCCTACAGTAGCCCATTCACAGAATTTAGATTTAGTACTGTGCTTTTTACATTTTTGTTTGAATGTATGTGAAAAAGCATCAGTTAATGTACTAAATAAACTATTGTAATGAACCTCAGGATTATTGCCTAGGTAAGCTACACAATTGAGCTTGTTCTCTAACAAGTTTTTGAATTCTCTAATTTTGTTAGAGGTTATGGGCCTACACATAATTTTCTCTTTAGGTTGATTATTATTTCCCTTGGAAAAGGATACTATTTGACCACAGTGATCTGAGGGCAACGCACTTATTACAGACTTACTTAAGTATACACTGTCACTAAAAAAATTATCTAAACAACTGGCAGTGGTAGCAGTGATTCTAGTTGGTTCACAGAAAATTTTTTCAAGGTTCTAGGTACTAGGAGACTGTACCTGGGGATCGTGCGAAGCATGGCCCTGTACGGGGCCCCAGTATGGGCGGAGACTCTGGCGGCCCGCAACGTGGCTGTATTAAACAGCCCGTTAAAAGCGATGGCCGTCAGAGTCATCAGGGGGTATCGCACGATCTCCGTCGAGGCGGCATGTCTCCTAGCCGGGACCCCTCCATGGGACCTGGAAGCGAGAGCCCTTGCGCTGCTGTACCAGTGGCGCAAGGAGGTGCTGGAGCGGGGCCATAGGCCGGAGCCCTGAGAAATCAGGGCTCAGCGGTCCCTGCTCCGCCAGGAACTCATGGAGACATGGAGGGTGCGACTTGAGCACCCAAGGTGGGGGGAATCCACCATTGCGGCGGTGAGACCGATCATGAAGGAGTGGTTGGAGAGGGACCATGGGGACCTCTCCTACCGGATGTGCCAGATGGTTACCGGACACGGGTGTTTCGGTAAGTATCTGTGGCGCATCCACCGGGAGACAACGCCGCAGTGCCAGCACTGCGAGGATCCTGGCGAAGACACGGCGCTCCACACGTTGGTGGAGTGCCCTGCGTGGGCGAGTCAACGCCGGGATCTCGTTGCGGTCCTGGGCGTGGACGTTCTCTCGTTGGAGACCATGGTGAGGGCCGTGGTCTCCGACGGGAGCAAGTGGCACGCCGCCGCCTCTTTTTGCGAGCAGGTAATGCGCGCGAAAGAGACGGCGGAGAGGGAGCGGGAGAGAACCCTGCCCCCGAGTTTCGCAGTCTGCGGCGAGGACGCCGCAGACTCGTCTACGCCCGAGACTACCGACCTCCATGATCGGGGCCTGAGGACGGCAGTTGGCCGACTCGCCGTCCTTACAGAAGCAGGCCGTGGCGGAGGCGTGTCGTGTGTGCCCTACACACGCCTGCCAACTCACCGAAGCGGGATAAAACCCGACCCCACCAGGCGAGGCCGCGGTGGCGGCCAAAGTCCGCCGGCAACCCTGGGGTTATCCTTTCGAGGGCTTACCCGGGGTGCCCGGCAACGGACACTTGGGGAGGACACCGTGCGGTTTTAATCGAGACACGACATAACCACCCCCCCCCCCGCTGGCCAGCGGGGGGGTATCCGAAAGGATTTCCGCACGTAAAAAAAAAAAAAAAATAGGGGTAGGCAGCGATCACGCTATTTGCCACGATCCTGACACACTTCTCTCGCCTCATTCACTCTCATAACATTCTTCATGCATGCTCGTCGCTTTAGCGTACTCCTGACCTGCCCCTTTTCTAACACTTCCCCGATTTGGTCCAGGTATGTGCGCCTAGGTCTTCCCCTTCCGACGGTACCACCCACACTCGCCTCATACACCTATTTCGTTAGTCTTCTTTCATTCATTCTCTCAACATGACCGAACCAAATTAAACCAAATTAAATCAAATCGTAGTTTATTTTTACATAAAAGAAAATATTGACAATGACACCATACGTTTCCATAGTACCGTGACAACAATACGCGGATCGGTGCGCAGAAGTTACAAAAGCAAAAAGTGTTGTTACAATCTTAATTTTTTCCATCTAGCCCCCTTTCGTAACACGCGATAAGGAACTTCGTTCCAATAATCCGTTGAAAACAATTTTTTTTTTCATTATACCTAAGCTAAAAAACGCCAAATAAAAATATTTAAACCACAAGCGGATGCAATATATTGCGATCGTAAATTGTACCAAAGTGGCAACATGCGTCCATCCGTTGTTATGTCGCTAAAGTCATTTCAATTTTACAGCTAACTGATCGAAGTGATAACGTTTGAATTGGTGTTGCTTTCATACGTGAATTTATGAAATATTACCTAATTACAAAAAAATTGTTTGTGTTTATTGCTCATCCCCGTAGGAAATACATTTTTAGGTATTTAGATAATAACCGGGGCAAGACGGGGACACCGTGGTTCCAAAACCCGAGGGGGCTATCTCGAAACTGGAGATGGCCCAGGGTCAGTCGGGGTGCGAGGGATATGCTCTATGGGCAACCTTACACCCCGGCGTCTGTAGACCCGAGACGGCGTGCGGTTTTATTCGGTTCAAGCCCGAGATAACCGCCCCCGCTGGGTGGCGGGGGGGTATCCGAAGGGATTTCCGCACGAAAAAAAATGATTTGTGATTTGATGATTTGTGTCGTAAAACTCAAATGCAAGTTGGGTATCATAACTCAAGTGCCACTGGAGACCAAGTATGGAGGCAAAGGTGGGGCAAACTAGGCTACAGTTATCTGGATACTATGGTCAACTGGGCACTAGCTTCATCGAACTCTTGTAAAACCCCACCCATTCTCTCTCTATGAGGTAGGCAGATGTGGCAGAAATCGGCTGTGAGGCATAAATAGTGGGCTTTTTTCTTGCATGTAGAAACCCCTACGGGCTCCACTTCATCGGTTCCAACGATGAGATGTCCTCCCCAGGAATATAAAATATTTGTGAATCCTTCATGGCCTATATAATTACTTGCCGACAACTAGTAATAGCTTTTTAAATATATCACTTACCATCAAAGAGCAGACGTGGATAGGCTGTTAACGGCGCGCGTAAAATTCTAATTTATATCACTTAAAGTTAATTACCACATGAGAAAAGCGCACAGGAGGGCGCCTTTACGCCCCCTATTGTTATAAATTAAGGAGGACGTGCGTTCAAAGTATAATTTGCCACTAATTACCTCAACAGCAATCTGAGGGAATGCGACTAATATTTTATAGAAGTTTTTGATTTTATAATTGTGATTTGTGTTGGTAATTTTCAGGTAAGACTATTGAATAATGGTGCATTAGTTTATTTACCGTTCTAATACTTCAATAAGGAATTACAGTGTAATAAATATCAAGGCCCTCCCTATATTCCCATCTAATTTGCATCTCCCTTTGACCTTTGCAGGTAAGAAAATAACATCTCTATGAGCGTCTTACTGTCAGTTCGGCCCCGCCTATATTTGCTTCCTTAGTTGTACAAAAAATCTATAACTCCAATTTTATGTCTTTACTACTTTACAAACCGTAAAGGAATCCCAGAATTGGAACTTATCCCAACCAAAAAAAAAGCAATTACTAAAATAATTTATTGATTTGTAGTCACTCTTGATTGTCCTAATCGTCGGTAGCTTAGTGGTTAAGGAGTCGTCCTACGATCGAGAGATACCGGGGTCAAATCCTGGCCACCAGACCAGCGATGTAAACCCACTCCTAACAAGCAAATTAGCTTAGCTGGAGGGATTAGGGGGAATATTAGTAATTTCGATTACTAATATTCTAAAAAAAATAAAGACAAAAAGCAAGCCTATATAAATCGTAGTGGAAAAATATAACTAAGAGTAGGTTTCACAAATTGTAACTAAAGTTGTTGCAATCAAATCGAACTAAACTGGCTTATTAAAAAAATTGACAGAGTTAAAGCAAACTAGGTAAATTTATAACGTTTAACTCAATAAAAACTCAGCATGCCGGTTTTAGTCTCCCTAAGGCTGGTTTGAATATAATAGAATCAACTAAATTAAATAAAAGGCTGAATATTCTGATAGTCTTCAAACGTCTCACAATAAGCTGTTATTAAAGATTAGTTTGAGCAATATTTTAGTTCCCAAAATACTTAATACTTCGATCGCGTTTAGAAACTCAGTAAGCTCAATTTTGTTAAACCAATCAAGTTGAAAATAACATTATGAAGAAATAATTTTGAACAAAGAATGATTAGAATAATTCGCTTTCACTTCATATTAAGATAACAAGTGTTTTATGAAAATCTTTTGACGTAAAAAAGTGTCTGAGTATTTTTAGCATTGCTCGTGAATAAATCCCCCTTTCAGCAGAAATTGCTTTACATATTTGAAGACGTAAATAAAATACTTTTGAATAGATATGGTAAGGATTATTAAAACTTGACGTGCATAAAACAGGACGGTTCAGCGTCAGTAGCTTATTAGTTAAGGCGTCTTTGATCGGGAGTTGAAGAATCCTGACCATTACACTACCGAGGTGAACCCACTCCTAACACAAGCAATTAAGCTTGGCTGGAGGGGTTAGAGTGAATATTATTAATTTCGGTTATAAGTACTTACTCTAACTGTACTCTACAGTCGTCAACTGAAATCTAAGTATTACTTACATAAGATGAAATAAGAATCTAATTTCAAAAAGTCGTTTTATGAGAGCAAAGCCAGTCATTTTTATGTTCTAGTATTTTAACGATTTTTAAGCACGGCCAGTAAACTAAAGCAATTTGCTTCGCTTCGGTAACGGAAGCACGAAAGCTTTAACAATGGAAGTTTCAAAGATAATGTCATCCGTTATGTAGTACTTATTTATTAGCATAAGCAATCATAACCTTACATGTGATAGTTGGGTTGGAAAAGCTACAAAATATTATAAATATAAAAAGAAAAGACCGATTTTTTTTGGGATTTGTACAAATATTATATTGGATTAAAAATTATTATGTTACCAAAATCGTCAGTGGGTTGTGAAGGTCGAATGGCAGGCGCTACGTAGTTTGATCGAGAAAGCGACGTTAACTGAGTCGGAAAAAGCTCGGATGATGATAATGATAATGATTATATTGAATTAAAGATAATGAGTTATTTTTTTTTTTTAATATTTAGGACACGTCAATTTGACTTCACCTCGCCTGATGGTAAGCTGACGGTAAAGTCTCAGGAAAGAGGGTCACCATTACATACACGTACCATGTTAACAGTGGTGGCACTCAGCTTGACGGCCTCATCAGAAGAGGATTGTCGTCGCAGCACCGCGTGACACCCACCGGTCCCACTAGTGCTGCGACCACAATCCCCTTGCCCGGCTACGCACTTGCTGACCCCTGAACGCAATCAAACCGAAATTGGATTACTATGGAGGGTTTTTCGCAATCGTGCACGGTGGTACCTACCCGGCAGAATTTTGTGACAAATTTGTGTCACCAAATTTCTACAACCCGTTTTAGTTTCTTTTTGTCATTTTAGTACTTTAGGAAATACATATCTACGATGATGTTTGGTTAATGCTGACTCCGAACACGTGATGTGAGCCCGCTGGCGACGCGACTTAATTATACATTTTAGTAATATTAAGTAGTGTACTTTCGGTTACCGTCGCGATCGAGTGCATTCCTCTAACATTTGAACAGTGACATCCTATCATTAATATCTCATAATTTACGTTTAATTTAACTTAACAAGAGTATACAGTGTAATATCTAGTGTAGATTGAACAATATATAATTTTGTATTTCTCATCAAACTCTCTTGATTCTAACCCCACTTCCGATTGTATCCCGAACATTGGTCCTTCGAGCCGGATTAGTAAAAAATTGTATATCATCTTGTACCATGAGTATCATGTTTTGTATAAGATAACATGCGTTCATTTGGGTGATTATTTATTTATCATAGGCTTATATTTGACCTCTATTACACCTGCTGACAAGTGATGATTTTTGCTCCACGATGAAACACGCTTGCTGAGAAGGAAAGTATTCGCACGTGACTTAAAAATTCCCAGGTTATAGCTTTTCGGAAACACAGACTCAGGAGGGGAGGTCCACTTCTTAGCTGTACGCAAACTGAAAGAGTTGCCAAAATGTTTTGATTAGTGAAACATCCACCATGTGGCTATGCGTCTGTTGTTTTTATAGAAGTTCTTCTTCAGAGCCCCAAAGAGCTACCGTTCTTGTTCGTTGCTGGTCAGGGTTCCTTGACTGACTTTAGTGATCATGTTCACTATGTAAAATACAGTGACTGTAAATCCATATTCCCACTCTCTCTCTCGCTACACCGTATCCTCCACTAATCCGAGAGACGCGTGAAAAAACCGAATAGCCCAAAACATGGACCACTTCTGCCTCGGTAGAACTATAACCGGCAGGAATACAGCCTCCCCTAAAGAAGAAAGAGAGACATTGCAGTCTCTTGAAGAGGTTTTCTTGAAGATGTTTTATAGTCCAGTCCATAGTCTAGATATTATTGTTGTTGGGTACATAGTATGTGGTTAAGTTTAATATATAGTACAGTTATCTGTGGTTTACTTTATATGCGCTCGCTCCCTCTCTCTGGGATTGGATGGCAAAAGTGTGCATTGTGTGTGAAGTCAATAAAACTATATTAATTAATTATAGTGTTTAATTTAAAGACATAACAATTGTATCGTAGACTAAATTATTCTATATTGTTCTATTTATAAGTTATGTCTTTGTTTAAGACATTTCATTACTGAAACTATAATTTTTCTGCTTTGTTGCGATACAATAGTTCAAAGGTAATTAAAGTTTAACGCGAAAATTCAACTGAAGGTTTTATGGGAATCTTTCGAGCTTATAAAACTATTTATTCACTAAAACCTTATAAAATGAATACTTCCTTTTTTTATATCATAACATAACATAACATAACTTCACACCTGTGTCCCCGAAGGGGTAGGCAGAGTTGTATTACACACCCACGATTTGCCAGTTATGTTTAGGTCCCAATGTAATAGGGGGCGAGCCTATTGCCATCTACCGGGCACATTATTAAGCGAGCAATAATTAACATTTATTAATGCACACATAACTACGAAAAGTCAGAGGTGTGTGCCCGGGGCGACTGGGGATCGAACTCGAGACCTCGTCTCAGCAGTCCGTTACGTACGGCACAGGGCTATCGCCGCCCTTCTGGTTTTATATCACTAAATAAATATCATATTTTGGAGTAGTTTCTTAAGTCCGCCAGTAACCCTGGGGTTATACTTTCGAGGGCTTACCCGAGGTGCCCGGCAAGGGACACTTGGGGAGGACACTGAGTGGTTTTAGTCAGTCCGATTCCGACACGCCCACCCGTGAAGCCGTGGGGGCTTCCACACATTAAAAAAAAAGTGTGATTATAGCAAACAATAAGACTCACAAATATAAATAAAAAGCGGTCAAGTGCGAGTCAGACTCACCCATGAAGGACGGAACGGAGCAGGAAGTAACATAATAATGCTTTTTTTTTAAATGTTATATTTGAGTTGTTGAATGAAAGGTAAATTGCGTTTTACGATTTATGACGTATTATAAAAAAACTACTTACTAGATCTTCTTCAAACCAATTTTCGGTGGAAGTTTACATGGTCATGTACATCTAATTTTTTTTTTAGTTTTATCATTCTCTTATTTTGGAAGTTACAGGACACACACACACACACATTTTATCACGTTGGAAGTGTCTCTCTTCCAAACTATTCAGTTTAGAAAAAAAATATATTAGAAACCTCAATATCATTTTTGAAGATCTATCCATAGACCACACACGTCTAGGTTTGATAAAAATAAATTTTTGAGTTTCAGTTCTAAGTATGGGGAACCCCCAAAATTTAATGTTTTTTTTTCTATTTTTGTGTAAAAATCTTAATGCAGTTCACAGAATACATCTACTTACCAAGTTTCAACAGCATAGTACTTATACTTTCGGAGAAAAGTAGCTGTGACATACGGACGGACAGACAGACAGACATGACGAATCTATAAGGGTTCCGTTTTTTGCCATTTGGCAATGGAACCCTAAAAAGTAGAACTAGTGTTCATTTTTCCTTGTTGTTGCTATGTGTTCTGTCCTTATTAACATTACAGAGTCAATTATAGACTTATGGTTTAAATTATAGACTTATGGTTTAAATTATAGACTTATGGTTTAAATTATAGACTTATGGTTAAAATATAGACTTATGGTTTAATTTTGATGTAAAAAGTTGGTCCTTTTTTTACGTGCGGAAATCCCTTCGGACCCCAACGTCTTTGGTTGCATACCTAAAAAGCCTAGGTGGCAGCATTTTACGGTGACACCGCCGTTGAACAACAATACTTGATAGATTTATGAACATTTATTATTTTGTCATTCCTTCTGTAATGTATTCGTAAACACACACATGCATAGATGCATTCTCTGGTAGCTATCCTGGTACAATTCCGTTTATATAGGGGGGATAGGACTTTAAACTGAGTAAATAATTAGATCTTTTAAGCTCTGGTTTCTAATTTCACCTCATATGTATAATATCTATTCCAGATTGTGAGTCAGGCAGCCAGCCAAATAGCTCTTTCATCAAAATAAAAACCTTTGCACACGACATGTCACATCCACAAAAAGAGCAATGGCGAATACGAATGCACTTTGCAACAAACCAAAGCCGGCACTATATCTAACGGCAGTAAAATTGATGTAGTTAGCACTAACTGGTTCGCTGGGTTCCGGAGATGTTTAACTATTTTTTAATTTCGTTATTCAATGCCCTGTTTGTTATATAAAATATTTGCAATTTTATAAAGCAATCATTAAATTACATCTATTTAAATAAAAATGGAAAACTTGAGACCGGCTTTGGTGTTTTCTATATCAATAGGTACTGGCGGCGATAGCCCAGTGGCGTACGTAAGGGACTGCCGACACGAAGTCACGAGTTCAATCCCCAGTCGCCTCGGGCCCTTTTGTGCCCAGTAGATGAAAAATAGGCCCGAAATAGGTTCCGGTGTTCGGAAAGTAAACACATACGTCATTATCCTCCGCAAACAATAATTAATATCTGTGCAAAAAGTGAAAATCAAAAGTGCCGTAACGCAAATTCCATCACAATAGACAACAAAGAACGATATTTGGAAGTGATCACAGTGCAAAACACATCTATTTAGAAATAAAAACTACAGAAACAACGTAACCAAAAGTGAAAAATTCACCAACTACCCTCCTTTATCCGCATCTAAAAAGTTTGTTCCTGCCAAGAGCGTCAAGGGACAGTCAATGTCATTTTAACACAGACAGAATACGACAGTGATAGAAAAGGGTTACCAGCGTAATAGATCAGTTTACCCAAAAATCAAATACGTTCCTTTACACGTAATGGATGAACAATTTCAATTTTTGTTCGAAAATATGAAAGTTGAAATGCAAAAGCAAACTGAGGTATTGACTAATACATTACTGGAAAAAATGGAGGAAAATTTACAACCAGTCCTAGCAGAAAATAAAAGCTTAAAACTTAAAGTGGAGAACATGGAGAAAAAGATAGAATCTCTGGAGAGGGAGAAGAAAAGTAATAACATAATAATACATGGGCTGAAAGGGGAGGAGCAGTCTGTAAGAGAGTTATTTCGAGAAGTGAAAACAATTTTTTCGGATGAATTAGGTATATTATTGGAGGAGTTTGAAGTAAATAATATTTACCGCATTGGAAAAGTACACAAAGATGGGAAACCGAAGCCCACGTTCCTTTCTCTATTGAGTAAGTGGAAAAAAATCGAAATTATTAGAAACAAAAATAAACTGAAAGGAATATACATCACCGAAGACTATTCAAAGGAAGTTTTAGAAAAAAGGAAAGCATTAAAACCCCAGCTGATCGAAGAAAGAAAAAATGGAAATTTCGCCTATATAAAATACGATCAACTTATTGTCAAAGAAAATAAAAACATTAAAGATAAAAGGAAAAAAGAAACTTCTACGTCCCCGCAAACTCACTCGCAGCCCAGAAAACAACAAACACTGGCTAACTTTAAGACCAGCAGAATAAATGCATTTGACATTATGAGGGCGAGATCGAACTCTCTCTCAAACAACTCAACCACAAAACAACAATAGCAATTAAGCACTGACAACCGGAACCTACACAACAAAAAGGAAAAAACGAACGAGGAAATGAGAAACCCTTCCCCAAGCCGACTGGTCATCGTGGGGGAAAATGACCACTACCCTCCAAGCACAAATAATACAAATAATAATAAAAATAATAAAAATAAAAATAAAAATTCACACCTACTAAGAGTATGTACCTATAATGTGGGGTCTTTAGCCATTAAACCAATGGATGGATATAGGAAAGGACAGAGACGAATGGAGAAAAATGGAGGAGGCTTTTACCCGAAAGGGATCCGAGTTGAAACGGTTATAGACGTGTAGCATGAAATGTAAAACCTATCGGAAATAAAAAAGCTTTATTATTATTTTTATTTATTTATTAGATGAAAAATACGCTCGCCCTCTATTACATTGGGACCTAAACATAACTGGCGATTCGTGGGTGTGTAATACACCCCTGCCTACCCCTTCAGGGATACAGGCGTGAAGTTATGTATGTATGTTATGTATATCAATGTTTTCTTAATTAGTAGAAAAACATTAACATGCACGAGAAAAATGGAAAAATCGTGTGAATAATCGTACACCCTTTTTTTTTTCGTGCGGAAATCCCTTCGGATACCCACCCGCCAGCCAGCGGGGGCGGTTATGTCGGGCTTGAACCGACTAAAACCGCACGCCGTCTCGGGTCTACAGACGCCGGGGTGTAAGGTTGCCCATAGAGCATATCCCTCGCACCCCGACTGACCCTGGGCCATCTCCGGTTTCGAGATGGCCCCCTCGGGTTTGGGAACCACGGTGTCCCCGTCTTGCCCCGGTCTTGCCACGCGCTAGCACTCCGCACCATTGCCGTAATCATGCTGCCGAGCGAGAGGACTCCCACCCCGATGGCTGCCACGAGGTCACGCCTCGGCGCCTCCCACGCCGGGCAGTCCGCCAGCGCGTGCAGCCCTGAGTCCTCGCTCGCGTCACAGTGATGACACTCAGGCGTTGGCTCCTTCCTGATCCGATGCAGGTGGTTCCCGAAGCACCCCTTCCCGGAGATCACCTGCGTCAGTCGGTACGAGAGGCTTCCGTGTCGCCTCTCTAGCCAATTCTCCATGATGGGCCTTACCGCCGCTATTGCGGCGTGCCCTAATAATCGTACACCCAGTGACTTCAGGCATCTACAGTTAGATACTTATAAACTATAAATGTTGTTTCTACATGATGGTCTCTTCAATGCAGAGCAAAGCTAATAAACAAAACCATGAAACTTAGACAGTAGGTTCCTTGTACGGTTTAGGTAAGTAATAACAAAAATAATATTAGTCATAAAGCGACTGAAGTTCTTATAAAGTGGATGAAAAAACATTCATTTTCACTCAAAACCTGGTACTTAGACTTTTTATTAAAATAAAACAATGAAAACCGTGTATCAGCATTAAAAAAAAATTTAGTTAAGAGTAAAAAGGGTTGTAAGTTTAAAGATTGATCTTTATGTACAAAATCTATTATAGTTTACACCGAAGCGTACCGATAGCGACTTACCAGTATACTCATATATGTTAAAAGTCGAGTTGACAGGCTTCAAAAAGATATTTTTTTAAACAAATATTGTGCAAACTTTCTTGCAACTTCTGAATAAAAATTCAAACGACAAGCTTGTCATTTCACCGTTACATAATCTGAGTTAATCCCAGCGAATAAATAAAAGGCACGACTGATTGGCGACCTACAGTGGCAGGGCACAAAGAATGGAAGGTAAAGCAAACAGAAATCAGTTCACTTCATCTTGTTCGTGTATATTTTCAGGTGGGTATTTTCACGATAAACAAGCTACAATAACTTGGACAGTCGACCGGCATACTAATCTGTGTGGGAGCGGTTAAAACGCGAGAAGGTGATGTATATAAACTACTATCACATACCATGTATCGATGCTGTATCATGTATTGAAGATTTGAAATTGTTCTAAAGATTTAGATCGGAAAAAGAGAACATCTAGGACGCGACTTGAACCCGCGACCAGTCCCTTACAGGGGGAATGCTCTGACCAACTGAGCCACCTAGACACGTCCCAGATATTCGAAATTCTCCGATACATTAATACGTCTTAAGGCGACGTTTTTCCGATCTAAATCTTTAGAAAAATGTAAGCATACAAAATGCTTAAAAATTTAATTGAATTTGAAATTGTTGCTAGAAGAGCGCAATTTGTTGGGTAAAAGTGGCTTATCTTTCCTTGATTGTGTTCATAGTGAATATTGGCCACTTTTATTTACATAGTATACTTACACTTAATTAAAAACATACGTCTTAACTTACGGTTATCTTTGTACTGGATTCTGGAGTACATTTTTTTTTGCTCGTGCGGACATCCCCTCTTATACCCTCCCGCCAACCAGCGGGGGAGGTTATGTCAGGCTTGACCAACTAAAACCGCACGCCGTCTCGGGTCTTCAGACGCCGGAGTGTTAAATGGGCCCATAAGGCATTTCCCTCGTACTCCGAATAACCCAGGGTCATTTCCGGTAGGGCACGCCACGATTGTGGCGGTAAGACCCGTCATGGAGGAATGGCTGGAGAGGCGCCACGGAAGCCTCTCCTACCGGCTGACGCAGGTGCTCACCGGACATGGCTGTTTCGGTGAGTTCCTGCATCGTATACGCCGGGAGCCGACGCCCGAGTGCCACCATTGCCGGGGCTGCTCCGTGGACACGCCGCTTCACATACTGGCAGAGTGCCCAGAGTGGATGGAGCAGCGCCGTCTCCTTGAAGAAGCCGTCGGAGCGGGAAGCCTCACGCTGCAGACCCTGGTGCTGGCCATGGTTGGCAGCGAGAGTGTGTGGAACGCCGTCGCCTTCTTTTGCGAGGCAGTGATGCGCACAAAAGAGGCGGCAGAAAAGGTACGGGAGAGAGCTAGCACTGTCCCGTGCCGTAGAAGACGCACCGGGCGGCGGAGATCGCAGAACGATCTCCGTCCTCCATGAGCGCGGGCCTGGGGGTGACGGTCGGGGCTAGCCGTCACCCTAGCAGAAGCAGGCCCAGGGCGGCGGCGCGTCGTGTTTCTGAGCACTTTTCTCTTAGGGGGAGGGTGGATTACATCCCCAATAGCGCGTTGGGGTCGCCAGCGCTGGTGACCGGAGCCGTTCGGGGTCTCTGGGATATCCTTCCTAGGGCACACCAGATTCCCCGTACCACATGGCTGACGCAAGAGGGACACCGTGCGGTTTTAGTCGGTTCAAGTCCGACATACCCATCCTCGGGTTTGGGAACCCCGGTGTCCCCGTCTTGCTAGTCGCCCCGCCGTCTCAGCCTGCTTCTGCAGCCACAACTGGAGTACCTATATAGGTGTGCACAGCGGTCTGTCCTGCATAATCAGTGTTCGACCCTGCAAGTTCCACAAAAACCCACAAACCTATATATAACTCCAAAACATTATCAACAAAAATAAATTATTAATAAGTCAATCCTTTACGGCTCTGAAGCCTGTGCCGACGTTGCCTACACATATTTGGTTTCCATAGTGATACGTTTGATTGATGACGTTCAGCTAGCTGAGTGAACGCAGCTAATGTTTCAGCAAACGTCGCCGCAGGATTCCATATGAGTATTGTGATTTATGATAATGTGTGGCAAGTGAGCTTCGAGCTTTATTGTGTTACTATTAGGGAAAGAGGCTTCTAAGTGTGGTAATCATTGTTACGTATGGTACGAGCTTGTTGGAAATACATTACATTATTGATATAAGAAATCTTTTATACGTCATCATCATCATGTCAGCCAACAGACGCCAACTACTGGGCATAGGCCTCCCCCAAGGATCTCCACAACGATCGGTCCTGCGCTGCCCGCATCCAGCGGCTTCCCGCGACCTTGACTAGATCGTCGGTCCACCTTGTAGGGGGCCTGCCCACAGAAAGTCGTCGTCCGTTACGCGGTCGCCATTCGAGAACCTTTCCGCCCCAGCGGTCATCGGTTCTCCGCGCTATGCGTCCCGCCCACTGCCACTTCAACGATGCAATCCTTCGAGCGATGTCGGTTGTTTTAGTTCTCCTGCGGATCTCATCATTTCTGATTCGATCGCGTAGGGAAATACCGAGCATCGCTCTGTCCATTGCTCGCTGGGTGACCTTGAGCCTTCTTATGAGACTCACAGTAAAGGACCACGTCTCACTTCCATATGTCATAACTGGCAACACACACTGGTCAAAGACTTTCCTCTTGAGACATTGAGGTATTTCGGACGCGAATATCTGCCGGTCTTTTATACGGTTCTAATGTAATTTGAGGATGTATCTATGAACTCCCAAGGAAAAACTAGACGAAGCTTCGCGGTGTCAAGATCTGTCTCTAGATGTGTCTATGGAGTTAGAACTTTTTTTTTGTCACACAAATTCCTTTTTCCATTATCTATATAGATACAGACATCCAGGAGGCAGTACGCTGAGGCACAGGGGCGAGGCGTAAACAGTATGGAAGCTGCACTCACGCTCATCTAAAAAGCACGCTCATCAAAGATGTATTAAGATATTATGTTATTCTTGTTTAATATTAAATCCCGCTGATAAAAAGATAGGTGGTATATATTTACTTACTGCAGTCTGTGACGACATCATTTACCTTGTCAGCATACCAACCGATGGATATATAATACTGGTGGTAGAAATTTGATGACACAAATTTGCACCACCGTGCACGATTGCGAAAAACCCTCCATAGTAATCCAATTCGGTTGGATTGCGTTCAGGGGTCAGCAAGTGCATAGCCGGGCAGGAGGATTGTGGTCGCAGCGCTAGTGGGACCGGTGGGTGTCACGCGGTGCTGCGATGACAATCCTCTTCTGATGAGGCCGTCAAGCTGAGTGCCACCATTGTTAACATGGTACGTGTATGTAATGGTGACCACCTTTCCTGAGACTTTACCTTCAGCTTACCATCAGGCGAGGTGAAGTCAAATTGACGTGTCCTAAACATAAAAGAAAAAATATTTGTAAGTAGCTTTTCGTCCCGATGTCACCAGAGTGCCGACTATTCCCGTGACCTTTCCAAAATTCTCGTTCATAAAACCTCGTTCATAAATAATAAATATTACAAAAAAGAATTAACAAAATAGGTCCTGCATTTCACGCGTGATGCCGTGACAAAACGAAATGGAGATTATTTTCTATACATTTTGAAATAAAGTTGTAACAACGAAAACCTCAAATAAACCGGGGAAAATATTCCTAGCAAAATATAAAATATCATAGACGCGAAACACATGATCAAATTTATATAAGCACCATGTTTTTTTTTTATACCAGTAAGGTGGCTGACAAGCTGGGATGGGAAGCGGTTACCGCGGCCCATAGACGTGTGCAACACCAGTGGCGTCACACTCGCGCTGCCGACCCTGTAAAGGAAAGAGGATGGGAAAGGAGTTTGGGAGGGGATAGGAAAGGAGTTTGGGACGGGATGGGAAAAGAGTTTGGGCTCCGGCACTCTCACTCACCAAACGGAACGCAACAGTTAAAATACTGTTACTTGGTGTCGATATTCTGTGAGCCCAAAGGCCAAAATGACTGTTGCTTGACTCTACCACTGTAACATTTTGTATTTCCTACACGGCGCCGGAACCTAGGTATAATAACAATATTTAAATATTAACTTTCTCTAAGCCCCATAAGTGCTGATATACATTTGCACGCATTCTCTCATGTCATGGCTTTCCGTCAACAGAATGACTTTGCAAGAAAAACTAGGGTTGCCAGTGCATACATCCGGGATACCTACTAGCTATAAATTTTATGATATCGGAATTAAGAGACTTTAATAAGAGAATTTAAAAAAACAGTTGAACAAAAAAACCTGGGAAAAAAATTGGCCGTAAACAAAATGCAACCTTTCAAATTCAATTAAATTTTAAGCATTTTGTATGCTTACTTTTTCTAAAGATTTAGATCGGAAAAAGAGGACATCTAGAACGGGACTTGAACCCGCGACCAGTCCCTTACAGGGGGAATGCTCTGACCAGCTGACCTTTGAAGACACGTCCCAGATATTCGAAATTCTACGATATATTATATACGTCTTGAGGCGACACTGGAGCCATCTACCGTAATTCTTGCGAGCTACGGAAACAATGAATAACTTTGCAGTCATTTTTAAACATCTTTTTTGATGACTCCGCCTAATTAATTCAATTAAATTTTTAAGCATTTTGTATGCTTACTTTTTCTAAAGATTTAGATCGGAAAAAGAGGACATCTAGAACGGGACTTGAACCCGCGATCAGTCCCTTACAGGGGTATGCTCTGACCAGCTGAGCTATCTAGACACGTCCTCCTCTTAT
Organism: Cybosia mesomella; assembly: GCA_946251805.1. Lineage (NCBI taxonomy): Eukaryota > Metazoa > Arthropoda > Insecta > Lepidoptera > Erebidae > Cybosia > Cybosia mesomella. Next base: position 875,290 of record OX276396.1, read on the forward strand.
TCTTAAAATAGGTTATACAATAGTATTGCTAACAAATAAAATAATTTAAAAAAAAAACTACTATTTTACTAAAACGTAAATAATAATGTTATACAAGGGTTGTGCCAAAGTACAAAGAATTCATTCATGTTCTAATTGCGCAACAAGCTTTTGAATTCATCGCAACCCACTGAACTAATTATATTCTTTGTTCTGCGGAACAACCTTTGTATAAAATTATTATTCTTGTTTTAGTACAATTGATTTTAAATAAAAAAAATTTTAATGATTTTAGATTGACATGGTCATTTATATTACTATTACAACTATCAACGGCATATTTACCAATTTTTTTAGTTTTTTGGAGTATCCGATATTTCGGCACTTTTGCAAGTGCCATGATCATAACACACTCCACACTTGCTCCAAAAAACGAATAAACTTGGTAAATATCCCGTCGATAGTTGTAATTTTTTTAACTATAATTTTATTATCAACCTTTTAGTTCGAATAATACATGTAGTACCAGAGTGCTAGCCAAGACCAGCCAAAGCAGCTCAACACAACGAGTCTATCTTCTTTAGTTCCAGATCACCTACCGTCTCCATCGTCAGACTTTGGACATCATGTAACACCAGAGTATTTATCAAGACAAAACAGATGAGCCACTTGATAGGTTTATTTTGTTAAGCTTAAGAGTTCCTATGGGCACCCTGACCACTGACCCAGACCTTGAATACTATTTTACACCAGATAGTTTGTCAAGACAAAATAAATGAATCCAAACTCGATAAGTTTATCTTGTTTCGTTTAGGATTTGCATTGGCCTCCTCCCTCATCTGCACTCCATCATATGAATGCAATGTCATCCAAACTAAACATGCATGCAAAATTTTATCCCTGCCTTAAAATTTAATTGCAAAATTTGATCCGCAGTAACATACATACATACAGAGGAAGTTAAATAAATGCTTATAAAAATGAAGACAAAAAAGATAAAATTACAAATAATCACAATATTATATCGTGAGCATAAAAAATTAGCCGCTATACATTCTTAAGGATAAACACACCACAAATATCAAAGAATGCAGAAATCATACTTTACGCACGATGCCAGCACCCATCCTACACGGCAACAAACGGTACCAGGGTATCATAAACTATGACAAGAAAATGCAGTACAATTCAAGCGGGAAACTTCATTTGAAAAGGCCACGACTGTACAGCGCATGCGTCAGCTATTTCACACAGCCTCCGCCAGCTTTATCGGTCAGAGCTGCCCAGTGCGCGCCGAATCGACGTACTACTTCGAAGTACTCAGAACGTTTAGCTTCAAACTTTGAACAGTCGATTGATGAAAACTTTTTGCAATGACACGTCGCTGTTTATGCATTCACAGCGGTTCCTAATTTGATCTTCGTCAGCTGTAACTGTCAGTGATAAATTATGAGTTGGTTCAAACATTACATTATGATAAAGTGGACGCAATTGTTTGTAATCGGAGTTTTAGTGTTGTTCAGGTGTACTGGGTCTGTTGGTAAGTTATTTGAAATTTTATATTGGAATTTCGCAATTTATAGATTGTTCATTGATTGCTTATCTCATCTATTTCTGATGACCTTGACCTTGACGATCTTGATTGAAGGTTCTTACATGACTGCCAAAAAAGGAGTGTAATATTTTTAGGGTTCATGTAGGTATGTCAGTTTCTTTTTGAGTTAAAATGCTGCATATAATCTTGCACAAAATATAGCATTATCATTTATCGTGGCAATGCCGCTGGCCATAAGGCATAATATTTTTCTTTGTTTTGCAAACGCGGGTTCCGAGAAAAGTTTAAAGAAATAAACATTTTGACTGTAGTGTCTCAGTATATTTTCGGAAAACTTTTGTAAGTTCGTAAAAACATATCCAATTTTCGAAAAAACGTACTGCAGATTACAAGTCTGACCATGAACTTTTTATTAGAAAAAACCGCATCAAAATCATCTAATGTTTTTGCGTTCATCGCGAACAAATACATAAACATGCAAATAAACAAGAATCCAAAACTAATGTTATCTTGTTTAGAATTATTCATCTATATATTCGTGTTAGTGATGCCCGATTTTCATGATTTTTGATTTTTTAGATTTTGAAGATAAATATAAAGAAATACTGTGCCTTACTGAGCCATGTTGTGTTTTTTTCTGGGGAAATCGCCACGGTTACCGTAAGCCAGCTAGCGGGGGTGGTTATGTCGCGTTCGAATAGACCAAAACCTCACGCCGTCTCGGGTCTTTAATCATTCACGAAATAAATTCAGTTGATGAGGTAACCAACATAACTTGATTCTAAGGTGGAACGAGGTCAGTTTTTTTTATAACCCAAGTTTTTTTTTTTAATATTTATCTTATGTGTAAAACAACTACAGTTTTATATTAGTATAGATGATAATGTGTAACTTTGACTTCTAAATAAACCGAAAAATAAACACACAAATGTCTATAAATTAACCTCATTGATACTGTTGTGTTACGACTGATTAAAATCTGCTCATGACACTACCTTAATTATGTTTATCTCCCTATATTAAAAATCGTCCGTACCCTTGTCACAGTAATTTATTAAGCAAGTACTACCCACACGATTATAAATTATATCGGTATTAAATACGGAACCAGCCCTTATTATGTCCCGTGTGTATTCTCAAAAAGCGGCCAAGTGCGAGTCGGACTCTCCCATTAAGGGTTCCGTAGCAGCAAGTAACATAATAATGTTTTTTTTTTAATTTTTATATTTGAGTTGATTTAATGAAAGGTAAATTGCGGTTTACGATTTATGACGTTTTAAAAAAAAACTACTTACTAGATCTCGTTCAAACTAATTATCGTTGGAAGTTTACATGGTAATGTACATCATATATTTTTTTTAGTTTTATCATTCTCTTATTTTAGAAGTTACAGGGGGTGGGACACATTTTACCACTTTGGGAGTGTCTCCCGCGCAAACTATTCAGTTTAGAAAAAAATGATATTAGAAACCTCAATATTATTTTTGAAGAGCTATCCATAGATACTTCACACATTGGCTTAGATGAAAAAAAAATTTTTGAATTTCAGTTCTAAGTATGGGGACCCCCAAAATTTATTGTTTTTTTCTATTTCTGTGTAAAAATCTTAATGCGATTCACAGAATACATCTACTTACCAAGTTTCAACAGCATAGTTCTTATAGTTTCGGAAAAAAGTGGCTGTGACATACGGACGGACAGACAGACAGACATGGCGAATCTATAAGGATTCCGTTTTTTTGCCATTTGGCAACGGAACCCTAAAAAGCCGTGATCGGGCCCACCGTATATACTAATAAATATTTGATTTCTCCATACAAAAGACAAGAAGACAGACAATAGAGCCACAGAAAATACAATATTAAAGGCGAAAGTAATGCTCCTAATTCTTGGTGCATTTGTCTTTTGTAAGGAGCTGGTGTCCGATTTAGGTTAATGAAACCTGTGCTACAGATCACCAGTGATACTGTCACGCCTCTTTTTATTGTTGTAGGCAGACACCACATATTTCCATTTGCAATATTAGCATACATTTTTCGTTTCTTCTACTTTCATATTCGAATAATCAAACATTTAACTATAAGTATTAACTATCTGTACAATAAAAACCAAATTATATAAACTAAAATATTTACATCCTAAAAAGAGTATGTACAAAGTAAAAAGTTTATGTGTTAAAGAATTCCTCCCCATCGATGTCGACTGGTAACGTACTCCTTTTTTTTTGTGCGGAAATCCCTTCGGATACCAAGCGGAGGCGGTTATGTCGGGCTTGAACCGACTAAAACTGCACGCCGTCTCGGGTCTACAGACGCCGAGGTGTAAGGTTACTCATAGAGCATCCTCGCACTTCGACTGACCCTGGGCCATTATCAGTGTCCCCTCTGATAACAGCAGAGGGGTACCTGGAGCGACCACGCCCGCCATACCCCGACCCCCTCGTACAATGGGGTCAGCTGGCCCTGAGAAGGGCCGGTTGGTCAGACTCTTGGCCGTTGACGTTGACGCCAGCTACTCCAGAGGAGCAATCAATGATGCGTCATCGCCCACGTTGCCCAGGGTGCACCAAACTTGGAGGTGATCCAACTAGTCGCACCCCACTGGCAACGTACCCAAAAGTTGGCGGCATTGCCACGTTGGATGGCAATGCAGCAACAAGCCAGCTTTTTAATATCTTTTTACATCTAGTGGTGTATTTCCGATTAAGCAAATGTATATTGTATGTAGTATTTACATTTTGATGTCTATATTTTAGTGGCGAGCATTTTGCCGTTTACCGGGCACGTTTCTAGACGCCATTCTACTGCTGAGAGTTATCTGACACAAGCTGGAATTTGAACGTAAGACCTCTGCTGTTAGCAGCTGCATTCGCTAGTACGGCACCACTAAGGTATTTTTTGCCGACCCGGGACTTGAACGCGAAACCTCAATAATCCACAGTTGCACCCACTAGTACAGTACCAATAAAATATTTTTATAACTATTTTGTAGAAATGAGATGCTATGCTATGAAGAAAGCATAATACCTATTAAATGAATAAATAAATATTGTATGACATTCTACACAGCGCTTTCTAGACCCAAAGTAAGCATAGTTTAACGAGCTTGTGTTATGAGTTCCAGAATGCGGATAAACATACTTATATATGATATTGTCGGAAGTTTACACGAATGTCAACACATTGAAATAAAACTATTTTTAACGGATCGCGATTTATTGATGTTATTTTATAGTTTACATTGATCCCGACGTTTCGATAGTTATTACTTTTTATTTTTTGTAAATCCATACATATTATCCATAGAAACACCCAGACCAATGCAAATAGACATATTCATGCATACAAATTTTTGCACTGAGCGGGAATCGAACCCGCGCCCCCTGTCGTAGCAGTATTCGAATGTACCACCGCTACGCCACAGAGGAAGTCAAATTGTTATATTAGGTGTATTGAGTTTCCTACCGGATGTGCCAGATGGTTACCGGACACGGGTGTTTCGGTAAGTATCTGTGGCGCATCCACCGGGAGACAACGCCGCAGTGCCAGCACTGCGAGGATCCTGGCGAAGACACGGCGCCCCACACGTTGGTGGAGTGCCCTGCGTGGGCGAGTCAACGCCGGGATCTCGTTGCGGTCCTGAGCGTGGACGTTCTCTCGTTGGAGACCATGGTGAGGGCCGTGGTCTCCGACGGGAGCAAGTGGCACGCCGCCGCCTCTTTCTGCGAGCAGATAATGCGCGCGAAAGAGACGGGCGGAGAGGGAGCGGGAAAGAACCCTGCCCCCCGAGTTTCGCAGTCTGCGGCGAGGACGCCGCAGACTCATCTACGCCCGGGACTACCGACCTCCATGATCGGGGCCTGAGGACGGCAGTTGGCCGACTCGCCGTCCTTACAGAAGCAGGCCGTGGCGGAGGCGTGTCGTGTGTGCCCTACACACGCCTGCCAACTCACCGAAGCGGGATAAAACCCGACCCCACCAGGCGAGGCCGCGGTGGCGGCCAAAGTCCGCCGGCAACCCTGGGGTTATCCTTTCGAGGGCTTACCCGGGGTGCCCGGCAACGGACACTTGGGGAGGACACCGTGCGGTTTTAGTCGAGACACGACATAACCATATTCGTATCCGAAGGGATTTCCGCACGTAAAAAAAAAAAAAAAAAAAAAAAGGTGTATTGAGTTATATTAAGCACAATAAGGGTGCATATTTCAGTAACAATCTTAGAAGCGTTAGTCACACAGGTGTAAGTTATTTTTTTTTAATCACCCAGAAATATTACCACCCAGAATCGTTTATTGTATTAACTTATCGTTATATTTAAAAAAAGTATAGCTTCACCTGTAAATTATTTGACTGAAATGAACGGTTCGAATTGAAACATTTAGAAACTCTCACTTTGATAATATGTTATTCTTGGTAATAAGTTTTATATTAAATAAACAATATAATGATAAAGAATATTTGATTTGTTATTCTATGATATGATTATTCTAATGTTAAACTTTATGTGAAACAAAAATCAATGATTTAAAAATCTTTAAAGTAAGTATTCTGTATATTGATTATTCTATGAAACGAAATTATGCGAAACATTTTCTGTAAAACGAAATTATTTAAAACAATTGACTATAAAACAACGCACACCCGTACAAAATGTTGAAATGTTAAAAGATTTCACATATTAATAGTAAGTAAATCATTTGTTACCTATCTTTTCACCTCAAAAGATTTCTTTTGATTTTTTTTTTATCTCAAACCAAGCTACTCCGGCAGTAGATGATTACGTACGGTACCAAACATCGTAAAAACTTAAAAGGGTTTAGGAGTTGCTGCACTGGTAACCACAAAGAAACGAAATGACTCCCCCGCTGACAGTTCAATGTCTTCTTTAAGAGCTCTAGGAACTCACCGGAGCAACATAGTCAGGTAGGAAGGGAGGTACCTTCCGGACGGACGGCTCAATTCAAATAAAGTAACTTAATAACCATTGGGTAATGGTTAGTAAGTACCGTTTTTTTTTCGATTACGTGAGATTGGAATATCTACCGATAATGGACTGACTTATGGAAAAGGTTGTGAATAATATTTTCTATATTCTATGTAAATGGGAGCACTGAGAACTAAACAAAGTTTGGGTGCTTTGAGATATCCCAGGGGCCATCTCGAAACCGGAGATGGCCCTGGGTCAGCCGGGATGGGGGTGAAATATCTTATGAGCCCCTTACAATCCGGCGTCTGAAGACCCGAGACGGCGTGCGGTTTTAGTCTTTTTTTTTATACCTTAGTGGTATAGGCAGACGCGCACACGGCCCACCTGAGGGGAAGCGGTTACCGCGGCCTATGGACGTGTGCAACACCAGTGACGTCACACTCGCGCTGCCAACCCTGTAAAGGAAAGGGGATGGGAAAGGAGTTTGGGAGGGGATGGGAAAGGAGTTTGGGAGGGGATGGGAAAGGAGCTTGGGCTCCGGCACTCTCACTCACCAAACGGAACGCAACAGTTCAAATACTGTTACTTGGCGTCGATATTCTGTAAGAGGGTGGTACTTCCCCGGTCGAGTCGGCCCATTCATGCAACGGCCAAAATTACTGTTGCTTGACTCTATCACTCACAAAAGTCGGTCGAATCCGACATAACCATCCCCGCTGGCCAACGGGAAGGTATGAAACGATCATCGTCTTAGTCCCCAAAAAGCAACCGAAGCGACTGGAATAGTGGAGATACAAAAATAGCTTACTTATGGATTTTTCTACGGCATAACGGCTAAACAGCTCTAGATGAAATATGGCACGAAGATAGGTCAATCAATCACTTGAATGAAATCGGTCTGAAATAGCACATAGGCTTTTCTCGAGAATAGTGTCCTGGGTCTATTTCCGTTAGTTACATTGGCGTTACATTGATGTAACTAGATGGACAAATTTATTTTAATGTAACGGATGAGACTTTTTTCTAAATAGTTACACGTTGGTTGCGGAAACGGGTTACGTTATAATGCGTTAGATCTTTTTTAAATGTGCGTATATTTGCTAAGCGAGTCTATTACTAAAGCAAGCGGCGATAGCCCAGTGGCGTACGTAACGGACTGCTGAGACGAGGTCTCGAGTTCGATCCTCAGTCGTCCCGGGCACACACCTCTGACTTTTCGTAGTTATGTGTGCATTAATAAATTTTAATTATCGCTCGCTTAATAATGTGCCCGATAGATGGCAATAGGCTTGCCCCCTATTACATTGGGACTTTAACATAACTAGCCAATCGTGGGGTGTGTAATACACTTCTGCCTACCCCTTTTGGGGATACAGGCGTGAAGTTATGTATATCTATTTCTACACCCTGAATTTTAACAAACATTTTTATTCTTAACCGCCCCCGCTGGCCGGCGGGGGGGTATCCGAAGGGATTTCCGCACGATAAAAAAAAAAAAAAGGTAGGAATTCTCAGTTTTATTTACTTCGATTAAACTTAATTTGTTAATTAGGTTACCTAAACAAACACGTTAGTTCACTACTAAATACAAAAAAGGACCATCGGTCCATTACACATTAAGCACTCAGCTTACAAGACGAAATAGTGAATTGGATAAAAGCAAAAAATATATTCCAATTTCGTTTCTTTTGAGTCTGACTACTGAGTTTTCTGATATAATGGGTTCTATTGGACCCTGCCAGGGCTCCGGTGAGAACAGTAAGTAATTCGATATTAGTTTATTTAGGACAATCGTTTTTATTTGATTTGAGTATTCGACAAGGTTTGCATTGAATTTTCTGATATCATGTTGCAGTTAAGTAAGTGGTATAGTACGTTATTTAGATAATACAGTTTGATTAATGGAAGGGATGGGTTTGGGATCGTTGCGGGTGGAGCTGACATCGGGTGGATTCAGTAGTATGTTGTGGTTTAATAAATTTGGTAATGTTATATAACTACCTACTATATAACGTATATAGTGGATATATCACATTACACTATATAACTTATCTTTTGTGATTTCAAAGTTTTATTTATTATATCATGAATAGCACTTTTTATTTGACGACCTCTGTAGCGAAGTGGTTGTGCGTTTGACTGCTAAGTCAGAGGTCGCGGGTTCGATTCCCGCTCAGTGCAAATATGTATATTTGCATTGGTCTGGGTGTTTCTATGTATAATATGTATTCATTTACAAAAAAAGTAGGTATTTAAGTATGTTTATCCGCATTCTAGAAATCATATGATAAGATCTGCTTAGTTTGGGTCTAGATGGCGTTGTGTAATTTGTCCTAGAATATTTATTTATTTATTTATTTCTAATTACGACTATATTATCGTGAGTTTATATACACCTTAATTGTATGATAGGTATATAATATACATAAATACATATTCAAGAAAAAATATACAACGCCATCTAGACCCAAACTAAACAGAGCTTGTCATATGAGTTCTAGAATGCGGATAAACATACTTAAATGTTTTTTTTCTAAATAAATACATATTATACATAGATACACCCAGACCAATGCAAATTATACAAATTTGCACTGAGCGGGAATGAATATACTTAGTTGTGCTGTCTAAATGCTATATCTACTAGCTTAATGGTCATCTTGCGCAATAGAAATCTACCAAATGCGGAAGATAAGATTTATTGTTCTTTGTCTTTAGTAAGCAGTAAGTCGGTGAACTGATTAATGCCATATATATGGAACGGTTGATGAAACAAGAAGATTTTTCTTCAGAAATTTAGTTTTCATTAAAAGGAACACAAACATTTTTAAGTTGTCAGTTTAATATTTTAGTATCATGTTAATAACAGTATCCAAACCATACTAAAGTTTTCACATAAGTTGTAAAAGCAATACCAGTTGCCTATAATATTAATTTTAGTTCAAATTATGAAAGTTTATTACAATTTTATTAAATTACAGACATTTAATTTTGTTAGACCACTGCTTTGTTTGGTAACCGCGGTAGCCTAGTGGTATGGGTAAAGGACTGCTGAGACGAGGTCTCGGGTTCGATCCCAGGTATTACCATGGCACACACCAATGACTTTTCGATGCTTTTCGAAGTTATGTGTGTATTTATCGCAGGTTTATAAGTGCCCGGTTAATGGCAATAGGCTCGCCACCTATTACATTGGGACCTAAACATAAACTGGCGAAATGTGTGTTTATGTTATGTTATTTTGTTAAGATTCACATTACAAGTACGATTTTCTATTGTGTCCAATTATCGGTTTATTCACATTAAATGTTCAATGTAACACACAAGTTAGTGCATAGTTGTCTTGAAGCCATTAACTTAATAACTTAATCAGTGCTGTGGTTTAGTGGGTTTTGAGGGAGTATATTTTGTATTTATTTAAAATTGTCTATTGAAATAGTAGTAAAGTTTAATAGTTATGAATTTTACTCGAAAGCATATAGAATAGTGTTCTTAGAACATAACATAAACATAATAAACATATGACGGCCTCTGTGGCGTAGCGGTAGTACATTCGGCTGCTGCGACAGGGGTGCGGGTTCGATTCCTGCTCAGTGCAAATATTTGTATGCATGAATATGTCTATTTGCATTGGTCTGGGTGTTTCTATGTATAATATGTATGTATTTACAAAAAAAAAAGTATATAAGTATATTTATCCGCATTCTGTAACCCATAAAACAAGCTAGTTAAACTATGCTTACTTTGGGTCTAGAAAGCGCTGTGTAGAATGTCGTAGAATATTTATTTATTATTTATTTATAACAATAACTCACGCCTATATCCCCGAAGGGGTAGGCAGAGGTGCTAGCACCCACATTTCGCCAGTTCATGTTTAGGTCCCAATGTAATAGGTGGCGAGCCTATTGCCATTAACCGGGCACTTATAAACCTGCGATAAATACACACATAACTTCGAAAAGCATCGATAAGTCATTGGTGTGTGCCATGGTAAAACCTGGGATCGAACCCGAGACCTCGTCTCAGCAGTCCATTACCCATACCACTAGGCTACCGCGGCTTTTTTCTTGTGTTCTTGGAATAATAAGATAAAGTAAGTATATAAGCAGATTACGCGATATTGTCTCTGCCTATTACGGACATAAACAGGCAAATGTATTGAGTATTGGTAAGTGTGATTAAAGAAGTAGGTATACTTTATGAATTTTCATACTTTTGTAACAAAATATCCTAAACTTATTATGTTTTACGGACAGTTTAATAAAGATACTCCCATTTTATATACTCTTACTTATACCTATATGAATCCGCTGCATAAAAATGTATAAATATCTGCAGAATGTGATTATTTACCTAACCAAAAGATTTTCACGTACATATCTGTACCAAAACACTAATCGCAATCGCTAAAGAACGTTACTGAAAAAAAACTTACAGCTTATTAAAGACCATTAAACTACTACTAATATTTAACTCGACCAATGGAGATATTGGTCGACATAGCTAAAAAGTTGGCTTGATCCAATGCTTGCGTTCCAATTAGAGCAGCTGCACAGCGGGATCTATTTGAATGCCAAGAGGTGAAGAAGGCTTATTCAGTCTAGTTTCTGTTTGAAGATAGCTGTATGAAAAAGAGAAATCTTTTAAACCAATGTTGGTTGTATGACTAGGATCTTTTTGCTTAGAATCTAGATTAATATCATGAAGAGAGAGGCTGAAATTTATGACGTTGTTTATAGTTGAGGGCAGGGACTTAAAAACACATTCATAAACAGGTTACATAATTATATGGGTTACACTATGAAAAGGTTACAGAATGAAAGTGTTACACTTATAAATGTGGTACTGAATCTCTTAATCGTTACCACTTTCAATTGTGTAACAGTTATATATATGTAATAAATATTAATCTGTTAGCAGTGTTAATAAGTGTTAACCGAAATACTACGATGCCAAATTTACTATCCTATTATATTTATAATCTAAATTTTTAAATAAAGGCATTTTGTACACCTCCAAGTACTTTAGGACGTTATTTCTGTTACACTTATTAACACATATAAAACGTACCACTTTGAATATGGTACACTTTCGTATCTGTTACATTTATAAATGGTTTTCTTCTAAAACAGTCTTAAAATACCTCATTACGGTTACAGTTTGGGTCCCTAGTTGAGGGCTAACTGGGTAATTTTTTTACCACTTGATAGGTATATATTCCCCGATGGACATTGGGCATCCTCCTTCCTACCCTACTTTTTTTTTTATGTGAAAGTTTGTAAAGAATTTTAAATGTTTCGATGTTTGTTATTCAATTAGGTTCTAACGGCTGAACGGATCTGGCTGAAATTTGGTACAGGGATGGATTGTAGTCTGAAATAACACATGGGCTACCTGGGAATAGGTTCCCATGGGTTGCGGTACCGGGATCAGAAGGCGCGATCACGCGTCCGAAGCCGCAGGCAACAGCTAGTAGACTATGTTATATTATGTTCGAATTACAATGGTTTGAATTTGAAAAAACTCATATTTACCGAAGTGAAGCAAGGGCGGGTTGCTAGTATGTAATAAAGAAATAATAACATCTCAAATTACCTTTATGGTTCTTCAAAAACAACTTCTTTAAATTTTATACAATTTGTCAAATATATTTTAAAAAAAACTGCAACGTCTACATGAATTGCTCGTTTGAAATTACCTTAGACAAGAGTTTTAGTACAAATCAGATACAATATAAACTTGGCAGTCGGCAAGGATTGAAGACTTGACATTGTAGTCTCGCCGTTCACAATTTTATAGAATTTATTATTTTACTTGACATTTACGAGCGCCACTTGTGCTGAAGAAGCCATTATTCTAAAGACTGAACTGAACCGAACAATGTATTAAAATATAGTATTTTCAAATGAAAGATAAACAAAATTTTAACTATAAAAAAAACGGTCAAGTCCGGATCTGACTCGCCTATGAAGGGTTCCGTAGCTGCAAGTAACATAATATGTAATGTTTTTTTTTTTAATTTTTATATTTAGGTTGATTGAATGAAAGGTAAATTGCGGTTTACGATTTATGACGTACAAAAAAACGACTTACTAGATCACGTTCAAACCAATTTTCGGTGGAAGTTTACATGGTAATGTACATCATATATTTTTTTTGGTTTAATCAATCTTTTATTTTAGAAGTTACAGGGGGAGGGGGGACACATTTTACCACTTTGGAAGTGTCTCTCGTGCAAACTATTCAGTTTAGAAAAAAATTATATTAGAAACCTCAATATCATTTTTGAAGACCTATCCAAAGATACCCTACACGTATGGGTTTAAGAAAACAAATATTTTTGAGTTTCAGTTCTAAGTATGGGGAACCCTAAAATTTATTGGTTTTTTTTTCTATTTTTATATGAAAATTTTAATGCGGTTCATAGATTACATCTACTTACCAAGTTTCAACAGCATAATTCATATAGCTTCGGAAAAAAGTGGCTGTGACATACAGACGGACAGACAGACAGACATATCAGACAGACGAATCTATAAGGGTTCCGTTTTTTTACCATTTGGCAACGAAACCCGAAAAATCAATGACACATTTTGAAACACTAAAAGGAGAAAGTCTTGTTCGTTTAAATGTAATTATGTTAGTCTCGACTTAGGGTTCGATTGTAATTGAAAATTTAATTCGATAAAAGACCCAAAGCCATCTAATTATTAGATACAATTCTACCTGTATGTAGTATTGTGTATAGTAAACATTACTTGGCTACATTCGGATAAAAAGCAAAAAAGGCGGCATTGTGTAGCGTTCCATTATTCCGACTGTCTATTGTGAGCTTGCAGACACAATGCCGTGATTATTGCTAATAATGAGATTTACCGACGCCAACGCGTTGACTTTGAGAACTGTATTTTAGACACCTATTATTTTACCTAAAAATATTTAGGTAGGTAGCCTAGTGGAATGGGTAATGGACTGCTGAGACGAGGTCTCGGGTTCGATCCCAGGTTTTACCATGGCACACACCAATGACTTTTCGATGCTTTTCGAAGTTATGTGTGTATTTATCGTAGGTTTATAAGTGCCCGGTTAATGGCAATAGGCTCGCCATCTATTACATTGGGACCTAAACATAAACTGGCGAAATGTGGGTGCCAGCACCTCTGCCTACCCCTTCGGGGATATAGGCGTGAGTTTATGTTATGTTATGTATATTTAGATGAGAATGAAATGTTAAAATGTAAATCGTCAATGAATACTGTCCGTGGAATCCAATGTAATTAAATTTTTATGTGGAATCTCTTATAAGGCCAACTTACCAAAGGAACGGAAAATTGATATTACATAATTACAATATTACTAGGAGTTGGCTAGTTGCACAATTCCACCATACATCATTTTGTTATATCTCAAAGGCAGCGTTTTCGTTAAAATATCCCGGATGGTTAATTTTTTTCCGACACTTCCAAAAATATCATTATATTTTAGCTAGTGTATACAAAAACTTAACAAATTGTATACTAAAACCTTCCTCGAGAACCGCTCTTCCATTGGAGAAAACAGGATAAAAATCGGTGTGAACAGACAGACAGATGCGGCGGAGGACTTTGTTTTTTTGGTTTGTAATATGTAATGATCTGCGAACGGGTAGGTAGCGGTATATTAAACATCCACAATTCACCAGATGTTTTCGGTCACCACGTAATAGATTACGAACCTGTCGCCGTCAACCCGAGAAATCTTCTTGTCTTTAATAAATGATTGAGAAATTACTGTCTGAAAAATTCCACATTTTGTTAGCCTCAGGTATCACATCCAGGACCTCTTGCATAGCAGTCGCAATCCACTAAATTGAACGAATATTCCAGTGGCTCAGCTAAATCTAGGAGGGTAACGAAACAATAACGTGCCTCGTCCATCTAACAGTAAGCCCTCATTAACCTTTCATTTTCTCATTTTCATCTCCTCATACGTGAACCGTCCAACTGTTTGCTACCTTCGTAGAAAATAAACAAGTTGAATTCCTGAGACGAGCTCAGCCGAATACAAGGGATTTTCGATTTTTTGCGATTTTTTCTTTATCTTGCAATGGTTCACCCCAGCACGAATCTACTACCGAAAACAGCAACTCGATAGCTCATCTCCTTCATACCCAAAACCGTGACAGAAAATTGGCAACGACGATGTCGACGACAACTCGATAGCAATAGGGCTTTTCTAAAGAAAATCCTTAAAAATATATCCTCTCCTATCCTATCATATTATATACCGATGGTAGTGCATTCGACTGCTACGACAGGGGCGTAGGTTCGATTCCCGCTCAATGCAAATATTTGTATGCAGGAATATGTCTGTTTGCATTGGTCTGGGTGTTTCTGTGTATAATATGTTTGTATTTACAAAAAAGTTAAAAGTATATAAGTATGTTTATACGCATTCTGGAACCCATAGCACAAGCTAGTTAAACTATGCTTACCTTGGGTTTAGAAAGCGCTTTGTATATCACAAGGTCTCTCGTATCAATTATAACTGAGTATACTTACCGAATACTCCTTCATTCTTCTTGCCAGCAAAGACGTTCTAGTAGAATAAACAGTAAAGACTCGAATTAAAAAGAAAATACAATTACGTGGTAATATATGATCTAGAATGTTGCCTTTCACAAATTACTTCCTTATGAATAAGCCTGAACAACTACATGTATAGAAAAATTTAAACTACAACAGCTAAAACATGTCAAAGACCTTTTGTTGTCAAAATTTCGCATTTCAGTATAATAGAAAATACAAATTATTAAGTAATACAGGCCTTGTGAGTTATTCGAGCGTGAAAACTGAATATGATGAAGTGACGGGAACAATGCCGCCATGCGGTATGAAATATGGCTAGGTAAGAGTGACATGCCGTGTACATGTCCAATAAGTTGTGCTTGATAAAGAATTTTCGGTAGTTATCATAGAGGAATGGGGTGTGATGTTATTAAGATTCAATAAGAGAATCCTCAAACTAAGCTGGCCCTACCATTGATTTTTAGGGTTCCGTTGCCAAATAGCAAAAAACGGAACCCTTATAGATTCGTCATGTCTGTCTGTCTGTCCGTCCGTATGACACAGTCACTTTTTTCCGAAACTATAAGAACTCAGCTATTGAAACTTGGTAAGTAGGTGTACTCTTTGTGAATCTCTCTGTGAACCGCATTAAGATTTTCACACAAAAATAGAAAAAAAATTGGGCTTCCCCATACTTAGAACTGAAACTCAAAAATTTCTTTTTCATCAAATCCATACGTGTGGGTTTATTTAAATTGGGAAATAAAAAAAAAAAATATAATGTTACTTGCTGCTACGGAACCCTTCATGGGCGAGTCCGACTCGCACTTGGCCGCTTTTTTTGTAGATGTGTTTGTTGACTATAGGGCCTCTACAATTTTACCCAGACTATTATTATAAGAGGACAGTGCTACATGGGGTACACGGTGTGTGAGACCGAAAGTGTTGGTAATGGAAATCGCCATGTTTTCAAACCACACCCAGGTCATCACCGACTTTAACTCCTAATACAAGAACTGGGGTTGTCCTTTCGAGGGCGTACCCAGGGTGCCTGGCAATGGGCGTTTATGAAGGACACCGTGTGGTTTAGTCGGATCGATTCCGGCATACCTACCTCATCGCTGGCACCGGTGGGTCGACGTCCGTGGGAGTTTACACACGTAAAAAAAAAGAAAAATGTGAATAATACTAATACTACTGATTTAAGTTAACAGTATTTTATAAATAAAAAAGAAACACCCGCGTATCACTGATTTGAAACTAGCCACGAACTATGCAACTACCACGAAAATCCAAACGCAAGAGTTTCGCTAAAAAACCACCTCGCAATCATATCAACTATCTGCGGTCTGACAGAGCCATGCACAGGTATACGAAAGGTTAACGAATATGAACAGCCACAAATAAACAAATGTGAAATATTGCGCTGTCTCACCTAGTAATGAAGGCGAACGAATTAATGACACCAGCACAAAGACGCACGCAGCCGCACAACCATCCGTTAACTCACCATTGTGGTACACAAGATTAGTCCTGCTATTTGATGGAACTTATAACTCGACAAAGCGTTCCACATTACACATGTAATGTTATTTACAATCTGATTTTGTGAGCAATTTGCACGTATACATTGAGATTAAATAATAATTAAGAAAGTTAGTGAGGTATGTGCGGAGAGATATATAAACCGTTCCATCAATTTAGTTGTATTACTTTGGCAAAGTTTGGTAAGTATTTCGGCACAGATCACATTCACACATACATACAATATACAGCAATATACACACATTAAAGCTTTATGAACCTATATTTTATACTCTGCAGCATATTCATACCGTTGTGTTAGTTTCAAAGATTTTTGCCTAAGTCAAGCACCATCTAGATCAAAACTAAACATACCTTGGCATATGGGTTCTAGAATGTGGATAAACATGCTGAAATATATTTTATATCTTGATTTTACTACGCGGCAAAGACAGACTCATATTTGATCGACATTATACCTGCTTAAAGATGATACAGAACTTAACTTTTTCGCTTCAGTCTGGCTGTTAAGACTCATTATAATTCTCATTTGTATCAACTGACAATTGATTTTTACATTTACCATATTCTATTATGATAAGTAAGGGGACGATAGCACAGTGGCGTACGTAACAGACTGCCGATACGAGGTCTCAAGTTCGATCCCCAGTCGCCACGGGCACACACACCTCTGACTTTTCGTAGTTATGTGTGTATTACAAATGTTAATTATCGCTCGCTTAGTAACGTGACCGGTGGACGGCAATAGGCTCACCTCCAACTACATTGGGACCTAAAACATAACTGGCAAATCGTGGGTATGTAATACATCTCTGCCTACTCCTTTTGGGATACAGGCGTGAAGTTATGTTATGTATGTAAGTTATATCTGTAATATTTATTAACTTTTTTCTGTGTTTATACACAAGTCTATAACTCTAGCTTATAGTATTCAGGTGTCAAATGTTCCACCGGTGCCTTAGGCGCAAAGTATCCGTCATTTGAGAACAATGGCCGTCAGAGTGAGCAATCGACACAGTCTCCTGAAGATAGATGGCTTCCATTGCATCTCGGGTGCGATGCTATCGTAGCCAAACGATAGTAATTCGTATCGTTCAATGATAAAATATGCTGGTTTTTGATTTAGGGGAGACAATATAACAATAAGTAGGATATTGAATATTGTTACTATAGAATAGAGGCCACCAATATAGATGACAACACATGGATTTTTATTAGAATATTTGTAATCGAAATTCCTCCTAACCCCTCCAGTTGAACAAAATTGCTTGTGTTAGGAGCGGGTTCACGTCGATAGTCTAATGGCCAGGACTCAAACCGGGGACCTCTCAATCGTAAGTCTGACTCCTTAACAGCTAAACTACCGACGTTCTATTTAAAGATAAAGTAGTCATCTTCAGTGTGGCGGCCTTGATATACGCTTGTTCACGCTCCGCGTAAAATCCCGGGATTTTAGGAAGACAGAACGATGTATGTAATAATAAATTAAAGGTAGTAATGACATGTTTTTCTCAGCACAAATGGATCAGCCGAGAAGCTTACTCTCTTCTAACATTAATATTAAGACGCTCTGTACTGTATTCGTACGGTTGTTGAGTCTGCCGAGGGGGTTTATATCCCTACTTTACTTTTTTCCCATAATTCATCTCTTTCCCCTTTATATGAAGCTAAAGAGAGTGCCACCTCTTGTGTTACCAGCGTTCATAGGCTACGATAATCGTTTACCATCTATTGGGTCGTGCGTTTTTTTTGATATCTTAGTACAAGACAAATAAGTTTAATTAAATTTTTAAGCAATTTATATGTTTACTTTTCCTATAGATTTTAGATTGGAAAAAGAGAACATCTCGAACCCGCGACCAGTCCCTTACAGGGGGAATGCTCTGACCAATTCAGCCACCTAGACACCTCGATTCCTGCCCTAGATGTTCTCTTTTTCCGATCTAAAATCTATACGAAAACAAATAAGTTTAAAATTTATTCGAGTATTGTAATAATTTCATAAGTAACTGAATTTTTTTTTGCTAGGAATAAAACATACCGTTCCTCTTGAAACAAATAAACTTGTATGTAAACATTTCGTCCCTGTTAGTCTCAAAACAAAACGGAGGACGAAAGTAAACCAAGTAAAACGGTCAGTTTATAATAATATATAAATATTAGTGCGGTCCAGTTATAAATAGTGACATGACAGGAACCCAAACTAAGCGAGGCTAACCTCGGCTTTCTAATGTCAGTATTTTCATAACTTATGTACGCGATAGTCATTTTTCTGCTGAAAGCCGTCATAGCTCACACGTCACGAGCAACGTTTTGTTATTGCCGGCCAAATAAACCCAAGTCTTACGTATTAAATGACCTGCTTACCTCTTGTTCAGAATATTCAGTGTTCATTCGTGAGATTTTTCATTGGTAGCTGTAATCATTTATATGTTTAAGGGCTCTTCTAGTAAATATATTGTTACATACTAAACGTTCTTTTCCAAACTACTTGGAGTCTTTAGAGGTGTATTTCGTGCGATGTGACGTACTAAGCGCTAAGAAAACCCATTATTCTTGATTTCTGAGTTTAATAAAAATTATGATTTCATACTGATAATAAATTTTCCCTTACATTACAATTACTATTATCGAGATACCAAACACCAATAAACATGTTAAACACCCTGATAATCAAGAAGTCGCTGGAGTGGGGCCACAGGCCGGTGCCCCGAGAAATCGAGGCCTAGGTGTAACTTGAGCAACCGAGGAGGGGAGAAGCCACCATCGCGGAGGTGAGGCTGGTCATGGAGGAGTGGCTGGTCTCCTACTAGATGTCACAGATAATTACCCGGCAAGTATGCTTCGGAAAGTATCTGTGGCGCATTCACCGGAAGACAATGATGCAGTGTCAGCACTGCGAGGATCACGGCGAAAACACGGCGCTCCACACATTCATCGCCAGGATCTGATTGCGGTTCGGGCATAGACGTTCTCTCGCTGGAGACCATGGTGAGAGCCGTGGTCTCGGACGGGAGCAAGTGGCACGCCACCACCTCTTTCTGCAAGGTAATGCGTACGAAAGATTCGGCGGAGAGGGAGCAGGAGAGAACCTTGCCCCCTGACGTCCACAGCCTGTGGCAATGGCGCTGCTAACTTATCTACGCCCAAGACTACCGATCTCCATGATCGGGGCCTGAGAGCGGCAGTCGGCCGACTCGCTGTCCTTACCGAAGCAGGCCAAGACGGAGGCGTATCGTGTATATCCTACACACGTCTTGCGACTCACTGAAAGGGAATCAAACCCGACCACAAAGGCAAGGCCGTGATGGCGACCAAAGTCCGCCGCTAAACCTGATGTTATCCTCTCGAGGGCACACCCGGGGTGCCCCAGTGGACACCTTGGAAGGACATCGTGTCGATTTATAGTCGGTTTGATTCCTACATACCCACCTCATCGCATATCAGGGTCAGTCAGGGTGCGAGGGATATGCTCTATGGGCAACCTTACACCCCGGCGTCTGTAGACCCGAGACGGCGTGCGGTTTTAGTAGGTTCAAGCCCGATATAACCGCCCGGGGGGTATCCGAAGGGATTTCCGCACGAAAAAAAAAAGGTATTTATTTACAAAAAAAAATATCTAGGTATGTTTATCCGGGGGTGTGTGTTGGGTAACCTCCTCGAGTGTCGCTCCGATTCCGATAACGCTGCAGTCCGGGGGGAACGGAATCGAAGCGGCCGGTACACCCTGGGCGGCGGTCAATGGCTTCCCCTTCACCCCTTCATAGGGTTGGCATTGATCGTCGGCCAATACCCAACGTGGCGGGAACACATCGCTCTCCGTACTCCTCTGCTTTCAGAGGAGACAGGATGAGCGATGCTGTTAGTGGTGAGATGGCCCAGGGTCAGCCGGGGTGCGAGGGATATGCTCTATGGGTAACCTTACACCCCGGCGTCTGAAGACCCGAGACGGCGTGCGGTTTTAGTCGGTGCAAGCCCGACATAACCGCCCCCGCTGACCGGCGGGGGGGTATCCGAAGGGATTTCCGCACGATAAAAAAAAAGGTATGTTTATCCGGGGGTGTGTGTTGGGTAACCTCCTCGAGTGTCGCTCCGATTCCGATAACGCTGCAGTCCGGGGGGAACGGAATCGAAGCGGCCGGTACACCCTGGGCGGCGGTCAATGGCTTCCCCTTCACCCCTTCATAGGGTTGGCATTGATCGTCGGCCAATACCCAACGTGGCGGGAACACATCGCTCTCCGTACTCCTCTGCTTTCAGAGGAGACAGGATGAGCGATGCTGTTAGTGGTGAGATGGCCCAGGGTCAGCCGGGGTGCAAGGGATATGCTCTATGGGTAACCTTACACCCCGGCGTCTGAAGACCCGAGACGGCGTGCGGTTTTAGTAGGTGCAAGCCCGACATAACCGCTCCCGCTGGCTGGCGGGGGGGTATCCGAATGGATTTCCGCACGATAAAAAAAAATTTATCCGCATTCTAGAACCCATACCACAAGCTCATTAAGGTATGCTTACTTTGGGTCTAGATAGCGCGCTCCTAAATGTCAATGTCCTATAATATTTCTTATACATACTTCTTGAATACTTACACATTTCTTGACATTGGCAAACCAAAGCATTATAAAGATACTTGAACCGGGATTGAATGAACGCCATAGCATGGAACCATTCAGTTAACAAAAGCTACAGTGTACCTTTTTAAAAAAAATGTCACGAAAACAAAGCCGCATCCAAATAAATCCAGACTACCTACTGATAGTCCTCAGAACATTCATAAAAAGTCCGTGTTACCGAAATGGTTGGGGTACACCTTTTCTCTGTAGCCAAATGGCTATTTATTCCAGTTGGCACATACAGGGGACGTTTACGAGGAAGGTTATCACCGTCTTCTAAGCTTCTTAGGGTCTGTTACATATGACAAGGTATTTCTTGATTTATTTTTATGGATTTTTTTCTATCTACTTTTGCATCGTGCTAGTTTTAAACACTATAGTTCTTCGAATACGGTTTATGATTATATATTATTTAGTGTCTTAGGCTGATGGTAAATATAACTGATGTGGTTAGTAGTTTTACTCTATACCAAATTATGGCAAATTATTGCTACATTTTAGTTTTATTGAAATATTAAAAGTATTAAAGTAGTGTTAACATACCATATTTTTTGCCGAAAAGTTCAGACAGGTGAACAAGACTAGTCATGCCAAATATGGAGTATTTTCTAATGCTCAACAATTTACATTATACCAAAGTCACTCACGCATTTTCAACAAGACAGAAGAGCTCTGATGATTCTGCATCTGCAGGAGTACAACACACACGATATTCTATAGCTTAGTAGTGAACTGTAGTTTCTGTAAGGTGGAGCTAAATGCTTGACATTGGATTACATACTCCAGATCAGCAATTCATTAGGTCAACAATCAGCATGTCAACACTACTAACTTAATAGTTTTGAAGACCAATAGTTTACCACATCAATAAGTATATATAGTTACAAGTTCATATCGTTTCTTCAACAATTTACTACATCAATAGTTCAACATTTAAACGTAGATATAGATCTAGAACTTATGAGTATTTAATATTATATAGGTATATATAAAAAAAGCCGCGGTAGCCTAGTGGTATGGGTAATGGACTGCTGAGACGAGGTCTCGGGTTCGATCCCAGGTTTTACCTTGGCACACACCAATGACTTTTCGATGCTTTTCGAAGTTATGTGTATATTTATCGCAGGTTTATAAGTGCCCGGTTAATGGCAATAGGCTCGCCACCTATTACATTGGGACCTAAACATAAACTGGCGAAATGTGGGTGCTAGCACCTCTGCCTACCCCTTCGGGGATATAGGCGTGAGTTTATGAGTTTATGTTATGATAATTTTATTTGTAAGTAAAACATGTGTTGTATCAATAATACGATTAAGTTAAGGGTATCCTTTATAAAGGTACTAAATTGAATGTGTGCTCATATACAGAGCTCAGTCATATTAAGCTGCATAAATACTGGCCAAATCGTTTAAAACCAGCAATAATAGCGTCATAACTTTCTCCATTTGTATCTTTTACTTTTTAAACGTAAGTTGTGTTTACTTCTCTGCTTTGTCTGTTCTAATAAGTTCGGTGATATTCGTATCGACTTCATGAAACTTCCGACTTCATGAAACTTCGCCGCTCTACAACTTGTTTCATTAACACTAGACTTCTATATAAGAATTAATTTTGCCCAGATCCTAATCAGTGAAGTACTAGTGCCTGTCAAAAATTAATTAAAGCATTTCTTCTAACTTAATAAAATAGATCAATCAATTGTTACCGTATTATCGTATCATTTAACGTTTAAGATTTTTTTATTTTTACATATATACATATACTCACGCCTTTTTCCCTCCACGGTAGGCAGAGACAATAGCCCGCCATCTGCTTCTGTCCTTACACACTTCACGAGCTTCTTTCACTGTCATTAAACCTTTCATGCAAGCCCGCCGGTGTCGAGTGCTTTTGACCTGCCCTTTTTTCAATACATCATTAATTTGATCAGTGTATGTTTGGCGAGGTCGACCCCGGCTTACCTGCCCACTTACATCTGCCTTATATACTTGGTGTGTCATTTTTTTTTTTTTTTTTTTAAAAGAATATTAGTAACCGAAATTACTAATATTCCCTCTAACCCCTCCAGCTAAGCTAAATTGCTTGTGTTAGGAGTGGGTTCACGTCGGTAGTGTAATGGCCAGGATTCGAACCCGGGACCTCTCGATCGTAGGGTCGACTCCTTAACCACTAAGCTACCGACGCTTAATTTGCTCAGTACTCATTCGTTCCAAGTGCCCAACTTGCAAGCCACATCATTCTCGTATATCTGTATTCCTCTTCCTATCAACCAACCTTACTCCACACACTCATAACTACGCAATGACCGCATCTCCACTGCATTCACTCTACTTTCATGATTCTTCTGCCATACCCAACTTTCACTTTCATACATTAATGTGGGGACTAGCACGACGTTATAAACCACCGGTCGTGCCTTCTTCGGCACTGACTGTATATTACTATTATTACTGAAGAAATTAAATAAGATGTAAACAATTCCAGAAGCATCTGGCTCCATTCACATCTGATATATATATCAGAAAATTCACCGTCACAACAAAATGTACAACAAAATTCACGCCAGTATGTCATTAAACTTATCCTAGTTTAAAAAGCTTAATTGTTACAAATTTGAAATCTCCCGAGTAATCACCGTTATAAAGTGCTTCGCTTTTAAACATCTTGCACAATTAAGCTGACAATATCGTTCTTTGATTAAAAGGGAAGGTATTAAACTGATCCTAGTCGTTTGAATGCCAGATTATGTAGATGAGTACCGTTTACTTGATCCCGCTATGGCGCTCATTAGGGGAGATCTATGTCCAGCAGTGGACTAGAATAGGTTGATGATGATGATGATGATGACTTGATCCCAGATTTCTGTGTAATAATGAATGCTTATTGTCCAGATTCACCAAGTGAACAATACTCGTAGTGGATTGACAGAGAACCATCTTTTATTCATCTACGCGTAAGCGAGAGGCTGAGAATTCTGTCATAGGCCTTTTCCAATTCTTACAATGCGCAATAGATCTTTTGACTTTAAGGCGAGAAATGTTTGCTATACTTTGTAAGAGAAAGTCTGAACTAGGAATTCCTTTCCAAAAACCTATTTGTAAATCCCACATCTTCTCTATTATTTAATTAGAACCTCTACGTTCAATTTACTGATAATACTCAGTAGCTAATAAGTACCTTTTTTTTCGTGCGGAAATCCCCGCGGATACCCATGCATGCATGAACCGACTAAAACCGCAAGGTTGCAAATAGGATATTTCCCTCGCACCCCGACTGACCCTGGGCCATCTGCGGTTTCGAGATGGCCCCTTGGAGCTAATAAGTACCTCAGTAGTTGGTGTTTCTATATATATATATTGCTTCGCAATGCCATTGATCAGCATGGGAGAAAAGAGCGTGGCAATAAAAAATCTTTGTAACCTTCTTTTGCCTTAAAAACAATCAAGTTCTAGTTCTTCATTATTGTTGAATGTATGTATATTATTACGTATATAATACATATATATATACGAATGCATATAATATATATAAGTGTATACTCAACGAATAATAGAGCAATAATTCATTCATTAGCTGTCCTAATTCCACAAAAAGATGATCTTCAATTATGTAGATCTAATTTCTTCTCTTTGACTCAAATGCCTTTTACGTTGTTAACGAACCCTTAAAATATATTCAATGCTTTTACCTGCCATACCTCTTTCAGCGAGCAGGTAATGAACGCGAAAGAGACGGCAGAGAGGGAGCGGGAGACAAGCTTGGCCCCAGAGTTCCGCGGTCTGTGGCGTGGACGCCGCAGACTTGTCTACGCCCGGGATTACCTACCTCCATGATCGAGTCCTGCGAATGGCAGTCGGCCGGCTAGCCATCCTTACAGAAGCAGGCCAAGATGGAGGCGTGTCGTGTGTGTCCTACACAAGCCTGCCAACTCACCGACGCGGGATCAAACCCGACTCAAAGTTACGTTAGTAACTATTTAGTAACTATTTATTAATCTGTGCTCAAAGGCTAGGCCGCGACCGCGGCAGAATTCCGTCGGGGACCTTGGGGTTATCCTTTCGAGGGCGTACCCGGGGTGCTGGCAATGGGCGCTTAAAGGCCGTGGGGGTTTCCACACATAAAAAAAAATGCATATAGCTTTTCAAAAAAACTTCCGTAGGCGCCCTTCGTAGATGAATCAACGCTATTAAATTAGAGAATATGGACAATGAGCATTCATTCATTTACAAAGATTTGTGAACAATCAAACTCCATTCATCTTTATAATCTCTCGGATAACTGGCAGTTTAATTTCTCTGCTTATAATCACAGTAAGCTATTATCAGCTTAATTGTGTGGGACGATTAAGAACTAATCGTTTCTAATGAAATTTAAGTTTCTAATAATAATAATTAAGCTTATTATCCTTCCAATACGATTATTAATATACAATATAATATGATTATCTACGGTAACTAATATATCCAATTTAGTTCAATGAACTGGGCATGTTTAATTATTTTTTAATAAGCCCTGCTAGCGCTATACGAATAGAATGTAGAAAGATGAATATTAATTCGTAGAAATATCTAGCAATACTTAAACAAGTTGTACCGTGGTTCACCGCTTTATAGAAATAATACGGGAATAACCTAACTCCAGTGGAGTGTACCGAATTGGAGTATCGGAAAACAATGAACGTCGTGAGCCGACGTCTGAGACAAGCGATTAAGTTTTAAAAGATGGGCGCGAATTGCGACCTCGCATTGTTCTGGACCATTTGCTGGAATAAAAACAAGAGAGGAATCAAAGGTGTGAAAATGTTTAATCCAAAATTGTCTTCGTATTCTGAGAAATTACGATAAGTGCTAGAGACTCAGTTTGTACTTGTATTGAATGAAAGTTATGCCAAAAATAAAGAATTTATTATTTGATGTTATGTCGCCAATTTTTTATAACGAAACAATTCGATTAAATGTCAGTTTCCCATCAGTACTAGAGATTTTACGCACTAATTCACTAGTCAGTCTAATACGGACATAATTGTACTGAAAGCCAAGCAAAAGTCAAAGTCAAAAGTCAAAAACCATTTATTCTGTATAGACCATTAATACGGCACTTACAAAACGTCATAAAAAAAAATAATCTAATGTTTGGCAAATGGATCACCGGTTCGAAACGCGGCCCTGTCCTGAGAAGACTCCGGCAAGAAACTCAGCGGGCTGTTTTTTTTTTTGGTCTATTTACAAACATATTTACTTAACCTAAGTACAATATTTCGTTTGAGTAGCATAGAGAGAGAGCAAACAGTTCATATCCAAGCTTGTTTGTCGTCTAAATAGTATTGAATTTTATAGTAGCCTTTTTGGCAGAGTTTACTTTTAATTTGGCTTTTAAATTTATGAAGAGGTAGATTCTTCATTTCACTAGGAAGCTTGTTGTAGAAGCGTATACAGTTACCCTGAAAGGAATTACTAATCTTGTGGAGTCGACTATAGTCGACTTGTGGCGCAAATTTATGCGCCCTGCGGAAAAAGGATGGTGGACCTAATAAGCCCTACTAACGCTATACGAATAGAATCTAGAAAGATGAATATTAATTCGTAGAAATATCTAGTAATACTTAAACAAGTTGTACCGTGGTTCACCGCTTTATAAAAATAATACGGGAATAACCTAACTCCAGTGGAGTGTACCGAATTGCACGGAAAAAATTAATTAGTTGAATCAACCTTAATTCAACCGATTTTTTGTGTTAATATAGCACCTACATTGAAAATTTGTTGAATCAAACAAACAAAAATTGTTGCTTGTAAAAGGTAAATTTAACCAAACCAAGTGAAGTTGTTTTAACACTGTCTTGAAATGGTAATATTAACTAGTTTAATAATAGGTTGCCAGTACTTTCAACTTTTCAACTATTTTATTTTGGTTGATATAGCACCTACCTTTAAGATTCGTTGAATCAACTAATCTGAAATATGTTGCTTGTAAAAGGTAAATTTAACCAAACCAAATTAGGTTGTTTTAACACTATTTTGAAATCGTTATTTTTACTATAATAATAAACCTGTATTTTTAAGTATATGGTGCTAAGTTGTAACTACTACTTATCTTAATGTAGAATCGACACGTAGCAATAGGTTAGAATAACCTAAATTTGGTGGTAAAATTAACCTACGTACATTGGTCTTCTTAACTGTTTTGTAAATGTAGTATTGACATGTGCAATTAAGTTGAAGCTACCTAATTTTTATGATAAAGTGAACCTGTATTTTTAGGTTGAAATAACTTGTGGTGTTTTGTTAAATGAACCTCTGCTTTGTGGTAAAATCTACCTAGATCGTAATAGTATTTTTGACAAATGTGTAATGTAGAATCGACATGTAGCAATAGGTTAGAATAACCTAAATTTGGTGGTAAAATTAACCTGCGTATATTGGTATTCTTAACTGTTGTAAATGTAGTATTGACATGTGAAGTTAAGTTGAAACTACCTAATTTTTATGATAATCTTAACCTGTATTTTAGGTTGAAATAACTTGTGGTGTTTTGTTAAATTAACCTCTGCTTTATGGTAAAATCTACCTAGATCATAATAGTATTTTTGACAAAAGTGTTATGTAGAATCAACATGTAGCAATAGGTTAGAATAACCTAAATTGAGTGGTAAAATTAGCCTGTTGTAAATGTAGTATTGACATGTGACATTTAGTTAAAATTACTTGTTTTTGGTAAAATCAACCTGCATTTATTAGTAATATCTACCTACTACGTATGTAATATTGTAGGTAGATATTACTAATAAATTCAGTTAAAAATACTTGTTTTTGGTAAAATCAACCTCTATTTATTAGTAATATCTACCTACAATATTACATATATTGTAGGTAGATACTACTAATAAATGCAGGTTGATTACTTGTTTTTGGTAAAATCAACCTGCATTTATTAGTAGTATCTACCTACAATATATGTAATATTGTAGGTAGATACTACTACTATATACTACTAATAAATGCAGGTTGATTTTACCAAAAACAAGTAATTTTAACTAAATTTGTTAGTAATATCTACCTGCAATATGACATATATTGTAGGTAGATATTACTAATAAATACAGGTTGATTTTACCAAAAACAAGTAATTTAATAGATATACCTGCAATAATGCAGATTGATTTTACAAACATCATAATATATCAAATTCTGTACAAACAAATACTTTTACATTTCAGATTAAGGTAGGTACAAATCAATGCAGGCTTATTCTACAATACACTTTCATCAAAATACTTACTTACATGAAAAGGAAATCTAATTATAGTCAATAAATAAAAAATATAGATTTATTAAGAAAAAAACATTTTATTTACCCTTAAATAACATAAAGTACCCGTCAATAAGAACTTTTACATAATAATCAAGAAAATATCTAATAAATAAAACATAATATGAAAGTATCTACATTGTGTATAAAGACATTTCACGAATACTTCTGGGGATTATAGTACCCGTCAATATGAACAACTTTTACAACAGAATCAACCCCGTTAGCGCGAAAAAAACAGCTGTTACATACCTACTGTTTAGCTAGTAGCTATTGAACTTTTGTATGGAACAGCTGATTTTTTTTCGCGCTAACGAGTTGGTTCCATTGCAAAAGTTGTTCATATTGAAGGGTACTATAACCCCCCGAAGTATTCAGGCCATGTCTTGATACACCCTGTATAAATAGTGGATTAAACAATTTACGTAACGAGTTATTACTGTCATTCATTATCTGTTAAAAAATATTGTTTTATCTTGCAGTAGACTTCTCCATAACAAATTATATGACACACCGTTGGAAAACTAGATACTAGAGCACGTTGTAGGACTTGCAGGAGCAGAACTTGTGCTTTCCGATGCAGTTTCCTGTGAAATAATAAACCAAGTTAAAACTTTAGATTTTCTAATTTGCTATAAGTAAGTACCTACCATATATATACAGGATCGTGGTAGATGGCACAAACTAAGGGAGGCCTATACCCAGCAGTGGGTGAAGTCGGGCTGTGGATGATGATGATGATGAAGTACCTACCTACCTATAGCCCGTGCGATTTAACAAGAGACTTCACGCTGTGAAGTCAACAACAAAAACGCAACAGAAGTAGATATATCATCGAATGATTTAAAATGACTAATAAAAATGTATAACTACACTAATAGGTACTATCGATACTGACCGCAAGAAGGCAAGTGCGGAGTGCCGCGGGGCATGCGGGAGAGGGGTCGCATTCCAGCAAAGTCTCAAGTTAAGTCGCACTCGCACGGGTTATACCTACCTACCTACCTAGGTGATAAGTACCTTAATCTAAGTAACTAAGGTAACTTAATCTAAAGTTTATACCTAATTAAAGTTTAAAAAACTTCAGAAGCCGACTTCAAGTTGATTTCGGCTCCATCATCAGATCGACTTTAAACCTTCAATAAATTGTAGTGCTTTAAAATACTTAATGAAAAAATTATCAAACGCACTAGTCGCCCCTACGATTTTCGAAAGTTCCTCTCGATTTCTCTGGGATGCCATCATCAGATCCTGGTATGACAGTCACAATCTATCTAGGTGTAAAGTTCTCATCAATACAAATTAATCAAACCCAAACACAAGGTAACTGCTGTAAATCGTTGAGGAGTTCCCTCGACTGTCTTTCGGCTCCATCATCAGATCGACTTTGAACCTTCATTAAATTGTAGGGCTTAATAAAAAAATTATCAAACGCACTAGTCGCCCCTACGATTTTCGAAAGTTCCTCTCGATTTCTCTGGGATGTTATCATCAGAACTTCGTTTCCTTATCATGGTACTACAAACGGAATATGTTCTTTCCAAAAAAAAAAAATCATCGAAATCGGTTATAAACGACGAAGTTATCCGCAAACAAACATACAAAAATATATATACCTACCTATACGATCGAATTGAGAAAACTCCTTTTTTTGAAGTCGGTTAAAAATAACATTATTTTTTTGTTAAAATAACATTATGTGATGTGTTTGATACTACATTTCGTTAGTGATTCCTTAACTTGGTAAGTACCTAAATAAATAAATAGGTACCCTTGATAGGTTGCTGTAGGTAAGGTAGATAATAAGAACCGCTAAGCACTGGCACTCACTGCCAGCTTGTTTCCCCTGAAGACTACCAGGTATCTACCTACCTCCTAGGTCAGCCACATCGTCACTTTCTATCAGGTAAGATTAAAATTCAAAATAAAAATAATACAGGTATAGATAGGTTTACTTACATGTGTTATTTTTTATAGTTTCTTTACGCCGACTCTGAACAATATTCTCTCTTTTACATGCGTAACAATTTTTTTTAAATCTGTATCTTGTATATCTGCCAGTAGGTTTACAGTGATTTCATTATCTGAAAAACAAAACAAAAATATTATTTAGGCTAGGTAAAATATTATTTACTTACTTTCGGTCGGTAGGTACGCGATCTCGGTACCTAGTTTACTATGAAAATTAACTAGGTAGGTAGGTACCTAAAAACTACCTAAAATCTAGGTTAATTTTACGTAGGTAACTTCTAGGTACCTATCTACTCAGTGCTGGTTTATGTAGTTACTTGCCTACCTACTTGTAGATAAATTATTAATTTAGCTTCATTGATATCATCATGATCAGACAGTAAGTAAGTAAGTAGGTAAGATAAGTAAATTAATTGAATAAAACAATGGCGTTTCATGGTACCTATCTAGGTAGTAAAGTAGGTAGGTACTTACCACAAAAAAATGTAATAGTCTCATCAGAAAATCTCCATTCCCAGAGATACACCGCCACCAGAGATTTCTCAAAATCTTCCATATTTAGACACGTAAGGTATCTATCAACGTTTAAAAATAAAAGGTGAGTTTAGTGATCTAAATTCACCTATAATTTTTTTCAATTACGCCACTTTTAATTTTTTTATATATACACACACGCACTGCCACCGACTAATCGCTTCGCTTTTGGAAATTGGAATGAAAGATGACGCCAGCCAGATTGACGCGCGGCCGCCATACCCCTCCCTACCCCTACCGCGATGCGCTTGCACACATCCTGTTCTTGCGTGAGCATGCAGGGCGGAGAGAGAGCGAGAAAGGAAAGAACCACCTTGGCAAAAAAGCGCCCCGCGCCGCGTGGCTTGTCGGCAAGTGTCGGTCGGTATATCAAAGTAAACGCGCCTACCTACATACCTATGTAGGTAAACTTAGATTTTTAAAACTAGTTCGGTAGGTAGCAGCGGATTTTGATACGGTTTTTTTAATAGATAGAGTGATTAATTTGTATGGATGGGAACTTTACACCTAGATAGATTGTGACTGTCGTTAGGGGTCTGATGATGAAGACGAAGGACAGTTAAGGGAACTCCTCAACGGTTCACAGTAGCTATCTTGTGTTTGGACTTCATTCATTTATATTGATGAGCACTTTGCTTCTATATGGGTTATAAGTGCCATTACAGGTCTGATGATGGAGACCATAGACAGTCGAGAGAATTCAAACTACTTTGTAATGAAATGTTAGGTGTTTACAACTATTCACAACAGTTATTTTACCAATTTAATTTGTTGTTTAAAATGTTTGCAAATAGTTGAATAAATTTTGTAAATTTAACTACGTTCGTTTGCTGATTCAGCTTATGCAATATTGTTGATTTAAACATTATTTATTAGTTGTTTTAAATTCTAGCAAAAGGTTAAAATATTTTTGTTATTTTGACTAAATGTATCTCTTGATTCTACTTTGTAATGAAATGTTAGGTGTTTACAACTATTCACAATAGTAATTTTACCAATTTAATTTGTTGTTTAAAATGTTTGCAAATAGTTGAATAAATTTTGTAAATTTAACTTCGTTAGCTTGCTAATTCAACTTTTGCAATATTGTTGATTTAAATATTATTTATTAGTTGTTTTAAATTTCTAGCAAAATTTTAAAATATTTTTGTGATTTTGACTAAATGTATCTGTTGATTCTACTTTGTTATGAAATGTTAGGTTTTTACAACTATTCACAATAGTTATTTTACCAATTTAATTTGTTTTTAAAACGTTTGCAAATAGTTGAATAAATTTAGTAAATTTAACTACGTTTGCTTGCTAATTCAACTTATGCAATATTGTTGATTTAAACATTATTTATTAGTTGTTTTAAATTACTAGCAAAAGGTTAAAATATTTTTGTTATTTTGACTAAATGTATTTGTTGATTCTACTTTGTAATGAAACGTTAGGTGTTTACAACTATTTACAATAGGTTATTTTACCAATTTAATTTGTTGTTTAAAATGTTTGCAAATAGTTGAATAAATTTTGTAAATTTAACTATGTTCGCTTGCTAATTCAACTTTTGCAATATAGTTGATTTAAACATTATTTATTAGTTGTTTTAAATTTCTAGCACAAGGTTAAAATATTTTTGTTATTTTGACTAAATGTATCTGTTTATTCTACTTTGTAATGAAACGTTAGGTGTTTACAACTATTCACAATAGGTTATTTTACCAATTTAATTTGTTGTTTAAAATGTTTGCAAATAGTTGAATAAATTTTGTAAATTTAACTATGTTCGCTTGCTAATTCAACTTTTGCAATATAGTTGATTTAGACATTATTTATTATTTGTTTTCAATTTCTAGCAAAAGGTTAAAATATTTTTGTTATTTTGACTAAATGTATCTGTTGATTCTACTTTGTAATGAAACGTTAGGTGTTTACAACTATTCACAATAGGTTATTTTACCAATTTAATTTGTTGTTTAAAACGTTTGCAAATAGTTGAATAAATTTTGTAAATTTAACTATGTTCGCTTGCTAATTCTACTTATGCAATATTGTTGATTTAAATATTATTTATTAGTTGTTTTAAATTTCTAGCAAAAGGTTAAAATATTTTTGTTATTTTGACTAAATGTATCTGTTGATTCTACTTTGTAATGAAATGTTAGGTGTTTACAACTATATTCACACTAGTTAATTTAACTAATCGTATAGTTGATTGGAACATTTGAAAATAGTTGAATCAATTTTGTAAATTTGACTAAGTTCATTTGCTGATTCAACTTAACATTATGTTGAAATTACCGAATTATTAGTTAAATTGACCGCTATGCGATTATACATGAAAAAATATGTTAGGCTAACCCATTTTTTTGGTTGTAACAACAAAAAAAAACAACTTTTTTTTATTTGTTGTATTGAATGTAGTACTACGGTTGTCGTAACGCAATTTATGGTAGACTCAACTGTTAAGAAATCAACATTCAGAAATTCAACTAATAGTTTTTTCCGTGTGGAGTATCGGAAAACAATGAACGTCGTGAGCCGACGTCTGAGACAAGCGATTAAGTTTTAAAAGATGGGCGCGAATAAGCCCTACTAACGCTATACGAATAGAATCTAGAAAGATGAATATTAATTCGTAGAAATATCTAGTAATACTTAAACAAGTTGTACCGTGGTTCACCGCTTTATAAAAATAATACGGGAATAACCTAACTCCAGTGGAGTGTACCGAATTGGAGTATCGGAAAACAATGAACGTCGTGAGCCGACGTCTGAGACAAGCGATTAAGTTTTAAAAGATGGGCGCGAATTGCGACCTCGCATTGTTCTGGACCATTTGCTGGAATAAAAACAAGAGAGGAATCAAAGGTGTGAAAATGTTTAATCCAAAATTGTCTTCGTATTCTGAGAAATTACGATAAGTGCTAGAGACTCAGTTTGTACTTGTATTGAATGAAAGTTATGCCAAAAATAAAGAATTTATTATTTGATGTTATGTCGCCAATTTTTTATAACGAAACAATTCGATTAAATGTCAGTTTCCCATCAGTACTAGAGATTTTACGCACTAATTCACTAGTCAGTCTAATACGGACATAATTGTACTGAAAGCCAAGCAAAAGTCAAAGTCAAAAGTCAAAAACCATTTATTCTGTATAGACCATTAATACGGCACTTACAAAACGTCATAAAAAAAATTAATCTAATGTTTGGCAAATGGATCACCGGTTCGAGACGCGGCCCTGTCCTGAGAAGACTCCGGCAAGAAACTCAGCGGGCTGTTTTTTTTTTTGGTCTATTTACAAACATATTTACTTAACCTAAGTACAATATTTCGTTTGAGTAGCATAGAGAGAGAGCAAACAGTTCATATCCAAGCTTGTTTGTCGTCTAAATAGTATTGAATTTTATAGTAGCCTTTTTGGCAGAGTTTACTTTTAATTTGGCTTTTAAATTTATGAAGAGGTAGATTCTTCATTTCACTAGGAAGCTTGTTGTAGAAGCGTATACAGTTACCCTGAAAGGAATTACTAATCTTGTGGAGTCGACTATAGTCGACTTGTGGCGCAAATTTATGCGCCTTGCGGAAAAAGGATGGTGGCGTTCGTCCCATTGCTGTAGGCTGTACTTACAGGCGTATGGCAGCCAAAATGTGCTGTAAATTTTACAGCACGGATATGTCAAGTAAATTCCAGCCCCTACAACTAGGCTTTGGGTCTAGAGGGGGCTGTGAGGCTGCCGTACATGCCCTGTCCACGTACCTTAGCTGCGGTGAAGGGGAGGTCATTCTCAAGGTTGACTTGACGAACGCCTTCAATTCAGTTAACAGGGACACCTTGTTGACACAGGCCAAGCTAGAAACTCCCAAAATTTTTAAGTTTCTTTGGCAGTGCTACACACGGAAAAAACTATTAGTTGAATTTCTGAATGTTGATTTCTTAACAGTTGAGTCTACCATAAATTGCGTTACGACAACCGTAGTACTACATTCAATACAACAAATAAAAAAAAGTTGTTTTTTTTTGTTGTTACAACCAAAAAAATGGGTTAGCCTAACATATTTTTTCATGTATAATCGCATAGCGGTCAATTTAACTAATAATTCGGTAATTTCAACATAATGTTAAGTTGAATCAGCAAATGAACTTAGTCAAATTTACAAAATTGATTCAACTATTTTCAAATGTTCCAATCAACTATACGATTAGTTAAATTAACTAGTGTGAATATAGTTGTAAACACCTAACATTTCATTACAAAGTAGAATCAACAGATACATTTAGTCAAAATAACAAAAATATTTTAACCTTTTGCTAGAAATTTAAAACAACTAATAAATAATATTTAAATCAACAATATTGCATAAGTAGAATTAGCAAGCGAACATAGTTAAATTTACAAAATTTATTCAACTATTTGCAAACGTTTTAAACAACAAATTAAATTGGTAAAATAACCTATTGTGAATAGTTGTAAACACCTAACGTTTCATTACAAAGTAGAATCAACAGATACATTTAGTCAAAATAACAAAAATATTTTAACCTTTTGCTAGAAATTGAAAACAAATAATAAATAATGTCTAAATCAACTATATTGCAAAAGTTGAATTAGCAAGCGAACATAGTTAAATTTACAAAATTTATTCAACTATTTGCAAACATTTTAAACAACAAATTAAATTGGTAAAATAACCTATTGTGAATAGTTGTAAACACCTAACGTTTCATTACAAAGTAGAATAAACAGATACATTTAGTCAAAATAACAAAAATATTTTAACCTTGTGCTAGAAATTTAAAACAACTAATAAATAATGTTTAAATCAACTATATTGCAAAAGTTGAATTAGCAAGCGAACATAGTTAAATTTACAAAATTTATTCAACTATTTGCAAACATTTTAAACAACAAATTAAATTGGTAAAATAACCTATTGTAAATAGTTGTAAACACCTAACGTTTCATTACAAAGTAGAATCAACAAATACATTTAGTCAAAATAACAAAAATATTTTAACCTTTTGCTAGTAATTTAAAACAACTAATAAATAATGTTTAAATCAACAATATTGCATAAGTTGAATTAGCAAGCAAACGTAGTTAAATTTACTAAATTTATTCAACTATTTGCAAACGTTTTAAAAACAAATTAAATTGGTAAAATAACTATTGTGAATAGTTGTAAAAACCTAACATTTCATAACAAAGTAGAATCAACAGATACATTTAGTCAAAATCACAAAAATATTTTAAAATTTTGCTAGAAATTTAAAACAACTAATAAATAATATTTAAATCAACAATATTGCAAAAGTTGAATTAGCAAGCTAACGAAGTTAAATTTACAAAATTTATTCAACTATTTGCAAACATTTTAAACAACAAATTAAATTGGTAAAATTACTATTGTGAATAGTTGTAAACACCTAACATTTCATTACAAAGTAGAATCAAGAGATACATTTAGTCAAAATAACAAAAATATTTTAACCTTTTGCTAGAATTTAAAACAACTAATAAATAATGTTTAAATCAACAATATTGCATAAGCTGAATCAGCAAACGAACGTAGTTAAATTTACAAAATTTATTCAACTATTTGCAAACATTTTAAACAACAAATTAAATTGGTAAAATAACTGTTGTGAATAGTTGTAAACACCTAACATTTCATTACAAAGTAGTTTGAATTCTCTCGACTGTCTATGGTCTCCATCATCAGACCTGTAATGGCACTTATAACCCATATAGAAGCAAAGTGCTCATCAATATAAATGAATGAAGTCCAAACACAAGATAGCTACTGTGAACCGTTGAGGAGTTCCCTTAACTGTCCTTCGTCTTCATCATCAGACCCCTAACGACAGTCACAATCTATCTAGGTGTAAAGTTCCCATCCATACAAATTAATCACTCTATCTATTAAAAAAACCGTATCAAAATCCGCTGCTACCTACCGAACTAGTTTTAAAAATCTAAGTTTACCTACATAGGTATGTAGGTAGGCGCGTTTACTTTGATATACCGACCGACACTTGCCGACAAGCCACGCGGCGCGGGGCGCTTTTTTGCCAAGGTGGTTCTTTCCTTTCTCGCTCTCTCTCCGCCCTGCATGCTCACGCAAGAACAGGATGTGTGCAAGCGCATCGCGGTAGGGGTAGGGAGGGGTATGGCGGCCGCGCGTCAATCTGGCTGGCGTCATCTTTCATTCCAATTTCCAAAAGCGAAGCGATTAGTCGGTGGCAGTGCGTGTGTGTATATATAAAAAAATTAAAAGTGGCGTAATTGAAAAAAATTATAGGTGAATTTAGATCACTAAACTCACCTTTTATTTTTAAACGTTGATAGATACCTTACGTGTCTAAATATGGAAGATTTTGAGAAATCTCTGGTGGCGGTGTATCTCTGGGAATGGAGATTTTCTGATGAGACTATTACATTTTTTTGTGGTAAGTACCTACCTACTTTACTACCTAGATAGGTACCATGAAACGCCATTGTTTTATTCAATTAATTTACTTATCTTACCTACTTACTTACTTACTGTCTGATCATGATGATATCAATGAAGCTAAATTAATAATTTATCTACAAGTAGGTAGGCAAGTAACTACATAAACCAGCACTGAGTAGATAGGTACCTAGAAGTTACCTACGTAAAATTAACCTAGATTTTAGGTAGTTTTTAGGTACCTACCTACCTAGTTAATTTTCATAGTAAACTAGGTACCGAGATCGCGTACCTACCGACCGAAAGTAAGTAAATAATATTTTACCTAGCCTAAATAATATTTTTGTTTTGTTTTTCAGATAATGAAATCACTGTAAACCTACTGGCAGATATACAAGATACAGATTTAAAAAAAATTGTTACGCATGTAAAAGAGAGAATATTGTTCAGAGTCGGCGTAAAGAAACTATAAAAAATAACACATGTAAGTAAACCTATCTATACCTGTATTATTTTTATTTTGAATTTTAATCTTACCTGATAGAAAGTGACGATGTGGCTGACCTAGGAGGTAGGTAGATACCTGGTAGTCTTCAGGGGAAACAAGCTGGCAGTGAGTGCCAGTGCTTAGCGGTTCTTATTATCTACCTTACCTACAGCAACCTATCAAGGGTACCTATTTATTTATTTAGGTACTTACCAAGTTAAGGAATCACTAACGAAATGTAGTATCAAACACATCACATAATGTTATTTTAACAAAAAAATAATGTTATTTTTAACCGACTTCAAAAAAAGGAGTTTTCTCAATTCGATCGTATAGGTAGGTATATATATTTTTGTATGTTTGTTTGCGGATAACTTCGTCGTTTATAACCGATTTCGATGATTTTTTTTTTTTGGAAAGAACATATTCCGTTTGTAGTACCATGATAAGGAAACGAAGTTCTGATGATAACATCCCAGAGAAATCGAGAGGAACTTTCGAAAATCGTAGGGGCGACTAGTGCGTTTGATAATTTTTTTATTAAGCCCTACAATTTAATGAAGGTTCAAAGTCGATCTGATGATGGAGCCGAAAGACAGTCGAGGGAACTCCTCAACGATTTACAGCAGTTACCTTGTGTTTGGGTTTGATTAATTTGTATTGATGAGAACTTTACACCTAGATAGATTGTGACTGTCATACCAGGATCTGATGATGGCATCCCAGAGAAATCGAGAGGAACTTTCGAAAATCGTAGGGGCGACTAGTGCGTTTGATAATTTTTTCATTAAGTATTTTAAAGCACTACAATTTATTGAAGGTTTAAAGTCGATCTGATGATGGAGCCGAAATCAACTTGAAGTCGGCTTCTGAAGTTTTTTAAACTTTAATTAGGTATAAACTTTAGATTAAGTTACCTTAGTTACTTAGATTAAGGTACTTATCACCTAGGTAGGTAGGTAGGTATAACCCGTGCGAGTGCGACTTAACTTGAGACTTTGCTGGAATGCGACCCCTCTCCCGCATGCCCCGCGGCACTCCGCACTTGCCTTCTTGCGGTCAGTATCGATAGTACCTATTAGTGTAGTTATACATTTTTATTAGTCATTTTAAATCATTCGATGATATATCTACTTCTGTTGCGTTTTTGTTGTTGACTTCACAGCGTGAAGTCTCTTGTTAAATCGCACGGGCTATAGGTAGGTAGGTACTTCATCATCATCATCATCCACAGCCCGACTTCACCCACTGCTGGGTATAGGCCTCCCTTAGTTTGTGCCATCTACCACGATCCTGTATATATATGGTAGGTACTTACTTATAGCAAATTAGAAAATCTAAAGTTTTAACTTGGTTTATTATTTCACAGGAAACTGCATCGGAAAGCACAAGTTCTGCTCCTGCAAGTCCTACAACGTGCTCTAGTATCTAGTTTTCCAACGGTGTGTCATATAATTTGTTATGGAGAAGTCTACTGCAAGATAAAACAATATTTTTTAACAGATAATGAATGACAGTAATAACTCGTTACGTAAATTGTTTAATCCACTATTTATACAGGGTGTATCAAGACATGGCCTGAATACTTCGGGGGGTTATAGTACCCTTCAATATGAACAACTTTTGCAATGGAACCAACTCGTTAGCGCGAAAAAAAATCAGCTGTTCCATACAAAAGTTCAATAGCTACTAGCTAAACAGTAGGTATGTAACAGCTGTTTTTTTCGCGCTAACGGGGTTGATTCTGTTGTAAAAGTTGTTCATATTGACGGGTACTATAATCCCCAGAAGTATTCGTGAAATGTCTTTATACACAATGTAGATACTTTCATATTATGTTTTATTTATTAGATATTTTCTTGATTATTATGTAAAAGTTCTTATTGACGGGTACTTTATGTTATTTAAGGGTAAATAAAATGTTTTTTTCTTAATAAATCTATATTTTTTATTTATTGACTATAATTAGATTTCCTTTTCATGTAAGTAAGTATTTTGATGAAAGTGTATTGTAGAATAAGCCTGCATTGATTTGTACCTACCTTAATCTGAAATGTAAAAGTATTTGTTTGTACAGAATTTGATATATTATGATGTTTGTAAAATCAATCTGCATTATTGCAGGTATATCTATTAAATTACTTGTTTTTGGTAAAATCAACCTGTATTTATTAGTAATATCTACCTACAATATATGTCATATTGCAGGTAGATATTACTAACAAATTTAGTTAAAATTACTTGTTTTTGGTAAAATCAACCTGCATTTATTAGTAGTATATAGTAGTAGTATCTACCTACAATATTACATATATTGTAGGTAGATACTACTAATAAATGCAGGTTGATTTTACCAAAAACAAGTAATCAACCTGCATTTATTAGTAGTATCTACCTACAATATATGTAATATTGTAGGTAGATATTACTAATAAATAGAGGTTGATTTTACCAAAAACAAGTATTTTTAACTGAATTTATTAGTAATATCTACCTACAATATTACATACGTAGTAGGTAGATATTACTAATAAATGCAGGTTGATTTTACCAAAAACAAGTAATTTTAACTAAATGTCACATGTCAATACTACATTTACAACAGGCTAATTTTACCACTCAATTTAGGTTATTCTAACCTATTGCTACATGTTGATTCTACATAACACTTTTGTCAAAAATACTATTATGATCTAGGTAGATTTTACCATAAAGCAGAGGTTAATTTAACAAAACACCACAAGTTATTTCAACCTAAAATACAGGTTAAGATTATCATAAAAATTAGGTAGTTTCAACTTAACTTCACATGTCAATACTACATTTACAACAGTTAAGAATACCAATATACGCAGGTTAATTTTACCACCAAATTTAGGTTATTCTAACCTATTGCTACATGTCGATTCTACATTACACATTTGTCAAAAATACTATTACGATCTAGGTAGATTTTACCACAAAGCAGAGGTTCATTTAACAAAACACCACAAGTTATTTCAACCTAAAAATACAGGTTCACTTTATCATAAAAATTAGGTAGCTTCAACTTAATTGCACATGTCAATACTACATTTACAAAACAGTTAAGAAGACCAATGTACGTAGGTTAATTTTACCACCAAATTTAGGTTATTCTAACCTATTGCTACGTGTCGATTCTACATTAAGATAAGTAGTAGTTACAACTTAGCACCATATACTTAAAAATACAGGTTTATTATTATAGTAAAAATAACGATTTCAAAATAGTGTTAAAACAACCTAATTTGGTTTGGTTAAATTTACCTTTTACAAGCAACATATTTCAGATTAGTTGATTCAACGAATCTTAAAGGTAGGTGCTATATCAACCAAAATAAAATAGTTGAAAAGTTGAAAGTACTGGCAACCTATTATTAAACTAGTTAATATTACCATTTCAAGACAGTGTTAAAACAACTTCACTTGGTTTGGTTAAATTTACCTTTTACAAGCAACAATTTTTGTTTGTTTGATTCAACAAATTTTCAATGTAGGTGCTATATTAACACAAAAAATCGGTTGAATTAAGGTTGATTCAACTAATTAATTTTTTCCGTGCAGACACCCTTCTAAATTGGTTTTTAAGGAAAATATTTTAGAGTCAGCGGCCGGGTGTCAACAAGGTGACCCGCTTGGGCCACTCATTTTCAGTTTATCAATACATCCAATCATTAGACAGCTAAATTCAAAATTTAACATCTGGTATCTAGATGACGGTACTCTAGGAGGAGATATAGACACAGTACTTCAAGATTTGACTTTTCTGAAAGATAAATTTAAGACAATTGGTTTAGAACTAAATCCCTCAAAATGTGAAATTTACCTTAACGATAATATTGACAAATATTTGGCAATTTCAAAATTTAACGCTTTGGCACCAAATTTAAAAGTTCAAGATAAAAGTACACTCCGGCTCCTAGGGTGCCCGATTTTCGAAGATGCCTATGATGCCTTCATTGAAGAAAGAATACAAAATTTTAATGAAGTTTCGGACCGTCTCCTCCAAATTAACATACATTCGGCTTTTACAATTGTCAGATATTGCCTTTTCGTCCCCAAATTCACACATGCTCTTCGCTCATCTCAATTTTTTAAACATTTGGCACTTTTAGACAAGATGGATAAAATTATTCAAAATACCCTATGCAAAATTTTAAACGCCGTTGTGAACGACCGAGCCTGGCTCCAAGCATCTCTCCCGGTTCGCCGGGGTGGGCTCGGCGTTCGTAAAATTTCCGACGTGAGCTTACCAGCATTTTTGGCTTCGGTCCATGGCACAGAGGAATTAACCAGGAAAATATTATTACCCACACTGGTTAATTCTGAAGTGCCGGGCAAAGCCGAAGCCATAAATGCTTGGAAAATGTTTTGCCCAAATTCTGTTTTGCCCACCAACCTATGCTCCCAGAGACAGTGGGATGAGCCGCTTTGCAACATTTTAAGACAGCAATTAATTAATACGTCCTCTAATGTTGCAGAGCGTGCTCGCCTTTTGGCTGTGGGAGAATGGGAGTCTGGTGTGTGGCTTCAGGCTCTTCCGTCGTCCAACATTGGCACCATGTTGGACGACACGACATTCAGAATTGCAGCCTGTCTTCGTTTAGGCGCTCCCTGTGTTGCTCCTCATCGTTGTCACTGCGGAGAAGCAGTCGACAGTCTCGGGCACCACGGCCTATCATGCAGCAAGAGCGCAGGACGCATGTCACGTCATGCACACTTAAATGATTTAATCCGCCGGGCTCTTGTCACCGTCGGCGTCCCAGCCATCCTTGAACCAGTTGGTTTGGTGCGCGATGATGGCAAGAGACCGGATGGTATGTCTTTGGTGCCTTGGAAGATGGGCAGGCCTTTGGTGTGGGACGCAACATGCGTCGACACCCTTGCGCCTTCCCATCTTCCAAGTACGACGGGCTGCGCCTGTGCTGCTGCGGCATCTGCGGAGACCCTCAAACGACGCAAATATGATAATATAACCAACAATTATATATTTGAGCCGTTTGGGGTCGAAACGTTGGGTTCGTGGGGTCCGAGCGCACGGTCGCTTTACACGGAAATTGCAAAGCGACTGGTCGATGCTTCGCGTGACCAAAGGGCTGGCCTGTTTTTTGCCCAAAGGATTGGTATTGCCATCCAACGGGGTAATGCCGCCAGCCTTTTGGGTACGTTACCAGTCGACATCGATGGGGAGGAATTCTTCGACACCTGACCCCTTTTTCCTTTCCCTTCCTTTTTTTTTTTTAAATCTTGTAAATATTTTTATTTATTAATTTAGTTTTGTTTATCTGTATATACCATGTCAGTGTTTAAAATAATATATATTTTTAATGCTCTACGACATTCTAAACACTTAACTAACCATCCAAAGGTTGCCTGGCAGAAATTGCGTTAAGCGATAAGGCCGCCCATTGTACTTTTCTTTTCTTTTTAATTTCTGTTGTTATTCAATTGCATTGGCGTACAATAAAGTATATAATAAATAAATAAATAACTTGTGTTATTGGTTCCAGAATACGAATAAACATAGTTATATACTTTTTTGTTAATATATACATATTATATATAGAAACACCCAGACAAATGCAAATAGACATATTCATTTATATATTTGCAGTGAGCGGGAATCGAACCCGCGCCCCCTGTCGTAGCAGTCGAATGCACTACCGCTACGCCACAGAGTGTAAATAATAAAGTAACATCAAATAAACCGCGATACAATACCTTCAACTTAGTTTTGTTTCAGTGTATGAATATAATTATATCTTTGAAACAAATTCTAACAAGAACTCATCAACCGAAGGGTCTCTCCCTTCGGTTGATTGAGCTTTTCATAATATTGCATAGCAAAAATATAAATGTACAAGAAAGAAAAGAATATCACTACATGATCCAATATTCCGCGTTGAATCGTAATC
This sequence comes from Cybosia mesomella, assembly GCA_946251805.1. Lineage (NCBI taxonomy): Eukaryota > Metazoa > Arthropoda > Insecta > Lepidoptera > Erebidae > Cybosia > Cybosia mesomella. Next base: position 919,131 of record OX276396.1, read on the forward strand.
AAGCGAGGGTATCAGAAGCAGCAGTTTATCAGCAGATCAGCTGTCGCACCAAAATTTCATCAGCAGATTGTTCCGATACTTCGATTAGGTTCCCTTTTTCGATATTCTAGATATAAAAGGCTCATACAATTCAAATTATGTAACATCTGAAAATGTTTCGTTGGAAAAATCTGAAATGTTTCATTTTTAACCCCCGACGCAAAAATGATGGGGTGCTATAAGTTTGAGGTGTGTGTCTGTCTGTGGCATCGTAGCTCCCAAATAGACGAACCAATTTTGTTTTATTTTTGTTTGAAATGTGAATTGGTCGGGTGTGTTCTTAGCTATGTCAGAGGATATTTTATTATTTGTTCATTAATAATAATAATAATAATATTTATTGTCTCAAATTTTTTTATAAAAACACATTGGCTCCCTAGATCCCACACTAGGATTCCCTGTGTTGTGGGATCTAGTCTCTTTCGTTGCACTCGACAATATTAATAATATTATGATAATATATGTTATACAATCAACCTTTAATTTACAAAAGGTGATGAAGACATGAAAACAATATTAGATAGATAATAAAAAATAAAAATAAAATAAAAAAAGAAACAGAAAATTCGTCACAATAATACAGTCTGTGTGTGTGTAATGTAAGGGTTAAGGTGAGTGAGAGTTTGTGAAGATGAGGGTTAATAGACGGAGAAGTGTTTAAATTCTATATCAACACTAGCTGACCCGGCAAACGTTGTTTTGCCATGTATATTATTTCTAGGAAACATTTATTTATTGAGTACGATTTATTTAATGTTACATTAACTATTAATATATTATGTACTATATTCCCAAATAAATATTTACTGAATGTAAACAAATATTGATTAAAGTTGTATTCAAAGAAATTTAATTATTAATAGTTAATAAATCCTTCTGTCTAAAGTCCGAGGCCAAACGCACTAGGGGGGATATCCACCAGGGTACTAAATAAAAAACCTGATAGGATATCTTGTACTGTATTTAAGAAGTACCAATTACAAGGATCTCAAAAAAAGATTGCATTTCTAAAGCTTATAACTAGTAACCGGAGACTCTTAACATCGCCTTGTAGAAGTTGGCCTTGTACGACCAACGCCATCTAGCGGTAAAAAATGTAATTACATTTTCTAACAAAACTTAGAACTACGTGAACATACCGCCCACCAAGGACATTATCGAAGAATATGTCCTTAATAACCATAAACATAAATACCATAATAAATGGCAAGTAGCTTTGATAGGATAATATCGTGGTTGACGGTTGAGCACTTACAGGAACTACTGTACTAAAACTGGTAGACTCTTAAAATAAATAACATTAACAATAAGTTGAAAACAAAAAAACAATGGTTAGATTACAAAAACATCATACAACAGCTGATCAGAGCAAACAAATTCCATAAAAGTGTAAACCAACATTAAACTTATGAACTAAACAACATTTGTAAAATTGTGTTAACAGTACTAAACCTTTATTCATTAACTGGTAAGATACATATTTTTGATGTGGGTCGTTTCAAAAGTGACCCCTTTACGCATAATGTGACTACGCGGGTCAAATTGTCAGGACCTGGGTGTTTTTCCACGATTCGACCAAGTAACCAACGAGCCGGAGGTAAGTCGTTCTCCTTGACCAGTACTACGTCACCAACATTTGGTTCGGGATTTTGAAAGGACCATTTATATCTATGAACTAGCGTGGTTAGGTATTCTGATGACCAACGCCGCCAAAAGTTCTGCAACATTTTTTGTAAAAGTTGCCATCGATTGAGAGGACTGATGCTTGTGTTCTCATAATTGGCTTCAGGGACAGTCACTAATGGTTCACCAACAAGAAAATGACCCGGAGTTAGAGGTATTGGCTCATCGAGGCTTTCACCGTTAATCACGGTCATAGGCCTAGAATTTAAGCAAGCTTCCACTTGGGTAAGCAATGTGCTCATCTCCTCATAAGTGAGAGTGGACTCCCCGATAACTCTCTTCAAATGGAACTTTGTGGACATGACAGCGGCCTCCCATAATCCACCAAAGTTTGGGGCGTGAGGAGGTATAAAGTGCCATACCGTTCCCTTGGTCTCTAAATGTTCTGCAATACTCTGCTGAATTTCCATGAGTACCTTGAGTTCCCTAGCGGCCCCAACGAAATTAGTACCATTGTCGCTCCATATCTGAGCGCAGTGGCCCCTTCTGGACACAAAACGCCTAAATGCCGCCAGAAAGCCTAGCGTACTCAAATCACTCACAGCTTCCAAGCGTACTGCACGAGTGACCATACAAAGGCCCTCCATGTAATGTTCTATCATGAGCATCTGCTACCAATAATTTTGTAAGATGCGCATCATGAGGTAGAATTATAGGATGGCTTGCCTGTCCAATCCAAGGCGCTTCATGCAATCTCCCACCGACTCGGATTATATCATCGCTATCTATATAAGGGGATAATGATCTAATTTTACTTCCCTTGAACTTAAGATAATGCATCCTTGTTAATTGTGAGTACTCTTCTTGAAAGTCTTTCTTCTGATAATATCTTATACAATACTTTAACGCTTCTTCTAATTCTAGTTTCTGTAAATACTTGGGTCTGTCTCTTCTAGCTTTAAAATATATAAACCTCCTGCAGAACGCAATTACTCTTAATAATCGCCACAAGGTACTGTACTTTGCCCAGGGTAACTCTTCCTCGGTTACAGCAACGTGGGATCTGACGCTTTCTTCTAAAACGATCTCCTCGTGCTGCGGTCGACTATAGACAATATCAATATTACTTAAAAAGGATGGTCCACTAAACCAAAGGTTGGTGTTAGCAAGTGAGGCAGGTGGAACTCCTCTTGAAGCGCTATCTGCAGGATTTTCTTTGGAAGAAACGTGGGCCCATTGTTCTGCATCTAGTGTGGTTAAAATCTCTGATACACGATTCGCCACGAATGTTTTCCATCTACTCGGATGACTATTCAACCACGCAAGCACCACTGTGGAATCAGTCCAAGCGTGCACCTTGTTCTTGGGAATATTCATTGCCTTCGCTACGTCTGCTAATAATCGTGCCAATAAAACTGCCCCACAAAGCTCTAAGCGGGGAATGCTTACTTGTTTAATTGGTGCGACCTTGGTTTTGGACACTACACTCACACAACTAGTAAGGATACACGCACATCCTTTGTACATCTGACAATACGAGTGTACACGACTGCTGCATACGCTGACTTAGAGGCATCGCAAAAGCCGTGCAACTCAACACATCTGTCGTTTCCAGTTATTCCTAACCATCTCGGAACCCTGACCTTGGTAAGCTGTAACAATTCCTCCCGGTAAGTCTGCCATTCTAATCTTAAGGAACTGGACACCTCGTCATCCCAACTCACTCCTGCTAACCAAAGTTTCTGAATCAGAACTTTCGCCAATATTATACTGGGGGCCAACCAACCCAGTGGGTCAAATAAACGCGCAATGTCAGCTATAATATTGCGCTTAGTGACTCTCTCGGATGTCGAAGGTAGCTGTATTGTGTACTTGAATTCGTCTGTACTACGACACCAGGTAAGACCTGGTGAGAATATTTTTGTACTCTCAAATATTTCTATTTCTTCTTTCCTTTCGCCTAACTCATTGTTATCCTTAGCCGTATTCTCATAGCCCTCTATTTCCTTTAACATTTCCCTATTATTGCTGTTCCATTTTTGCAACTCAAAACCTGCTTTACCAAGTAAATCTCTCATTTCCCTACATAATCTCTTTCCATCTTCTACAGTTGAGCAACCTATCATCATGTCATCCATGTAATAACTACTTGTAACCCTTTCAGCTGCTGCTGGAAACTGCTTCCCTTCATCCAGCGCGACTTGGTGCAATGCCTTTACCGCTAAGTAAGGAGCTGATGCGGTTCCAAAGGTAACTGTCATCAATTTGTAATCTTGTATATCATCAGCAGGGTTGTCTCGCCAGATGATTCTTTGATAGGCAGTATCTTCTTCTGCTACTCTTATCTGCCGGTACATTTTTACAATATCTGCTACCAGGGCTATGTTATGAGTTCTCCAACGAAGAATTATGTGGCGAAGGTCTGACTGTAAGGTAGGACCCACCATGAGGGTGTCGTTGAGTGACACACCATTCTCATTCTTGCAGGAAGCGTCAAACACCACTCGAACCTTTGTGGTGGATTTATCGTCTCTGATGACTGCGTGATGTGGTAAGTACACCGCCTCACTAATTTCTAATTCATCCCTATGTACTCTTTGCATATGATTTAGTTGTATATATTCTTTAATAACCTTTGTATATTTTTCTTTCAGGTCTTGATCTCTACTAAATTTCCTCTCCAGCCTCTTGAACCTTATAAGAGCTATTTCTCTGCTGTTACCACCTACACATGCCGGGTTTGATTCCTTAAATGGTAGTCTAACAATATGACGCCCATCTTCTATTCTTTTAGTGGTAGCTGCAAAAAACTCTTCGCATCTTTGTTCTTCTACTGTTAATATTATTTCAAAATTCGGGACTTGATCTTCAATTTCCCAAAACTTTTTTAGGAAATCATTTTCATCCATTTGCACATGCATGGCCGTGATCTTATTTGTACAATTGACCTTATTTTGCAGGTAGGCCGTCCCAGAAAGGATCCAACCCAAACTGGTACACTGAGCTACAAAAGAACCATTTGGAGCCCTTTTCACTCCATCTCTCAACACTTCACTATAAACATCGGCTCCTAACAAGATATCGATCTTGTTGGGTTTACAAAACTGTGGGTCTGCTAATACTAGATTTTCTAGGTCTGGCCACTCGAACTGTTCCAGCTGTCGCTCTGGCAGACACGAGGTTATGTTTTTTAATACATAAGCTTTAACTTCTATCACGAACTTGGAATCTGTCAACGACTGTAACACCAAGGTCACCATGTAGTTCGCAACGGTCGTCTTCTCATTGCCCAGACTGGACACAAATCCTCTGATTGAAATCCTTTTTAAACGTAAGAACTGGACTGCAGCTTCTGTGATGAAAGAAGCTTGAGACCCTTGATCTAACAAGGCTCGAACTATTTGAAAAGTGCGCGCCGCCGTTTGAGCCTTTACTAGCGCCGTGGCTAGTATAACTTGACCTGGGTGAGCGATTTTGGTTGAAAGGCAGGACACCATTTGCACGCTATCAGGTGAAGATTTTACCTCATCAGAAGAAGTGCCTTGCCTGACTTCTTGATCTACCTGAACCGGAAGTACGCCATCAACATGTAAAAGAGTATGGTGTCTTTTTCTACATACCCGACAATTAGAAAAGCTCCTACATTGACCCACCATATGATTACCACCAAGACAATTAAAACAGATTTTGTTCTTTGCCACAAATTCTCTTTTCTTCTGTAAATCTAATTCTGTGAACCCTTTACAAAAGCACAATTTGTGGTCTTCAGTACAATACTCACAACGTAATTTAGAAGTAACGTCTGTTTTATGAGTAGCAAACATAACCCTATGATTTCCAGAGTGGCTAATATGTGTCTGCCCTGTTGCCCTCTGAGGCTCGATACGCTCAAGTGCTCTAAAGTGACTTTCCATAAATAATTGAAATTGATCCATGGTAGGAAATTCGTTTAAACTATCCGTGGCGACCGTCAACTCCCACTGCTTGCGAGTTTCCTGATCGAGCTTAGATGACGCAATATGTATAACAATTATATCCCAGGTAGTCACATTAATGCCTAAACTGCTTAACCCACTCATACAATCCGTAGTGGTATCTAACAAATTTTTTAAAGCTCCTGCCGACTCGATACCAACACGCTTTTGGCTGAGTAAACAGTCCAGAATACAGCTAGCTAAATGACGTTTATTGTTATATCTATGTTCTAACTGAGCCCAGCACACATCATAATTAGATGCCGTAATAGGAATGCGTCGTAGCAATTGCTCTGCCTCACCCGTTAAATATCCTTTTAAATAGTGCAATTTTTCAACATCATCTATATTTTTATTAGTGTGCACGAGAGAAGTAAACAAATCCCTGAAAGTTATCCACTCATTATAATTACCTGAAAAGATTGGAATATCGATCTTCGGTAATTTAGCCTTAGATTCTTTAAAGTCCCTAGAAGATTCCTGATTCCCTGTATCCTTTACCGGAACCTTAAACTTTAACATGCAGTCTTTCAAATCTGATTTGTAACTAATATCAACTTCTTGAGTGGTTTCGTAACAATCTGTTGAAAAATACGCACTATTCAAGTCCTCCTTTGTAGCTTCCTCAATAATTTTTCTATGTGTGTTATTAAATGTATACCATTGATCTTCCAAACTATCTAATCTTGTTTCGATATAACCCTGTGTGATTCTCTCCTTAGGCGATTTTTTGAAATTAACCTTTCCCTTTTCAATTGCAGTTTTGGTGTTCATTTGTAATTTAATTAATGACTCCATTTTAAGTAAATCAAAAGTAAATAAAGCTACAAATTCTACTAAGCCACACAATAACTAAATTAGGTGTTTGAATTTCTAATTTACCAATAACAACTGTTACTAATCTAAATCCTACATGTACTTACAATTTTAACACATAACACTGTGTACCGCTTTCTAGTATGTTCTACTATCAAAATATTATAAGTGAAACAACAAAGTAACTACCAATTTATTCTAAGTCTACAAATCTGTAATGTTAACTATTAAAATTTTCTAAGTGTTTGACAACAACATTAACTTGGAAAAAATTGGGCATAGGTTCCCCGTCTGTTCACTTTTCTTAAAACTATTCTAAGTCTAACAACAATCTACTGAACTATACGCTAAGTCCAAAATCTACAAAAATTTATTCAAAGTTTGAATCAACATTTACTGATGCTAAGTTTAATTTAAAGCTACAATATTCTAAGTTCGAACTACAACCAAATTAGATGTGTACTAAGTAATATAAAGTCTGATGAAATCTACTATCACATGTGAAATCTTGCTAAGTTTTCGAAATTCTTCGTATTAATAAAGGTAAATGTACTCACAGTTTATTATCCACAGCACTCACTATACAATTGATCGTCTTGTGAACCACACACCCGTTGAAGTTGCGATTCCGCCGCTTATCGGTTGCCGCTCAATCCGGTACTCGCTTCCGCCTATAATTCCGCCAACTGTTTGACCTCAGCTTACTGTAGATTCCGTAGAACTCGTTGTGCAGATCTGATACCTTCACCAGGACCTCAGCGCCATCAGCAGCAAACCACCACTGTGTCGACGCCGTAAAACTCCAAAAACTAGTATATTCGACTCGTAAGGACCATGTCTAAAGTCCGAGGCCAAACGCACTAGGGGGATATCCACCAAGGTACTAAATAAAAAACCTGATAGGATATCTTGTACTGTATTTAAGAAGTACCAATTACAAGGATCTCAAAAAAAGATTGCATTTCTAAAGCTTATAACTAGTAACCGGAGACTCTTAACATCGCCTTGTAGAAGTTGGCCTTGTACGACCAACGCCATCTAGCGGTAAAAAATGTAATTACATTTTCTAACAAAACTTAGAACTACGTGAACATCAGTGTATTGGTAAAAAACAGTGACTTTATATTGTATTCGTTTGCTTATTATTTGACTTGCCTTTCACAATAATGAAACAGGTATATTTATTAAACACGTACACGAAAAACTTTAATCGTCCAAAAATTTTTAAGACAATACGAGTATATACAGGTACGCTAATGGCAGGGCTGCACACGCTGGCGGACTGCCCGGCGTGGGAGGCGCCGAGGCGTAACCTCGTGGCCGCCATCGAGGTGGGAGTCCTCTCGCTCGGCAGCATGATTGCGGCAATGGTGCGGAGCGCGAGCGCGTGGGCCGCCGCCACCTACTTCTGCGAACATGTGATGCTCGCGAAGGAGATGGCGGAGTGCGCCCGGGAGAGGCTCAGAACTCTCCCGGCTCGCCGAGCCCGCAACATGCTCGCCGCGCGTCGCAGGCGACTCAGGCGCCGGAGGTCGCTCAACGACCTCCGTCCTCCATGAGCGCAGGCCTGGGGGTGGCAGGTGAGGCCGCCTGTCACCCCAGCAGAAGCAGGCCGGGACGGTGGGGCGACTAGCGCCCCTCCGCCAAACCGGGGCAAGACGGGGACACCGTGGTTCCTAAACCCGAGGGGGCCATCTCGAAACCGGAGATGGCCCAGGGTCAGTCGGGGTGCGAGGGATATGCTCTATGGGCAACCTTACACCCCGGCGTCAGCAGACCCGAGACGGCGTGCGGTTTTAGTCGGTTCAAGCCCGACATAACCGCCCCCGCTGGCCGGCGGGGCGGTATCCGAAGGGATTTCCGCACGAAAAAAAAAAAAAAAAAGGTACGGTAATGGCCGTTGTTGGCGGGAGATCACAACACGTGTTTATTTACATGAGATCACTTAATTAACTAATAGTTAAAACTGTCTTTATCTGTTGTTAATAAATTGTGAATAAATAATTATTGCACTGGAAATTAATAATAAATTTACCATGAGAGTAAAATTAACATGAGAGATGCACAGAAAAATTAAAATATTACGTATAACAGTGATCGTAGTGGGTTGGAATTTCAGGGTTGTATGTATTTTCTAATGCTGTATCATAAAAAGTAAAAAAATAAAATAAATATCTAAAAATTAAAAAAAAAATTGGTTTGGACTACCCTTAACATTTAGGGGGATGAAAAATAGACGTTGTCCGATTCTCAGACCTACACAATATGCACACAAAATTTCATGATAATCGGTCAAGCCGTTTCGGAGGAGTTTAACTACAAACACCGCGACACGAGAATTTTATATATTAGATTTATGACTTAGTTTTAAACACTTTGCTGCGGCGTATACAAAACTCCAACATCAACCGTTGACTCGCTGCCGCCGGGCGTAATCACGTTGCCTGGTGAAAGGTTTCCTTTGTGTCGATGGAATATTATACCCCGTTCCGACACATTTGATAACTTTAAGATTATGTGTTTGCTTATAATAAATACAATTTCTCCAGTGACATTCGCTCCTCACACTAAATACTATCCATTATTATTTTCTTTATATTCATTTCAAAGGTTGCCTGCAAGAAATAGCTTTATGCAAAAAGGCCGCACTTTACTTCTCCATATTATAAAGAGAAGAGATTTGTTTGTTTGTCATCGGTATACTCTGAAAGTACTGAACCGATTTCAAAAATTCTTTCCACATTACAATGCTACATTATCTCTGAGTAAACATGTTTTAACATGATATTCTCACGGGGTCAGGACTTACATGGGTGAAACCAAGTAGCAATGCTAGTTACTTATAAATATAATAATAATAAGCGGCGTTAGCTCAGTGGTGTTCGTAACGGACTGACGTGACGAGGTCTCTAGTTCGATACCCAGTCGCCCCGGGCACATACCTCTGACTTTTCGTAGTTATGTGTGAATTAAAAATGTTGATTATCGCTCGTTTAGTAATGTGCCCGGTAGATGTCAATTGGCTCGCCCCCTATTACATTGGGTCCTAAACATAACTAGGTCGTGGGTGTGTAATACACCTCTGCCTACCACTTCGGGGATACAGGGGTGAAGTTATGTCATGTTATGTAATAAGTTTTCTACGATATACTGCATAGCGGTATCATACCCAAAATAAGCATAGCTTAACTAGCTTATGTATATGCCGATATACATACTTAGATTTCTTTTTAATATACAGGGCGTCCCACGGCAATGCCACATGGAGGGAAAGTACCTTAATTATTGTAGATGGGACATTTTACTGAAAGAAAACTTAATTTTAATTTTAAAAACCATTTGAACTGTATTCATACATTTTTTGATAATTGACTCGTTGAACCGGGAATCGAACCCGGTCCGGAAAAAAAAATCGGTCTGTAGTTTTATGATACCGATCGGAAGGCATCATCGTAAGCGTTATTTTTTGCTAAATAAATTAGTATCAGAAATAAAGGGAAGACCATGAATTTAAAAAATTTTAATACAAAATTAATCAATGTATCAAATTCTCGAAATGAGCCCCATCCTGTTGAATACAAAGTTGCACTCTTTGGATTATTTCTCTCCCTGTTGATTTTTTTTTCTTGTTGTGGTGGATATTTAGAATAATACGTATAATTTCTCTTTGTAGCTCGTTGACACTTTCATGCTGGTTCTTGTAAACTAAATTTTTTACATAACCCCATAAAAAAAATCTAACGGGGTTAAATCTGGGGATCTCGGCGGCCATCTTATTTGTCCATTTGTCCCGATCCAGGGACCAAAGTGTTCATTGAGATAATCCCTTGTTCTGTGACTGTTATGAGCCGGAGCCCCATCATGCTGAAAAGTAAGGTTTTGTCGTTCTGCGACCGGAAGATTATTTATCTCATTTCTTAATATCTCAAGTATTTCTAAATACCTTTCCGTATTCAAATGCCCTTCATAAAAATGTACTAAGAGGACCTGGTTATTACTCAAGTGCGTACTTCTCAAGTGGGTAGGTAAATTTATAGGGACTTTCGCACGATAAAAAAAAGGTACTTATGATAATGTCAGTTGTACGTCCTTTCGGCAATGTCAGCTTTTCATTTTTCTGAACAAAATTTCACATCAAATGTTAAAATTCATAGTTTTCCCTTTATTTCTGATACTAATTTATTTAGCAAAAAATAACGCTAACGATGATGCCTTCAGATTGGTATCATAAAACTACAGACCGATTTTTTTTTCTCGTGAAGCGGGTTCGATTCCCGGTTCAACGAGGCAATTATTAAAAATGTATGAATGCAGTTCAAATAGTTTTTAAAATTACAATTAAGTCTTCTTTCAGTAAAATGTCCCATCTACAATAATTAAGGTACTTTCCCTCCATGTGGCATTGCCGTGGGACACCCTGTATACATAATATTATACATAGAAACACTCAGATCGAACCCGCGACCCCTGACTTAGTAGTCGAGTGATATTTTTATGTATAAAAAGAAAAAAGTACGCTGTTGTCTTTGCCTTCTCCATAGGGAGAAATCGTATATCTGTTTCCTATTAGTTGTAAGTGTTTCATGTCATTCCATTTAAGGATGATAATAGTGTTCTTCCTCGAGGATAAAATCTCTTAATCGCGCCTTAAACCTAAAGGGGGCCATGATGTGGTTAACACAAGCGAAGCCAATATCAAATAAATCACAATCTCCCATCAACCAATGCTTACGGTCCCTTTTATATCTCAGAACTCCATACAAGATTCATAAGTGCCTGTGTCGTTACATACAGCTCACTATATCTGATGAAAGCAATTTTTTACCACGGTCCTTACATTTTACGGGCTCGGATGGTATCAGCAAGGGTGACTATAAGAGGCAGAGTTTATAGCGAAGTACGAAGATAAGAATTATCGCTGTAATTTTGGGTACTCAAAGGGTTTTTGAATGAATTTCAAATATTGTATACTAAAATAAAAACAGTTGATCAAGATATCGCATGTAAATATTTTCATGTATTTTTTGAGCTGAGTGAAACGAAGTCGAGCGAAAGCTCCTCATACCAGACTTCAGGATTTTCTTTGTTACCGGTCTCCTCCTAAACCACTTATCCAATCAGAACCAAATTTGGCATGATTAAAGAGGTCAATCAGAGGAAGGTTTATGGATATATTTTGAAAAAATTAATGCGGTGATCATTCCTCTGTGGTAGCAGAGGAATGATCACCGTTAAAAAATTCCAGATTGAATTACATAATAACCGCTCGAGACACTGTGACCAAACTTTACACGCTCAGAAAGCATGTCTAGAGTTGTGACTTTCAAAAAGAATTTTCAAAATCGGTCTTGCCACGGAGGAATGATCAGTGTTCAAAATTTACAAAATCTGATTCACGATGTCTCACTCAGCTCAACATTGCAAGCAGCGATTCATCTTGCAGACCTAGTTATTTTTTACAAGACAATATTATTTACAAAAAAATGTATCTAAGTATGTTTAACCGCATTGCAGAACTTATATCCCAAGCTAATAAAGCTATGCATACTTTAGGTCTAGATAGCGCTGTGCAGAATGTCCTAGAATATGTATTTTTATTATTTATTTCTTGTATAATGTACTATTTTATTTTTATTTTTGTGTTGTACATACATTTGTAAAAATTTCATTAATGTGTTTGCAGCTCGAACACATTAGTGAAGTACGTTACAAATGGTTACGGATATGGGGTTGACTCTTGCAACGTAGCTTGGATTTAGTTTTAATTCAGTTTAGACTGATAGACTTCTACGAATTTCAATACAAGCTGTATTGAAATTCGTAGAAGTCTACGACGTAGCCGATCGATGGACCTACGTCGTAGACCTTCGTATATTTGGTTAAGTTAATTATAAATTTAGTCAAAATCCTTACGGTTAACCTCCATCTTTATAACAATATTACAATAAAACTCGAAAGTTTGTACGGATGTATGGATGGATGGATGATTGTTAATCTTCCACACAAAATACATATTATAGTCTGAAATAGCACATAAATTACTTTTTATTCTGGAAATAGGGTCCTAAATTTATGTAAACGGGATCTATATTTCACGCGGGTGAAACTGTTGTCAGCAGTACTTTAAAATTTTCTGGTATTAACTTACATGTGATTGGCGTGTAGTACTTCATTGAATGTGAATGAAATTGAACTACCATTGTTTCTGCTTTTTAAATAATTGTGTGTGTGTGTAACTAATTGTGTGTGTGTGTAACTAATTGTAAAAGTTATTGGAATCAGAAACAGTTAATTTTGTTTACAGAAAATGACCATCGCAAAGTATTTGAAAATTGATTTAAATTTTATCAATCGGCATGTGGAGTGCGTTGCAGGTGAGGTTTGCTTGGGTCCTGTAGATCTTAGGGGGGTTCCCATAAACCAATTTAGTTCAAGTAACACTCATGAACGTCATGATGAAGATGATTCACATTGTGCTACAGTATTCAACGAGTAATGTTCTACCAAGTGCCAAGTAGTTAGTGTGAGCAGTAAACATTTTTTTTTCAGTCTTTATTATTCACGAATCTTGCCATATTATTTCCAATTTTATGTTCTCAGGCGCATGTTTTATTTTCCTGTCAAATGTTTTATGGTACCTATGGTATTAAAAGAAACATAAAATAGTGATAAAAAGTGAGAATACGTTAGCTACCACCTTAAAAGACGTCCCGGTGAAAATTGTTTTCTTAGTATTCAAACATAACATAACATAATTTCACGCCTGTATCACCGAAGGGATAGTATTCAAGTTACCCTTGAACTATTACCAGTTCAATGATTTTGTGTTTATGGCTTGCAATTTCACTAAAAGGAATTCACTTAAACAAGTAGCTTTTGGCTTTGTGATAATATCAAATTAGTTTTAAAAAGTGCAACTCATTTGGAACGTGAAACTTAAGTTTCATGAATGTTTAAGCAATTAGTTTGCTTAATTACCTGTAAATATAAATCGGAATGGGTCAACATCCATGACGGGACTTGAACCCGCGACCAGTCCTAATAAAGAGAAATACTCTGACCAACTATATTGACTATATTGACGGCCTCTTTGGCGTAGCGGTAGTGCATTCGACTGCTACGACAGGGGGGCGCGGGTTCGATTCCCGCTCAGTGCAAATATTTGTATGCATGAATATGTCTATTTGCATTGGTCTGGGTGTTTCTATGTATAATATGTATGTATTTACAAAAAAAAAAAAGTATATAAGTATGTTTATCCGCATTCTGGAACCCATAACACAAGCTAGTTAAACTATGCTTACTTTGGGTCTAGGAAGCGCTGTGTAGAATGTCGTAGAATATTTATTTTATTATTTATTATTTATAACTGATCTGGACCTGGACACGTCTTGGATATCCGAAATTCTCCTAACCCTCCAAAAACCTGACACCATATTAAATCAAAATTACAACTCGACTGAGACAAGCCAGTACTTTCAGGGGCCGCAAAACAACCTCAACGTAATATTTTTTTATTAACCACCACATTAAGGAGCAAATACCCTATAAATATATTGTTCCCTCGTGACTACCTCTCCACCGGTACTGACGAATATTTTATACCTTTCTATTGGGCTGTCAAGTTGTTGGGCCGATGTACCCAAAAGGTTGTTATGGCCCTCGAGACCATCCGGAGATTGGAAGAAATGTTTGGTTAGTGGTACAATGTACGTGAATTGTAAGGTATAATGTTTGTAAACTGATGGAAATCATAATAAGTTGGTTTATCTGTTATTTGTATGAATACTGATCGTGTTTCCATAGACTACTGGAATATATTCTCAGGATAAAAAGTAGCATGTGTGCTATTCCAGACCATAATCTATCTCAAGGTGGAAAGATTTGGGGGAGGCCTTTGCCTCATAATGGTTTAAAGAAACTATCTTTCACCCAGATCCCTGGAGTCATTCTTGCACAAGTAACAAATCCGTCTGTTCAAACATTTGTGTTTATAATAGTACTAAGTCAGTCTCATAATTTAACGTAAGTCCTCAAATATAATTCTAGTTTATTTGATGTGGGTTTTTAAGAGGGTATAACTTTTCTTGGGAGTACCTGAGTGTCATCACTTAGTGTGTTTACAGTACCTACCTGTTGATCTAGGTGCCCTGTAGTGGGTGTGTCTAACAGTGACACAAATACCTTCAAAAGTATTAAAAAACAAAAAACATTGACTGTAGTTTCTGCTTACCTTTACCTACAATAACACTTATGCTAAGCCCAGAATCCTCGCTTTGTTAAAAAGAAATATTGAATATATATAACCGTTCAGAGATTTAAAATAAGCCTTCATATTTTCTTCATAGCTTGTGAGAACGAGGTTATACGATTATAAGTTCGCGTCTGATACGTGAACTCATACTTGTTCGAAGTTTGTTCGGTGTAACATCTGTTTTCCATCTACGTGCACTCCGACAGTAAACAATAGTTATAGCGCCGGTAGCTTAGTGGTTAAGGAGTCGACCCTACGATCGAGAAGTCCCGGGTTCGAATCCTGGCCATTACACTACCGTCATGAACCCACTCCTAACACAAGCGATTTAGCTTAGCTGTAGGGGTTAGGGGTTAATATTAGTAATTTCGGTTTCTAATATTCAATAATTATCCACGTTTCTAACCGTATAGGTGCATGTTTCGACCTGATGAATAGCTGCACCTTGATTATTACCAGCATTCGTACATCACGGTAATCACCCACCATCCGTCCCATTTATGCTACGTATTTATTTGCCATCTTAGTAGTATCAAAAATTGATACACTCTTCAGATAGATGCAACACGAAGCTGCTTACTATAAAAATCTTTGTTTCATTAAAGGACTTGTTTAGAAGATTACAAACCTATTTTTTGGTTGACATCGCTTAGTCATTTTACTTTGAAAAGTGTTACCATGTGTTAATATAAAATTTAAAAAATAACCTTCCTCCTATCTTGTTACAGATCTACCAAGATTCGTGGGTTCAAGCTCGAACGTAACCGTAACGGTCGGAAGAGATGGCGCACTTACGTGCAGGGTTGATAATTTACAGTCTTTTAAAGTAAGTATATTGTTATTTATAAGAACTGTTTTTTTTTTACAGTCGACAGGCTCACGTTTGCCCACTATCTCTTCTGTTGGTAAGTGATGACGTAGTCGACGATGGACCACGTTTGCTTAATAGCAACCTGTTCGGTTATAACTTTCTGGAAACACAGTGCTGTAGCAGTACTCATAATGAACGTATTGCTGAAACGATTCATGCGTATGAGCAGAAAAAAAAGCGTATACTAACGTTTACTAACCAATTAACTTTACGACTTTACTAACTAATTTTATGATATTATAGTCGTTAGTCAAACTCATATAAATACAGTTTGCTCATTGGTTGAAGATGATCGATGATCAACAAGCCACCACTAAATTCTCAGTAACGTATGAGAAACTGGGGCTCAGTGTTAAATAGATAACAGTAACTATTCCCCGAGGAGCAATTCGAAGAACCCTCATAGTGAAATTTAACAATGCAATAACTATGCTAATACCGATAAAACTATAAATTTAAATCTATGAAAGCCAGCTAATATTGTCAACCCTCGTCAAAACTCTGTTAGAATGTCACTAGATTGAAACACACCTAAATTAAATACGTAAGAAGAAATATTATCAAATTTGAAACGGAGCTGTTGTTGGTCTCGTGTGAGTTGTTAGTTGCTAGATAGGATTGTATTAAAAACTATATTCGTTAATTTGAAAACTTCCACAAACAGAAGTGTGTGATTGCTAAAGTTAGTCATCAATACGAGTTAAACAAATGAACATGAAACCAACGAGGTCCCGAGGGCGAAGTAAATTACGTGGAGCTAGAAGCGTGTATTTGGGTGTGTAAACTCACTGGGCTATCATTTTATGGCTTTCAAACAAGTATGAAGTTTTAAAAACTGTTACCAGACAATTTTTAACGTAATATTAAAAAATTATACGTGAAAGAGATATTTTTTAGGGTTCCGTTGCCAAATGGCAAAAAACGGAACCCTTATAGATTCGTCATGTCTGTCTGTCTGTCCGTCCGTATGTCACGGCCATTTTTTTCCGAAACTATAAGAACTATGCTGTTAAAACTTGGTAAGTAGATGTATTCTGTGAACTGCATTAAGATTTTGACCCAAAAATAGGAAAAAAACAATAAATTTTGGGGCTCCCCATACTTAGAACTGAAACTCAAAAATATTTTTTTCATCAAACCCTATCCATAAATATCCTACACGTATTGTAGGATATTTATGGATAGGTCTTCAAAAACGATATTGAGGTTTCTAATATAATTTTTCTCTAAACTGAATAGTTTGCGCGAGAGATACTTCCAAAGTGATAAAATGTGTGTCCCCCTGTAACTTCTAAAATAAGAGAATGATAAAACTGAAAAAAATATATAATGTACAATACCGTGTAAACTTCCTCCGAAAATTGGTTTGAACAAGATCTAGTAAGTAGTTTTTTTTTAATACGTCATAAATCGTAAAACGCAATTTACCTTTCATTCAATCAACTCAAATATACCTATATATTTTTTAAATGCATTATTATGTTACTTACTGCTACGGAACCCTTCATGGGCGAGTACGACTCGTACTTGGCCGCTTTTTTAAGAATGCTAAACTATAGTCTCGTCGGTCTACAGATAGATGAGTAGTAGTATTTTAAATTGCTGAAATATACTAATTTTTTTTGTCTCTTGGTATATTCCATAATATTACACTATATTTATATTTTTGAACTCAGGATTTTCTACCTTTTCATTTGATATCACACTGTAATGACAGCCAAAAAAAATTTCTTCATTTTTGTGTCTAGCATCCGATGTGTTGATGTTATTCGTATAAAATGTAGCCTATGGTACCTAGAGCATGATACTGAATCGAATGAGATCTCATTCATTATAATCAGTTCAGAATTTGAGGAGCTACAGTGGAACATACGTAAATACTATACATAGGCAAACACATAACTACTACGGACAGGCGGACGCGCGCGCCGTAGTCTGGTAATAATTATTCATTGGGCAACCTTACACCCCGGCGTCTGAAGACCCGAGACGGCGTGCGGTTTTAGTCGGTTCAAATCCCACATAACCGCCCCTGCTGGTCGGCGGGGGGTATCCGAAGGGATTTCCGCACGAAAAAAAAAAAGGTACTGTATGGTAAGTGAGGCCGCCTGTCACCCCAGCAGACGCAGGCCGGGACGGTGGGGCGGCTAGCGCCCCTCCCCCAAACCGGGGCAAGTCGGGGACACCGTGGTTCCCAAACCCGAGAGGGCCATCTCGAAATACGAGAGATGGCCCAGGATCGGTCGGGGTGCGAGGGATATGCTCTATGGGCAACCTTACACCCCGGCGTCTGTAGACCCGAGATGGCGTGCGGTTTTAGTCGGTTCAAGCCCGATATAAGCGCCCCCGCTGGCCGGCGGGGGGGTATCCGAGGGGAATTAAGTTACGAAAAAAAAGGTACTGTATTGTACGTGACCCTTGTAAGAAGTAATTACGCGACTGCAGCGAAGCCTAAAAAGGAGATTAATGTGTTTGACTTGTAGAGTTTTTATGGGAGCGACTACCCCCCAGACCCCAAAGATCTTGTAGGGGGGGCTCTACTGACTAACTGCATATAACCTCTAAATATTGCTCGTATCACAGGTGGCATGGCTCCGTGTCGATACTCAAACTATTCTCACCATCGGGGGCCACGTGATTACGAAGAACCACCGGGTGAGCGTGAACCACGCTGATGGAGCCTGGACGTTGGGGGTCAGGAGCATAGAGCCGTTAGACGGAGGAAGATATATGTGCCAAGTAAACACGGAACCCATGATGAGTCAGACTCATCTGTTGCACGTGGTCGGTAAGAGCGCATTAAAGTATAACTGAAATTAAGAAAACAATATTTTATCCATATATAGGCATTAGAGCGTTAAACTGCCACATCGAAGGTCGTGGGTTCCATTCCCACTCAGTGCAAATATTAGTATGCATGGGACTGTGAAGCGTGTACAAAAAAAATATTTTAGTAGTTCACAAGCTAGTTAACCTATACTTACTTTGGGTCTAGATGGCGTTGAATGTTTTAGAATTTTTTTATTATTTATTTGTGGATTACTCTTTATTGAACACCAAAAACAAAAATACAAAGATATTATATACATGAAATGTACAATGGCCGGCATACTGAGATAGTCCCATTTCGGTCCCCAGTCCCAGTTCGGACCTTATTACATTGGTTGATGGATAAGAAAGTTATTCTAACATTCTGAACTATTTTCCTTTTTTAAATTTTAATAATTAGACTAAATGAAACCTAAACTATGAAATGTTCACTCATTTTTTCCTCTGGGAAAGGCAGAGATAACAGCCCGCCATCTGCTACTGTTCTTACACACTTCAAGAAATTCCTCTACGGTCACCGATTTCAAGTGTCCTTGACCTGCCCTTTCTTAAGTCAAATCAAACACAAGTGCCTTACTTACTTGGCGAGACCTATTGGCTCAGCAGTCATTCGTTTTGTATGTATAACATCTACGATAATATATTAAAAAGGTTACACTGTAGTTATAAAGAGTGTTTTGTGCCAGTCCCCCCAGATATTGATGATGATATTAGCAGCAGCGAGGTGCTCGCAAACGAAGGCGACAACGCAGCGTTACGTTGTGTGGCCTCGGGCACACCTGTACCAGACATCACCTGGAGGAGAGAAGACTACAGGCACTTCCACATCGATAACCAGACCCTAGGTAAACATAAATAACATAGGTTAACACGACCTTTAATAAGAGAATATGAAATTTTAATAGATTTATCGATAATTTGGCAAAAAAGAATATATGGCCTGAAAAAGTTTGCTATTGTATCCAGCAGAACGGTTTATCAATATTTATAGGCTCTGATAATGGTGTTCGAAATCCATATTATCTTGGTGAATTTTAAGAGTAAACTTTTTAAGGAATATGGGTATTTTGTCTTAATTTTAAAGCATAATGAAAAAAAAAATCATTAAATAAATTTCAGGAAGAAGACACTTTTTTTATGCCGAGTTATGTAATTGTTTTATTTCTTTTTATATAACTCAACGATCGTTTTTTTTTTAATGATTTTTGTAGTTTTTTAATATCGGGTGCTTAAACCACTGAACATTGAATAAGATAAGCATATTTTTCCTATAGATTTAGATCGTAAAAAGAGAACATCGAGGACGGGAATTGAACCCGCGACCAGATTTTTTCCGATCTAAAATACAAATTGCTTAACAATTTTTATTGAAAAAAGATAAGCATTTTTTCAAAAGACACCTCGTATATTTTAAGTAGTAATTACAACTATAATTTTTCTGTGAATATATAACTAATATGTAGTTGAATTAACTGATTCTGCCCATTCGTTTATGTCCAGTTGTTTCTAAAATTACTTTCATATATTAATTAAAATATCACGCAGAAGTTGACAAACATTGTGAAGTATTCAACCCAGCCCGTTTAAGTTATAAATTCACTTTTATTCGTACACAATCTATTAACGTATTTGAAGAGTACCTACAATAAACCGAGCTTGTTATAAAGTTCAACAAAGCTCAAACGTTTGGTCATATGACTTTTTCGCTGAGTTCTAACCAAATTGGTAGTGCATCGTTTCGCGGAACGTTTATTGGTATACGTTGACATTTATTTTCGTAAACGATTTTTTTTTACCACAAACTTGGTTCTATTTAAACTGAAACCAAATGTAAAAGGATTCTATAAAAAATGTTGACTATTGTGAATTAATTTATAGACGACCAGACAGTTTTGACAGGAGTTTATATACTAAGATATTATACATTAATTGTGGGGGAAATGGCTGATACATCTTTTCACGTATATTATATTAATGCTAAATTGTCATTTTATTTATTTTAGTAATATGCTATTTCTTAGGACGTGATTTACATAATTAATAACATTACGATACATACTCGTTTGCTGATCTACCGCGTCCTGATTTACCTATGACTGCCATATGGACTAATAAGATAACGTTAAGTATATTTGAAGCCTAAAAGTCGTATCGGGTAATGAAATAAATGTATTTTGTTACTTGTTACGGCTTTCACGGTTAATCTGAATGAAAACATGATTTACCTCAAACAATAATTATCCCTATGAGTGGATTAACGAGTAAATAAATGTATAAGGTTTCAGGCCATAAGAATGGATGAGCCTTATATCCTATCCAACTTCTTAGTAATATTATAAATGTGAAAGCTTGTGAATATGTTTGGATGTTTGTAACTCAATCACGCTTTAACGGCTCAACGGATCTGGTACAGGGGTAGATTATAGCCTGGAATCACACATAGGCTACTTTGTAACCTTACTTTTTAACGTGTAGAAACCCCCACTGGCTTCACCCCATCGGTGCCAACGATGGGGTGGGCGTAAAACCACACGGTGTCCTCCCCCAGTGTCCATTACCGGGCACCCCAGTTAAGCCCTAGAAAGGATATCCCCAGGGTTACCGGTGGACTTTGGCCACCTACGCGACCTCGCCTATGGGGTCAGGTTTTATCCCGCGACGTTGAGTTGGCAGACGTGTGTAGGACACACACGACACGCCTCCGTCTTGGACTGCTACTGTAAGGACGGCGAGTCGGCCAACTGCCCTCCTCAGGCCATCATGGAGGTCGGTAGTCCTGGGCGTAGACGAGTCTGCGGCGTCCTCGCCGCAGACTGCGGAACTCCAGGGGCAGGGTTCGCTGCCGCTTTGCAACCCTGGAATAGGTTCCCATGGTTGAAGGAACGGGAACAGAATTCCATGCCGGCAGAGCCGTGGGCACAATCCAGTAATAAATATATTCGAAGTGAGTTTGAATGTTTCGGTGGAATGTCAAAGTATTTTAAAATATTGTACGTATCATTTTCATGTTATCTTCACAGATAATTCATACGCATGGAATTTATTTTGAAAAATATTTGTTGCTTAACTAGCACTTGCAGTTGGGATACTAGCAATGTGTTTTTATCAGTGTCTAAATGGAGCGGTTCCTGGCTGAACTTCACAAGCGTGGAGCGAGTTCTCTCGGGGGCGTACCTATGCATCGCAACAAATGGAGTGCCGCCTTCTGTCAGCAAGCGGATCCAGATCAACGTGATATGTGAGTCACACTCTTATAAATTATGTTATTTAATTCGGTTAAGGGACACTGGGGGAGGACACCGTTCATGTCACAGCTCCGAAAATTACGAATTCTTTATTCTCCTTAGGTACTAATAGCAGGCTGGGGGTGGCAGGTGAGGCCGCCTGTCACCCCAGCAGAAGCAGGCCGGGACGGTGGGGCGACTAGCGCCCCTACCCCAAACCGGGGCAAGACGGGGACACCGTGGTTCCCAAACCCGAGGGGGCCATCTCGAAACCGGAGATGGCCCAGGGTCAGTCGGGGTGCGAGGGATATGCTCTATGGGCAACCTTACACCCCGGCGTCTATAGACCCGAGACGGCGTGCGGTTTTAGTCGGTTCAAGCCCGACATAACCGCCCCCGCTGGCCGGCGGGGGGGTATACGAAGGGATTTAAGCACGATAAAAAAAAAAAGCTACTAATAGCAGGCCGGAACAGTGGGGCGACTAGCGCCAAACCGGGGCAAGACAGGGACACCGTGGTTCCCAAACCCGAGGGGGCCATCTCGAAACTGTAGATGGCCCAGGGTCAGTCGGGGTGCGAGGGATATGCTCTATGGGCAACCTTACACCCTGGTGTCTGTAGACCCGAGACGGCGTGCTTTTTTAGTCGGTTCAAGCGCGACATTAACGCCCTCGCTGGCCAGCGGGGGGGTATCCGAAGGGATTTCCACACGGAAAAAAAAGGATTGTGTGGTTTTATGAAACCACTGTAAAAGTGAAACTTTTTTCACATTATAGACATTTAACTAAAAAATAACAACATTTACATTTAACACTGACAAAAACAAAGTAAATAGTGTGGAACACTGGCACAAATGAGTATACACTACACGGTCAGCTGCTGCGAACTATAGGCACCGCCATATTGGCCTTGGCTGCTATGACGAGCGCCTTTCACTTTATCCCTACTCCGCGGCCGACCGTTACGCGACATGCAACACACATACGAAAAAGTTTGAGACGATGTAATAAAAGTTTCACTTTAACAACATTTACATTAAACACTGACAAACAACATTTACATTACACACTGACAAAAACAAACAAAATAGCGTGGAGCACTGGCACAAATGAGTAATAGTCTATACACTACACGGCCAGCTGCTGCGAACTATAGGCGCCACCATATTGGCCTTGGCTGCTATGACGAGCGCCTTTTACTTTATCCCTACTCCGCGGCCGACCGTCACGCGACATGCAACACCCAGACGAAAAAGTTTGAGACGATGTAATAAAAGTTTCTCTTTAAAAAAAAAGGTACTCATAGAACATATTACAAAGACGCAAACTACGCAGAGCTTGTCATATGGGTTTTAGAATGCGGATAAACTTACCAAGATACATTTTCTTTGTAAACAAATACTAATTTTACATAGAAACTCTCAAAACAATCCTTACATACATATTTGTGATAAGCGGAATTCGACCCTCAACCTCTGACTTAGCAGTCGACTGCGCCGAATGTATTTATGTTTTAATTTTGGTTAAATAAAACATGAAGTAAAATGACTGTCGTATTTTATCTTGTAACAAGATTCAGAAATAAATTATTCACTAGAAAATAACATGCAAAAATGCTAATGAAACCGTGGTTTCAGCCGAAGTAACTTTCGCTGACCTTCGTCCAAATATAAAAAATTAACATAGTTTACTAGGCCCCCAAAAATTTCAACTTAAATGTTGCCCTTTACATGTATTTATTATATGCTGGAGAACTGCCAAACGACTCTTAAACATTCTTCATTAGTAAGAAATGTAACACAAAAAATGCGAGTTCAAATGAAAAGCCTTTCAGATGGTTATTTATTTTGATTAAAACCTATGATTAAGAGCTCATTAAATTTTACTAGCTACAATAAAATGAACTAAATGCCAACCTGTTTTCGATTTTTGCATAAGTACAGTCAGTGATAGAAGTCGCTTAGCAAATTCTAATCTCCTGATCACCTTAGGTCTTAATCCTTTCATAAAATAGTAAATAAAACATGAATAATATTAACTTTGTCCTCTGGGAATTATAAATGTAAAAAAAGGTTTGTAAATTTTAGTGTTAACGAACTTTTTTTGTCGACAGTACTATGCATTAATTCAACGCAATTGTAATGAGACTTTCAGATTACATCGAGGTAATAATACTTGGTTTTAAGACTCGGTGTTTTTTTCAACAGCCATAATAGTCATGGGGAGATCAATATGATGGTTGCCTCGTGTTATAAAGTGAATAGTTATTTCAATAATTTACCCAGAACTTTTCAATAGTAGTAGGACGTTGGATTGGACGCAGCCGTTAAAACTGCCCGAACGCCTAATAGGAAAAATTTCGTTCTTCAAAAAAAAAAGATTAAGTCAACATTTTCATAATTCATCTCGCTTTTTTATAGCAAGCAACATTTTGTTATATTAATAAATATATCTCTTTCTTACGAACAGTTGCCCCATCTGTATGGGCAGGTAGAGTGGCAATACGAGGACCTTCTGGAGGCTCCGTCACGCTACAGTGTATAGCCGAGGCCTCTCCAGTACCGCAGGTCTACTGGACGCTGAATAACGAACACAGTATTGTGAATGGTTAGTTTAATTTCATAATTATTATAAGCTAGTACTTATAATTATTAGTTAGTAAGTGTTTATAATAAAACAATGTATTTTCTGATATTTTTTATAAGAACATCCTGTACTTTTTTCTGTTTAAAGACAGAATTTTGAATAATAAAAAAGTACTATGTCATTAGTAATGTTTCTTCACGTTCATTCTGCTTACAAAGTTGCTGAACACTAACAAATTTACAAAAGATCTTCACATTGAAAAAAACTGTCAGTAAATTTATTCATAAATAATTTATATTATATTTTCGCTGTCTTTGGGGAACACGATTAATATATTTTATGTACTATTTATTAACGTGATATTGTGTAAATTAGAATGTGTTTATTGATGGTGAAAATTATATATTTTTTTAATAGTCGTGGGACAGACTTAGTATAATAAACGAGTTAACCACGAATGAAGGACTATAAAGGTTCGCCTTCATGTTATTCTTGTTGTCAGGCTCAAAACATCGCCTCAGTACGTCCACGCGGGGGTACCGCCACACGCTCAGCCTGACAGTGACGGACATGTCGAGGGCAGACGCGGGGGCCTATCGCTGCCACGTGGAGAACATGCTCGGCAAAGCTCAGGCCGAGCTGTTTTTACATTGTAAGTATTTATATTTATCTCTAATTTAGCTATGTACCATACGCCCGTAAAGCGAATAGTAGGAAATTTTGTATGTTGCGTGACTGACCAACAGACAAATATATCCATCTTGGTTTCTAGTTCAGATCCGGCTCGAAAGACCAATTGTATGGGTCGGGAGTGATGCAGAAATAATAATATTATACAACTGACATAATATTTAATTCGAATAGCTTACAAAATCATAAATTATTAAAAAGTAGACTACATCCACACGGTCCAGGTATCCAAGTGTCCTCCCCAAGTGTCTATAAGCCATGTCTAGTATTACCCCCAAGGAGGAGGTCGCGTTCCATGATTATGTTAACGGGAATTAACGTGATAATAATAATAATTACCTGAAGTTTCGATCAGGTTATACTGCCCGCGGTCACTGGCTGACTCAACCTGTGACCCGTGAACATTTTTGTGAAGGCAGATTGACACTTACACGCATTTTTCATCTGTTTTTGGTGCTACGTAAAATACTTACTGACTATGAGAATTGCTATTGAGAATTTCCTAAATTAGAAAATCCTATTTTTTTTAATCAGTAGCAAGGTCTTAAACACTTGTGTTGTCACCTTGCTATACAAAATGCAGTGTACTTCATTTAGAAATCTTATTGTGTGCTAGTTATAACGTTAAATGACCACCTACAATCATAATTTCAGTCAACGACGCTATGTGTTTTTTTTAAATAATGGCTGCGTCAATATGACTCCACTTCGCCTGATGGTATGCTAAAGGAAACGAGTTAGAAATGAGGGCTACCATAATAAACACCAATAATACTACAATACCATCAGCTTGACGACCTTATCAAATGCTTTTTCATACTTCGTATGAACGTGTCGGATAAAATTGTCGTACACTTCACAAAGATTCAGCATAATTATAGATCTGCAAAAATAATGTTCCTTGGATTTGTTGTCACCAATGAGTTTCTTATAAACAGTATTTATTTATGTATGTACAGTGATGACTACGACCACTACTACGACCACAACGACCACCTCTACGACCACTACGACCACACCAGCGCCGTCGACCAGCACGCCGTCACCATGTAAGATCTTGTGAATAATAATTATTCACGCAATCATCTATATGAGTAAATAAAATTGAAGTGTCTGTTTGTAATACTAAAATAACGGGGTTTAAATAAATGCATATGATACACTCATACGTAACATATAAAAGAAACGCAATTTATAAAAGAAATTGTATGTCTGTCTATCTGTTTGAATTGGGTAATCTCTCGAACGGGTTGGCCGATTTTGACGGGACTTGCACTGGCACCTCTACAAACAATGAACCACCTACTATCATACTCAATGTGCCCGACGCCTGCACAGTTGGAGACCTGAACGGAGCCATTGAAGAAGTGGTCAATGTTGCCGAGATAGGGCTGGCACATCTCATGCTTAAAAATTATCGCCATAGACACGAAGAAGAAGACTAGCAGATAGATAATATTATAAGGCGTAACATAAACTACTTTAATATTATAGAAAAATAATTAGAGTTCCGTGAAAAATAATTAAAATATTAAAAATCTACCAAGTCGCGGGCACAGTTAGTAAGAAACATAATTTTATCTAGTGTGGAGGCTCAGGCGTGTAAATAGTCTGCCTCTTTGTAGGATGAGAACCTGCTACGATCGACTACGTGGAGTGCGTATCGATCCAATTGGCCTCTGCTAGATAATCCTATGGGAACAATCAGGGGGGTACAACAGCAAAGTTACAGGTAAATTGGATCACTTACCGCGCTGCTTCTCCAGTGGTAAGCTGGTGGCCACCAACCAATCCCGTCTTAAAGAAGAAAGAAAGAAAGGAAAGTGTTTTTACTGCGGATTAGGTACAAATACAATAAAATTAACAAAATAAAAACAAAGCTAATCTGGCGGCGAATGCTCGTACATAACCGTGACCGAGCGCGATAAATATGTTATTTATCTGTGGTCGCCGCCACCTGAGCAAACGTGACATTTTTACGTATGACAAGATTGTCAAGTATGTCAACATTGACAACTCGACAACGTGTCATGTAACGTGGCAATTTATAAAACGTGTTAAATGGATATTAAATCTCTCGATATTAAAATGGAAACAATATTAACATTATGTTAGCCATGTCCGCAATAAGGGACGGACACTCAGAATACACTGAGGTGGGTATCAACCACCAAAGTACTGAATTTCAGCGTCACCCCATGTGTGCCACTTAAGGTCATCAGGCAAAATTGCTCCCTATATAATTCAAAAACAAACATTTTCCCTACAAGTAAACCTAAGTATCAAGAGAATACCAAAATAGTAATTTCACAACATTCCAACAACACTATCTTTAGGTTTATATTTATACATATAACAATCAGAACTCAGCCCGCAATTCCTCCCATCACAGGTTCCGCCTTCCAGGTTATCTTGCTTGCTAAGGTTTCAATAATTGAACCAGAGTACTTACCACAAACGCAGCCATTGCGTTGTGTGGGGCGAGTTGCTAGAAACTAACTTAAGAAGTAATACTTACTTGTTCATTTTGAGTGCTTTTGGGATGTTTATTCGTTTTGGTGATAGGGTCTTCTAAATGATATACATTTATTTCAGATGGCACTGAAACACTTTGGGAACCGCTGTACCGTGGGGCACCCGATGACCACGGACTTGACAATCCTTACATTGTGCTAAGTCAACAACAAATGCAGAATTTAGGTACCTAATAATAATTAACATACAACAATCTTCATTGTTTCTTTACAAATGCACCATAATGTACACGTATTTTTTTTAAATACAATATTAGTTACCGGCAATACTAATATTCCCCCTAACCCCTCCAGCTAAGCTTAATTGCTTGTGTTAGGAGCGGGTTCACGTCGGTAGTGTAATGGCCAGGAATTTAACCCGGGACCTCTTGATTGTAGGGTCGACTCCTTAACCACTAAGCTACCGACGTTTCATTATGTATTATTTAATGAGCTTAGGCACAATATGACTATGTCGCTCTATTATAGCCAGTATATTATACTACTAATCATATCTTAGGTATTCATAATATAGGGGTGTGTGTTGGGTAACCTCCTCGAGTGTCGCTCCGATTCCGATCCCGCTGCAGTCCGGGGGGAACGGAATCGGAGCGGCCGGTACACCCTGGGCGGCGGTCAATGGCTTCCCCTTCACCCCTTCATAGGGTTGGCATTGATCGTCGGCCAATACCCAACGTGGCGGGAACACATCGCTCTCCGTACTCCTCTGCTTTCAGAGGAGACAGGATGAGCGATGCTGTTAGTGGTGAGATGGCCCAGGGTCAGCCGGGGTGCGAGGGATATGCTCTATGGGTAACCTTACACCCCGGCGTCTGAAGACCCGAGACGGCGTGCGGTTTTAGTCGGTGCAAGCCCGACATAACCGCCTCCACTGGCCGGCGGGGGGATATCCGAAGGGGATTATTTCGTCGTGAAATCGCGGGGATTTCCGCAAGATAAAAAAATAAAAAAAATATATAATATGTGCTGTGCTGTATTTGACCTCTATTGGAAGATGCAATAGTATCCTGGTGAGAGGATACTATTGCATCTTCCAATGCCGTTATATTGCTTCTCAGTAGAACCTCCCATGAGGAAGGTGTACTTTCTAGATGGAATGTGTCCGGAACGCAACCTCATTGCCAAAACCAACTTGTGTCTACAGAAAGAACAATTACCTATCAAAGGTATAGTCAACTGTTCGGGTTTTATAGTTTTGTACACGTAAAAATGGAATAAAATGGATTAAAATTACTTCGTTATAGTATTTCGTACTTATACTCTATATAATAATAGTATTTCCTCACAGAAATGGCAACAACTATGTGACCAGAGGCCGGGGACCGTCCCTGGAGTGATGGATGGCCGCCGCAGCAAGCCTTTGGAACTACATCACATGCTAACCAATGGAATCTTTTAGTCTCAATACTAGTGCTCTTAGCGTGACCTAAGACTGTGCCGCGGTGCTACTTACTGCGTTACTCACTGTGGCACGGTTCGAAGGTCGTGAAATAGGAAATAAGATTGTGAAAATCAGGATTGGAGACGAGAATTGTAAGTTGTAAAAAAAGTTGAGGGTGGAATTTAGTTGTAGGAAGAGCTTGGCTCGAAGACACACAACAATTCATAGACACGATTGACTAGGTGGCTCAGTTGGTCAGAGCATGCCCCCTGTAAGGTACTAGTTGCGGGTTCACGTCCCGTCCTAGATGTTCTCTTTTTCCTATCTAAATCTATAGGAAAAGTAAGGTACTAATTACTTACAAATTGAATAGAAAGAGTATTTATACCAATCGAATAATACTATAGTATTCTGGGTACATCGAATAAAATCCTTTGCTCCCAACTGGAATGCACGACGGATTAAAATGCTTACGCACAATTATTAAAAATAAATTATAATAGGCAGCATATAGAATGATCAATTAGGATACAGTAATAAAATACGCAGTGCCATATGTGAGCGTATCTATACAAAAATTAATTGTTGTAAATTGTTAAACATTGATTTTTATCTAAATTTTGTACCAAATAATTGTATGTATGTAATTGACGAAATAAAATTGCTTGCTGTACATATTTTGCACAAAGTCATATAAGATCACTGTATAACCATAAGTAGCTAGTTAGGTAATTGTGAAGTCTCCATGAGCGCAGGCCTGGGGGTGGCAGGTAAGGTCGCCTGTCACCCCAGCAGAAGCAGGCCGGGACGGTGGGGCGACTAGCGCCCCTCCCCCAAAATGGGGCAAGACGGGGACACCGTGGTTCCCAAACCCGAGGGGGCCATCTCGAAACCGGAGATGGCCCAGGGTCAGTCGGAGTGCGAGGGATATGCTCTATGGGCAACCTTACACCCCGGGGTCTGTAGACCCGAGACGGCGTGCGGTTTTAGTCGGTTCAAGCCCAACAGAACCGCCCCCGCTGGCCGGCGGGGGGGTATCCGAAGGGATTTCCGCACGAAAAAAAAAAACTTGTTAAGTAAGCACTCGCGACTACGATGTATTTTGATCTATAAATAAAGTTATTTTAAAAACATCAATGTTCTAACATTATTTCAACCACATCCCTTTAAATCACTAACTGAAGTTAACTATGATGTCCGTTCCTTAGAATTTCAAAATACAGTTTTGTAATTGCATTTTAAGCATACGTATGTACCTACTACCTTAATACATATACTCTCGCATTTTCCCTCCGCGGTAGGCAGAGACAACAGTCCGCCATCTGCTTCTGTCCTTTCACACTTCACGAGCTTCCTTCACTGTCATTAAACCTTTCATGCAAGCCCGCCGGTTTCGAGTGCTTTTGACCTGCCCTTTTTTCAATACCTCATTAATTTGATCAGTGTATGTTCTACGAGGTAATTAAGGTGATTTTGGAGAACTGTATACTATGGCGCACATTGAGAGAAACGAGCGTATATCAAGTAATGGAAAGCAATAGGCTAATTAAGGCTTTCTTTAAAAAGAAGAGTATACATTTTCAAACGTTACATTGATTACCAAAGGAAATTATATTTACGGGTATTCTGACGAAGCTTTAGATAAACCATGAATGCATCCACGGTCTAATTCTTCTGTCGTCAAAATATTTATCTAGCTAGTTAGTGATTAGTTTTAAAGTCATTTGGAGTCTACTTTGGTCACAAATAATATGCGTGGTAATAATATTAATAATATGAGAATACCTACGCCTTAAGCAACTGCGTTAAGGGCTTGAGGGCAAGACGTAGTTACTACCTTTTGCAGGCAGTAACTACTGGATACGGGACGTATTGTGAGGACTTTTCGCTCTCTGTAGCCCTAACCACCGCTGGCTTGGTCCCTGTACACGATGCCGGTGAGCCACAATTTTATGTATTTAAAAAAAATATTTGTTTCTTTTGTATATAAAATGTATATAAAAATATAATTTATATGTATAATTGAAATAAAGGAAATAATATTGACCAAACTCTTTATTAATTGCGAAGAAATATATACGTTACCCTAAAATGCATAAAATTCAAATAACACTTACACTGAAAAGTACTTTTTGGGAGTTTCCAACGGGCTTCACTGTACTTTCTGTTCACAATTCCTGCGGGCCAAAATGGTTACTACAGTAGCCTTTAGAACATGGAAATAAGAGGTCGTTACATATGAAATTGCCGTTTTTCTTGAAGAAATTGGAGGAACCCCAATTTCATTACTAACATTTTTGCATTTTTTTAGGAATGACAAATCCAAATTTTATGTTTTTTTTTGTGTATGAATGAGACAACATTAAGCTAACAAACAGCAACTTTTATTACATTTTTGAAAGTGACAGCTGTTAAGTAATACGAAATTTATCATCAAAATGGATAGCAAATGCTATCCATTAACCGTACTTAAAATAAGAAGTACTTTTTTTGAAGATCGAATTAATTTATCAAGCGGCCAATAAAAACAAAATTTAATACAGAGTTGTAAAATCTTGAAATCAATTTTCAAACAAAATATAAATTAATATGACAGCCTCCGTGGCGTGGCGGTATTGAAAGCGGCCGCTACGCAGGAGGCGCGGGTCCGATCCCCGCTCAGTGCAAATATTTGTATGCATGAATATGAGTATTTGCATTGGTCTGGTCGTGCCTCGGAGAGCACGTTAAGATGTCGGTCCCGGTTGCCATACGAATATGTATGACAGTCGTTATAGGGGAAATGGGTGAAATGGCCCCACATAGAAGGGCTGATCACCCGTCTGGTCAAACGGCGTCCCCACTGGCAGTATATATATATATATTATGTGTTAAAATGTGCGCAGTCCCCCACATGCGTGTGTGTCTCCAATAATAATAGTATGGGACGCTGGCTTTAGGTAAGTGGTTTTCTTAAAGGATAATGCAAAGCTACAATAACTCAAGTCCCTTAAGGTCTGTATTGAAAACTAGATGCCTTGTCAAAGGATGTATTTTTCTTTTCGTTTCGGTAGCCACATATATTTACCACACTATAATGTATATGATCAGTTTCATTTACAATAAAAGTAAGTTATTCTCTGCTATAAATTTTATGAGCACGGTTGCCGTACACGTGACCAGTATAAGCTTTTAAGTTTATAGCTTCATGTAGGTATACTCGTAAGTGCGAATCTTATGCAGTACCGTGCGAATCTTATGCAGTACCGCAGTACCGTGGCCAAATGGTTAAGGAACAACTACTTAACTCTAAACGCTGATAAATCCAAATACTTACCTTTTGCGATTCGGAATAGTGCTTTATTTTCCACTCTCTCCTTGCCTATCGTAGTACATACATGCACATCTCCGCTCAACACAATATGTTCGTGTACAAACTTACAGAGGGCATCTTCAATCAAATATCTTGGTGTAATACTAGATCCTTTCTTGGATTTTCATCTGCACATAGAAGCTCTTACATCTAGAATACGTAAATTAATATATGTTTTCAAAAACCTCAGGCATGTAGCCGATGAAAATCTAAGAAGGACAGTCTACTTCTCACTATGCCAATCTTTACTAATTTATTGTATCACGACCTGGGGTGGTGCACATAAGTCTACTTTTATCAAGGTGGAAAGAGCTCAGCGAGCAATACTAAAGGTGTCCCATTTCTTGCCCTTTCGATATCCCACATCCGAGCTGTATGAAAAATGCAAGGTGCTGACTGTCCGACAGCTATTCATTCTTTACGTCATCTCTAAGCAACACTCATTGCTGAATTACAATGCAGCTGTACTCCTAAATAAGAGGCGATGCAATCCGGTTGATCGCACTCTTGACTCTTTTAACACCCAATTCACAAACAGGTTCTTCTGTTTCCTCGGAGGGTACCTTTATAATAATCTCAACAAAAAACTATCTTTATACACGCTGACTAAATCTCTATGCAAGAAAAAAACCAGTGAATGGCTCATGACATTAGATTATGCGAATACTGAATGTCTCCTAGAAGTCCCGAGTTAAACAGTCACATATTTGCAACCAAACCCACACACGCACACACTCACCAGACCCTCACTCACACATACACACAAACACCCACTCTCTCACTCCCATACAAATACTTACTAACCATGACGTTACCAACAATTGTACAGTTAAACTAGTCTGGATTATTATGAAATACTATTACCGTATCATCTGCTCAAATATTAATATTGTTGTTGCTAATATTGCTTAGTACTAGGACTCTTTCGATGGGGTGTGTACTGGTGGCCCGAAATACAGGTTTCTACCTAGTTTGGGCACCAGTCTCCCACATAACACAACTACATAGATTATCTTAACGTTTACTGTATGATTCAAATGTGTGGTGAGAAAATAAATGATTTATTATTATTATTATTATTATTTAGTTCAGAATACAAACACACAAATACTTAAGTACATTTTACGATAATTATCAATTTGAAACAATATTTTTGGTATCTACTTGTTAAATACTCGATTGAGCACATTTTATGTTACCCACATTTATCAAATAATATTAGTAACGTACATATGAACGTCAATATCAAATTTGTACTTATTCGATATTAACATCATTCGTGTTTGAGCAAAAATAGTTTACTGACAATATTGACAATGTACTTTTAATTCGGGAACGATGTTTAAATGAAATCATTTTTGGAGACAAATTAGATTTTATAATTGTCCTTTAAACTTAACTTTACAAGAGTCGATCTAAGACTAAAGCTTAAATTAAGTACATGGTTATTTCTTAAGCTTATCGCGGTCGCGACAGACCGTCGCCAGTGCATCACGCCACCTTCCTGCGATAAGAAAGTGCTGCGTTGAAGCTTACAGCCCTACCGCAGGCTATGGTCAGTGATGGTACATAACTCCTCCCCCCTTGGACCGAAGTTATCGAAATTTAGACAATTGTCGAGAACTTCGCCAAAACAATAAAATACTACACAGTCTTCATTTATGTGATTATGAAAAATTAATATTAATATTAGACAAAATGACGTTATAATGGTTATACGAATTGATAATTTAAATGAATATACAAAATTAAAATCATTATATCAAGTGATATTAAAATGATTGTGCAAAATGATTTAATTAAAATGATCATAGAGAGTCATATTGAAATGATTAAGACTAAATGTAAGCAGAGAATAGAGTTATTACATCAGTAACACTGGTCTCTGGCCGACCCTATCTAATTCCAGCTGGACAGAGTGGTTCTCATTTTCTCTCGGACGACTATTCTGCCTTTTACACATTCTCAATATGTGAATACTTATGCATAATTATAACTACTGTTAATAAAATGATAATCGTGTTTAACAAATAAAGGAAATTGGCTGCACTATCACTTTTGTTTTCACCTTTTACACTGTCACTTTTCTTCAAGATATAATTCAATTGGCGTATATCATCCAAGTTAACTCCTTTAAGGTTCACAGGTACCATTTCGACAGCGTCAGAAACCAGCTTCTGCATGTCAGGTAATGTAATTATAGGAATAGGCATTTAATCCGCTTTTTTTAAATAGGAGCGTCGGCCATGAATTTGTAAATCACCTATAAACACATCACATTGATCCTTGATAGTTACAATATTATGTTCCTCGTATAATTTCCTTGGAGTCATCCCTTTCACAAGTTTGCGATAGGATTTCAGGGTTTCTTTTTTTTTTTGAGTACACTATCCAACTAATTGGGCTGATTCTTTGGAGTTTAAGGGGCTCAGTGTTTCTATATCGAGGAGAACAGCTAGACCGATTCTGATAGTACATCATCAGTCGTTCAATACAGGTTTCCTTCACGTATAAAACTAGTTTACTTTCAGAGCAGAGGTATTCTTCAGCGGTTATCTCTTTGCAAGGCTGATCAATTGAACGAAAAATAGATCCTTCTACTAAGAGGTAAGGAAACTGTGGGATAACGACGAAGGTTTGGTTTAAGGACTGATCAAACATAGGAAGGGAGTACAATTTGTAATAACTATAAGTAACGTTATGAACTAAAGGAACTTCAATAATGAACTTTATTTCTTCATCCTTAAGATAAGCCTTCACTGATAGTGATTCTTCAATATTAATGATATTATGTTCCTTTATAGAGTACATTAAATTATCATACTTGCTAGTGTGCTTAAAGATGTTTACTAATTCATCAGGGTCAATTATGGTTTTGTGTAAAACGGATACTTTACTGAATGCTAAGGCCGTTTCCATTTCGCAAAGTTTGATATATATTGTTCTAAAATTTACGATAAACTGATTAAGTAATCCAAATATGTACGAAGGTCATATAAATTGAATGGTTATCTTTTGTGATCAGTTTCGCTATAAATCCTTCAAGTAATTTAATGCGTGCATTTATTCTGTGTGTGTTTTCGTTTAGTTAATTTATTATTTATTGCTTGTTCCTGTGTCTGAATGTTAATGATTAAGTCCTCATACCTAATGGCATCTTCATGGTTAAGATTACCAGTTATTATTTTGATTATAGATCCCAGGGGGTTCAAAATGCCTCGTTTGAGTCTTTTGTATGGAACTAGCTTCTGTAATTTTTCTATAGTCTCGTTTCGAATATAATTAACCTGTGTTTTAAGACTCCTGAACTCCTCACCATAAGATTTATTCGAATTTAACATTTGATTCAATTCCGAATATTTCTCAATGTTAAAAGAAAGATCTACAATTATACCCCGAAGACTTATAACCTTAACAACCAACCACTTATCATACTCTACAAACGCTCGACCCAACTTCACTGGGAGAATACCCGGGATTTGACTAATCTTTACTGCTTGTAGGGCCTGACTTGGGGATGCGCGACGGGTTGTTGTCCATATCACCAGGATCAAACGCCACCTGTTTTCAGTATGGGTGTTGGTTCACCCACTCGCGCCTTTATAATTCTTCCTTTATGGTCCTTAATTTTTTTCTGAAATATATCTATAAAGAACCTGGGTTCTTTTCTTATGATCTCTAATAAGTTGTTGTTTGTACATTTTATCGAATTCCGCGTCAAATGCAGAGTTTAACTCAGTATGACTAAATACAGTTTCAAACGGGGTTAACTCAGTACTACTATGAATGGTATTATTATAAGTCATAATAGCGTAAGTCATTACGGAAGATGCGTCTGTATATTTCTGTTGGTATTTGGCCAATCTATATATTTCTATAATTGTAGAGTGGAAACGTTCTATAAGAGCCATAGAGTTTGGGTTATTTGGGGTGCCTATGTGCAATTTAATCTTATATAAGTCTGCCAATTCCTTTATTAATTCGTTATTAAACTCAGATCCAGGGTCAGAATTTATTATTCGTGGAATACCATAATATGAAAAATATTTCATCAGCTAAAAGCATCGATTAAGGTAAGATAATATTGTGATTCGATAGAAAATAAATCTATGAAGATTTCCTGAAAGGGTGCGGTCTGAGTCTGCGTAAGATGTAATGCTGGTTTAATGTTTTCCTATCGTATTTAGACACTTTGCAACCTTGGCCGGAATTAATAATAGCGGAAATTGTCTCTGACAAATTTGGCTAGGAATAATTACGGTGTATCCGTTTAACAGTTTCTGTGATACCTCGGTGACATGTATTACCCTCATGTAATTTAACTACAATAGCTCTTTGCTCCTGCTCATCCTCAACATAGATAGCATGCTTAGTACATTCGTAGAATCTAACCATATCCTTTTTAAATAATGACGTTATTATATTGCTAAAATCCTTCCTGTGTTCTTTGTTCTCAAAAGAAATAAAATATTTAAGTTTTGGTTTTATGTGATTTTTTTAAAATGGTTCTGATATGGTCTTGACCCTGAAGGGGCAAAAATATTTCTAATACCTTTTGTTTGGGCCGAGATAAGTCCTTGACTTGGAGTTCATTACGGGACCAGCTAAATACGAGTATTTGGTTGGGTTTTGTATCAATAGCCTCAATTGGTATAACCAGTTTAGTAGCCTATGGTCAACATAGATATCGAATTTATGTCCATATAAATAAGGCCTGAAATATTTGTGGCCCATACAATAGCCAATAACTCACGTTCAATCGTACTATATTTCTTTTCGGTATCTGTTAAGGTTCGGCTGGCATATGCTATTAATTATTACTTATGACATATGCATATGCATATACACCGGTACAAATTATTACATATGGTTACTATACATATAATACTGCACCAATCGCTACTTCGGAAGCGTCAGTAGTTAATACATATGGTTTACAAATATCTGCATATTGCAAGATAAGAGCATTGGCAAGAAGTTCCTTGCATTTCTCGAAAGCTTCAGTATATTTTTGGTCTATAATAACCTTTTTATTCTTCTTTAAACATGCTGTGAGTGACTGAGTAACTTTTGAAAAATCTTTGATAAACCACCTGTAGTAACCTACAAAGCCTGAAAATCGTTTGGTTTCAGTCTGTGTCTGTAGTTGCCTATGTGATGTTGTTCGATGTGATGCTTCACTTCATTAGTGAAAATTAGAGGCAACTGTTCACAGTAAAATATATCACGATATTCGTAACATAGTTGACTAATGAGGTTATTTTCTTCTTGACTGAGATGATCAAGACGTGGGCTTTTTTTATAAGTTTTCTGTCAATATTGAATCGATCTCAACATCTGTAAGATCCGTTGTGGTTGTAGCATTAAGCAATCCTTCATTACATAAATAATTAACCTTAAAAGGGTCATTTATAGTCAGCCTCAATTTACAATCACTTGCATTTTGTATCACGGTAAATACTGAATAATTTTCACATTGCACTATCACTTCTGACATTCGAACTCCTTCACAGAACTGTTGGTAATTTAATATAGTATAACCATCTTTCTGATTTACAGGTAACTTCACTCGATGTTCGGTGCGCGGTTCTAATATAATTTCAATGTTAGCATTATATACCTATTATTGGAGTACTGACACCATTTGCTTTTAGGGTGTTATCGTTGAAACGTTATGTTGGCACCTATTGCTGACATCAGATCCATACCAATCAAACCATCATATTTGCTGTCTACTTCATACACATAAAATTTTATGAAAACCGTATGTATTAAAAATAGAAAAAAAAGGGGAATATTTGCCACAGTATAATGTTCACTCATAGCGTGTGTACTTGTGACCGTAAATGGTTCATAAAATATATAGACTTATGAAAGAGCGAGTACTTCCCGTGTCTAACATAAATTTACCATTAATTTCAGGAATGTATACATATGGGTGTCTTCGACCAGCGTCGAATTTCAACTCTAACATTTCGGCTCCGCTTGGGTTGGACTTACTTGAAAATTTTGACAGTATTCAGACTCACCGCTATGTTCAGTAGAATTCAAATTGTCAGTCCCTGCAGCATAAGTCGTGTCAACGTTCTGGTCATCGTGGTCATAGTCAGTATACATATTTAAATTTTCACCGTTGGTTGCTAAATTATTAGTGTAATCGTCGTAATTAGTCTGTAATTAGTCAGTAATTAGTAGTAATCATAATGTTCATCACCGGTATAAATTTCATTTGCAGGAAGGTTTGGTTGTTTAACCAGGGGTGCTGGAGCAATTCTCATTGTCACGTCTGGTTCATAAAAGGGTTTTGATGTGCGATAACCTATAGGCTGTGGAGGTCTGTATCCAAATTGGGTTGCTTGAGGTCTATAGCCAAATTGGGTGGCTGGAGATCTATTGCCAAATTGGGCGGCTCGAGGTCTATAGCCAAATTGTGTCTGCTGTTTAGTACCGAATTGAGCCAATTGCGGCCGAAAACTAATTTGCTGACTTTGCATATTTGGGCGTATTAAATTTTGATTAGGTATTAAATTGCACTGGATTTGTTAAAGGAGAGTGCCCATTCTTGGTTGCGCTTTTAGACGTTCGCGTCAATATTTCAAATGTTAAAAAATAATATTCATTATAGCATGACTTTTCAACCCTAAATGGCTTCTATAGAACTTGGGGTTTGAATTGAAATTATAAAGGTATAAAACTTGAATGAATAATCGTTTCCATTTTAATTTAATTGTTACCATTATATTTATAATAATCCATTGGTGTAAATATACCAGAAGGAAGAAGAAAAGAATGCAAATATACCAATCTTTTTAAAATTAAAATTAAAATGGTTAAATAATAATACGTGATAATAATTCGCAATGTGATATTCAAATATATTGCAGTTATGTAATCTTAATATTTCGTGTATATATTCGTAGTTTAATAGTGATAATCAGTAAGTTAAAGTTTTAAAAGAATGTATGCTTCAGTGGTAGTTTTCTCTTAATTTATACATTGTTGTGTTGTAAATGAGGTACCATTATAGGTGTCTGATAATTTGAGTTGAAAATAGGACCCTTATCGCGTGGTAATAATGTATGACGTTGAGGTCGGTGTTGTAACATCCTATTTCTCAAATTATATTGTTGTTGGAAATTAACTTCCTCAAGGACGTATTTTAAAGCCTCTTCTAAATTGGTTGGATTTTTAATACGAACTATCCGCACCATGTACTCAGGCAAATTATACATTAAGCGAAGTATTGTCATAAATAATCTTCTTAGCTGCTCTTTAACGTTACCGTAGAAGTATTTTGATTGACCTTGGATATAAGTACGAGTACAGCACGAATATCTTGTATGCGAGAGTACCAAACTCTAAATACGATTCCCTTATTTTTTTTTTATTTTTTTTTTTTTAACGTTTCCTATTTAAGTTTTTAACGCTCAATTGCAACGCATTCTTCGCTACTGGGATCACCGAAATATTGAATTAATAAACTTTTCAATTCTGTAAGTTTCAAAATCGCCTCTCTCGCTTATTAAGGCTGCTGCCTTACCTATGAATTTACTAGTGATATTCTGCATTAAGAATTCATTTCGACTTGGGGTTCCTTGGTATTTTGCAATATAATAATAGTAACTTAGTATGTTAGTTTCCCCAGAAAATTCCGGAATTAATCCTAAACCATCCCTATGAATCAATTCTGGTGATTGAATTGGGGGATCTGCGTCCAAGGGAACTTGACCTTGATTAAATTTTTATAATTAAGCTCAAAAGATAACCAATCTATTAATTATATATAGTAAAAACAATAGTATTAGTATCAATTTTAATTTAATTTATTTATTATTACTTATATTTAAATTTATTTATACAATATTTATTACACTTAGCGTGAAGATTATATTCACTTCGCAATTAAACAAGTAAAACTTTCAATAAAAAAAAATAAGTTACCAAATGCTATGGTTTCTGTATTAAAAATAATTTTCAAATAAAATTAACATAATTTTTTTTTTAAATAATTCATAATAATAATGAAAAAATAATACGAGTAATCAAATTATATGATCTCTATAATAAGGAATTCTCAAATAATCAAATTGTATGATCTCTATAATGAGGAATTCTCAAATAATCAAATTGTATGATCTCTATAATAAGGAATTCTCAAATAATCAAATTGTATGATCTCTATAATGAGGTATTCTCAAATAATCAAATTGTATGATCTCTATAATGAGGAATTCTCAAATAATCAAATTGTATGATCTCTATAATAAGGAATTCTCAAATAAAATTAAGAGAATATTAATTTTATTACTTAATAACATGTGTTAATTATATTAACAAACTAAATAACGCGTTAAATGGATTTAACGGGAAGGAAATGCTAGGATGTAGAAGGTTACTCACAGTTCAACCGCCTTTGTTAACATCGCTGCTTACCCCGCACCGTTTTACGCGTGATCTTAGGATAATTATTTGGTTCGAAGATTGCCGAATAATACGTGAGAGCCTGTCACTGATTGTAAGTAACGAAAATGGTTCTTCGTATAGTTCGTCACCACTCGCGAAAAAGTTCTACTTCTGCAAGGTCACTTTGAAATGTTTCAAAAATCCATGAAATCACTTTCCGTACACTTATACAGTTTTGCATTAAACTTTTCGCGTAGGCAACAGCGGCAATCCTACCGGCTGCGCCACTTTTAATTCGGGAACGATGTTTAAATGAAATCATTTTTGGAGACAAATTAGATTTTATAATTGTCCTTTAAACTTAACTTTACAAGAGTCGATCTAAGACTAAAGCTTAAATTAAGTACATGGTTATTTCTTAAGCTTATCGCGGTCGCGACAGACCGTCGCCAGTGCATCACGCCACCTTCCTGCGATAAGAAAGTGCTGCGTTGAAGCTTACAGCCCTACCGCAGGCTATGGTCAGTGATGGTACATAACTATGTTCGTTGATATCAAATAACAAGATACGAGTACGAACATAATATCCACTGTAATAAAATTATTATTTATTCTGACGAGACTTATACCAAACGAATAAAATATTTATTGAGAATATTCCAGTAGAGGTGTTTTATCCATTATTATTAGCTGACTATACGTAAATACGTGTCAAGTATCGTCGATCAAGTCGATCAAGCGAGTTGACGACAGACAAAACAAATTAAATTGGAAGGTGCCAACTCGCTCTAAAGAGCGAGTTCCACTTGAGCCAGTTGACGAATAAGTCTCGATTGAAGAGTACTTGTATATTTTGAAACTCTATC
The DNA here is from genome assembly GCA_946251805.1 of Cybosia mesomella. Taxonomy (NCBI): domain Eukaryota; kingdom Metazoa; phylum Arthropoda; class Insecta; order Lepidoptera; family Erebidae; genus Cybosia; species Cybosia mesomella. Next base: position 960,572 of record OX276396.1, read on the forward strand.
GACAAAAATGGCTTTTTCTGCTTTAGACTAGATGTAGTTCAATTTTTCATAACGTAGAACAATATATTATTCGAAGTCTAAAATTGCATTGATATTTTTTATTAACATGATATTGGCTATACTTACCTTATCAGAGATTATATGAAAATATGAAAGAATTGAGAATTAATAAATAAATCTAGTCCTAAAATGAGCATAGATTAACTAGCTTGTGATATGGGTTCCAGAATGCGGATAAACATACGTATATACTTTTTTTTTGTAAATACCTACATATTATACATAGAAACACCCAGACTAATGCAAATAGACATATTCATGCATAAAAATATTTGCAGTGAGCGGGAATCGAACCCGCGCCCCCTGTCATAGCAGTCGAATGCACTACCGCTACGTCACAGAGACCGTCATTTTTAAGAGAGAATAGAAAGAAAACCGAATTACAGAGAATAATTTAACCCGACAGGTGAGGCCGCCTGTCACCCCAGCAGAAGCAGGCCGGGACGACTAGCGCATCTCCCCCAAACCGGGGCAAGACGGGGACACCGTGGTTCCCAAACCCGAGGGGGCCATCTCGAAACCGGAGATGGCCCAGGGTCAGTCGGGGTGCGAGGGATAAGCTCTATGGGCAAGCTTACACCCCGGCGTCTGTAGACCCGGGGTGGCGTGCGGTTTTAATCGGTTCAACTCCGACATAACCACCCCCGCTGGCCGGCGGGGGGTTATCCGAAGGGATATCCGCACGATAAAAAAAAAGAAAAAGAGAATAATTTAACCTTTGGCAGATATCCATATTAAGATGTCATTGTTCGCTCCACGGTCCCGTGTCTAATTCCCAACGAGTTAGTGGGGCAGAGAAAGCTCTATCAATCAGCATCAAATTGCAATCTTTCAAGGGTACGTTGGCCACATGAACAATCCATCAAAATAAATCCCTTCATAGCAACTCGTAAACAAAGGAGACGCTACCTTAGAAAAAGGCAAATAAAATATCAAATTAAGTAGAGTGCGATCGTCTGTCAAGCGCAGGCGATGATTTCCCAGGAGCACTTGATTCGTGCATAACCCTTCAGTTAAAGCGCCTGCGTGTTAACTCGACGCGTTACAACAGTTCAGAGATACGTTTCGTATGCACTATTCTAATAAAGTGCTATTTACTACAGAAATCAAAATAATTCTCTTTTCATTTGTGGTAAGTCCTTTATTTCCGCCGATAGGAAGGTGCAAATGTACCATTTTTTCGGTTTTACGATATGTGGGAGAGCCTATAGCCGTCGACGTGGCACTTTTTTGGGATTTTTGTAGGTGGTCGTTGCACTGACCGTTGTCACAGGGTGTCGCAGCTACGCTAAGCTTATATTGGAGGCCAGGGTTCACTCTCACTTTCCATTTCTGTTTTGATTGGCTTTCACTGGAAATATCGCATCTGAGCCTACTTTATAATGGAACGCGAAATTTTCAAAATTAGTAAATGTTAACATACTTGTTAACATAATGTTAACACGCTTGCTCCTTCGGGAATATAAAGACGTGAATATGAATTATTATGTAAAAAAGTATTAGATCTGATAAGTAGGTAAGTAAGGTAACCCAATCCAATTGCTATCGAAAACAAATTATATCAAATTAAATTCAAACTATCTACAGAATCCACTGGTCTCCCGAGAATATTCGTCTCCCGGAATAAAAGTTGTAGGTGTGTCCCTATTGTGATGGTACCACCTCTAGCCAAAGCTGAGTAAAATTATTTTTTATCTATTCGACGCGCCAACCGTGCCAGAGTTCCAGCCCCCTACCCAGATAGGGGGACGTAGCGCCCCTCCACCGCGCTACGCTATGGGACTCGTCTCCAGACTTGGACATCCCTCCACTGGTCTTGGCTGATTCGAGGGATAATGAAAATGAACGCGAAGAGAGCACAGTCAAAATATATACAACAAACAGTTGAATACGTTAATTTTGGTTACTTGTCACACATTTATTCAATCGCACGCCTAAGTACAGTTTACAAAATAACGCTCCTCAACAACTCGTATTCGTACCGTGAAGACTTTAACTTCAATGTTCCGTCTGCCATAACTGGCGCACCACCTCTGTGCTTTAGCCGCTCTTTGCAGACTACATCGGGAATTGAACCACGAGCCCTCCAAATGACAAGACGGTTGTAATAACATATACGACAGCAGATAAGAGTCTCGGCACGTCAGTTTGCTCTGCACTCATTCATACGATATTCGTATTCCGCTAATCATCAAATAACGCCGCTTCGCTTGAAGATTACAGGGCAGATGTCATCAACGGCCCGTGGCTACTCCATAGAGTAACCAGGAGCCTCCGTTTATACAAGAGCCTGGTCTACCGTCTAGCTCGTTACATGTGACTCTCAATCATACATCTCTAACACAGGTACCGTAAACCAGGGGTGTGTGTTGGGTAACCTCCTCGAGTGTCGTTCCGACTCCGATCCCGCTGCAGTCCGGGGGGAACGGAACCGGAGCGGCCGGTACACCCTGGGCGGCGGTCAATGGCTTCCCCTTTATGGGGTTGGCATTGATCGTCGGCGAATACCCAACGTGGCGGGAACACATCGCTCTCCGTACTCCTCTGCTTTCAGAGGAGACAGGATGAGCGATGGTGTTTGTGGCTGAGGCCACCATAGGATCCTAGGGGATCCAGGGGCGGGTTGGCCCACTGCTAACGCAGGGGCCGACGGGCACTTGTGCCGCCGCCGGTGAGAGAGGACTAGCCATCCTCTCGCGTTCCGTAATCGGCAGGTGATCAGCAACGACCTGACTGGTGGCTCCAGAAGGGTACGCTGTGAACTTGCTGACCGGAGGGCTTGCCTTTATTGGCCGGCCCACGACAAGGAAAAGTCTATAACACCCGACAGCAAAGTCGTAAAACCCTATGGATACCAGCCGACCTCCATAGTATATAGGCTTATCCAGGTGCAGGGGGCTCCGCCTGGATGGACCACCTTTCCCCCATACTCGTGGGATAAGATATGGACACATTAATAAATTCATTGAATAAACCGGACCGATCTATCAACAACAACAAAGGCTTACACAAAACGGATACCGAGAATGACGGAGTCTGCGCGGTGGTCGCGCAGCACTCAGGCGTGGAGGGGACGCCAAACACCACGGCGGTGTCGGAGAAATTCGACACCGCCAACGAGCGAAGTAGGGCAAGTAGCCCGGCGGGTCTGGGCGTGCAGCGGACCCGCAAGCGCAGGAGGCGCGCAAAGGCTCGGGCGGGGGAGGACGTGTCGGATGAGGACTTTACCCTCACCGGGACGACCTCCTCCTCCAGTAGCGACGAAGCCTCAAAGCCGGCATCCAAGGTGGCTGCTGGCCGCCGAGGGGCGCGGGGTGGCGTGAGGGGTGGTGGACAATCCACCCGAGCTCCCTCGGCTCTTGGAAGGGCCGTGGGAAACTCACCGCCGAGGACTTCCACCTCGGCGGTGTCGTTGTCGGAGCCGTGCGGGAAGACGCGGTCACTCCTGGAGAGACTCCAGAAGGTGGCTGCGTCGTCCCAGGGGTCCCCGGACCCTCAGCAGGAGGAGATGCTGAACATTGTGTTCGGCATCGCCTCCGAAAACGAGGCTCTCGCGGCACAGCTGGCCGAGTCCCGTCGAGAGACGGCTCGGCTAGCTACAGCTCTGGAGGAGCTGAAGAGGTTGGTGGCGATCTCGGCACAGCCAGCGCAATTGGCGCAACCGGAGCCGCCGGCGAGGGTTACGCGATCGACGCGGTCGACGCAGCCGGTGCCGGCGAAGTCAACGCAGGCGGAGCAGCCGACGCAATCGGTGCGGCGGCCGGCCCAAACACCACCGGAGGAGCCCTGGGTGGCTGCTACTCGGGCGCTGGAGGAGAGGATGATGAGTCGGTTGGAGGCCTTAGTGGACTCCATCCGCCGTCCGCCTCTAGCGCCACCGGTGGCCAGCTTCGCGGCTGCAGCCCGGAAGGGCCCCACCTGCCCGGCTGCGAGTGCGCCCTTGCCGGAACCGGCACCTCGGCCCCCTCCCACTGAGGGTAAGGGGAAGGGCAAAGGTAAGGGGAAGGGCAAGGGGAAGACGTCCCCAGCCCTGGCCCCAGCCCCAGCCCCAGCCGTGGTTCCGGCTACCTCCACCCCATTGGAAGGGGGCTGGGAGGTGGCTGGAGCCAGTAAGAAGAGGCGGAAGGCCGCCAAAAAGGCCGCCAAAAAGGCCAGGAGGGCCGCGGCCGCCGCGAAGGCAGCACCGGGGAAGCTCCGTGCCCCTCGAACAACGGCCGTCGTCGTCACTTTGACGGCGGAGGCAGCGTCGAGAGGCATGGGGTATGCCGAGGTGTTGGCCAGGGTAAAGGCCAACGTGGACCTCAAGGCCCTCGAGATCCCGGGCGTCCGGTGCAAGAGCACACGGACGGGAGCCCGGCTTCTTGAGGTCCCCGGCGCCGCCAGTGGCCCCAAAGCCGACGCCCTAGCGGCTCGGCTTAGGGAGTCATTGGATGCAGCCGACGTCCGGGTGTCCAGGCCCATTAAATGCGCAGAAGTGCGCATCACGGGCCTGGACGACTCCGTCACGGCTGAGGAGCTTAGGCTCGCCGTGGCGGAGGCCGGGGACTGCTCCCCGGACACAGTGAAGGCCGGAGCTATACGCTTCGGCCGCGGTGGACAGGGGGCAGCAGTTGTCGGCTGCCCTATCGCGGCGGCCCAAAAGGTCGCAGACGGGCGGAGCCTCCTGGTGGGAGGCTTCCTGAGGGCGCAGGCACGGCTCCTGCAGGCCCGACCGGCCAGGTGCTTCAGGTGCCTGTCGGTGGGCCATGTGGGGGTGCACTGCACGGCGGAGGTAACGGCGGGTGACCGCTGCTTCCGCTGTGGCCAGCCCGGTCATAAGGCCGGCTCGTGTAGCGCCCCGTTGCACTGTTTTAGATGTGCAGCGGGGGGCAAGCCGGCTGACCATAGGGTTGGCAGCAAGGCCTGCGCCGGAGGGGAGCCGAAGCCGGGAGGCCGGCCTTCCGCCTCCAGTTCACAGCGGGATGCGGAGATGGGGGTTCCATAATGGATCCTCAACTCCGCATCCTGCAGGTGAACGTTGGCCACGGTGCCCATGCTCAGGATCTTCTGCGCCAGAGCATGGCACAGTGGGCCATAAATGTCGCCGCTGTCGCCGACCCATACACCCACCGGTTCCTCGGGCCTACCTGGGAAACCGCGCTGGATGGGTCGGCGGCACTGGTGCACAACCCTGCCGCCGGCAGCCCCCCTCTTGCCGTCGTTGCAAGGGGACCCGGCTGCGTGGCGGCAGCGGTTGGCGACATAGCGGTCGTGGCCGCTTATATCACGCCGAACCGAGACCAAGCTGCATATGAGCAGTGGCTCCGTCAGCTGGCCGTCGTCGTAAATGCCTGCCAGCCCCGTCCGGTCCTTGTGCTCGGGGACTTCAACGCCTGGTCGTATGCCTGGGGTTCCCGACACGAAAGGGGCGCGACGGGGCATAGAGGCAGGGCACTGGTGGACTGGGCCGCACGACTCGGCCTAGTCCTCCTAAATCGGGGAGCCGTGGACACGTTCGTGACCTCGAGGGGTAGCTCCATCGTGGACCTATCGTTCGCGAGCCCCTCGTTGGCGCGACGTGTTCAGGGCTGGCGCGTCGTTTTGGGGGAGGACACAAGTTCGGATCACCGATACATTCGGTTTGACGTGTCCCCCCCTGCGAGCGACGCGCCGGCTGCACCGGCTCCACCCGAGCCACGTTGGGCGCTTAAGCGACTTGATCGGGAGCTCCTCCTGGAAGCCGCCATCGTACAGGCCTGGGCCCCTGCGCCGGACAGGCCTGTCAGCATAGACGATGAGGCGGAGTGGTTCCGGGAGGCCATGACCCGTGTCTGTGACGCGGCGATGCCTAGGGCTCCGCCCTATAATCCGAGGGGTCAGGTCTACTGGTGGTCGTCGGAGATCGCGCAGCTCAGACGGGGCTGTGTGATCACGCACCGCCGGTGGGCCCGATTCCGTAGGAGGCGTCGCCGCCCCGCAGATGCGGAGGCCCGAGAGGCGGAGTTGTACGAGGGATACAGGGAGGCCAGACGAGCCCTCCGAGCGGAGATAAGGCGTTCCAAACGGGACGCCTTCCGCGAGCTGCTGGCGACACTGGAGCGGGACCCTTGGGGGCGGCCCTACCGGATGGTGAGGGGCAAGCTGCGCCCCAAGGCCCCGCCGTTAACCCGGTGTCTCCAGCCGGATCTGCTCGGAGGAATTGTTGGCTCCCTGTTCCCAGCGCGGGCGGTGGAACATGTTCCACCGCGGATGACTCCGCCTCGGTTGCGCATGGCGCCCGACGTGGAAGACGACGACGTGCCCGAGGTCACTTGGGTAGAACTAGAGCTGGCGGTGAGAAGGCTAAGAGCCAAACACACCGCCCCGGGACCCGACGGCATTCCAGGCCGAGCGTGGGTCCTAGCTCTAGTCGACGACGCTCTCGAGCCCCGACTGAGAGGGCTTCTCAGCGCATGTTTGGAGCGGGGCCAGTTTCCGAAATTGTGGAAGACGGGGAAACTGGTCCTCATCCGAAAGGAGGGGCGCCCGGCGGACTCGCCGTCCGCCTACCGGCCCATAGTGTTGCTCGACGAGGTGTGCAAGCTCTTTGAAAGAGTAATTGCGAAGCGCCTCGTCGAGCACCTCTCAAGAGTGGGGCCGGACCTGGCGGATGGCCAATATGGCTTCCGCCAGAGGCGCTCCACCGTGGATGCCATCATGCGCGTGAGGGCTCTGGCGGAGGATGCAGTAGCCCGGGGTGAGGTGATGTTGGCGGTGTCCCTGGACATCGCCAACGCGTTCAACACCTTGCCCTGGAGTTGCATTAGGGAGGCGCTCGTGTATCACGAAGTGCCTCTCTACCTCCGCCGCATAGTCGGGGCGTATTTGACGGAGAGAGCCGTCATCTACCCAACAGTGACCGGTCTCGGTCGGCGTGAAATGTCGTGCGGTGTTCCACAGGGATCGGTCCTGGGGCCGCTCCTGTGGAACATCGGATACGACTGGGTGCTTCGCGGTGAGCTCGTAGGCGGTGCCGCCGTCACGTGCTACGCGGACGACACGCTCGTGACGGCGTGCGGGGCGACGTACCGCGAAGCGACCCGAAAGGCCACGACCGCGGTTGCCCAAGTCGTTAGGCGGATCCGGCGGCTGGGTCTCGAGGTGGCCCTGCATAAAACCGAGGCCCTGTTCTTCCATGGGCCTCGGAGCAAGCCACCCGAGGGATCCAGTCTCATCGTGGGAGGAAATCGCATCGGCATCAAGCCCCAAATGAAATATTTGGGGCTCGTGCTCGACGGCCGATGGGACTTCGGAGAGCACATCCGAAGTCTGGCCCCCAAATTGAAGGGCACAGCTCTTGCTCTGGCTCGGCTGTTGCCCAACATGAGGGGGCCCGATGACTCCTGCAGGAGACTCTACGCGGGGATCGTGCGGTCCATGGCCCTGTATGGGTGCCCAATATGGGCGGAGGCCCTGAGGACCAGAACTGTGCAGATGCTGCGCGCTCCGCAGCGAGTTCTGGCCATCAGGGTCATCCGAGGGTACCGCACGATCTCCTTCGAGGCGGCGAGTCTCCTTGCCGGAACTCCGCCATGGGACCTGGAAGCGAGAGCCCTTTCGCAACTGTACCAGTGGCGAAAGGAGGCGCGGGAGCAGGGATGGAACCCCGAGCCTCGAGAAATCGAGGCCGTGCAGTCCCAGCTCCGCCAGGCCATCGTGGTGGAGTGGAAGGAACGACTTGGGCAACCAAGCGCAGGGCACGCCGCAATAGCGGCGGTAAGGCCCATCATGGAGGATTGGCTGGAGAGGCGACACGGAAGCCTCTCCTACCGACTGACGCAGGTGATCTCAGGGAAGGGGTGCTTCGGGGACCACCTGCATCGGATCAGGAAGGAGCCAACGCCTGAGTGTCATCACTGCGACGCGAGCGAGGACTCAGGGCTGCACACGCTGGCGGACTGCCCGGCGTGGGAGGCGCCGAGGCGTGACCTCGTGGCAGCCATCGGGGTGGGAGTCCTCTCGCTCGGCAGCATGATTGCGGCAATGGTGCGAAGCGCGAGCGCGTGGGCCGCCGCCGCCTCCTTCTGCGAGCATGTAATGCTCGCGAAGGAGGTGGCGGAGCGCGCCCGGGAGAGACTTAGAACTCTCCCGGTCCGCCGAGCCCGCAACTTGCTCGCCGCGCGTCGCAGGCAACTCAGGCGCCGGAGGTCGCTTAACGACCTCCGTCCTCCATGAGCGCAGGCCTGGGGGTGGCGGGTGAGGCCACCTGTCACCCCAGCAGAAGCAGGCCGGGACGGTGGGGCGACTAGCGCCCCTCCCCCAAACCGGAGCAAGACGGGGACACCGTGGTTCCCAAACCCGAGGGGGCCATCTCGAAACCGGAGATGGCCCAGGGTCAGTCGGGGTGCGAGGGATATGCTCTATGGGCAACCTTACACCCCGGCGTCTGTAGACCCGAGACGGCGTGCGGTTTTAGTCGGTTCAAGCCCGACATAACCGCCCCCGCTGGCACGCGGGGGGGTATCCGAAGGGATTTCCGCACGAAAAAAAAAAAAAAAAAAAAAAAAAGGTACCGTAAACCAATATCAACGAAGTGCCGCTTCAAACAACTCTTAGATTTTACAGTTAATTAATACACAAGTACTCTGGGTATTCTATTACTCAACCGTGGATAGCAATACATAATACATATATAAAACATTAATTATGATAATAGTAGAAAACAAGGAATTGACTCACCAAGTCTCACACACCACAACTTACTCGCCTAGCCTAGCCGGGGTTCTAGCTCGTCGTCACCCCAGAGCGCCCATCTCGTCCGTCCAGCTCGCGAACTCAAAACTAACTGCCCGTCATCCCCCAACCTTTTTCCATCCGACGCCGTTTTAACCTATACCTCGTATTTGTGCTTGTGATTTACAGACACTTAACCAAAACTGGACTCCAATAATTTGCACGTGTTTGGGTCGTACATTTGTATGGAATCTGTGCCAGTATCGCTAAACAATGGCTTCCACAAGAAATCAAGATGCAACGTCCTGTTGTTTATCTGATTTATGGCAGTTAACGATAGCAACGATTTACACCAGATGTGTATACATGAGAATAATTATAAAATATTAAATTAATAAGATATTTCAAATGCGCCTATTGGAGTTTATTAATTTATATATTGTTACGTGATTAGTGTACTATCACACTATATAGGTGCCCATCGGTACCCCGGTAGGAGAACAGAGGCTATACATTGTGTATAGGTCCATCTCTTTCCCTCAGCTGAACCGTATTGCTTTTGAATTGCTATAAGAGCGTCGGGGTAAAACTCCAGTTAATATTCATTTATTTTAATTAATACTCCTCCCTGGAATAAAACTATGTAAAAAAACCAACAGGCTGCACTCCGGGAGTGCCGGCAGAAGTTAAAACTTGAATATTAACTTTGACCATTTTTGATATTTTGGAATGGTTAGGGAATAATTTTGCACGAATTGCTTAAATTATCAATATAAAAGTACTATCATTTTTTTTGGGTAACATTCAATATTCATTTATTGCGCTATCATACACAATCATGACAATTTATATTACATTAAAAATTTAACACTTCAGAACTATTACAATTAATTTACATTAAAAAGTTTATCTCTCAGAAAAATCAACTTCCATCCATAATTTCAACTTACGACTTTTTCACCATCACTATTACCAGAACCATCATCGCCAATATATTTATAAAGTGCTCACTACTTTTCTTTCGCTATTTCATCGTCACTTTTTTCATTAATAGATGCACTTTATAATATTTAATTAAACGACCACTCATTAGACGAACGCGCCACCAAGGTGGTTAAGTACAGTGTGAAAATAGCGCTTCTATATTTGTTGTCTTACGATCAAATCACGTGTTTACTGACGTGAGTTTAACCTTTTTTACCCATTACAAAAAAAGTGCACAACGCCGCTAAAGAAGTTTTCACTTCAAAAAAATATAACAAAATACAGATATAGACAAATATAAAGAGCGACTATTATTCGTTTCACAAAATGTTCCGTGTCCGTGTGTTAAACCTTTAATTGGCATCACGAGTAACCGCACGCGGGTTGCACTTCAGTTCAAATAAAACCGTATTTTACTGTTTTTTGCAGTTCCTGACCTTGTATTTTTAAATTTTTTGTGTGACCTATTTCACAAAATGTTTTCTAGCTGTTTCTCGAGAGCTTCTGATTTCTGCTTTTTTTGGTCAGTTCTCTTTCGTACCAGATGCGCAATTTTGTGAATTATTTTTCACTTTTAGTGCAGTTTAGTATATTTGTGCATTTTCTCTGCAAATCATAACTGAGAATAAAAAAGCGGCCAAGTGCGAGTCGGACTCGCCCATGAAGGGTTCCATAGCAGCAAGTTAAATTTTTATATTTGAGTTGATTGAATGAAAGGTAAATTGCGGTTTATGATTTATGACGTAAAAAAATAACTACTGACTAAATCTCGTTCAAACCAATTTTCGGTGGAAGTTTACATGGTAATGTACATCATATATCTTTTTTTTAGTTTAATCATTCTCTTATTTTAGAAGTTACAGGGGGGGGACACATTTTACCATTTTGGAAATGTCAGCTGTTAAGTAATACGAAATTTATCATCAAAAGGGATAGCATTCAGGAAGTACTGTTTTTAAAGAACGAATTAATTTGTCAAGCGGCCAATAAAAACAAAATTTAATACAGAGTTGTAAAATCTTGAAATCAACTTTCAAACAAAATAACAACCTTTACCTATGAAATTGCCGAAATTTTCTTACAAAGTCATGAGTTCGTTATTCCTGTAATTTAATACCTATTTCCATTATTTATATTTTTCATTCCAAAAAGAAAGCAAAAAAGTTAGTACTGAAAATTGGGTTTCCTCCAATTTCTTCAAGAAAAACGGCAATTTCATATGTAACGACCTAATATAAATAATGGAAATAGCTATTAAATTACAGGAATAACAAACTCATGAATTTGTAAGAAAATTTCGGCAATTTCATAGGTAAAGACCTATTATTTTATGAGCGTTAGTATATTGTCTGTATATGGCAAAACATAGAGTATTAAATCTTTGTGTCAATACCAAAGATATTACTGAAAAAAGTTTAATTTAATCAACATTTGTATACAACATACAGTGTACTGCTGAAGTTAATCAAGGTACCCTTCCAATTCTATCCCTCTCATTATCTTACGAATGGAATCCAAACAATGAGGGTTCTCTCAACGAGATTAGCTAATCAAATCTACAAAATTTGATAGTGACTTTTTCATGTGATTGTTTTTTTTTCTTTTGCTGTTTGCGTATGAAACACCACGGAGTATTGATTAATAACAGGACAGTATCTATAAAACAATATCTAGCTATTCAATTTATTCAAACATTTCACCGTATTTTTTTTATCTGTATCTTTAAACCCGGTGCATCAATTTTATAATCAGTAAGTGTGATCAGTAAGAAAATGAAATTTATCATATTTCTGAGGTTTTGTAAAATTGTTGAACAGTAATCTTTAATTGTGTTTGTTGTAATACACGACTATTTTTATGAAGCTACATCATTTACTGAAACTACGATAAAATTATATAAATCTAGCTGACCCGTCCCGGCTTCACATGGGAATATTTTTATGAAAATAATCCTATAACGATTGGAGCTGCACCTACTACAAATAATTGTACTATTTGTACACAAGTAGAATTAATAAGTTATCACAGTTTGATCGTAATCGGATAAACAAACTGACACTGATATTGTCGGAAGTTTACGCGAATGTCACACATTTAAATACAACTATTTTTAACGGATTCTATCGCGATTTATTTGATGTTATTTTATATTGTGACCATGGCTCCCCGTGACCATGATTGCTAAAAAGCAACCGAAACGTCGGGATTAATGTATAATATATAAATTAAAAATTATTAAAAACCCCGACACATATATTTGCAGATATTGTTTATTTTCCCACTTTTATTCAGGGCTCAACCTATTTTCATTGAACATATTATTTTATAATGTGCACCTGATGCGCTTTCATTTGAGACCCTACTCGATTATATTTGCAGACCTTCGGTTATTCTCCCCCACTTTCACCCCCCACAACTTTTAAACGACTCAACCGATTTTCATCAAATATGTCTAAAAACACTCGCCCGTAACTCACCTTTTATACAAAAAAGAAACTAAATTGAAATCGCTTCATCCGTTCGTGAGCTACGGAGCCACAGACAGACAGACAGACAGACACTGTAACGGGAAATGGCCCTTAAGGCTATCTTCGTCACTAGCTTGGCTGTAATCGTCTAAACCTAACTAAACATAAAACTAAACTGTGAAATTAAATTCCTAACCGATTTATTTTAAATAATGTACGCCGTGATTATTCTCCTCACTGAATTAATTTAACCTTCGGTTTATATTAAATATTAACTAATGTTCTAATCTTTTGAGTTTTGTTGAAATAAAATGAACTCTATCTGCATAAAATCTAGTTTCTATATACGATATTGATTTAAATGTCAAGTTATCATTTACGGTCGTAGATTGTATCTATCAGGTAACTGAGGTTTTCTGGATCCAGATTATATGATAATGGCCTGTATTTTTTTATATTTCATATGTTTTGTCGTGAGCTCATATATATATTTTTTTTTTTGGTTGATATTAAATCAACATATTTTCTCCTCCTCTTTCTCAAGAGTAATTTAATTCTGTTATCAGTACCTCCACTAACGCTAAACGTATAATAGTATTCTTCTCTTTTTTTATATTAGTATTCACTAATTAATACCATTACAAGTTTAACCGACCCGTCGTAAATCGCCTCACATATCTAGGTTTGCCTGCATTCCAATGTAGGTTTCGTTCGAGACTGGTATAAATACTGATTTAACATGAGTTCATCTGTTTTAGCTTGTAAATATAATTTATGGATTTCAGGCAGACCCCAGAAATGCTACACACTGATAACTTGCTCAAACTGAAACCCAAATGGTTCCAGGAACTAAAATTGTATTTAAATTATCTATTAAGTGAGCTGATTGTAACACATATTTTTATTTATTGCTGTATTCGACTAAAATACTCCCTCTCGTTAGAAAACTGTGTGCAAATAATGATATTTCAGATGTCTCTGAATGAACCTACTAAAACCACACGCCGTCTCTTATGTGTTCTTTGCACTTTACAAGTCGAATATTAATTGAGTTCACCAACGACCATCTCTTGTATTACTGATACTATTTCCATGTGTTACTCGATATATTGCAAATGTTAGATGAATAATCAGCCACTTAGATAATTTACTCTAATATATTACTCGTCAACTTCTGCCCACTCAAATCAATGTTCTATAACTGATAACGGAATAATTATTTATACTTGTTCTAATTCTCGAATGATGTATTCAGCCGTATTATAATGCACTTAATTATTGATTACAGTGCCTAGATAAAATGTTATAATGATAATGATATTTCACGTAATCATTATCACTTCCAAACGTAATTTTATATAAATTCAGACCACAGTTCTTTATCTTGCTATTCAAACCAATTTACTATAAAATAGTAGAAATTTACCAGAAACCTTCAATTATATTATTTAGTAATATATTTAAAGTTATATAACAAACTATCACGATTTATTCAGACAATGTTCTGGAACTATTTTCGATATATCTATTTTTAATTATTGAATAACGTATTTATCCATAACTTTACTATAAATTTCACGGTTACTTTAATTAAAACACAATGGATTTGCCGTTGGATTGATTAAGTTATTTATGATAATTATCTTGTAAACAAAGACTTAACGCGATATAATTTGCGTAACACTTCACTTCGGTTAGTTATCACTTAAATAAACGTACTTAGTATGATGTTACCTACGAGTCCTATTAATCCGCCTCGACAGATTAACCTAAATAATTCTAGACTCAAATGGCTAGTGTTTACCTCGGTCTACTGTCCCGTACCAAAGACAGCAGGTGTGTTAGATTTGACATGTGTGTTTGTGTGCGAATTGTGTGAAGGGGAATAACAATGCGAACTAAACTAAGGAAAGGGAATGGAATAGCTTGCGAAAACCCCTAAAACTATTCCACGGATCCTAGATTATAGGAAATAGGTGTTTGAAACGCTTCCGAAATCAGACTCAATCCCAGAATTTAAGGCTTGTTACCTAAAAGTTCTTTTTTGCCACGTTTCAGGAGATTGGGTTTATATAGAGAAAGGTATTTATAAAATATAGGAATCTTTAGATATTCAATCCAAAGAGCGTTATCATTTGTCACTGTCTAGTATGCACAACTCGTCAAAAGAATCACCAATTATATTAGCATAACACAGCCAACGAAATTACCAACTATTTTAACAGAGCGTGTGCACTTCAACCAGCTACAATGAAAACTATATCATGTCCCCGTTCGAAATCAGTTTTTATATTCCACTGACTCCCCGCTTGGTGGATCCCAGTGACGTCACACGCCTCCTCGTCGCTTGGGTATCAGGTAGTATTTTTTTTGAGAAATAACCTACGCATTCGACCTTTCTTGTACTTAAAATAGCATGCCAATATTATCTTAAACCAAACATCTTAACTAGTTCAAATTAAGCATATTTTAATTATATACACACCATTAACCTTAAATTACTATCCTTCCATGCAACATGCCACGCTTAACACTTAACTCTCAATCTACGTAATACAAACTCATTGTCAGGCAAAGCATAGCGACATTCAATCGTGCAAAATTTGGTAAACGCGTCCGTTTACTAACCAACAGTCTCGTATCAAAGCTTGACAAAGAAATCAAATTACATCTTATTTGGTTCTTAAAACCCTTTATAAATTATTTTAATACGCATTAACCAATGAGATAATGTAGACGTCCATAGAGTTCATTTTGCAATAATTAACACGTGTCAATATTTCTCTATTTAAAATACGTCGTGAAGACGAATCATTTTTTTATGTTGTATGAATGGTATTTGTATTATTAACAGATGTGAGGTAAAAATTCTCAGCGTTGTTTCACCATCGTGGCGATATAAATAATACCATTTCAACACGTCAAACTTATAACACCCCTCGTTTTGCGTCGGGGGTTAAAAATATAAACACACATAACATAAACTCACACCTATATCTCCGAAGGGGTAGGCAGAGGTGCTAGGACCCACATTTCGCCAGTTTATGTTTAGGTCCCAATGTAATAGGTGGCGAGCCTATTGCCATTAACCGGGCACTTATAAACCTGCGATAAATACACACATAATTTCGAAAAGCATCGAAAAGTCATTGGTGTGTGCCATGGTAAAACCTGGGATCGAACCCGAGCACTCGTCTCAGCAGTCCATTACCCATACCACTAGGCTACCGCGGTTTTTTACAAAAATATAAAATAACATCAAATAAATCGCGATAGAATCCGTTAAAAATAGTTGTATTTCTAACTGACATTGATTTCATATACTAAACGCATTGTCGATCTCTCTGCTGTGGTTTTCCCAAGCGACTACAATATGGGGTTCTTCAAGAAGGGCATTAGGTTTTTACAGGGTCGGCAGCTCGAGTGTGATGCCCCCATAGGATCCCATAGGATCCCATAGGCTGCAGTGACCGCTTCCCATCAGGTGGGGCGTGAGCTTGTCTGCCACCTAAGCGGTATAAAATAAGAAAACACTGTTATTTATTTATTACGCACTGTGTACAATAAATAAATAAATATTCTACGACATTTTTACACAGCGCTATCTAGACCCAAAGTGAGCATTTTTTTTTAACGTGCGGAAATCCCTTCGGATACCCCCCCACGTCAGATTCAAATTTGGTGCTGTCATATTGAACACCAAATTTAGTTCGATGTAACAAAAGAATAGCATTCCCTCTAAATTTCTCTAAAATAAGAAAATTTTAGAGAAAAATTAGTTTAGTGATGTCAGCAACAGAATTGCTACCATTGAAGTAAAACTATTTTTAACGGAATCTATCGCGATTTATTTGATGTTATTATTGATGTTATAGACGGCCTCTGTGGCGTAGCGGTAGTGCATTCGACTGCTACGACAGGGGGCGCGGGTTCGATTCCCGCTCAGTGCAAATATTTGTATGCATGAATATGTCTATTTGCATTGGTCTGGGTGTTTCTATGTATAATATGTATGTATTTAAAAAAAAAAAAAAAAGTATATAAGTATGTTTATCCGCATTCTGGAACCCATAACACAAGCTAGTTAAACTATGCTTACTTTGGGTCTAGAAAGCGCTGTGTAGAATGTCGTAGAATATTTGTTTATTTATTTATTTTAGATTGATTCCGACGTTTCGGTTGCTTTTCAGCACCCATGGTCCCGTGACCAATGTAAAATATAAAATAACATTTTTTTTTTTTTTTTATATTTAGGACACGTCTATTTGACTTCACCTCGCCTGATGGTAAGCTGAAGGTAAAGTCTCAGGAAAGAGGGTCACCATTATATACACGTACCATGTTAACAATGGTGGCACTCAGCTAGACGGCCTCTTCAGAAGAGAATTGTCGTCGCAGCACCGCGTGACACCCACCGGTCCCACCAGTGCTGCGACCACAATCCCCCTGCCCGGCTATGCACTTGCTGACCCCTGAACGCAATCAAACCGAAATTGGATTACTATGGAGGGTTTTTCGCAATCGTGCACGGTGGTACCTACCCGGCCGAATTTTGTGACAAATTTGTGTCATCAAATTTCTACCACCACATCAAATAAATCGCGATAGAATCCGTTAAAAATAGTTTAATTTCAAAGCTCTTTTTTTTCTCACCCCAGCACTATATGGCAAAATGAAATTTATGAATCAGTAAACTCTAAATGGCGTTCGGATCCCATATTCGCGTATTGCCCGCGTTACACTTTTATGAGTCCTTCAAAAACATTTGAACTACAAAATCAGTGTGATATCACTACTGTAGCTCTTACTGTTAACACATTAAAGATAAGTGTCGAACGGCAGCGCGGCAGTCGCAGGTTTGTGGCGACAGTACCCAAGAATTCAGGGTAGAGGTAAATGCGCCAAGTTTACCATAAAAGGTATGGAAATGTGTTCTGCTTTGCATATTTATTTTAGAAGAAAAAGTATAAATTGCGTCCTGTTAGTACTAGTTTTAATGTTTTCTTTTAGGGATATGGTCTGAGGCTACGCGAGATATGAATAGGATAGAACACTCTTTTTCAACTAACTAGTAAGGTGATCACCTGCCTTTTTAGGGTTCCGTAGCCAAATGGCAAAAAACGGAACCCCTATAGATTCGTCATGTCTGTCTGTCTGTCCGTCCGTATGTCACAGCCTCTTGCTTCCGAAACTATAAGAACTATGCTGTTGAAACTTGGTAAGTAGATGTATTCTGTGAACCGCATTAACATTTTCACACAAAAATAGAAAAAAAAACAATAAATTTTGGGGGTTCCCCATACTTAGAACTGAAAATCAAAAATTTTGATAAAAAACTTAATACTTAATACGTCATAAATCGTAAACCGCAATTTACCTTTCATTCAATCAACTCAAATATAAAATTTAAAAAAAAACATTATTATGATACTTGCCGCTATGGAACCCTTCATGGGCGAGTCCGACTCGCACTTGGTCGGGGTTTCTGCTTATTTGCTTCAATGTGTTTTTGATAAAGACCAACCAGTACCGTTAACCTTGAAGCTCTGAAGAGCACCAGTGTTCATCCATTGCTATTAACTAAAAGTTATCTTTGTTAGACTATGTTCTCCAAATTAATTCAAAGACTGCCAAACCGCCTGCATAACATGTAGAATATACTGCTTCCGGGCTGTTTGGCCATGGTCCATATGAAACTTGTGTTCCAAACGTTTCGTTGATCACTGCGGTCGACATCTTCAGTGGTGCAGGTCCGGGCGGTGACGAGTGCGTAGAACTCTCCTCGGCGGCGGCTTCTCTGCGACTGATTTAGAGTCTTGAACACGTTTTGAACAAAATATTCATATGCACCAAGGCCACATAGCCCGGAAGCAGTATATTCTACATGCAAAGTCGGCCGTGAAAGCCTAAAGGTTTATATTCGCCTGCATAACAGTTTCTTCACCGTCATACCCTTCGCTTTATATATGACTAACATCGCGCGGTTTCACCCACGCAAGTCCTGATCCCGTGGGAATATCGGAATAAAAGTAGTCTAAGAGGTAATGTCGCATTCTAATGGTGAACGAAATATTAAAGTCGTTTCAGTAGTTGCAGAGTTTATCGATTACAAATAAACAAATCTTTTGTCTTTATAACATTAGTATAGAAATACCTAGAGATAACATGCAGAGAAACATTTACCGTTGGACCATCCCCGCACCATCAGGACGTACGAATACATTAGCTGTAAGCAATGGCTCAGAAGATAATCACCTACACTCTACACTATTGATTTAATACCTCATTTACACTCCCGTACGAGTGGAAACTCGCGCGCTCCCGTCCGGATCAGTTTTTTGGGCACGAGTCAAAGGAATTCATAGTTGATAGACCAAAGACTAGTAACCGCGTCAAGAGAAAGTAGACATAATTGACTAGCTCGCACCCTAGTTCGCGCTGGCGCGAGACACGAGACGAACTGCGATACGAGCCGGACGGCACGAGTAATTCAGCTATAAGCCATGAACACTATTCCTTCATTTAATTTGAGAAATATATTACGACCTCACGTTGATTAACCCACAACAAAACCGCGATGACAGTAGTGCAGCTAACCACTTCGCTACGGTACAGTCATATTTTAACATTTTATTTGAACAAAACTGTAAAAAATTAAACAATAAAACCGGCCAAGTGCGAGTCGGACTCGCCCATGAAGGGTTCCGCAGCAGCAAGTAATTTTTTTATATTTGAGTTGTTTATAAGAACAATTGTTATAAGAACCTGCAAACCTTTCAAAGACATTGGGTCCCTAAAAACCGTTTACTTCGCATATGTACGCAGTATACTAGATTATGCCTGTCCTATCTGGTCACCAATATATATTATTTACAAAGATCAAATTGAACGAATTCAAAAAATATTCATCAATCATCTTAATTACCGCAGCCGCGCACTTCCGATGTCATACCAAGAAAATTGTACTACTTACAATATCCTATCACTTGATGATCGACGCAAGGTCTTAGACATGTGCCTACTGCACGACATAATCAATGGGCGCCTCGATTGCCCCGACTTACTGGCGCAAGTAGCATTCAATGCCCCACTCCGACGCACAAGAAACACGCCAATGTTGCATGTACCCCGTCACTCCACTAACTGCTCCCGGAACACTGTTCTCACGCGCATCGCTCGGACTTACAATGCTTCCTTTAACGAAATTGACCTATTTTCATGCACTAAAGGGTCATTCAAGCAGCAAATAATAAGTACTCTGAAAGAGAGTGTGGATAAATAGGTCTTTCGAGCCGTGTATAGATAATTCAACCTAAGTACTGATTAAGATCGACTACTGTAAAACGGACGGCGGGGTGCTATGCGAATAAGTCTACACAAGAACCATACTTGCCTAAATCTGAAGTATAAGATTAGAGGTACACTACCATTACCACATCTTGGTCGTATGGCGCTCAGCTGTCTGTCATCCATTTATGTTTTCAATTTATTGTGTAAATTAGTACCTATTATAACCTGTCCGTTTCCAAGCCGAACTACACTTTGTGAGTTTGTTAAGGAGAACCTATTATTAGCCTTACTTTAAGATTGTGTTTTACGGTTTTATTTACTTTTTGTATCGCTGTTGGTTTTCTTAAATAAATAAATAAATAAATAAATAAATAAATAAATAAATAAATAAATAAATAAATAAATAAATAAATAAATAAATAAATAAATAAATAAATAAATAAATAAATAAATAAATGAAGGGTAAATTGCAGTTTACGATTTAGGACATTTAAAAAACAACTACTCACTAGATCTGGTTCTAACCAATTATCGGTAGCAGTTTACATGGTAATGTACATCATATATTTTTTTTAGTTTTATCACTCTCTTATTTTAGAAGTTACAGGGGGGGGACGGGACACACATTTTACCACTTTGGAAGTGTCTCTCGTGCACACTATTCAGTTTAGAAAAAAATTATATAAGAAATCTTAATACCATTTTTTTTGTATAGGTTTGACGAAAAAAAATGTTTTGAGTTTCTGTTCTAAGTATGGGGAACCCCCAAAATTTATTGTTTTTTTTCTATTTTTGTAAAAATCTTAATGCGGTTCACAAAATACATCTACCTACCAAGTTTCAACAGCATAGTTCTTATAGTTTCGGAGAAAAGTGGCTGTGACATACGGACGGACAGACAGACAGACATGATGAATCTATAAGGGTTCCGTTTTTGCCATTTGGCAACGGAACCCTAAAAACAGGTTTGTTATCAGCTTAAAATTGTGACTCTGAGTCTATATCTGGCATGGAAGACTGACCTGCATTTGCGTACTCATTTGCCGCCATTCTAAAAGTCTAATATTATGTAAGTTATATCAGCCAGTTGTCAACCTAGTTTCATTTTCTTTTTGTTTTAAAATTCTTTCAGCACGCCTGCCAAATGTGGCGTGGATTGAAAACGAGGTCGCGAACCTCTTTTAACAGTTTTTTTTTCGACAATTTTATACAGCTCCTTTTGCATTCAGGTCTCTGTATAGCCGTTATTTTGATACTTTTCAGACAATATATTACGTGCCTCTTACGCTTCGTATTTGGAAAGAAAACTTCCGATTTTATTATGCATTTAACTGAACGTAATCCACAAAAAAAAAAAAAAAAAAAAAAAAAAAAAAAAAAAAAATTACTTCTTTTCATACATTTAAAAATAGGTTGGCACAACACGTCATCGATACTTATTAACTCGTATTATCATTAATGCAAGTTAATATTTTTGTCATCAAAACGAACGAACTATTGCTAGTACATTGTGTATTAATATTATTGTTTCTCAATAAGTGACATGTAAGTCTTTGGAGAAATAAATTCATTAAACCTTACAACCTATATTTACTTTAATTCTTTGAATCAATCTGGTGTCCAATTATTCATGTATTTTTCTAATGATAAATATTATAATAATTCTGAGATGATACACAGCATCATTTAGCCTCAAACTAAGGATAGTTTGCAATTTACCCTTTGTCCGGTGCATTTGACTGCTGTTCCGCTCAGTGTAAATATGACTATTTGCATTGGATTGGGTGTTTCTATGAATAATATGTATTTATTTACAAAAAAAAAGTATTTAAGTATGTTTATCCGCATTCGAGAACCTATATGACAAGCTCTGCTTAGTTTGAGTCTGTATGGCGTTGTGTGATTTGTCCTAGAGTATTTATTTATTATTTATTTCTTACTCTTTCTATTCTCCTTCAAAAGAGCCTTTTATATGCAGTACTAATAACGGTTGTTAATTACTGTCACCGTTTGCAGAATGTATAATAAAGATAAGCTACTGTACTGGTGGTAGAAATTTGATGACACAAATTTGTCACAAAATTCGGCCGGGTAGGTACCACCGTGCACGATTGCGAAAAACCCTCCATAGTAATCCAATTTCGGTTTGATTGCGTTCATGGGTCAGTAAGTGCATAGCCGGGCAGGGGGATTGTGGTCGCAGCATTAGTGGGACCGGTGGGTGTCACGCGGTGCTGCGACGACGATCCTCTTCTGATGAGGCCGTCAAGCTGAGTGCCACCATTGTTAACATGATACGTGTATGTAATGGTGACCTTCTTTCTTGAGACTTTACCTTCAGCTTACCATCAGGCGAGGTGAAGTCAAATTGACGTGTCCTAATTATAAAAAAAAGAAAAGCTCTTGTACCTGTGAATGAGATGTAGCAGATAGCTCTATGCTCAAGCCAAAAAAAAATATAAACAAAAACCGGTTAGCGGTGCAAACGTCACTGCGTGATGTAGTAGGTGGAGCTCAGTAAACTACGCACTTTACTCTTTTGACCCTTTTCTGCCAAAATGACAGTTTGTGGATTCACATTTCCTTTATCCACACTTTTTTTGTGATAAATTACTTCCATGTCTAGGGAACGACGCTTGACACGTGTCCCGTATATCAAACAAGCTGTCTTTGACCATGTATACTTTCTTAAAGACCTCTGGCGACTTTACTTACCACTCATCAGTTAATCCTACTGTTCTCACTTCCTTAACGGTTCAGGGGTTTTTTTTTTAGGTGCGGAAATTCCTACGGACTCCCCCCCCCCCGCTGGCCAGCTGGCTGGGGTGGTTATGTCGTGTCTCGACTAAAACCGCACGGTGTCCTCCCCAAGTGTCCGTTGCCAGGCACCCCGGGTAGGCCTTGAAAGGACAACCCCAGGGTTACCGGCGGACCTTGGCCGCCAGCGCGGCCTCGCCTGGTGGGGTCGGATTTTATCCCGCGTCGGTGAGTAGGCAGGCGTGTGTAGGACACACACGACACGTCTCCGCCACGGCCTCCTTCTGTAAGGACGGCGAGTCGGCCAACTGTCGTCCTCAGGCCCCGATCATGGAGGTACGGTTCAGGGGTGGTATATCTTTATATTACAACGCTAAATCTCGTCATCTGAACACTCTTGTGCATTTTACTGATAGAAAGCACTAGAAACAATAATAAAGTTGGTTACCTATAGTAATAGATAGTCAATTAATCAATCTGTCAGCCTATTATAGTCCACTGCTGGACATAGGGCTCTCCCAACGTGCGCCATAGCACCCGAACCTCCGCTTTGCGCATCCAGTCTATCCCAGCTACCTTTCTCAGGTCGTCCGTCCATCTTGTTAGGGGACGTCCTCCACTCTAGGACTCGTTTACTCCATCGGTACCTTCGGCAGATGTATCCAGCCCATTGCCACTTCAGCTTGTTTTTTCTGACTCTCGGTGACTTTACTTCTTTGCCGGATGACCTCATTTAGAATTTTATCCTTCAAATATGCAGTTCATATAGACAGTCACGTCGTAAAATTGCGCGATATTATATATGCTTTTGTTTCACTTGCCTTTTTATCAATTAACCTATTGCAGTCCATGAGTCCACTGCTGGACACTTCTCTCCCGATACGCTCTAAGGTATCCGATCCATCACCTTGTATATTCAGTCTATCTCAGCTAACTTTTTCAGGTCCTCAGTCTTGCCATGTAGGCGTGGGTCAAATCAAGCAACTGAATTTAGAACCAGTTATGCTCAACCGATTGAGCTGTCGAACACACTATACGTGCATCATAGTTTTCGTATAGAGTGCTTCCTATATAAAAACGATGATGCGAGTACCTTTTTTTTTTTTTTTTTTTTATCGTGCGGAAATCCCTTCAGATACCCCCCCGCCGGCCAGCGGTTATGTCGGGCTTGCACCGACTAAAACCGCACGCCGTCTCGGGTCTTCAGACGCCGGGGTGTAAGGTTACCCATAGAGCATATCCCTCGCACCCCGGCTGACCCTGGGCCATCTCACCACTAACAGCATCGCTCATCCTGTCTCCTCTGAAAGCAGAGGAGTACGGAGAGCGATGTGTTCCCGCCACGTTGGGTATTGGCCGACGATCAATGCCCACCCTATGAAGGGGTGAAGGGGAAGCCATTGACCGCCGCCCAGGGTGTACCGGCCGCTCCGATTCCGTTCCCCCCGGACTGCAGCGGGATCGGAATCGGAGCGACACTCGAGGAGGTTACCCAACACATACCCCGATGATGCGAGTACCTATGTGAATTGCCATTAACGAGCATCAGCATTTATCAGTTGCCATATTGCCGTCACTCGGGCACCTTTTCAAAACAGGACATTTCATCGAAAACAGCTTATAACCTGAAGAACAGAATCCTTATGGCCTATGTGCGGCCATTAAATAAAAAGTTGCCCTACGGGCAGAACTGCGAGAAGCAGCTAGTGCTACATATAAGTCACGTTGAAGTTGACACACATTATTGAGTAGTTTTAAAACAAACTATATTCCCCTAGTTAATCACGCAGTACGACGACAGGGGAGGCAAACTTCATACCTGGCTGGTAATATTCCGAGAACTTCGAAACTTCAGGAATAACTCCCGGGAACTATATATCAATTAAAAACTACCAGCGAGTATTGACAGGCCCGTAGCTATAACGCATTTCGATGAGGATTTAGTCGAATAAGTTATACAAATACAAACTTCTTTTAAATCTACACAACACATAACATAACTTCACGCCCGTACCCCCGAAGGGGTTGGCAGAGGTGTATTACACACCCACGATCCGCCAGTTATGTTAAGGTCTCAATGTAGCTATTAGGGGGGCGAGCCTATTGCCGTCTACCGGGCACATTATCAAGCGAACGATAACGCCGAGTGTACCACGATGTTAGCGCCAAAATGTGCAAATTAACTATTGGCTTAAGACAGAAAAAGAAAATTGAAAATCGATCTAGCAACGGAGGAATAATCACTGAAAAAACAATTCAATGGTATTCAATTGAAAAAAAATTGCGAGTGAAGTGTATGTAATCATGTAGCGCACTCTCAGCTCAATATTGCAACAGCAGAATGCATTGAACCCCTAGTAAAATGATGTTATTATGTAATTCTAGAACAAATTACATAAGCTAGTAAAGGTATGCTTACTTAAGATATATATAGCGCAGTGTAGAATCTCTCAGGGGCCAAATAGGACATTATCAATGAGACAGCTTCATGTACCTGAATTTTAATTAAAATTTTAATTATCACTGAGATTTTAAGCCTATTTCTGAGACAAAGCTTCATTCGTTATCGTCAAAGAGTAGTCAACGATATGTAACTGTGAAGTAATACTGTAAGTTGAACTCTTTAGTGAATTCAAGTGAGTTTGTATGCTCTTTTTGTGCGCATATTGTAATAATATAACATTTTGTTCAAATCCCACTCAAGTTAGTTTCAAGATCCTTGAGTTGAGCAAAAGTAACTTTTAACCATTTCTCGTTGTACTCATGTCATGAACGAGGAACACGACGCCATTGTGGCCATTGTTCTGTTGTAATAAGTTTCATCCAGTGGGTGACTCAATGGCACATCCACATTCCACTTTCCAACGTGTGTTCGCGACATCTCTTATAAAGTTAGCAATATAAAATTGTCGATAGCTACTTTGATTGGTGGAATTTCTATCTACAACGATCGTGTGAATGAATTTTTGAAGCTTTTGCTATGCTAAACTGTGTTATTTAATGAATAAATACCAAAACGCAAAAAATCGTAAGCATAGAATAACTAGCTTGTGTTATGGGTTCCAGAGTGCGAATAAACATACTTATAAACTTTTTTTGTAAATACATACATATTACACATAAAAACAGATCCAGATCCATGCAAATAGACATATTCATGGACACAAATATTTGCACTGAGTGGGATCGTATCCACGCCCCCTGCCGTAGCAGTCGAATTCACCGTCATAAGGCCGTAAGAAATATAATTTACCTGGTTTTTTTTATAATGGTCACGTCTTTATGATTTCACACCGCTTAATGGTAAGCTAAAGATAAAGTCTCAGGAATGAGGGTCATCATTATAATAAACCATTATAGATACCGATAATACTACAATAGTCGCCCTCTTGACGGCCTCATCAGAATATGCTTTTTTCACGCCCCGCTTAAAAGACCCGGGAATGTAGAAAGAAGGAAACACGTGTGCTAGCAAAGAATTCGGTTCTGATGGAAGAGTTCTGGTTTCTATTGGTTCTTGATGTAATTGTTTGCACCGTTGATCACGTCCTGACAATAATTAGAGATGGCAACGTGAAAGTGACACATTTGATGTTTCAACCAAAAATACATCGACAACTTCACAACTATATTTATTTGTGTGTGTTGTTGTATATTATGCATATAGTTATTAATTGTAAAGTCTAATGATAGTAATAATGTTAAAACATAATCATATGAGCACCTACTTCAATTTATCTCTGCATCACCCCAAGGTAGACTGGTAGATAATGCCTTTGGCATTAAGTCCGCTTTTGTACATCCCCATGTGCATAAAGTTTTAAATAAATAAATGAATAAACATAAACATAACATAACATTAACTCACGCCTATATCCCCGAAGGGGTAGGCAGAGGTGCTAGCACCCACGTTTCGCCAGTTTATGTTTTAGGTCCCAATGTAATAGGTGGCGAGCCTATTGCCATTAACCGGGCACTTATAAACCTGCGATAAATACACAAATAACTTCGAAAAGCATCGAAAAGTCATTGGTGTGTGCCATGGTAATACCTGGGATCGAACCCGAGACCTCGTCTCAACAGTCCTTTACCCATACCACTAGGCTACCGCGGTTAATAAACTTCATATCAATTACGATGTGAGCGGCGTGTTTGTAAGGCTACCTAAACCTAACTGTTGTCATATCACAGAGAAAATGAAAATGCTTTGTAGCGTCAATCACTGACGAGGAAAAGAGTGATTGACAAATGGTAAAGCGCTTTGTTGCATAGTTCATGCCAGTTTGCAGAATGGAAAAAGCTTCTAGTCTTGGCTTAGGCGTATGAACAATATTGGACGTTCCAGGTTCTTTAGTAATTACCTAATTAAATATTCTAAATATTGTACGCCATTCTACACAGCGCGTCTAGGCCCAAAGTCAGCATAGCTTAACTAGCTTGTTTTATGGGTTCTAGAATGCGGATAAACATACTTAGATATATTATGTAGAATATACTGCTTCCGGGCTGTTTGGCCGTGGTCCATCGGAAACTTGAATTCCAGACGTTTCGTCGATCACTGGAATTCAAGTTTCCGATGGACCACGGCCAAACAGCCCGGAATCAGTATATTCTACATGCAACGCCGGCCGTGAAAGCCTTAAGATTTGTACATACTTAGATACATTTTCTTTTTTGAATACATACATATTATAAATATATAATTGTATTACTACGAAAACTACAGGTAAATTGTATCACAAATTATTTACTTTTGTTCCTTTTGAAACGTTCGTTGATTTGTTTAACATAGAATTGAATTGAATTTGTCAGTTAATGCGCGTATATACCCATTAACGTATTCTTACATTTACAACAAAGCCGTGTTGTTTGCTATAGTCCCATTCTGTTGTTGGCTACGTTTGTAAGTATTTACAAAAAAAAAGTGTAAGTATGTTTATCCGCATTCTGGAACCCATTACTATGTTTGCTTTGGGTCTGGATAGCGCTGTGTAGAATGTCGTAGATTATTTATTATTATCTCTTTATTCACTTTAAAATTACTTATAAATTACATTTTTAAATACATATTAAAACAAAAAAACATCTATTTAAAAATATAAAAAATAGTGCTCCACCGGCAGCGTGGCAGGGCCCAAGCTACCGGCGGTCGGGGTCACAGAGAGAGAAACCTCCGGACAATGCGTGCCGTGTCGAGGACTTCTGCATCTGACCTTTGACCCAACCATCTAACGAGAGTCTCTTGAGGTGTAGGTCGAGGCTCTTCGCTATCAGCCCGTTCGCCGAAATGACTATCGGGACAATGATCGTTGAATCGACATCCCACATGGCGGTAACCTCATGAGCCAAGTCAAGATACTTGCTGATTTTGTCCTTCTCAGCCTTCACGAGGTTCTCGTCATGCGGGATGGTGATGTCAACGATCATTGCCCGGCGCTGGGGCCGGTCGACTACCACGATATCAGGCTTATTGCAAGCAATAGTCCTGTCCGTGATAACAGAGCGGTCCCAGTAGAGCAATGCATGACTATTTTCAAGAACCGACACCGGTGTGTACCGATAGTACGGCACCTCAGACTCAACATGGCCATATCGAAGAGCAAGTTGCTGGTGGATGATCCTGGCCACTAGGTTATGCCTGTGCAAGTACTCGCCGTTGGCCAGATGAGAACAACCCGAAATAATATGCCTGAGTGACTCTCCGGGACGACGGCATGCCCGACAGATGTCGACCGTACCGTCCTTCAGGATATATTTCCGATAGTTGTTCGTCATCATGACCTCGTCAGCAATTGCACAGGCAAACCCTTCAGTTTCCCCAAAGAGGTCCCCGAAGCGTAGCCAGTTCACCGAGGCCAGAAGGTCCACATCGGGCCCTGTTAAGGCTCGATAGAACCTCCCGTGCAGCTCCTTGCCCTCCCATACGGTCTTGCGGTCCGTGACGCTCAATACCGTCGGTCTGCGCCAGTTCTCGTTCGCCAAGGAGAGCGGAGTGAGACCCTTGTCTACTGCCACCACATCACGATGCATCCCGCATTCGTTGCTCTGGAAATAATCCCTAAGTCTGCACACCTCACGGTTGTGGAGGTTCTTGGCATTTAAAAAGCCTCGACCCCCCCACCTCCGCGGGATGTACAGTCTCATAAGAGACGAGCGCGGGTGTAGCATGCGATGAGTAGTGAGCAGTTGACGGACCTTTCTATCCAGGGCGTCCAGCTCAGTCTGAGTCCATCTCAGTATGCCAAAGGAGTAAGTCAGTAGAGGCATCACCCAACCGTTGAAGGCTCGCACCTTGTTGCCGCCCGACAAAAGACTGTTGAGTACTTTTGTGAAGCGGTAGAAGAAGCGTTCCTTCACCGATTTCTTGATATCCACTACTGAGATACCCAAAGACTCTGCCATACCGAGATACTTATAGGTTTCGGTTTCAGAGAGAGATCTGAGAGTCATAGTCTCAGAAAGTTGCAAATTCGTAGAATTCACAACTTTTCCCCGCTGCACATGTAAGACCGCACACTTATCCACACCGAATTCCATCCCAATGGCGTTGCTGAAAAGCGGCCTGGATTGACTAGAAGAAGGCCTATGATTCGGTGCCTCACTCATGGCTGAGGAGGATCTTAGAGTTGTATAAAATCGATGCAGCTCTGAGATCCTTCCTCAGTGCGTGTATGGGGCAGTGAACCACAGTCCTTCGTCAACCGGGCGGCGGGGAGATCTCCTCTGACCCCCAGGACTTCATAAGGATTGAGCGGGGCATCTTCCAGGGCGACTGTCTGAGCCCGCTTTGGTTTTGCCTAGCACTGAATCCTCTCAGCACTTTGTTGAGAGATTCAGGTCTAGGCTACCGGCTTCAGAGAGAGGGTGAGGTTATTAGTCATCTGCTGTACATGGATGAACTCAAACTTTTAAACTTTTAAACTTTATTATTATTATTGTTATATATTTATTTTTAAAACTCGTACGTGCGTGACGTCACACGAGGAAACGCCATCTGAAAACCAGCGCTGCACATGCTAAATAGTATGCGCATTTTGCTGCGAAGTCGACCTTATTTGGGCACGCACAATATACATAAGGTTAGAATTAGTAGGTATAAGTTTAGATATTAAGTTAATATGTTGCGCGTACTGCAAATTAAATATTTTCTTTCTTGCTTTCCTTTTTTCTTTCTTTCTTTCTTTCTTTCTTTCTTTCTTTTCTTTTCTTATTTATTCCTTTCTTTCTTTCATTTTCATTATAAAACTTACTAAAAATAAAAACAAATAGAAGAGTGCTTTCTAAATAGGCCATGAAACCATATTGGAATATAAATTCTATCATTCAGAAAAAGGTATGGGACAGTTCTAAAATTAAGAAGCACATAGTGGCTTACCTTCTGGTTCCTGCATCCATTATGTGACTAAAAACCGTATAAAAAGTATTTACATAATGGAATACTCCACGGCACTCTACAAATCATTTCGCGGCTGGTTGAACTAGTGATGTCACTAAATGCGAGTGAAACAACTCGAGTTAATTCGACGCGATGCTATTCGATGCGATACCTCGACATGAGTTGTCAATTTGGATTGACGATTGGCGTTTACTACGATAGTAGTGGTATTGATTGTGAAAGGCCTTAGTTTTAAAATGTATTGTGTAAACTGTATTGTTTATTATCTTTAACAATATAAAAAAGGGTGCCACAACACTGGAACGTCATTACGTTTAAGGTTCCCATAACTGTTTCCGGCCGTTCTCTCAAGTTATTCGAAGCTTGAAGTGATGGCCGCAGTTGTGTCGCGAGCGATCAAAAATACGTTATCGAGCTCTTTGTTTGGGAAGGGATTATTCAATATATCGTATATCGGTTATGTGATACCGAGTGTTACATTTTCAGAATATTTCATATGGTTCGTTATGCATGAAACTAATATCTTGCGTAATAGATTTTCAGATTATTATATTATATTATAATTATATTGTACAATGCAATATAGGTATTATGAGCAAAGGGGTGCGACTGGTTGGATCACCTCCAAGTTTGGTGCACCCTGGGCAACTTGGGCGATGACGCATCATTGATTGCTCCTCTGGAGTAGCTGGCGTCAACGTCAACGGCCAAGAGTCTGACCAACCGGCCCTTTTCAGGGCCACCTGACCCCATTGCACGAGGGGGTCGGGGTAAGGCGGGCCTGCAAGGCCCGCGGGGGGGGCATGGTCGCTCCAGGTACCCCTCTGCTATTATCAGAGGGGACACTGCGAATTGCCCAGGGTCAGTCGGAGTGCAAGGGATATGCTCTATGGGTAACCTTACACCCCGGCGTCTGTAGACCCGAGACGGCGTGCGGTTTTAGTCGGTTCAAGCCCGACATAACCGCCCCCGCTGGCCGGCGGGGGGTATCCGAAGGGATTTCCACACAAAAAAAAAGGTATTATTAGCAAAATATTGCAGTGCAATATATATTTTATTGTCTTTTTTTTTCTTTTATTATATCTTTATATTTTGACTAACTTTTGACTGGCTTTAGTGTTATCGATAAAACATTGGTAAGTTAAAGTAAAAGTCAAATATCGTTTATCTGTTTTTTTATTTTGGCTTATTATACACAATACATAAAAGTTTGTTTTTTAAAGATTTAGATCGGGAAAAGAGAACATCTAGAACGGGACTTGAACCCGCGACCAGTCCCTTACAAACTCTCCGATATATCTCCGATAAGATATATTTCGAATATCTGGGACGTGTCTAGATAGCTCAGCTGGTCAGAGCATTCCCCCTGTAAGGGACTGGTCACGGGTTCAAGTCCCGTTCTAGATGTTCTCTTTTTCCGATCTAAATCTTTAGAAAAAGTAAGCGTACAAAATGCTTAAAAAATTTAATTAAGTTTGTTTTTTTTTTCCTTTTTATCCTATTTTTGTGTCACTAAAGATTTTATTCAAATTTCCACGAATGGAAGAAAGTACCTGCTCATTATTTTCCTTAATATACCTTTTTCGTTGACTGATCTTTTTGATGAAAAGCTTTATATCCATATAGAGATTTCGAAGAATTTTCTTATTCAATAAAATCTACTTCTAAGACGTTTTCATTAGAACACGTATTATGCGACAATATCCTTGTAATCCGAATCCAAACGGATTACATTTACAATTATTCAGGTAGCGCTCGGCGGGCTCTATTGTTTCTGAATCTCTTTTGTCACACAAATAAATACGGAATAATTTACTATCTCTTTCACAGATGTAGGAATTGCTATCTATTTTATCTTTTATTGAAGCACGAATAGTGTGAAAGAGATAGCAACCATCGTTTTCTATTATAAAATGTGCATTCCTGAGTAATATTCTGTTGAGTTTTGACACCAGCTTGAATCGAATCGAATTGTATATGCTTTATCTGACAAAATTTGCATTTTTGCCCAATATACGGCACGAGAAAAGCAGAGTTATTTTGTTGTATATTTTTGAAAAAAAAAATGTATAACATCTTTATTATGGTTCTCTGTTAAGTTTAAGAAGAAAAGTTTTGTATGAAAATATAGTGTATGTTGCTTTGATTGAATTGAATATTTAAATATCAGTATTCTACGTAAAGCGGCTGCCATCAGATCTTCATAACCCAGTATGAAACGAGCATGATTCATAGTTGGACCACCTGTTGTGAGACTTTTCTTAACCATTATCCTTTTGATCCGTGGATGGTAACCGGTCCACTGATCAAATAAGGCAAGCATTGCTTAACCTTTATTACAATATAATCAGGTAAATAACAAGAGAAAAAGCAACGCTTTTTAATTTTACACTTATAATACTTACGGAACTCTAAAATCATAATGAGATTCAAAGCGCGATAAGTAATATGCAGTTTCTTAAATCCCGGGATTTAATCTTCATGTTTATGATTCCGGGATTTTTGAGGAGGTATTATCAACTCTATGTTACTTCCTTCTTCGAATTTTGGGTAAATATACTCTACCTATTCTTATCTCTGATTATTACATAGTACCATATATACCAAAAGTAAATATAGCTTGTAATTTATGAGTTCGAGGGGGCCATCTCGAAACCGGGAATGACCCAGGGTCAGTCGGGGTGCGAGAGAAATGCCTTATTACATGCATTACACCGAAGATCTACCTCTGAAGACCCCAGACGGTGGGCGACATAACCTCCCCCGCTGGCCGGGGGGGGGGATCTTGCCCAAAAGGAATCCTTTCTATTGCTGGTCAGAATTAAGGGTTAACTAAGTAACCCTTACTTCTCCATCCATATCCATATCAGAATGAATCACCTACGGCTAAGCCACATGACCCCACAGGTATCATTTACGCAAAAACCATCTTTATACTCTGCTACTCGCGTATTTTACAACCCCTATACTATCAAAAATTTTAAAATTATTAATTTTGCAAAAACTTGTAATTTGTTTTTAAAGTAAAGTAAAATATTTAAAAATAAGGAACCATGGTGTCGGATGATAAAGGAGTGTGTGTCATTTGTGGTGAAGATAAAAAAAAAGAACTTCCAGCCAGGTCTGAGTTTCTGTATTAAGATGTAACGGTTAATGTTTTATGGGGGTTTCAATGAAGTTGCAGAAATTTTAAGGTGACTTATGCACTGTAAAATTTAATAAAATAATTAATGTATTTGAGACTAACTACTGGCTAGGGCGAGCAGAGATAAATAAAAGGTTGATTACAATATATATGTCATTATAATCGGTGTTAGAGAACGTTACATGAATTTATATTAGGTATTTGAGTAAATGAACCTCAGGGAATGGAGTCGTAATAAATATTCTGTCGTGGCGTTGTTCGGTCGGTTGTGCAAAGATGGTAGTATGCACTTAGCTAGTGGACACGGGCTAGATGTTGCTGGCGTGCCAGGGTCTCCGCTGGTGTGCCTCGCTACCGCTATGATAGTGCGAAGCCCGGTGCGAAGACCCCGGAGCCGACAGCAGTTGGCTACGGGGACAAAGTGACCTTCTTCGGTGAAGGTTACCAAGGAAAGGCACGATTTAAGAGCCGTCAGTTGATAACTGGGCTAGTGTTGTCCAATCTCGCTTGCACAACCATAGATAATTAGTAATAAGTTATCGAAACATACTAAAATATCGATTAATTTATGGACATAATTTTAATTTAATTTCTAAAGAATCCACAACGTTACAAAGATATTGTACGAGCACTTTGTCTGCTTGTACCTTAACTTGCAAGAGGTCAAATGATATGCGGGACGTATTTGAAAACGTTTCATTGCTACAGAAAACCTACATGTAAACACTGGTGTGGCAATTTGAGAATTAAGTAATAAATGTATTTCACAGCTACAATATAAAAATGCTTACTCGTTTATTACATAAAATTACTGTGCGATGAACTCGTACAGATATTATGGGAGAGGCATCTGACAAAAATGTCTACCAGCTCTCGGACCATAAGTCGTTGGTGGACAAATTAAACGCATGACATGCGTTCAAGTTACGTGTGAGGTAGTACGCGTTCACCAATGACACATTGCTTTTGTTCGCAACTACACGCTACTACACTGCACACTAAAGTTCAATCTCATTTATACTAAACTAGCTCTTGCCCGTGGCTCCACCCAGGAATTTCGATCCCGTTCCCGCTTCCTATGGAAACCTATTCCAGGGATAAAAAGTATCCTATGTCCTAAATTTCAGCCAGATCGGTTCAGCCGTTCTGTTGTGATTGAGTAACAAACATCCATCAATCCAAACTTTGACATTTATGACATTAGTGGGATAGTTATCAAAAAATAGTAACCGAACCGAATTACTAGTATTCTCATTATCCACGCCCCTTACCCCCCTCCAGAACTGTGTTTACATCGGTAGCGTAATGGCCAGGGTTTAAACCTGCGACCTTTTGTTCTGAAGTCCTAAGCGTATTATTTTTTAATGTCTGCTATTTTATCCCTGACATGACCCAATTATCCAATAACAGCTATGTAGGTTTTGAAAAAAATTCTATCGAATACTGTATGTTGTACTCGCTTATTATTTATTATAGAGTATTATAGTGATATGTTCACGATATCACATAAAAGGCAAACGTTGCTCACTTCACACCATTAAACGTGACGTGCTGCGCTCGGTGAAATTGCATCAAATTTGCTGAAAGCGCTGAATTGTAACACATCAGTTACACTCCGGAGATATACGAGAGCATGCGGACATTGTAAGCATCCGCAAGATATGCAATCATGCTACATGCAATGCTATCTAGATTTTTACTGAACTAAATACATATAATTTTAGTATATTAATAGTATTATTACTAAATATAGTAATTTTATTATACTAAATACATATTATAAAGGAGGATGTTGGGGTTTCGTCATCTTGACTTGACATATACCTTTATTCGAAGAGGTTAAAACATGTGGTTCTTGTGGAACTTATTGTACCGTGGGAAACAAATATACCGAAGGACCACACAATAAAGAAAAATAAATACTATGATCTCACAAACGAATTAATCAAAAACGGTTACGTGGTTAATTTGTATGCAGTGGAAGTGGGAGCGAGAGGTATACCAGCAAAATCTCTCTATAACCTACTTAAAGATCTAGGCCTATCGAGAGCTACAATAAGCTCATTACGAGGACGACTGCCTAAAGCGGCACTAGTAGGTTCGTATCAAATTTGGTTAGGCAGGGAGGGGAACTTGGGTAGTGAAGGTGAGTGTTGATGTACATCAACAAAAGGGGCCCCTTCTAAACCTACACTTGGGTCGCAAGTCTCAGGCACTGTCCCGAGTTCCCAACTCAGCAACGCGATGGACCCGGCACCCGTACGGAGAATCCATGGATTGCTAAGAATATCGGTCTCACACACACGAACGACGCAAAGACTTACACCCTAAATATTATGTAGAAAGATATTAAAATCGAGAAAGTAGATCATACAACATTTTTGGGTATTATTTCAGAAAAATATATTAGGTAAAGTCGGGGTGCGAGGGAAATGCCTTACGGGTAAAAAAAGGTAATTAGAAAACTCATATAAATCACATATATAACAGAATAAACAGATTAGTGAAGTGATAGAGTCAAGTAACAGTCATTTTGGCCGTTGCATGAATGGACCGACTCGACCGGGGAAGCACCACCCTCTCACAGAACATCGGCGCCAAGTAACAGTATCTGAACTGTTGCGTTCCGTTTGGTGAGTGAGAGTGCCGGAGCCCAAACTCCTTTCCCATCCACTACCAAACTCCTTTCCCATCCCCTTTCCTTTACAGGGTCGGCAGCGCGAGTGTGACGCCACTGGTGTTGCACACGTCCATAGGCCGCGGTAACCGCTTCCCATCAGGTGGGCTGTGTGCTTGTCAGCCACCTTAGTGGTATAAAAAAAAAATGTGCACGTCCTGGTGAAGTTACGAAGAACAGCATCTCTAAAGACGGTTCTGCGTGCGTGCTGTGGATATGTATGTGGCCGCTGTTCTTAATTATGATCTCATTCTCAGGGCGAACTCAACTGATATGAATAAGGCATTCATTTTTCAAAAAAAGCGGCTAAGTGCGAGTCGAACTCGCCCATGAAGGGTTCCGTAGCAGCAAGTAACATAATAATATTTTTTTTAATAATTTTTATATTTGAGTTGATTGAATGAAAAGTAAATTGCGGTTTACGATTTATGACGTATTAAAAAAAACTACTTACTAGATCTCGTTCAAACCAATTTTCGATGGAAGTTTACATGGTAATGTACATCATATATTTTTTTTAGTTTTATCATTGTCTTATTTTAGAAGTTACAGGGGGGGGGGGACACATTTACCACTTCGGAAGTGTCTCTCGCGCAAACTATTCAGTTTAGAAAAAAAAAATTAGAAACCTCAATATCAATTTTGTAAAGTCAAAGTCATAGTCAAAGTCTTTATTTTTCAAAATAGTGCAACGTAGTTACATCTTTTTGACGTCAAAATCAGCTTAAAACTAAGTTTACCACCGCTTCCTAGGCGCTAGTGGAGAAGAAACGGCGCAACAAACTCTACTGCGGCATTTTCGAGACGTCATATTATAAATAGTGATTTCTTAAGACTAAATATGGACAAATATACATTTTTGTCTCGTGTCAAGATAAATAAAGGTATATAAAAAATATAAAAAAGTTAAAATAAAAATTTAACCTAAGTTAAACGTTAAAATAATTTAAAAAAGTTGAAATATGGTAAGAAAAGGTTGCCTACTACAATATTATGCTGTAGTTGTAGCATTAAGAGGGGCCTGCACCATGCTCAAGCCAGACATTTTTGTCTTTAAGATAATCATCTGTCCTATAGTATGCTTTTTTACATAAGGTGGCTTTAACAAAGGTTTTAAATTTATTGTCGGGCATACCAAGGACCGATTCAGGTAATTTATTATAAAAGCGTATACCTTCCCCCCTAAAAGAATCACTAACTTTGCTAAGCCGATAACATGGAAGGATCAGTTTATTTTTATTGCGCAGATTTCTGTCTGTAATGTCACTTACTTTTGTAAAATTTGATATATTTTTCCTGACATACAGTATGTTCTTGAATATATATTGGGAAGCTACAGTTAATTATTATAATATTAATATTAACTATATTAAATATATTAATATTTTTGAATCGTTCCCTAAGAGAATCTCTCTTACCTAAACAATAAATGGCACGAATGCCCTTTTTTGTAATATAAAGATAGTTTCTAAATCTGCTGCATTCCCCCAAAGTAGTATTCCATAGGACATCAGACTATGGAAGTAACTAAAGTATACCAGCCTAGCAGTAGATTCATCTGTCAACTGCCTAATCCGTCTGACAGCGTAAGCAGCAGAGCTGAGTTTATTGGCCAAAATAGTGATATGGTGACCTCATAGCAATTTCGAATCCATTGTAATTCCCAGAAAGGTAGTGCTATTTACAAATTTCAACCTTTGCCCCCCCAGCATGATATTGTAGTGTTCGGACCTCGTCCCACACACTACGGTTCGTTTCCTGGCCATCATGTGTCAGAGTTTAAAAATAAATACTTTGTGTTTCAAATTAGCTTAGGGAAGAAAAAACAATTGCGGCGTGGAGCTGCATTCGGCTGTGCGGCTGACAGCGGGCGACTAGACGCGCCGCCCGGGTCCGCCGGCCGAAGAGAAGATATTAGTGCAATAAATATTTAGGCTCAGTCCTTGAGCGGAGTTCGCGATTCCCTAGTTCGCAGTAAAATAAAAGTATACGCGTAAAAACCTCCCTAAACCCGATTTAGGAAGCTTTGATGATATAATAAATGCCCATTTAAACTTCTTCCTCAGTGTTTGTCTTATTATCTACACGAGGTATTGTGGCGTCCAAGCCCCGGACGCTACAATATCAACGTGTGTTTGCCTCACATTAGGCAGTGTAAACCTAATGCATTTGGTCTTTTCTGCATTCAACAATAGGTTGTTGTAGATCTATCCATAGATACCACACACGTATGGGTTTGATGAAAAAAAGTTTCTTATAGTATAGTCTTATAGTTTCGAAAAAAGTGGCTGTGACATACGCACGGACAGACAGGCAGACATGACGAATCTATAAGGGTTCCGTTTTTTGCCATTTGGCAACGGAACCCTAAAAACATAACAAAAACTCACATGATTGACTTTACCCTGTATGTGTATACCTACTTGAATGTACAAAATTTGTCAAATTAAATAAATGCCTATTTACAACAGCAATGGATATAAACCCGAGAAACATACACACACTTCTTTGGGGGACAACGAGATGCAGTGTGTTTTTAACTAATTTTCTAAAAACAAATATCTTCGTCGTAATGTTGCGTCGTGCCATTAATTTGAAGGGTGCAACGATAAGTTAGTGTCGACGTTGACCTGCTTTTACTTGAGTAATTGCTCACTATCCTGGAAGCAATGTCAATCTTACCCCTGACTACGGATTTTTAGAGTTCCTTACGTACATTTTGTGCCCGCAATACGATGAGAAGAGCTACCCCTCTCCTTTCATTTTTCCTTTTTTTAGAGTGAATTAATTAATGAAATGGCAACATAATGAGCTCAATTTGATTTTTTTTAAACTATTGTATTCAATCTCTTCTCATACGAGTAGTCCGCCATATCTTTTATTTACTCTTTTTAAAGTATAAGACTACTAAAACAGCAAAAACAACATTAAAACCTACTATAAGCGGTTACCGTGGCCTAGGCACACTTATAGTCCCGAGGGGGCCATCTCGAACCAGGAGATGGCCCAGGGTCAGTCGGTGTGCGAGGGATATGCTCTATGGGCAACTTTACACCCCGGCGTCTGTAGACGCGAGACGTAGATAGTCGGTTCAAGCCCGACATAATCGCCCCCGCTGACCGGCGGGGGTTATCCGAGGGGATTTCCGCACGAAAAAAGAAAAAAAAAGTTACACTTACAGCATGCGTGCGTTCTTAACTGCAGAGGGGTAGGGGGAGGGTCAAGAAAATCTGTTTCCCATTGGGGTAGGCAGAGACAACGTCTTTCCACTTGCTACGATCTTGGCATACGCTTTTCGCTTCTTCTACTTCCGCTCAAAACTGCATTCAAAAATGAACGGTAGAACGTTTTAAGTCGAGCCAGCTCATTCATTCACTCTTGCTACAGCAGAACTTTACCACCTATGGATCTCTTATCTGACCAAAAAATCTTTCGGTGAACTGTACACGCCAGCATTAATCTCCTATCCCAGGTTTCAGTTTGGAATCAAACAGATTTGAATCTCAAACAGACCGCTAAACATTTAGTCCTTGCATGGTTAAGTAGATTACTTTCTGCATTGCACATTCGTGGGTGACCGAAAATCAGAATTTATTGAAAGAATATTGGTTTTTGTAGGTATTGGTATAATTTTTAACAACCTGTGGGTATATTCATGTAATAGTAAATTGCAAATGTAAATTTATTTATCCACATATATTACAGGTTACAATATCTAATACAGCAATGTAGAAATAAGAGAAATACAATCACAAAAAATAAAATAGCAAGAACAACCTTACATCCTAAACTAAAGGTGAGTGAGGTAATCCAAGGCCCCCGCTTAAAGTTATCTTTTGCCCAGGGTCAGTTGGGGTGCGAGGGATATGCTCTATGGGCAACCTTACACCCCGGCGTCTGTAGACCCGAGACGGCGTGCGGTTTCAGTCGGTTCAAGCCCGACATAACCGCCCCCGCTACACGCGGGGGGGTATCTGAAGGGATTTCCGCACGATAAAAAAAAAAAGGGTAATCCAAGGCCACCCTCTTAAATTCCGCCAAAGTACAGACAAAAATATCCAACCGCTTCGCGATAAGATTTGAAAAATGTAAAGTCCGAGTAATTGGAACAAACTTTTGGATATTAGTGCCAGATGTGGGCACCTCAAACACCTTCATCCGTGGCGCCTGCGTGCGCCTGCAAACGCAGGACTGCGTCTTGCGTTTGGGACATGCAGCTTCAACGTTTCCAATACTTGAGGATTATTTACCTTACCACTAAACACTAAAAATACGTATTTAGCTAAGGCAAAATTTCTCCTTATTTCCAGCTTATAGTATCCAACCATCCCTATGACAAAGAGT
The DNA here is from genome assembly GCA_946251805.1 of Cybosia mesomella. Taxonomy (NCBI): domain Eukaryota; kingdom Metazoa; phylum Arthropoda; class Insecta; order Lepidoptera; family Erebidae; genus Cybosia; species Cybosia mesomella. The sequence goes on from OX276396.1 coordinate 1,000,384, forward strand.
GTTAGATATATAAGTGAATCGAAGGGATAAACACTATATAATTTCATATAGAGGTACCGGGTGAATTCCCGAGGGAGCCATCTCAAAACCGGAGATGGCCCAGGGTCAGTCGGGGTGCGAGGGATATGCTCTATGGGCAACCTTACACCCCGGCGTCTGCAGACCCGACACGGCGTGCGTCATAACCGCCCCGCTGCCCGGCGGGGGGGTATCCGAAGGGATTTCCGGACGAAAAAAAAAAAAAAGGTACCGGGTGAATTTATTTTACATTTTTTCCACCATTAAACTATATTCCAGATAATGGCATTCGATCCTAACCTACTCCTGACTACACTATTATGTAAGGATCTCACTGCATTTGCGTTCTTAAAGTCTTTCGTTTCTCTGATTATAAATCCTAAATCTCTATAAGCCTTTTTGCAAATATTAATTATGCGTTGTCGAAAAAATAATTTAGCAGAAAACAAGACATTTTCCTATTCGGTTAATGCGAAAGTTACTCTGTCTGTGTGACATTATTAATGCGAAAGTTACTCTGTGTGATATCTTTTCATGCCTAGACCGCTGACTCAATATTGTTGCCTATGTGCTTCAAGTTATAAGCTATTGCTACAGGTACCAGCAATAGCTTATAACTTGAAGCACATAAGCAACTTTTATTTCAGAAAATAGTTTTAATTTCTATGATAAGGGGTTTTCGTTTTGTGTGAAACCGCGGGCATCAGCTAGTTAATAAACATTTTGTTTAATTTTATCAATACACATTAAAGGGCAGTCAGCCGTCTTGTGATTCACAAACATTCACGAACCATAAATCTTACGTTTTCCGCACATCCGGTAAAAAGCAAGGCACCCTTTTTTGCTTCGTGTCACCGTGAATATACTCCACCTATTATGACTACTCGCGGTGATATAATTCACCTCACTGTAGATGACTCTAGGGTTGCCCTGGGAACGATAAAGATATTTGAAATATTACTGATTATTATTATAGTTACTGTTGAACTCATTGGGTTCTTAATAACATAACATAACTTTAGGACTGTATCCCCGAAGGGGTAGGCAGGGGTGTAATACCCACGATTCGTCAGTTATGTTTTGGTACCAATGTAATAGGGGGCGAGCCTATTGCCATCTATCGGGCACATTACTAAGCGAGCGATAATCAACCTTTTTAATACATGCCGGGGGCGACTGAGGAATAAACACGAGACCTCGTCTCGGTAGTCACCACTGGGCTATCGCCGCTGGGTTCTTAATATGAAGGTGAATTGTGTAATAATAATTAACTAACGTAGATTTTAATATGGGTACCGTAATTTTTATACAAAGAAAAAATGTTTTTAAAGACAGACTGTCTAGTCTTCAACTATTACACTAAAGAATTTTTCTAGACCCTGTTGAAAGTGTTGCGTTTTCATAGGATACCTAGGGTATAAACTTTTATGTAGAAGATGGGGAATCGAGTCTAGAATAATATTTATCAAAATTTCATCGGATCAATGCAAATAGATGTGTTCAATAGTCCTACAAACAATATTTGCAATACTTTTTGGGGTTGACGGGAATAATAATAATTTCGGTGACTAATACTTTTTTTAAATAGCGGAAATCCCACCTGCGACTTCTGACGAAGTAGTTGAATGCTGAAATATGGTATATAAATATGTTAATATTTTTAATACAAAGTCAAAACTTTAGTATAATCCGCCTAAATAAACTAGTTAAGGATTTTCAAATAAAATTAAGTCGTATTATAAATCCTGACATACTATTTCAGTAGATTATATCCTACGTTGACCGAATTACTTACTAGATAATTATGGGTAATAAAGGATAGGTAATCGTCAATTATTTGCCCATTTCACTCTAACTTTGTTGATGTTTAATTAGAACGATCCAATAAACAGAGTCATTAGACCATGTCGAAATTGTCTGATGTTCCGATTACTGAAATGTAATGAAATTTCACTAACACGGCTTCGACAGCCGGTTACATAGCTGTAACGATATAACTACTCTTAATTTTATGAGATAACCGTTCTTATAGCCATGGGGGAATAAGGATGTTTATGCCATGGATGTGATATTTAATTAAATTACAGTAACTCATCTGGCAGTGTAGTAACGTTAACAAATGATTTAGAAATCATTAGTAATAAATTGTTTTGTTTGTTCAACTGTTGATAATAATACAATCGAGTCATACCCTTGGAGTATTTATTATTAGATAAAGTTTCTCATTTACCTAGCCATGTTTTTAGGGTTCCGTACCTCGTAAGGTAAAAAAAGGAAATTCTCTTATTCGTCTGTTTTTCCGTGTGTCACCATTTCTCGGAAAGGGGTGGACCTAGCAAGTTGAAATTTATACCAAATGCTGAGGTCTATACTCCCTATTAGGTGTATAAAAATCAATATTATGAATCAACAAGATAAAAAGATATGGGCAAATTGATTATCACCACCAATGAAAAATAATAAAATATAAATATTTCAATCGCAGCCGCAGGGGTCCTATGCGGATATTAAAAGACTTACGAAATTGAATGTTTTTTTTGGGCCTTCTTAAAATAATTTAGAATTTTATCCACCCAACCACTTACAATTTATTGCAAAATAAATAAACTTTTTCACAGTAATGCAGTATGACATCCTTCCTTGTTATTAAGTACTAGATGTTGCCCGCGGCTTCGCGCTTGAGGAATCCTGATAAGGTTCCCGCCTCCCATGGGAACCTATTTCAGGGAAAACAAGTAGCCTATGTGTTATTCTAGACTATAATCGATCCCTGTACCATTTTTTTTAGTCTAGTTATACTAAGTTGTCTTTTGAATGTTATAGTACATTTACCTATTACATAGGGATCTAAACATAACTGGCGAATCGTGGGTGTGTAATACACCTCTGCCTACCCCTTAGGGAATACAGGCGTGAAGTTATGTTATAATGTTACCTATATTAAACACTAGCTGTAGCTCGCGATTTCATCCACGTTAAGTTCGAAAGTATCATTTACACGTAGGTAACTCAGTAGTTTTGAGATATAATATTTTACTACTCGTCACCTTTTAGCCATAGCGTAATTATTTATAGTCCGAATATTGACCATGACCGAGTTCTATCGAACTGCAGAATTTCGTGATGATCTGCTTTGTAACAATAAAGGAATGATCAATAATAGATTTGATCGCTTTTACCCTTTTTTTTTTATTTTTTTATCGTGCGGAAATCCCTTCGGATACCCCCCCGCCGGCCAGCGGGGGTGGTTATGTCTGGCTTGCACCGACTAAAACCGCACGCCGTCTCGGGTCTTCAGACGCCGGGGTGTAAGGTTACCCATAGAGCATATCCCTCGCACCCCGGTTGACCCTGGGCCATCTCACCACTAACAGCATCGCTCATCCTGTCTCCTCTGAAAGCAGAGGAGTACGGAGAGCGATGTATTCCCGCCACGTTGGGTATTGGCCGACGATCAATGCCAACCCTATGAAGGGGAAGCCATTGACCGCCGCCCAGGGTGTACCGGCCGCTCCGATTCCGTTCCCCCCGGACTGCAGCGGAATCGGAATCGGAGCGACACTCGAGGAGGTTACCCAACACACACCCCTGATCGCTTTTACCCTGCTGCTCCTATCACATTATATGATATATAGCTCAGTTTATGAACATACCCAAGAAGAATGTTCATGCAAAATGTCTGCTGAATCTGTTTAGCGGTTCTCAAGTGGTGCTCTGACATCGATAATAAAAAGCAGACAATCAGATAAACAGACCTAAATTCTAAAAAGCGGCCAAGTGCGAGTCGGACTCGCCCATGAAGGGTTCCGTAGCAGCAAGTAACATAATAATGTTTTTTTTAATATTTGGGTTGATTGAACGAAAGGTAAATTGCGGTTTACGATTTATGACGTAAAAAAAAACTACTCATTCAAACCAAATTTCAGTGGAAGTTTACATGGTAATCTACATCATATATATTTTTTAGTTTTATCATTCTCTTATTTTAGAAGTTACAGGGGGGGGGGGGGACACATTTTACCACTTTGGCAGTGTCTCTCGCGCAAACTATTCAGGTTAGAAAGAAATTATATTAGAAACCTCAATATTATTTTTAAAGACCTATCCATAGATGGGTTTGATGAAAAAAATATTTTTGAGTTTCAGTTCTAAGTATGGGGACCCCCAAAATTTATTGTTTTTTTTAATTTTTGTGTTAAAATCTTAATGCGGTTCATAGAATACATCTACTTACCAAGTTTCAACAGCATAGTTCTTATAGTTTCAGAGAAAAGTGGCTGCGACATACGGACGGACAGACAGACAGACATGACGAATCTATAAGGGTTCCGTTTTTTGCCATTTGGCAACGGAACCCTAAAAATCATGTGAGGCGAAACCGGTCAGGTGTAGTTATTAAATAAAATTGTGGAAAAGTACATGTGATACATTGTTTCGATATCTAAAAATCATATTTTGGAATGAGTATCATTCCCAGAACACAGCAGTTATTAAAAAAAAAAAATAATGTACAGTTTTCACCTCGTTATGATTTTATCATATGTATAGATTAACAGTTCTTGTTGCAATTTGATTACTTTTTAATCGTCACGTTATATTTCCCATCACTAATTATAACACTTTACCCAATACTAACGATTATAATAGCAACGACACAAAGATCATAACCCTACACTTATTGTGATATCTAATTCGTTGAACGAATATTAACTTTAATAACTGTTGGTTAATATCGTTACAAGATCTTATTGCTACTAGTATTAAGACTTATAATAAACCCGTCTAACTCTAATATTTAAACTTTCGCGTTCCATGATATCCTACTAATATTATAAACGCGAAAGTTTGTGAGTATGTATGTATGTTTGTTGCTCTTTCACGCAAAAATGGGTGAACGGATCTTGTACGCGAACGTAGCTGCCACAGTAAGAAAAAAAGAATTAACAACTCTGCTACCAGTCTCCTTTACCTGGAGACAAGGGTGAGGAGTAAAGACCACGAGCAGGTAGTATACAAGCCATAGCCCCACCACTCACTTTTACGCAATCACTAGTTCGTTCCGAAGCGTGATCGAAAGCCGACAGTGGAAACGCAAATAAAACTAAAACTTAATATTTAACTAAAATAAAGTGTCTAGTGATCCGGATCTACACAAAGGTGCAGTCAACAAACGGTACAAAATCATTAATCAAAAAATGATTCAAACCGGTTAACCGAACCGACTAAACCCGCACGAAGCATCAAACACAGGAAGTCAGCACGAACATAAAACGGTCAAATAATTCCGGTTAATGGAACCGACTAAAATCTCACGGGTACAAACAAATCAAATCATACGATTTTACGATTACTTTCAATTTTCTAGCAAGTAAACACAAATAAATATTTGTTCTGACCTCCCGGCAGCGGGTCCAATCAAAATGAATAAACAACAATTCAAAGTTAAACAGATTTTTAGCACGTACTTGTTTCAATAGTCAAATTAAGCCGCAATTGACACCCGATCGGATTCGACTAAGAAATATTTTAATTACAATAACAATTTTAAGTGAACATAGTCCAATTCAATTGCTCCAAAAGGCATAATAATACCGATAAATTAATATCAAAATGACTACCGCGTGTTAAGTTTCAACTTGCAACCTAAAATTAAATCAATCCGTTAAATATCGTTAACAATACACAAAATATATTAATAAATGGGTCACTGACCTTCTATGGACCGGGATCAGCTGGGAAGGTAGCAAAAATTGTAAAGTGTGCTTATCTATTCCATCTATGTGAAATGAATGTGCGTGTAATTTGATATACAATAAACTAATTATGCAGTAAAATAAGATGTGAGGTTACTTCCCAATATCAGGCGAGCTCCACCGACACAATGTTCAAAGTCCAACGAACGCGGTGGGCGTATTCACTTAATTTGACAAGGAGATAACAATCTAGTTAATTAATGTTCACCAATTACTCAACATTAAACAAACAAAATCAAACAATGTTCTTCCAACAGCGCGGGGCCAAACCCTCCAAAAGCGCGAACACAGGATCCACCAACGTGCCAACGAGCTCGGACCCTCACAAAGCGATTTCTCGATGTACTCGGGCTCAACTGGCCATTAACTCGCATCAAGTTCACGAACAATAATGCGCGGGTACGGAAAGAAAAAATATGATTGGTGTTGGTCCTATCAATACGCGGTACCAACATCAAAACATAATAAAACAAAGATTAAAACAAAATAGATCTGGCTGAAATTTGGTACAGAGGTATCTTATAGTCTGGAATAACACATAGGCTACTTTTTATGCCTGGAATAGGTTCCCATGGGAAGCGGGAATATCAGAATTCCATGCGGGCGCAGCCGCGGGCAACAGCTAGTACAATAATTTAACGGGAATTAACGCCATGTATCATGTATAGGTATACCTTTGGATTGCCAGACGTTTCGACTAGGTTACACTGGCCGTGGTTACGTGGCTGACTCTGACCACGACCAGTATGCCTATACATGATCGCGTTAATTCCCTTTAACATTATTGTATTTTTTTTTTGACGTGTCCTAAATATATATAATTTAGGACACGTCAATTTGACTTCACCTCGCCTGATGGTAAGCTGAAGGTAAAGTCTCAGGAAAGAGGGTCACCATTACATACACGTATCATGTAAACAATGGTGGCACTCAGCTTGACGGCCTCATCAGAAGAGGATTGTCGTCGCAGCACCGCGTGGCACCCACCGGTCCCACTAGTGCTGCGACCACAACCCCCCTGCCCGGCTATGCACTTGCTGACCGAAATCAAACCGAAATTGGATTACTATGGAGGGTTTTTAATACCCGTATAACTGTCCTTCATATATGAAACTATTCCTATAATGTCACGGATCAAATTACTTAGTGTTTAATTTTTATTTTAGTGCTTTTACTTTTTAGTTTAACTGTACATTTCTCATCAGTAAAATTAACACAATACTGTTGACGCCGATAATTCTTGTTTATTTTTTTAGCACACAGTCGAGTTTTTTATAGTTTTATTTAAATAAACGGGTATGGTGATGATATGATATGATGATGATGATAAATGTAAAACACATTATACCTCATGACACAGCCAATCTCAATAATTATAATCATACAAACAAAATAATTCATTCATATTCAGCAGTAATTTCACCCTCGATTTGAATATGGAATCTTTCGAATAAGGATACATCTCATTCAAAAGGTTTACTATTCAAATAGTTTAGAACATCGTATACCAAATTTCTTGGTAGAAACAGGGCAGCTGTAAACAATTTACATTCCCACTTTGGTAGAGCCAGATGCAGCAATGGCAGTAAGTTGTTGGGATACAAACTTCATTTGGCCGCAGCCTGACCTCAATAGTTTGCTACCCAAGTAACATACACCACTTCACGCCTGTATCCCCGAAGGGGTAGGCAGACCTGTATTACGCACCCGCGATTCGCCAGTTATGTTTTTAGGTCCCAATGTAGTAGGGGGCGAGCCTATTGCCATCTACCGGGCACATTACTAAGAGAGCGATAATTAACCTTTTTAATACATACATAACAACGAAAAGTCAGAGGTGGGTGCCCGGTGCGACTGGGGATCGAACTCGAGACCTCGTCTAGGCAGACCGTTACGTACACCACTGGGCTATCGCCGCTTTTATACCCAAGTATCCTCATCAAATGTTCTTATATCAGGTTCTTCGCCGGGTTAAAGAATAGAATAGAATAAAATGTATTTCCTCATAAACACTGTAACTAAAAGATCTTAAGGTGTGTACACTATGTCCCTACTACCACTACAAAAGAAAATATAGTCTTAGATTTATAAATTGTAACATTTTATTTATTTATTTATTCATTTCATACATACAATGTCATTACGGGCAGACCCAATGCGACAGAGTAGCAACATAATTAAAATATAAATCTTAAGGCTTTCACGGCCGGCGTTGCATGTAGAATATACTGCTTCCGGGCTGTTTGGCCGTGGTGGATTTTAATAGAAAAAACGAAGGTTTTCACCTCCAAAAAAATTGGTATCCAGCACTGAGAGCCGCGCGTCACCTCAATTCAAACATGACGAAGCTGCCACCATCCCCGGTATTGTAGGATTAGAGCAAATAAAACTGTAGTTTGATTATAATAATGAGTTTTTACTTGAGAAATAGCCGATAGCCCAGTGGTGTACGTAACGGACTGCCGAGACGAGGTCTCGAGTTCGATCCCCAGTCGCCCCGGGCACACACCTCTGACTTTTCGGAGTTATGTGTGTATTAAAAATGTTGATTATCGCTCGCTTAGTAATGTGCCCGGTAGATGGCAATAGGCTCGCCCCCTATTACATTGGGACCTAAACATAACTGGCGAATCGTGGGTGTGTGCAATACACCTCTGCCTACCTCTTCGGGGATACAGGCGTGAAGTTATGTATGTATGTATATATGTAAATAATTTAACACGTTATATGGATACGTAGTGACAGGTCAAAAAAAAAAGGGAAGGGAGGCGCCACACACGAAGGTGGCGAGATCGAGAACTATTCGTATTGCGTTCCATTTCTATCACCCGCCCCAGAACGCAATCCCATCCTAAATATACAAAATAAATGTTTTTCTAAGGTAGTACCTTTAGTTAGTATATCAGAAACATTTTCTGTACCTTTTATGTAACAAAACTTTAACTTTAAATTATTAACATGTTCCTTCAGAAAATGAAACCTTATATCAATGTGCTTCGATCTAGGTAAGTAGCAGTCATTAGCGGTGAGCTTGATCGCACTTTGGTTGTCGCTGTGGATGACTAGAGTGTGGTCACTCGGCCCGCCAAGCTCGCCTTGTAGCTGCTGCAGCCACAGTGCCTCCTGCGCCGCCGCCGACATGGCCATGTACTCGGCCTCCGCTGTGGAGAGGGCCACAGTCTGTTGTTTGCGGGAGCCCCAAGACACTGCACCACCCTGCAAAATAAAAATGTATCCCGTGCACGATTTACGGTCACGGATGTCACTCGCCCAGTCTGCATCACAGTAGCCTGTGATTTCATCTTGACAATCCTTGGTATAGACTAATCTGTAGTGTTCAGTGCCCTGTAAGTATCTAAGTACTCTTTTCACTGCAGTCCAATGTTCAGATTTTTTTCTTTGTTGTATCTACTTAGAGCATTTACTGCAAATGAAATGTCTGGTCTGGTTCCTTGAGCTACATACAGTAAACAGCCTATTGCATGTTGATAAGGGCAATCATAGATTTCCTCACTGTCATTATTGAATTTCAGTCCAACTTCTATTGGTGTTTTCATAGGTTTACAATGTGTTATGTTAAATCTTGATAATATTTCATTTATATATTTTTCCTGGTCCAACATAACTGTATTAGCATCTCTGCTTATATTCAACCCCACACATTGTTTTGCTTCTCCAAGATCTTTCATATTTAATTTTTGACTTAGGGTTTTCTTTATTTCTTCAGTGATCATAGGTCGAGAGCTGAATATTATTATGTCATCAACCCATAGTGCAATGTAGATACCTCTATTAATGTCATAATAAATACAGGCATCAGTCTTTGACTGCTCAATACCCATCTCCTTCAAGACCTGACTCAACTTTGTATTCCACAGTCTGCTCGCTTGTTTCAGCCCGTATATAGACTTAAGCAGATGACATACCTGGGTGCCTTCACTATACATCTCTGGTTGCAGCATATAAATGTCAGTGTCTATTTTTCCTTGCAGAAAGGCTGATACAACGTCCATTTGTTCAATCTGTAAATTATGCTGTGCTGCTAAAGCAAACAGGTAGCGGATCGAAGTATATCTTACCACTGGAGAATAGACTTCTTGGTAATCTATGCCTCTCTTCTGCGCATAGCCTTTTATGACTAGTCTTGCCTTGAATTTGACAATATTTCCTTGTTGGTCAGTTTTCGTTTTGAATACCCATTAGTTTGGTAATGCCTTTTTGTCTGTGGGTAAGTCAACAAGCTGCCATGTTTTGTTTTCCATCAAAGAGCTATGTTCCTCATCCATCGCCTTTTTCCACTCACTAGCATGTCGAGATGACAGGGCTTCCTCTACACTTTGTGGATCTGAAACACTCGTATACAGACACAGCAACCCCATTTTATCATTATTGTTTCTATTTCGTGGCCTCAGTGTGATATTACTGGTCTGTTGATTCTGCTGTAATAAGTATCTCGGAGGCTGGTAACTATCATCAAGGTCATTCGAGTCAGTCTCATACTCACTGGAGTCTTCATCGTCGGCTTCTTTCAAGACAGGCTTAGCTTCTGATCTGCTTGACTGAGGAGTGATGACAGACTCTTTCGGTTGGTTGTTTCCTTCTGTGCAGGTGTGACCATCAGACTCATTTTCACTAGGATTGACTGAAATTGAACTCTCATTAGATTGACTAACTTTTTCAAAGAAAACAACGTCTCTACTCTTTATGATCTGATGAGTCAGTGGGTTCATGATACGATAACCTTTCGTGTTTTCGCAATAACCAACGAAGATCATCTTTGTAGACTTCTTATCCCATTTTAGGCGTTTTTCCTTTGGTACATAAACCATCACTGTTGAACCAAATATCCTCATGTGGTACAATCGAGGTTCCTTTTCTGTCCACATTTTATACGGTGTAGTATTTCCTAGTGCTCTGGTTGGTGATCTATTGACAATATAAGCAGCCGTGGCTACAGCTTCAGCCCAAATAGGTTTTTCTAAATTTGCATAGAACATCATGCACCTAGCCTTCTCTACTAAGGTTCTATTCATTCGCTCGGCTAGGCCGTTTTGCTGAGGGGTGTATGGAGTGGAAGTCTGGTGAGTAATCCCACAACTAGACAGATATTTCTCAAAGTTGGAGTTGCAATATTCTTTACCATTATCAGTTCTTATCACTTTGATTTTGTGATCTAACTGATTCTCTGCCCTTTCTTTATAGTCTGTTTATCTTTCAGGAAATAGATATGAACCATTCTAGTGTGATCATCAATGAAAGAGATAAAATATTTCATACCTCCGTAGGATGCATTCTCCATAGGCCCACATAAGTCAGAATGTACAACTTCCAATGGCTTTGTAGCTCTCGTACCTGCCTGCTTGAAAGGTAGCCTCGTTTGTTTTCCTTCGAAATATGTGGGACATTGAAGATTTTCCTGTGCATCTGACTTCAGCATGACCCCCTCAGCACAATCGGGCAATTTCTTTAGAGCTGAAACATTTAAATGGGCCATCCGAAGATGCCATAAGTTAATATCATTTTGACTTACTTTGTTTGACACCAAGTGTGCAGTCTCATCATCATTTGTACATGTGTCCAGAACATACAATTTATTAACTAATTTAGCTGTACACAATGTAACTCCATTAGGATTTTTAATATCACAGCCTTTCTCATGGAATGACACCTTATATTCACTCTTAGTGATTGTGCTCACAGATAATAAGTTGGCTGCTAATCCAGGTACATAAAGAACATTTCTTACTTGTATTTTCTCCTGTGGCGAAATATTAATACTAATATCTCCAACACACTCCACAGACAATGGCTCCCTGTTTGCCACTGTGATAGTTTTGACTGATGGCTCACAGACATTGCACATGCCTTCTTTGCTGTGACACATATGCATAGAGGCGCCTGAGTCAATGTGCCATTTCTCATTACTATTGCCTGAAAAAGCTGAAAAAGCTGCAATAAAACTTTCTTGCTTTTCTTGCTTACTGTCCTTGTTCACTGTTTTCTTCGGTTGTTTACAAAACTTTGCTATATGTCCATGACCATTACAATTATAGCACCGGGGACCCTTATTCTTCATAGTTGTAGATGATTTTGATTTGGCCTGATTATTCTGATTTTTCTTACAATTAGAGTAGAATGCATTGCTTGTATCTTCAGCTTTCACTTCTTAAAGTCTGCACTGATTTTTGCTCCTGAATTTTCCAAGCCCATAATAATAATAATAATAACATAACATACATACGTCACATAACATACATACGTGACATACGTCATTTCAGACACTACAAAACAGCAACAGACAACTATAAAATTATTATGTTGACACGAACGAAACTAAGGCAACTAAATCAAACAGCACAGCAAACACCCACGGACTCGTCGTGCAGCTCCGCCTCGCAGCCTCAGGTGACCCTTCCATCGAGACCGACAACTGCTGAGGCGTCGAGCTCCGACAATAGCGACGAGTATTTCTCCCCGCCGACATCGCCAACACCTGTGCGTCGGCCGGGGAGAGGCCGGCCACCGACGTGCCTAGGACCCCGAAGACAACCGTCCTCGAACAGGGCCCCCGCTGCCGGTGGTAATGTGCGCCGCATGAAATGGTCTTCTTCAATAAATGAAAGCGTCATGCGGGCATATTATATGGCTACAGAGCTGGGAACCAACCTCACTGCGTATCGTACTCGTTTACTGTCTCTGTTTCAGGAACTTGAGCCCGCTGTCAACGTTTCAGCGCAACGACTATCGGACCAGGTACGGGCTATTCAACGTTGCAACATGTTGGATGGTACCGTACTTGAGAGGCTATACTCTGACGTGCAGAATAGTCTTACTATCCCCACTTCACTGCATGCTGTGCCTTCGGTGGTGTCTGGCGTAACCGCGACCGTAAACCCGCCACAGCTCAGTCACACCGATGAGGATGTGGAAAGTGAGACTATATCCGTAAGTACCCAGTATAATGAACGATTAAGGAGCACTTTGGAGGATGCGATGCTGGAGTATCGATCTATGATACCAAGTAAAAGACCTCGCTTACCCCGTTTGCCCATGCATAAAAGAAATATAGCACTGGTCTATGCCCTGGATGCGCTATTATCTGAGTATTTAGAAAATAGCGTAGACCTCAGTGATACACATTCGATTTTGTACTGTGCGGCCGTCGCAGCATGTCGAGTAGCTGGAGTAAAATTTATTGTAAATGAAACTGCCACTCGACCCAAGCCTGCTGTGCCTGCCTGGCAGTACAGGATTGAACGTCGTATTGCTGAGGCTAGGGCACTCACCGGTAAGCTAATCTGCTTCAGATCAGGCAATACCCGCCCGAGAGTGATGCGCTTTGTGACACGGGCATTTTTGGGGACTAACGTTAGTCCTCAACAATACGCTTCATGTGTCACAGAGCACATTGACTTTCTGAAGCAGAAAATTTATGCATGGGCAAATCGGATACGACGCTACAAAAAGCGCGTAGATAGGTATAACCAGAATCGCATCTTCCAAAAGGATGAGCGGTGGGTTTATCGAAAATGGGAACAACCCGAGTCAGGTGTAAATGACGGTACTCGGCCAGATGCTGACGCTACGAATACATTCTGGGGTAGCATCTGGTCGACGCCAGTCATACATACAGAAGGTGGTTGGATGAGAGAGGTTGAACGAGCTTGTGCGAAGATACAGATTATGGAGCCAATAATCATTTCACCTGAAGATGTTGCAAGTGCAGTCCGTTCGTTATCGAACTGGAAGTCAGCAGGACCGGAAGGACTGCACAACTTTTGGCTGAAGTGGCTCCGTAACTCACATGCTCGTTTAGCAACTCAATTCCAATCATGCCTAAACTCGGGTTCCCTTCCTAATTTCTTAACAACTGGAATAACCCACCTACTCTATAAGTCTGGTAGTGCTACGGACCCCAGAAATTATAGGCCTATTACATGCTTACCGACGGTCTATAAACTCCTAACTTCCATTCTGAGAGTCAAAATCACTGCACATTTAGAAAAAAATTCGATCATCTCTATCTCTCAGAATGGATGTAAGAGCGGCGCCCGTGGCACTAAAGAGCTCCTTCTAGTTGACATGGCCATCAGCCAACAGGTGCGTCGTAACCGTAAAAATCTGGCGACATGTTGGATAGATTATAAGAAGGCTTATGATTCTGTTCCACATACATGGCTTCTAAGGGTGCTAGAGTTGTATAAAGTTGATACAACTCTAACTACTTTCTTGAGGTCATGTATGGGGCAATGGAACACGGTTCTCCGCTATCCAGGATGTTGCCAGACAAACGATGCACCGATAAGAATCGAGAGGGGTATATTTCAAGGCGACAGTCTGAGTCCCCTGTGGTTCTGTCTAGCACTGAATCCTCTAAGTACAATACTGGAGAATTCAGGGCTAGGCTATCGGTTGCGGAGAGAGGGTCGGGTTATATCCCACCTCCTATACATGGATGACCTCAAACTATTTGCTACTAATAACCTACAATTGATGGAGCTACTAAAGATGACTGAAAACTTTAGTAGCTCTATCAAGATGGAATTTGGTTTAGACAAGTGTGCGGTCATGCATGTAGAAAGAGGTGGTATAGTGGAATCCGAAGGGATGATACTTTCAGATTCCATTAAACTTAAATCTCTATCTACAACCGAAACATACAAATATCTGGGTATGTCACAGGCATTAGGAATCTCCGAATCTGGTATGAAGCAGGCATTGCAGGAGCGCTTCTTTGGCCGCCTGAAAAAAGTTCTGAAAAGCCTTCTATCGGGCGGTAATAAGGTTCGTGCCTGCAATGGTTGGGTCATGCCAGTCCTAATGTACTCCTTCGGCATACTCAGATGGACTCAGACTGAACTGGATGCTCTAGATAGGAGGGTCCGGACACTGCTGACCACATTCCGAATGCACCATCCACGTTCATCGGTAATGAGGTTGTATATCCCGCGGAAATTGGGCGGTCGTGGTTTTTTAAATGCCAAGACCCTTCATAACCGCGAGATATACAACCTTAGAGAATATTTCCTACGTGTAGATTCCGATATGCATCGTGATGTGGTCGCAGTGGACAATGGCCTAACCCCTCTCACGTTGGCTAAAGAGAACTGGCGCAAACCTGTAGTACTTGGTACTGCTGATCGCAGGGATGTATGGATGGGTAAAGAGCTACACGGACGCTTTTATCGGGCCTTAAATGGGCCCGATATAGATTTAAAAGCGTCTGTATCATGGCTACGGTTCGGTGATCTTTTTGGAGAAACCGAAGGTTTTATCTTTGCAATTACGGACGAAGTTGTAATGACGAACAACTACCGGAAGTATATTCTGAAGGACGGTACGGTTGACATCTGTCGGGCATGTCATCGTCCCGGAGAATCACTCAGACACATTATTTCCGGTTGTTCTCGTCTCGCCAACGGTGAGTACTTGCACAGACATAACCAAGTGGCCAGGATTGTACATCAGCAACTTGCCCTTAAATACAATCTTGTGACTTCGGAGGTGCCATACTACAAGTATGTGCCCGACCCAGTTCTCGAAAACGGTCGTGTCACATTGTACTGGGATCGATCTATTATCACTGACAGGACTATTGTTGCCAATAAGCCTGATATAGTGATAATGGATCGATTAGAGCGTCGTGCAATGATAGTTGATATCACTGTCCCCCATGACGAGAATCTCATGAAGGCAGAAGAAGAAAAACAAATAAAATATTTGGACCTGGCCAATGAGATTGTCGACATGTGGGATGTGGACTCAGCTATTATTGTACCGATAGTCGTGTCAGCACATGGACTTATCGCCAAGAGCCTCGATCAACACCTTATGAGGCTCTCGTTAGGCAGCTGGCTCAAAGGCCTGATGCAGAAGGCCGTTCTGCTAGGCACGGCACGCATAGTGAGGAAGTTCCTCACCCTGGAGCCGTAACCACCGGCAGCTTGGTCCCTGTACCCGATGCCGGTGGAACACTATTTTTATATTTTTAAATATATTTGTATTTTTTTTTATATATATATTTAAAAATGTAATTATATGTATAGAAATTAAATAAAGGAGATAATAATAATAATATTTTGTTCGCGCCGATGCATCGGCGCTCTTTATTTAGGTATAGTTTTATTCTACCCGCTTTCAATTTATATATTTTATTTCGCTGCTTGGTTTTGCACTGAGGAGAGTGAAGACCGACCCCACCGCCGCGTGGTCGTGTCCGTGCCGCTTCATTTTCATATAGAAAAAAAAACCGCTTTGAAGTTGTTTCGTGCCGTGTATGATCCTCACATCGCCCTCACCATCAAGAAGACCGAGAAGAGCGCATCAAGGTCACAGCAGCGTTGGCACGTGGAGCGAGGCCCTTAACTGGACCGCCCGCCGTGGTGCTAAGGTTAGTCAATTTCTTTCCTTAGTTGCGAGACCAGCAGCTTTTCTCAATCTTGTGTTCCTTGTTTTTTCTTTTATTATAACCTATAGATATACAGTCCACTAGCCAGCTATTACCCACCCGCAGCTACATTTTTTTGGGCCTTCGAGCCGCACGTTACATTCTTTTCGGCCTTATAGCCATATATCACATTTTTTCTATATCCCGCTATTTGTTTTTCCGCTTAGTTTTCATAACTATTTATTCTTTCCGCTTAGAAAAAAAAAAAAAAAAAAAAAAAAAAAACTATTTTTTATCTTACCGCTTAGTTACGAAGGTAATTTACCTACCTGCTGTAATTACCTACATAATATATCCGTTATAATTTATCTTTATCATTTATTCGTGTTCCATTTAACGGTTGAATTGCACTCCTTTTAGTAAGTACCTACCTAAACGCATTTATGTTGCATTTTTGTCGAAAGTTATAAGCTAGGTAAGAACGTGTTATCGCCGGCCGTTCCGTCCGAGCGTTCCTTTGTTCTCGAAGTCGTATGTTGCAGTCAGTAACGCTGTTTCGGGTATTTTGTAACTTAAATAGTTTTTAACAAAATCTCATCATGGCTCCGAGTATTAAGGATGTGGAGAAGCATAACTTAAACATTAAAAGGCTCACGGGAAAACGCGAGGAAGTTTATGCTAGGCTTCAGAGAATTTATGACTCAAAAAATGAAATGATTACGGACCCTAGTGATAGTAAGGTGGAGAATTTTCTTTGTGGCATGGTCACCATTGATATTATGCGTGACGAATTCATAAAAATTGTCGATGATTTGAATACGTTGAATTTGATGTTAGATCCAGATTTCATACCTAACTATCAAAGTTTGTCTACGTTTGAGGACTTATACTGTCGTTGCAAATATGAAGCCAACAAAATACATGCTAGCCGTGATAAGTCCAAAGTTGAAAAATTATCTTCGTCTTACAGTAACAATAATAAAAAATCTAACTTGAATCTGCCCAAATTAGAATTAATGAGTTTTTCCGGTTCACCTGCAAGTTGGTCAACCTTTTATGAAACATTTAAAACTACAATACACGAGAATTTTGATCTTACTAATAACGAACGTATTCAATATTTGATGGGTCGGTTATCGGGCCGGGCACTTGCTACTGTGTCGGGAATTACACCGAACGCTGACAACTATACTTTGATATGGACCACGCTGGTCCAGAAGTATGAAGATAAACGTTATTTAGCTACCGCGTATTTGGATCAAATGTTTGAATTCAAATCTTTTTCCGTTGCTAACTCTAAGAATTTAGACTCGTTTTTAGAACGTTTTGCGTCTGCCGTGTCGAGTCTAAAAACGTTAAAACTTAGCAACTTGTCCGATTTTATTCTTCTTTATCTCGCTTTAAAGAAAATAGACCCGGAGACCGCTCGCGCTTTTGAAATGTTTGAGCGAGAGACTGCTTTGCCTAGCTACGAGGACTTGATCACATTTCTACGTGAACAATCGAAAATATTAGACCGCACTTCGACCAACGCTACGACGAAGCGCGTCGGTACCGACGTAAACCAAAATGTCTCGAAGTCTACCCATTCCTTTGTAGGTACTAGCGCGCCGTCGCAGGTAAAAGATAAAAATAAATCTTGTCCGTTTTGCGACTTGGCAAATCATTTCAACTTGTTCAAATGTTTTAAATTTCAAAAATTACCGCTCGATGATAAATTTAATTTGGTCAAAACTCGTAATGGATGCACGAACTGCCTCAGTTTGTCCCATAACAGCGCCGCTTGTAAATCGGAAGTACGTTGCCGCCATTGCGATTGTAAGCACCACTCGCTGCTATGTAGAAAACAACAGCTGACTCCCCCCGCGCCCGGCGCAGCGCCCGCGCATAATAATGTGACTCCGCCGCCGCCGGCATCCACCTCCCAGCAGGTACATACCACTGCTTTATCAGCCCTGTCGTCGCCTCCTCCGGTGCAAATTAATAACCGACGTGATAATAATATTACCTGTCTTTTAGGCACGGTTCAAGTTTTAATACCTGACTCTGCGGGTGTGTTGCACAATGCTCGCGCGCTGATTGAT
This sequence comes from Cybosia mesomella, assembly GCA_946251805.1. Lineage (NCBI taxonomy): Eukaryota > Metazoa > Arthropoda > Insecta > Lepidoptera > Erebidae > Cybosia > Cybosia mesomella. The sequence continues at coordinate 1,018,626 of OX276396.1, forward strand.
TCCGGATCGCAAAACAATTTTATTACATCGACATGCTTAGCAAAACTTAAAGTTAATTTTAATCGAACAACGCGCGCTGTTGTAAAGGGGATCGGTTCGTCTTCTAATCCGATTAAGGGTTCCGTCAGCATTGATTTGTTTTCGAACAATAAAAATATTTTACTTACACTGGACTCTTATGTCATTGATAAAATTACGGATAATTTGCCATCTGCTCGTATCGAGCCCGCTTCGCTCAGTTATTTAAACCACGTTCAGTTAGCTGACATTAGTTTCCATTCGCCTGGGGAAATTGACATCCTCATCGGTGCACCGCAGTTTGCCGAAATTTTACTGTCGGGACGCGTAAACGGTCCGCCCGGGTTACCTACCGGTATTGAAACGATTTTTGGTTGCATAATCGTAGGAAATTGTCCTATTAGTAATCCGTCTACTGAGTTCGTTTCTTTATGCTCGTTTGTACAGAATGAGCCTCCGTTATCAAATATGTTAGAAAGGTTCTGGCAGCTCGAAGAAATTGCGCCCACGCGCCCGCTGAACGCCGCGTCTAGGGAGTGCGAGAAGCTGTTTGTCTCAAGCGTGTCACGGGATGACACAGGACGTTATAGTGTGGCGTTACCTTTTGCGCGCGACCCCTCTGAGCTCGGTGACTCATACAAAGCTGCTACGCGTCGTTATATGTACTTGGAGCGTAAGTTGACCGCTACCCCAGAGTTGCGACTGGAATATGACGCGATTATTAAGGAATACCTATCAAAGGGTTATATCTCGTTAGATGATGCTGGTTCGCTACCTACGGGTTTTTATATACCACATCATGCAGTTGTTAGGCAAGATAAAGTAACTACAAAGGTGCGAATGGTTATGGACGCCAGCGCCAAAAGTGATTCGGGTAAATCACTCAATGATTTGTTATATCAGGGTGAGAATTTACAGAACGATTTGTTTTTAATTTTACTTGACTTCCGCTTATATCCTGTGGCTTTTACCAGTGACATACATCAAATGTTTTTACAGATTTTGGTTAACGAAGATCACAGAATGTTTCAAAAATTTTTATACCGCTTCGATCGTTCTTTACCTCTTGATACCTATAAATATAACCGCGTCTGCTTTGGATTGCGCTGTAGTCCTTTCCTCGCCATGCGAGTTTTAAGACAACTTTGTGACGACGCACGCGCATCTTACCCGCGCGCCGCGGATGTTGTTGTGCATAATTGTTACATGGACGATATTTGTTACTCCGTTCCCACCGTTCAGGACTCCTTGCGGCTCAAGGATGAGCTGTTAGGATTGTTTACGGCCGGGGGCTTTAACCTTATGAAATGGTCGAGTAACTCAACAGAGTTACTCGAATCATTGCCTGATACTCACCGCTATTCTTCTAAAGTAAATTTCGATGAACCTAATCAAAGTCTCAAGGTTCTTGGCCTAGAATGGTCTCCAACCACAGATGTTTTTTCCTTTTCTGTCACTCTTGACAACCGTCCATGTACCAAGCGCAACATCTTATCGGTTATTGCTCGCCAGTTTGATGTTTTAGGTTTAATCGCGCCGACTATTCTTTATGCGAAATTAATCTTACAAAAACTCTTTGTTCTCAAGCTGGACTGGGATGACAAGCCGCCCCAGAATGTAATGATCCTTTGGGAGAATTACCTTCGCGAACTGCCCGCATTACGAGACCTAAAGATAAAGCGTCATCTTGAGGTGTTTAAAAATTACCTCGTCACTATTCTTGCGTTTTCCGACGCGAGTGAACGAGCTTACGGAGCCGCCGTATATGTCAAAGTTCAGCAGGATCCTCACTCCCCAGCGGTCGTCAACCTGGTGTGCGCAAAATCTAAAGTCGCTCCTCTCAAAACGGTATCGGTTGCCAGGCTTGAGCTCTGCGGCATTTTACTAATGTCTAAACTGGTGCAACGAGTTATGAACACTTATAAACCGCGTCACAAAATTGAGAATATATTTTGTTTCACCGACTCAATGGTCGCATTATATTGGATTCATTCAGATCCCCAAACTTTAAAAACATTCGTCGCTACGCGTGTTACAAAAATTTTAGATTGCCTTCCCGCGGAACATTTCTTTCACGTTCCCGGTACCGACAACCCTAGCGACTGCTTATCGCGAGGTTTGTCTCCTAAGCAATTATTGTCGCACCCGATGTGGTTCAGAGGACCGTCGTGGCTTCAACAGAGCGTTGATACGTGGCCTGTTACTTCGGTCGACACTAGTGCCATCGATGTGCAATTACCGGAAACCAAGGTGGTCTCATTGCCGGTTGTAGCAGATGTTGGTGTGGACCCGCATCCACTTCTTGCATTGTCGCATCGCGTTTCTAAGTGGACGGTGCTGCTTCATTCCGTTATCTATGTTTACAAGTTTCTAGGTAAACTACCGCGATCTAAATCGATTACCGCATCAGATATGATTTTTGCTGAAAGGATGTTAATCATCGCGTTACAAGAATTTTATTTTTCTGACGAAATCGCACGATTAAAGGCAAACAAAAAATGTCGCACCGCGTTAAGACGCCTCTCCCCCTTTTTCGATAGTGAAGGCTTATTGAGAGTCGGCGGTCGACTCCGTAATGCAGATTTGACCAATGAACAACGGCATCCGTTGCTGCTTCCGCATAAAGACCGTATCACCGATTTGATCGTGTCGCACTATCATCGCCACAACTGTCATACTGGTCCGGTGGCTCTTATGTCAATATTGCGGCAAAGTTATTGGATACTGTCTTGTCGTAATGTCGTACGGCGTATCGTGCATAAATGCAATTTTTGTTTCCGCGCTAAACCCAAGGCCGTGCACCCCTTCATGGGAGACTTACCCACATGCCGCGTAACGGAAGCTAAAGCCTTTACACGCACGGCCGTTGATTACGCGGGTCCTATAAGTATTATCCCGCAACGTAAACGTGGCGTTCGCTCTATTAAGGCATATCTGTGCATTTTTGTGTGCTTAGTCACTCGCGCTGTTCATGCCGAGTTGACTACCGATCTCAGTACGAGTACTTTTCTCTCAGCGTTCAAACGATTTCTAGCGAGACGGGGTGCAGTACAAACTATGTACTCTGACGCAGGAACTGTCTTCGTTGGTGCGAAGAACGCTCTTTCGGACATCTACGCTTTAGTCAATTCTGATGAGTATCAAACTGCGTTCTCTAACGAGTTGGCCGAGCGAAAAATAACGTGGAAAATAAATCCGCCGCGCACTCCACACTTCGGTGGACATTACGAGATATTCGTTAAGGGCTTCAAAACTCATTTATATAGGACTATAGGTTCTCAATTGTTGACCTACGAAGAGATGTTAACTGTATTAACACAAATTGAATGCGTTTTGAATTCGCGCCCGCTCACGCCCCTTAGTGAAGATCCGTCTGAGCTAAGCGCATTGACTCCATCGCATTTCCTTACGTCTACGCCGCTAAAGAGTTTACCCGCTTGCGAAGCTACCGGTGATAACACAAGTTTAAAGAAACGATACGCTCTGTTAGATCAATTGGTGCAATCATTCGCTAAACGATGGAAACGTGAATATCTTCACCTTTTGCAATCCAGAGGGAAATGGAACACTCATTCAGATCCTATCAAGATAGGTAGCGTCGTGGTTGTAGTTACTGATAACGTTGGACCTCTATCTTGGCCATTAGGTATAATTCTTGAAACCTATCCCGGTAAAGATGGGATCAGTAGAGTGGCTCTTATCAAGACGGCGACAGGCATCTATAAGAGACCTGCCGTCCGCCTCTGCCCTCTACCTTCGCAATAGCATCTCTTCCGCTCCCCGGCTTATAGTTTAGTGTATTTTTAAAACCGATGGTTTTAAAAGCCGGGAGCATGTTCGCGCCGATGCATCGGCGCTCTTTATTTAGGTATAGTTTTATTCTACCCGCTTTCAATTTATATATTTTATTTCGCTGCTTGGTTTTGCACTGAGGAGAGTGAAGACCGACCCCACCGCCGCGTGGTCGTGTCCGTGCCGCTTCATTTTCATATAGAAAAAAAAACCGCTTTGAAGTTGTTTCGTGCCGTGTATGATCCTCACATCGCCCTCACCATCAAGAAGACCGAGAAGAGCGCATCAAGGTCACAGCAGCGTTGGCACGTGGAGCGAGGCCCTTAACTGGACCGCCCGCCGTGGTGCTAAGGTTAGTCAATTTCTTTCCTTAGTTGCGAGACCAGCAGCTTTTCTCAATCTTGTGTTCCTTGTTTTTTCTTTTATTATAACCTATAGATATACAGTCCACTAGCCAGCTATTACCCACCCGCAGCTACATATTTATTTATTTGCATGGAATGTAGGTATTACATGAGGTGTTACATTTTAACAATGAGGTTCCTGATACATTCTACCATTTAGGCATACAAATATTAAAAACATGTTAATCATGCACTTAAAACAAAGAATTTAGTCAATACATAGTCAAATAAAGTCCGATTATAAGTTCAAAGTACAGTCAAAATATAGTTAAATGTCAGTTCAGAATTACAGATAAATTATTTGGTTATTTGCATTTAAGTTTGTGTCACAAAAATAAGGTACATTATTCTAGGTTGGTATCAGCTTGTCATCCAAAAAGTCCGATACCGAGTAATAACATTTGTTTAGTAACATAGCGGTTAAATTCTTTTTGAATATTTTTAACGGATGTTCTCTCATACTGCTTGGTAACTTGTTGTAAATCACAGGAGCCATGCCAATAACACCTTTTTGTAATAACGCAGTATTAAAACCCCCAGTGCATAGTCGATTCTGGTGTTGAGATCTCATGGGTACAGTTCTTATTCTAGTTTCGCTGACTTTTCTAAACAGATCAGGGTTGTTTTTTACGAACAGGGAAATTTCCAGAATATACAGGCATGGAAAAGTCAACAGCCCATTAGCCCTAAACATTGGCTCACAACTGTCTGTAGTTTTCAAATTGAACATAGACCTTATGCAGCGTTTTTGAGATTTAAAAATGGCTTCTCTCTGACCACAGTTACCCCAAAATATGATGCCAAACCTTAAAGTAGATAGGACGAGCCCATGGTATGCTGACAGTACAGTATCAATATTTACTTTTTTTGTTAAATTGAAAAGTACATAGGCAGATTTGCTCAGTTTATGACATATGTCCTCAGCTTGAGCACGCCAGGTCAACTGAGAGTCAATGATGATTCCTAAAAATTTTGTAATGTCAACTCTTTCTACTGTTTGATTATTATACTGTATATTTAGGTCGTCAGGACGTAGTCTCTGATGAAAATGCATTAATTTTGTTTTATTTATGTTAATTTGAAGATTATTTTTATTCAGCCAGTTTATCATAGTACCAATCGTTTTGTTTATATCACTTTCATATTTTTCTTTGTCTGTACATTTAATTAATGCCGTACTGTCATCTGCAAATAGAACCATAGGGTGATTTATTTGGAGGGGAAAGTCATTTATATACAGAATAAATAAAAGAGGCCCGATAACACTTCCTTGTGGGACGCCATATTCAATAGTACGGGTAGAGGATACATATTTTTCTTCCCGTTTAGTCTTTAGGCATATCCTATCAATTTCTGTGACCTGAATCCGACCTTTTAAATAAGATTTAATTAAGTTTAAAGCATTTCCTCTGATACCGTAAGCCTCTAATTTATCTAATAATAGCTCATGTTTTACGTAATCAAAAGCACTGGACATATCCGTATATACGGCACATACAGGAGTTTTGGTATCAATATTTGACATTGTCATTTTTAATAAATTAAAAATAGCCATATTTATGTTTTTATTTTTCCTAAAACCATACTGTTCGTGACAAAGTATATTATATTTGGTTAGAAAACTATAAATTGACGCATAGATTATTTTTTCTATTATTTTGGAAAAGACCGAAATTAGGGCTATTGGACGATAGTTAGACATTTCTTCTTTACTGTTTCTTTTATGTATGGGCCTGATAATCACAGTTTTTAAAACTTCAGGAAATATTCCTGACGTTATGCTGGCATTAATAATGTGAGTTAGGGGATTAGCAATACAACCACACACAAATTTTACAACCTTTGTTGATATGCAATCGTATCCAACACTTTTTTTGTTTTTCAAAGATTTTATAGTATTTATTATATCTTCGGGTGCAACTGGAGACATAAAAATGGAATGCAGGTTATAATCTATTGGCTTTAGTCTTTCCAGTAAACTAATTTTTGGAATTTCTGTTATCTTGTCAACATAATAGTTGTTGAAGGATTCGGCTATTTCTTTGGGATCGGTAATAGACGAACTTTGAGTTTGTATTTTGGCAATGGGTTCTATAATTGTTTTAGAATTTTTTATTATTTGCCACGATGTTTTTGATTTATTATTTGAGTTTTGAATTAAATGATTATTTTGTGCTCTTTGTGTCAATCTTATAATTTTTCGGTATCGTTGAGAATATGCCTGAAAGTTCTTTTTATTTTGTGCAGTCGGGTACAGTCTTTGTTTCCACAGTAAATACCGCTGTTTTTTACTACACGCACGGATTCCACTTGATACCCACTTAATAGATTTTTCGGGTTTGACTGTAATCATCTTAAAGGGAAAGCATAAGTCATAAAGAAGTTTGAATAGGTCCATGAAATTTTGGTATGCTATGTTAGGGTTCTCAGTTTGGTATACATCTGCGAAAGTTAAACTTCGAAGGTAATCGTTGAATTTATTTAAGTTATCAATCGAAATATCCCGTACCTTTTTCCTCCAAGATTTTAGGTGGTAAGACCTATTTACTTTTATTGTTAAAATTTGGGCTGTGTGGTCTGAGAGGGCCAAGTCAATTACTTCACAATTTGTTGTCTGTCGTAAGTTATGAGCAAAATTGTCTATGCATGTACCACTAGTTAATCTAGTGGGCTTGCCGACTTGCAGTTTAAGGTTGAAGGCCAAGAGAAAACATTCAAATTCCATAGCAAGCTTATTTCTTATTAATCTATCTATGTTAAAGTCACCGCATATAATTATTTTATTTTTCATGTTACCACCAAGTTGTTTTAAGATTAGGTTTAGCTTTTGATAAAAAATATCTATGTTACATTGGTAAGGAGTTCTATATATACAAACAATTATAATGTTTTGTCTAGTTAACTTTACAGCACAGCATTCAAACATTCCTTTCACACTGCATCTCCTCATGTCTGTTAATTCACAGTATTCGAGACTGTTCTTAACCAAAATGCAAACTCCACCCCGATTGCTATCATTTCTTGAATAACATGCTGCTAGCCTATAGTTAGGTAGTTGTAATAAGGATTCGTGACCAGACATAATGAAATGCTCCGTAATACACAAAACGTCAATATTTATTTTTTTACTTAGCAAAAGATTCTGAATATGTACCGTTAACCTATCTGCTTTGTTTAGTAGCCCGGCAATATTTAAATGCATTATATTTAAGTGGTCAAAAACGAAAAAAGTCAGAGTTTCCAGACTTGGGAGAGTCCTCCAGAACTGGGACCTCATCATTAACTATTACATTAGTTTTCGACATAGTCGTCGTCTTGTTTAATGCTTGATTATATCTTACACAGTGATGAACATTCAACATAATATTTTCCATTCCATGATTGTTTACTTTACCGTTGTACCGTAGAAACATGGTGTGGTCATTGCTTAGTTCCAGATTTGAATCCACTAAAGTAGCGTAGTTGTATGTCATAGGTTTAGGTTTATGCTCATCAGATAAGCCGGTCAACATCAAAGTGCCAAGCCACTCGTCATTTACATTTAGTTTGATTATAATAATGAGTTTTTACTTGAGAAATAATTTAACACGTTATATGGATACGTAGTGACAGGTCAAAAAAAAAGGGAAGGGAGGCGCCACACACGAAGGTGGCGAGATCGAGAACTATTCGTATTGCGTTCCATTTCTATCAGGTATCCCCCTTGCTTAGCCTCGACCAATCAGTATCGAGCGCATCGGTTGCGCAGCTCTCAACCAATCAGGAGCGATCACGTTGTTTGCCCCCTCCCATTGCGCCTATAAATACGCCAGTGACTCGGGCCTTTACATCAGTCGCACCGAGTTCGCCGCCGAGGAAGGTTCTCCGCACTCGATGGCGTCCCGACGTGTACCACTGAAGATGTCGACCGCAGTGATCGACGAAACGTCTGGAATACAAGTTTCCGATGTACCACGGCCAAACATCCCGGAAGCACTATATTCTACATAATTATAATAATTTAATTTACAATATATATCATTTAAATAATCATAATCATACATAAACATGCTTCAAAAACTATTTAATAATTTTCGCAACACATTAATAATTAAAGTAGAAATAATTACCATTTCAAACATTATTCATAAACATGTCATATCAGAAGTATTAAATTTATTCAGTTAATGATGTCAAAATAATAATTCAAATAATAATGTCAAAGTAATAATTCCATTAATAAAGTCAAAATATTAATTCAATTCACAATGTCAAAATAATTATTCAATAAATAATGTCAAAATAGTAATTCCATTTAATTGTCAAAATTACATATTTAATGTCAAGTTCACAATAATTTAATCAAATGATGAAAATTCAATTTACATTATTAAAATATGTTGTTTAATACTAGCAATACATAAGCAGATTATATCAATTTAACCTAGATTCCTTCGCTCAAAATACAGTAACAAGCCCTTGTGAATTCATTCAGGGAGCATGAAAACAAGCATAAATGTAATCTGCCAGCCATCATATTAAGCGCACGCAGCGCCCGCGTCAGCGGCGCCCTCTGCAGCAAGTTGGTACGTGCGCGACACACTTGCAGCAGCGGGGGGCGCCGCCCCCTCAACGCGTACTCCTCTGGTACACATAGCCCTACTTCCCGTAGGATAGCAGGGATGTGTATAAGCCCACGAAATACTTTAAACAAATAGGTGGCCATAGACACCTCCCTCCTCATTTCCAGCTTAATGAAATGAACGACGTAGGATACAACCACGGATATCCCGGGTAGACACCATACTGTTTCCAATATAAAAATCTAAGGAACTTATTCTGGGTACGCTCCAACATAGCCTTATATTTGTCCTCGTGTGGAGACCAGATTAGCGCATTGAACTCCAGGTGACTCTTCACGAGAGCCTCATACAACGCCCTTAACGCCGCAATACTTGTAAACTGGTTTGCTTGACGTAAGACAAACCCTAAATTTCTGAAAGCTTTTTTACAGACACCGGTGATATGGTCTCGGAAATATAAATCCGCGCTAAAGCGCACGCCTAAATCCTTAACCTCGGTTTTCCGCTGCAGAGGGACCCCTTCCATGTGATATTGGTAGTGACTTGGGTTGTGGGCACGGCTGAACGATATCACCGAACACTTTCTTTTATTTTGTAAGCTCCATCCCACAATCCTATCTACGTCTTGCTGTAGTTTTCATCATGATCTATGTGATCCTTAATTACCCGTACTAATTTGAGATCATCTGCGAAAAGCAAGGGCACCGAGATTTTGACCTTATCCAGTAAGCTATTTATCGTGAGTATGAAGAGAAGAGGCCCCAAGTTACTGCCTTGACTCACTCTAGATCTCGTGAAATATGGTTCGGAAAGGTATCCCCCACAGTGAACGTATTGACAACTGTCCCGCAAGTAGCTGGAAAAGAAGGACAGTATGCGGCGTACACCCCACGCTAGCTAGTCTTGATAAAAGAACGTCATTATCAACAGTATCAAACGCCTTCTGAAAATCAAAGTACGCCACACCTACCTGTAGACCAGCGTCCACCGCCGGCACCAAACATGACATTAAATGAAGCAGATTGCCCGCAGTCCCCCGTATAATCAGTTGTGAATGGTTGCCTCGAACACCTTAGCTGGAGTGCTAAGCACAGCCACGGGCCTGTAATTAATTGGGTTTGAGCCTCCACTACCTGTTGGTACGGGTATCACACGCGTTAGTTTCCAGCGCTCTGGAAATTTTGCTGCCGCAATGCAGGTGTTGAATAAGTGCAGCAAAGGTTCAGTGAGTACCATCGACAATCCCTTAAATGAACGCTGGTATGCCGTCCGGTCCCATGGAGCGCTTGGGAGGCAGACGAACCAGCGCGGTCTTCACATCACCCAAACGCAGGCTAGTAAGGTTCACCCACGCCCCCGGAGATGGTGTCCCCACCGAGCTGGCCACCGCCACGTTTAATTCAGCGGGCTCCTGGTTGTACACCGAGTGGAAAAACTGAGCGAACTCATTCGCGCATTCCAACTCTGACAAAGAGCGGTCATCTTTCACTAACCTGGGCTTACCTGTGTCATCCTTTCTACCTCTCATGTAATTCCAAAAGGCTCGACCACAGCCAGGTGACGCTGTACACGCTCGCGGTACTGGTCGTGAGCTCGCACAGTCTCCACCTTCACTGCTGCCCTACACCTGCTAAAAGCTTCATAATCACTAAGAGATCCGGTTTTGTTATATCTTTTATATAACGCATGCTTATGGCGTAATTCCCTAATAATGTGAGGTGTATACCATACCGGATATACATACATAATTTAGTCCAGTTGAGTTTGATTTTCGAAGTATGGGAAAAAGAACTTGGAACCAAAAAAAAATGGTTTGAAAATGTTAATGTTCGTTTTTTCGAATTTGTTCGAATTTATAGTCTATTTAAATTTTAAATTATATTTAAATATATATATATATATATATATATATATAGACTATAAATTTTACCATATTATATGCATGATTACAATATACGAGAATACAGTACTTACTTCATTTCCAAGCTATACTAAAATATGCCACCCACAGTAAAATGCAAACGAGCGAAGTAATTTAGAGAACTGTCAAAAACCATAAAACGTAAGTGCATAAATCTGCAGTTATTTCAGTGGAACCAGTATTTTCGCCTGAATGAGGAACAAGGGACCGGCGCAACTTTTGTGCATGCAGTCTTGTAAGTTTTAATTAAATACTCCTACTATATATGTATGTTATGGTTCATAAGGGAATAAAAAAAACAAACACCATCATTCACCTCTTACTTACAATAATAACAATATAGTCACCACCAAATTAAAGTAGATAGTATACCTACTCAGTATAATAAGTAAATGGTGGTAGGTATGTCATTCATTTTATTAATTTCTGCTAAACTCAGTCTGTATGAAATGTTATTTTGTCTATTTAATTCTCTGTGCTAATATAGTTTTTTTTTCTTTTCTTCAATGTTATAATATTACGCATGCTGGTTATCCGTAATTGGCAAATGTATCAGCCACATTACTCGCTAAACATGTATTATATACCAATTTGTCATGCATTTGCTGTGGATAAACCTATTAAATAAATAAATAAATACTTAAAAAAACCGACCAAGTACGAGTCGGACTCGCCCATGAAGGGTTCCGTAGCAGCAAGTAGTATATTTCAGTTGATTGAATGAAAGGTAAATTGCGGTTTACGGTTTATGACGTATTACAAAAAAAACAACTTACTAGATCTCGTTCAAACCAATTTTCTGTGGAACTTTACATGGTAATGTACATCAAATATTTTTTTAGTTTTATCATTCTCTTATTTTAGAAGTTACAGGGGGGGGGGCACATTTTACCACTTTGGATGTGTCTCTCTCTCAAACTATTAGAAAAAAAATGATATTAGAAACCTCAATATCATTTTCGAAGACCTATCCATAAGTAACGCCGTAAACGTATGGAATTGATGAAAAAAAAAATTGAGTTTCAGTTCTAAGTATGGGGAACCCACAAAATTCATTGTTGTTTTTCTATATTTGTAAATCTTAATGCGGTTCACAGAATACATCTATTCACCAAGTTTCAACAGCATAGTACTTATAGTTTCGGAGAAAAGTGGCTGTGACATACGGACGGACAGACAGACAGACATGACGAATCTATAAGGGTTCCGTTTTTTGCCATTTGGCAACGGAACCCTAAGAAGAAACTGTGCTGTTGCATCAACTTATTTTTAATTCTGTTCAATCTTTTTAGCTAATTTAAGTAGGACACCATTGTCCTAATATCCGTATTTATGTTATTATTTTATGTCAGATAGTTTTATAAATACGAAACTTTGTGAGCCTATCTATTTATCCAGTGCACTGATAAGACAATTCAGTGCAATTTGAAATATAGATAACTTATATCCTGAATCAACAAATCTGTCTGTCTTCTTCTTCTGTCTTGATAAAATAAGTGTACAAGCGCGGGTCGTAGCAAGTATTGTGAATAATAAATGATAAAGAAACTTACAATGTAGTACATTGTATGTTTGTTCTCAATCACGCAGAAACAACTAGATTAATTTGGCAGAAATTGGCAATTTTTTTTTTTTAATAACTCCCTTGTAAATCTATAGCAAACTAAGAACTGAAATATGAAACTCATAGTCTCAATAAGCTGTGCTTAATGTATATTTAGATAGCGCTCAAGAAGCCCCAAGCCTCAAGAAATCGAGGCCGTGCAGTTCCGGCTCCGCCGGGCCATCGTGGTGGAGTGGAAGAAATGACTTGGGCGACCAAGCTCTGGGCACGCCGCAATAGCGGCGGTAAGGCCCATCATGCATGGAGGATTGGCTAGAGAGGCGACACGGAAGCCTCTCGTACCGACTGACGCAGGTGATCTCCGGTAAGAGGAGCTTCGGGGACCACCTGCATCGGATCAGGAAGGAGCCAACGCCTGAGTGTCATCACTGCGACGCGAATGAGGACTCAGGGCTGCACACGCTGGCGGACTGCCTGGCGTGGGAGGCGCCGAAGCGTAACCTCGTGGCAGCCATCGGGGTGGGAGTCCTCTCACTCGGCAGCATGATTGCGACAATGGTGGGCAACGCGAGCACGCCCGGGAGAGATTTAGAACTCTCCCGGCTCGCCGAGCCCGCAACATGCTTGCCGCGCGTCGCATGCGACTCAGGCGGTGGAGGTCGCTTAACGACCTCCGTCCGCCATGAGCGCAGGCCTGGATGTGAGGTGAGGCCGCCTGTCACCCCAGCAGAAGCAGGCCGGGACGGTGGGGCGACTAGCGCCCCTCCCCCAAACCGGGGCAAGACGGGGACACCGTGGTTCCCAAACCCGAGGGGGCCATCTCGAAACCGGAGATGGCCCAGGGTCAGTCGGGGTGCGAGGGATATGCTCTATGGGCAACCTTACACCCCGGCGTCTGAATACCCGAGATGGCGTGCGGTTTTAGTTGGTTTAAGCCCTATATAACCGCCCCCGCTGGCCGGTGGGGGGTATCCGAAGGGATTTCCGCACGAATAAAAAAAAAGGAAAAAGGTATTGGTTTTTCAGTTGGTGATATTGGCACTTGGCATTTTGTTGAAACCGATTTTTAAAATTCAGATCAACAGCTTAGTTTTTAATATCGCAGGTGGAGCCAATATTGAAGATCTGACGTCTAGGTAAGAATATAAGTAAAGTCAATCATGCTATACTATGCCTGAATTCCAGCACCTGGCCTTTAATACAACGCAAAAAATCACGTAGAATGATTATATAAAAAATGCATATTTTTTTTAGACGAATCCACAGTGATAGCTTCCCTCCTCAATTTCTTTTTTCGATTTTCTAACATGTAACACCTAATTTAATTCGTGAGCTCATGTTCTGTGAAACTTTCCCAGAGACACCTCGTGTAGAACCAAGGAGAGAGAGAAGAGTAAACTTCTTCGTATCCTTTTTCATCGCAATTGGTTAAGGATTTTCTTCCGTCTTTTGTGTTGCAATATGAGGTGTGTCGATAATTGAGGTGGCTAAGAGTTGTCCATAGCAATTGGACAGTCTGAATCCCTCATGTGCAAATTGCACATCACTAGTAAGTGCGCAGAGACTTATAGTAATTAATATTTTATTACATCCTAGAGTATTACCATCGTACCATGTGTATATAAGTGACGTTCTAGTGCATTAATTTTATTTTTTCAACCCGGTAAAAGTCGACCTAGGCCAATTAGATCGAAGACGTTTTGAAGAAGGGCCAGGTCAGAAGCACCCGTAGCCGGCATGCATGTATGAAAACAATTATGGAAGTGGAAGAAACGAAAGGCGTATGCGAAGTGCAAGTGGAAAGATTCAATTAAATTTTTTAAGCATTTTGTATGCTTACTTTTCTTATTGATTTAGATCGGAAAAAGAGAACATCTAGGACGGGACTTATGAAACACGGGACAATGTTTAAAAATGACTGTAAAGTTATTCATTGTTTTCGTAGTTCGCAAGAATTACGGTAGATGGCTCCAGCGTCGCCTTACGTATCGGAGAATTTCGAATATCTGGGACGTGTCTAAGCGTTCCCCCTGTAAGGGACTGGTCGCATGTTCAAGTCCCGTCCTAGATGTTCTCTTTTTCCGATCTAAATTGGAAAGATGTTGTCTCTGCCTACCTCAATGGGAAAGAGGAGTGACTATATGTATGTATGAATAATATTTTATCTCTAATCAAGCCAAATAATATCACCGCGTAACTAGTGCGGCTTACCACACCGGTGCCGTGGGTCAAGTTGCAGCAAGTTTTCCAATATCCCGTAACTATTTGGCTAGTGCATCTGTTCACGAGATTACTGCAATATCGTGTAACTAAGCGAAGACGACCACATGGTAGGATTGTATATCGTAATAAAATTACTTAGTATATAATTAGCCCGCTGATAATTAGCTAATATTATTATTTATATTATTATATTCCCTTTATTAAACTTAAATACATATTAAATTGTATTTATAAATACATTATATATAAAAAAAACAAATATATTTGATAATATAAAAAATAGTGGCCCACCGGCATCGGTACAGGGACCAAGCTACCGGTGGTTAGGGCTCCAGAGAGAGGAATCTTCTCACAATACGTGCCGTGTCGAGGAGCACTGCCTTCTGCATCAAGCCCTTGACCCAACTACCTAACGCGAGCCTCTGGAGATGTTGATCGAGGCTCTTTGCAATCTGTCCGTGAACCGATACTCTTGGCAATCAGTCCGTGAACCGATATGGCAATCAGTTCTTGAACCGATATTATATTTATTTTTATTATTATATTTGTTATTTATTAGCTATAATTAGTTTCGATGTCGTCTCTCTGTTCACGAAAGTTCCAGTCATGGAAGCTATGTCACGTATCCGACCGCTGTTCTCTAAGGACATCGCAGAGTTGTTCGAGTTCGTGTTGACGACTTCATACTTCCAGTGGAACAACACGTTCTATGAACAAGTGGAGGGTTTAGCCATGGGAAACCCCATCAGTCCTGTAGTTGCGAACTTCTATATGGAATTCTTCGAAGAAGCCGCTCTTGAACGAGCGCCCAAGAAGCCTAAGGTCTGGTTCCGCTACGTGGACGATACCTTTGTGGTTTGGAGTCATGGAGACACGGAGCTGACTAAGTTCCTGAATCACCTGAACAGTATCCATCCGAACATCGAGTTCACCATGGAGGTAAAGAAGAACGGAGACCTGCCATTCCTCGATGTCCTGGTATCCAAAAAAAAGGATGGCAGCCTTGGTCACCGGGTCTATCGAAAGCCTACACACACAGACCGTTACTTACACAAGGACTCCAACCACCATCCCAGACAGAAAATGTCAGTCATCAAGACCCTGGTCCACCGAGCTAAGAGCATCTGTGAGCCCCAACACCTTAAAAACGAGTTACGCCACCTGGACTCTGTGACGGTCCAACCATCGAGATTGCATTGGCGGTCTGAGGATGGGGGCTTGCTGTTCAGAACGGCTTCAGACGTTGCAGATTAACATTAAAATACCCTTCTCACTGCTCATACATTGTTGGCCTAAAAGTAAAATAAAAATTATAAGGACAATTCAAGACTTAATGATTCCTTTTATTAACTTTTAATATAATTTTGGTATAATCTCATGTTAATTTGGTTACAAGACAATTTAAAGAGTAGGAATAGTTGAAGTGAATTTATTTGTTTAGGCTGATAGCTTCCGTTATTAATTTCAAATAGTCGATAGTTAGTAGTGGCTTTGAAACATATTGGTTTATGGCAACTCAGAAGAGATGACGTGTAGTGGCGTGATTATAGGAAAGGGGGGTAGTAAGAGGTAATAAAAGGAGCGTACCGGGGAAGATCGGGGAGAGTCGTCAAGAATTCGTCGCGAACTATAAGCAAGCGGTAGCTCTGCCCGAGCAGCCTTCGATCAGTCGCTGCTCAGCTTAGGATATAAGAAGAGTCGTCAAGAATTCGTCGCGAACTATAAGCAAGCGGTAGCTCTGCCCGAGCAGCCTTCGATCAGGCGCTGCTCAGCTTAGGATATAGGAGGAGTCTTCAAGAATTCGTCGAGAACTTAAGTTGCTGAAAAGTTCATCCGAATTTTAGAAAGCCTTGTAGCCTGCGTGGTGAGTTATCTTAGTTTCTGTTCTTCTAATTCTTAAAATGTTGACTGTATTTAGGTTTCATAAATTGTATTCATGATAATTTACTTTTGTGGGTTGGAGGTAGAAAAATAAAATAGAATATAAATTTTCCTTTAAAACCTAAGATATCTATATATCTGGTGTGGTCATGGTATGTGAACTGGGTTGACTTTGGCCAAGTCAAGTCAGGGATCAGACTGTGGCTATGCTATGATAGCGTTCTCTGTCGATTCATGCTGGGTTTAGAGTACTCGAGGCTCTCTATCTGGGATGAGGTGACTGGGTTCATGCAGTATGTACTAAGCTATAAATCTAGTTTAGAATCCTAAATCTTAGGGCAAACCTTGTAGAGATTATTCCATTTGCTTGCCACTGGGTTGAATGTAGGTGGGTTAAGGGTAATTTCGTAGCTAGATTAGGGCGTGTCTCCCGATATAGGTGGGGTGTGGTTTGGTGTGAAGGTGGTAGCAGAAATTGTGAGTATAAGAGACGCTCCAGCAGCGGGTTGGTGAGAAGTGAACAACTTATTAACTTGAACTGTATCTATGTTGTGGCTTTCTTCTTTTGCGTCTGATCACATGTCCCTATGGAATGTTGACAGACATTATTTGTACTATGATTTACAAATTTATTGTATGTCCTGTGCGTTCTTTCCATAATCATTAAAATCTAGGTCACCTGAATAGATTACAAAACTTTTATTGCCGTTAACCTATAGGTATGTAAGCAAGTTGCTACTAACATTTTCTTTTAATGTTACCTTACCAAAATCTAGATGGCTAGGTTCTATAAGCCTGGGATGTCTATTGTAGATTCTTAGCCTGTATCTGTAATGGCATTTAATATTCAAAGTGTGATTAATGGGTCATATGACTTGTTAAACTAACTTATAAAGTATTACTTTATACACTCATCATTACACTTATCCCGCACACTACACAATACCCTTGTGTACACGACATATGTAGTTCTAGGCACGCTTAAGAGCCTCCCAAGTTCTTGAGTTTGCTTGGAATGAGGTAAAGGTTTGAGAAATTGAGCTATCTTATTTTTTTACGATGGTTCTACTGAAATTCAACAGTCTGTCTGGGATGAGTCCAGAGGATGGCTGTATTCGACTGTTGTTTTATTATAGGGAACCCCAATAGGGCAGAGCCCGTTCAGCGTTGGATATCGCATTCTATGTGCTAGACAAACTAAATGTTTATTCTAGTGGATGGAATGTAGCGTCCCCTTACTTGCCTAGTCTGCCGAGACAACAGTACTGTACGCAACAATAGCTAGTAATGGATTGTCGATGTGTGTTGTGAAACCTTGCTTAATCAAGTAAGGTAACATAATCATACCCTGACTCAGTTCATTGCTGATATTGGTTCGGTCTGAGGGGAGGTTTAGTGACGAACTGATGCCCCTTAGCTAGCTCAACCCTACTGAGCTCATCTTGTAGTATCATACGGTTTCTCAACTGGTGATAGGACAAGATCAGACAGTCCACTTTGTGTCGTATTGTATATACATACAGCCATCTGCTGGACTATTATTCCTATCAAATACAGACCTCACTTTCATTGTAAAGATGAGAAGCTCAAAAGGTACGGTAATTACTTGAGTAAATGATTGTTATGTCTTTTGAAGCAGTTTCATTTAACTCTTGACAATTCCTTTGTCTTTATTCTCTTTATTTCTCAAGGACTGCCTTGAGAGTGCCTGATTTAATTCAGACATTTAAAACAAATTATTTGCAGGATCGATGTTCAATTTGATCTACGTATCCTGTTTGACGGATGTGAGCTCGTTTCATTGTGATATGTCATGCTAGGCTAAGCCCTCGCAATGCATGCTATCATACTTACCTACCTACTTATTATTATGTCTTTATCGGTGTGGGGAAAATACTTGTGTCTTGAAAGCGTTTGGTCGCTGTATCGCTTGACCCTGAAACGTGGACAGTTGCCACAAGCTCGCATTGTGTCTTGAAAGCGTTTGGTCGCAGTATCGCTTGACCCTGAAACGTGGACAGTTGCCACAAGCTCGCATTGTGTCTTGAAAGCGTTTGGTCGCGGTATCGCTTGACCCTGAAACGTGGACAGTTGCCACAAGCTCGCATTGTGTCTTGAAAGCGTTTGGTCGCAGTATCGCTTGACCCTGAAACGTGGACAGTTGCCACAAGCTCGCATTGTGTCTTGAAAGCGTTTGGTCGCGGTATCGCTTGACCCTGAAACGTGGACAGTTGCCACAAGCTCGCATTGTGTCTTGAAAGCGTTTGGTCGCGGTATCACTTGACCCTGAAACGTGGACAGTTGCCACAAGCTTGCGAAACCTTACCATATATATTACCATGTCTGTTTACAGCTGGTACCCATATCAGCGCTAGTAACTCATTGGCCGTGTTCTAGATGAACTGCCCAAGGGGTTACCCAATTACTGCCTGTGTATGAATACACTACAGCAATGATTCGAGCTATACATTCATTAGACTGGATATATTTTCATCTAACCTATGGGCACTCATTCCCAATTCGGTACTATTTTTATTTTGTAAAGCACCAAGGTTGTGCATAACTTAAAAGTAGTATGCCTTCAGACTGGAGAGGATTGGTTGCTCGTTGGGGGCCTGGGGTTTTGGAGGATGCGGCCTCCCCGGTTCCAGCAATGGAACCGGTCATAGGATTCCTTATTACCTATAAAATTACCCCATCCTAGCAGTCTACACATATCAACAGATGCTTCATTTCATTTTTCCGGCTACTCTGAGATAATCTACTATGTAGGTTATCTCAAGGTAACTAATTATTAACCACATATGTATTTAATCACACATTTTATTTACTTGACCACCAATATTTACTATATCTTTGGCTAAATAACTCAAATTGTATATAAGAAAACTATATACATTTCCTTTACAGGGTCCAGTTATGGTAAGACAACTCCATATTGTGTGTGTTATATCTTTACTTCTACCTAAACTAATACTAATAATACTAAACTAAAACTAATACTAATAATATATATCATATTGTGAAATTGAACTAGCTTGCATTTAAAGGTACACAAAACTTAAAATGTCTATATCTAGGATCACTTAGGAATGAACTTAGTATTCAGAATTTTATAAATATCACTAATTATCACTATAGAGACTAGGTAGCTTCTAAAATCAAAATCTTAAATCATATTAGGTTCAGGGATTCAATGTAGTTGTATAGGAACATTATTTTACTTTATTACTAGATTTGAAATCAGTGTTCTCAATACCATGTACTCTTGTCTTGTCTCAATGTACCAAATAAAGGACTATGAGTTGCTACAATGCTTAAAAACAACGTACAAAGGGTTCCATACTTATAAATATTTAGACGATCACAATAAAGCCAAACTTTTAATAGTATCTTCCTAAACTTTGAGGATACAATAGTAACGGATACTCTCAGTGCCTTCAGCACTGTAATCAGGTCCATTCGTCTCATCAGTGGGCGGTTCATATACTTTCGGGACACTGTAAAGGGGGGAGCGTTACAACTCGGCCTTCCAAGCCAATGGATTCTCTGCCCGGGAGATACGAAGAGCTCTTCATCCGAGGAAATCTTCTCTTACGAACCAGGATGAGGAGAAACCTGCCCCTCTAGGGAAGGCCTTTTTGCCATACATTTATGGTACAACGGATCGTATCGGGAGACTGCTAGAAGCTTACAACATTAAGCCTATTTTCAAGCCCACGACGCAGTTACGTAATCTTCACCGTTCAGTCAAGGACCCTCGTGACCCACTATCTTCGGCTGGAGTTTACCGAATCCCCTGCTCGTGTGGCTCGGTATACGTGGGCACTACTCAAAGAAGCGTCAAGACCCGCCTTTCAGAACATGAACGAAATTGCCGCCTCGGCCACTTCGACAAGTCACCGGTTGCGGAACACACCCAGGAGGATGGTAATCATACCATCAAATTTCAGAAAACGAAGGTTCTAGCCACCACTTCACAATTCTTCCCACGGCTATGTCGAGAAGCCATTGAAATATTCAAGCATCCCAATAATTTCAATAGAAAAAACGAAGGTTTTCATCTAGAAAAAGATTGGTATCCAGCACTGAGAGCCGCGCGTCATCACAATTCAAACATGACGAAGCCGCCACCATCCCCGGTATCCCCTTGCTTAGCCTCGACCAATCAGTATCGAGCGCATCGGTTGCGCAGCTCTCAACCAATCAGGAGCGATCACGTTGTTTAGCCCCTCCCATTGCACCTATAAATACGCCAGTGACTCGGGCCTTTACATCAGTCGCACCGAGTTCGCCGCCGAGGAAGGTTCTCCGCACTCGACGGCGTCCCGACGTGTACCACTGAAGATGTCGACCGCAGTGATCGACGAAACGTCTGGAACACATAAGTTTCCGATGGACCACGGCCAAACAGCCCGGAAGCAGTATATTCTACATATCTCTTAAACTATTTATCTGATAAAAAAAAATTGTTAACATTTTTTGTTGCAAATTAAATTCTCTACAACTTTGGTTCAGTAACTTTTTGTCGTAGAACTATAAATAAAAAAGTTATAAGCGAAAATGTTCAGATTTTTTTTTATCTCTTATACGGTGGTAATAAAGATGATAATTCTCTTGATAGCCTAAGATACAAACAATTTGCCAAGGCAGTGACAAAAAGCACATTTAACTTATTTTCACTTCCTCCAATACAATACACAAGTCGCTTTCATACCTTCCGAGTCTACCATCAGGTCCAGTCGTGGCTTGGTAATAATAATGATCTTGAAGACTGGGGCTGGAAAAACATGTGGAAAATTATTGATGAGGTTTAGAGCCCTGCACTGGCGCAGAGCTCTAAACCTCCAGCACCCCTTGAGCTTCCAAAATTGATCTTTTGCAAATGCAAAGGTAACTGTGGATCACTGTGGGGATGTCGAAAAGCAGGGCTGAAATGTTCTGCAGTGTGCTTCCATTGTTCTGGAGGGCAACGTAATGGGGCTCTCAGAATTAATAAATGAAAATGACTTTGATGATGAACCGCCGACATTAACACCCATTCCTTCTCCAGTTCTCCCACTGATATTTAATTCAGAAAGCCGATCAGATGCTGAGCCGCAGCCTGGTCCATCGAAAAGACCGAGGACGGAGTAGTTCAAATTTAGAAAATCACCTTGGATTATGCCTATTGGGGATACCACGTAAAGAAAACGCGCCTCCAGACTCTTCCTCGTGTGTGGTGGGGAAAAGAGTCAATAATTAATTATTAATAATATTGCAAAATTAATAATTTAAAAAATTATAATAACAAAATAAAAAACAAAAGTTACTGGACCAAAGTTGTAGAGAATTTAATTAGCAACAAAAAATGATAACAATTTTTTTTTATCAGATAAATAGTTTAAGAGATATATCGTAAAAACCATTTCAACCCCTATTTTTAAGATGGCGGCCGTTCGACAAGGGTGGCGACCCCACAAACTTGGTTTTAGCTTTACACTGACCCCCCCTACACCCCTACACCCCTACACCCCTCTAAAAAACGCCAGGTTAGGCCTAAAAAATGTAACATTTCAATGGACTAACTGTATTTTTGTTTTATTGGTTCTGTACTTCGACGATGCACTTTTACGTTTTTTTTAAATACATATATTATTATTGCACTGTTAGGTAAATACAATTTCGGATGACTTTATAATTATACTTACTTCTTAGAACTTCAGGATTGACAGGTAGGTCGCAGATTAAAAAAATATTTGATAATATTTTAAGGTATAATAACATTCAACGGTGCAGTGTATACTTATTATCTCAATTGAGTATTTTACGATTCTGATTATAAAAACAACTACGCGAACCATCACAACATTCAGAAAATTAATTTGTGGTTTCACCTTGACTGGATCTATCCGTTAATGTATGAAATGTATAAAATGAACTCCGCACTGCCAGAGGTTTTCCAATCTAAACTTAAAGAAGACTTTGAAAACATTTTCATCAATAATCCAAGCTTTGAACCTTTGTGTCTAATTAAAAGTTGTAACGGTTGAACTTTTGCTAAAACCAATAAATGTTCAACTATCACATTCAAAATGAAATACTGACCAGTTACCTCTCATCTCATTTATCAGAATTTCACCAAAACCACTTTCTTTGGGAAGCTGAATTTCTGTAACCAATTATTAACCATGTAAAATATACTGCATCCGGGCTGTTTGGCCGTGGTCCAAACTGCCGACTGACGGGCGCCCGGACCTGTACCACTGAAGATGTCGACCGCAGTGATCGATGAAACGTTTGGAACACAAGTGTCCTATGGACCACGACCAAACAGCCCGGAAGTAGTATATTCTACATGCAACGCCGGCTGTGAAAGCCTTAAGATTTAAATTATTAACCATCCCATTTTTAGCTTAAAAAGTGATTAAATACAGGAAACTTGATGTGTGACCTTTAAGCAACGATCATTTGTCTCTGCTTAGCGTTAAATGTACTGAGATATTCTGGGACGCTTAACAAACTAATATCCCCCCTTAAGTTGTTCTCAAAGGACCGTTCGAATTCCTTATACGTTCAACTTGAGATATTAGGTTGCGTAATATATGTCTAAGAAAGAGATCTAGTGAGGCCGTATTTTACTAGGGATGTCATAAAAACAACGGTATGCATGTCGAAATAGGATTATTGAAATGTTTTTACGTCACTATTACCACTCATCATTGGGATATATATTTTTTAATATTAATAATAACTTTTAATTGGTAATTAATTAGCACACCACAACAACAACTAAAAATCCAAACTCCAACCTAGTAGGTGATTATGTTTTTGAGCCGTTTGGGGTTGAGACGCTGGGGTCTTGGGGTCCAAGAGCCCGTTTTAACTACAAAAAATTGGCAAAACGGATGATCGACGCTACACGTTGCTGAGAAGTCTGGACTTTATCTTGCACAAAGAATTAGCACTGCCATTCAATGTGGCAATGCTGCCAGTCTTCTGGGAACATTACCAGTCGGTAATGATGCGGAGGAATTCTATGACGCATGTATGTAAATATTTATCTGTCTTATACGTTAAGTTTTCATTAGAATATATAGATTTATATTTCCAAGGTCAAAATAAATAATAAATATTCTAGGACATATTAAACATCACTATCTAGACCCAAACTAAGCAGAGCTTGTCATATGTGTTCTAGAATGCGGATAAACATACTTAAATACTTTTTTTTTGTAAATTAATAAATATTATACATAGATATTATATTATATGATATTATATATACATATAATAAGTATGTGTAACGTATACTAATAGTTCGAATATTTCATATAAATTGATTGATATAAAAAGTACTGTGGGTATTTTTGGGGTCCCGCCAAATTGTCCGGGGCCAACCTCCTCTGGAAGCTGGTACACGTGCCGATTGATGGACGAGGCGCTGGCACAGGCTTTCATCTCAGGGTTGGGAGGTCAGATAAAAGTCGCTCCCATACAAGTCGGAAGCGGGCTTCGGGCTCCAAAGTTAAAGCCTCGGATATTACCAAGAACAACGCTAAGATGATGATGACTATAACAAAATCATTAGAAACTAGCTGTGCCCCGCGGCTTCGCTCGTGGCATACTTCAATCAATCAATCAATTAATCAATCAATCAATCATTTATTTGCATCGAATAAGGTTATAAAGGATCTTAAAGCTAATATGGTACAGCATATTCTGCTCCATAGAGCGATTCTAGGTACTTCACCCCGTGGCACCGATTTGTCCCACACGTGTCCGTAATGTATTAGTTCTACAATAATGTAGGGAAATTTGCCCGATTTGTTGACATTTATGATTACTGCTCCGCTCTCCTAGGTAGTAGGGTGATGATATATAGCCTATAACCATCACGATAAATGAGCAATCCAGTACAAAAAAAAATCAATTCAAAATTTTGTATTATATGATCTAACTAAAAATTTACGGTTTTCGCAATTTTTCCTTTATCTATACTATAAGACGTTACTTCGTACCAAATTTCAAGATTCTAAGTTCACGGGGAGTTCTAAGTTCAAGTACCCTGGAGGTTTTGATTCCCATGCGAGTTTCAAATTTGCGGATAAACGGCTGTATCTTTTCATTGCTTTGGCTTAGAAATTTGATTTTTTCACAGCTCCAAGGGACAGTAGACCTGAGTATTAGATATAAATTTCAGTTAGTTTGAGTTTCCTGAGAAAAACGGTCTTGACAGACAGACGGACGGACGGACGGACAACGGAGTGATCCTATAAGGGTTCCGTTTTTTCCTGTTGAGGGTTCATAACCGCCCCCGCTGGCCGGCGGGGGGATATCCGAAGAGATTTCTGCACGAAAAAAGAATTATTAAGGTACGGAGCCCTAAAAAAGTAAGAAGCCTTTCGTGCATTTTTATCTTTTGAATTTAAACTGTTAGTTGTTTTTAATTTTTGTATTAAATACAAACGCTTTTATTAACTTGTTATGTTATGAGATGGAATCTTTAAATTCGATTTTAGAGTAGTTACTTCAAAACTACGTTGATCAAGTACATTTATCAAGGACCGATGACAATACAATAATTTGAGAAAAATCTTTTTAGTTTCTTTTATATTATCTTCGGCACAGATGAAGCCCGTGGGGATTTCCACATGCTAAAAAAAAATAGACGCTGTCTGGCTTGTTTTTTATGGTTTACTTCGTATGTAGGTATATTTAAACTCGAATGTTGAAATTATTTCAAAATTTTGCACAATTACGATTACAATATAATAAACATTAAAAAAATGTACCGAAAAATAAAAAAAATAATAATACTTAGAAAATAATACTTACTTAGAAAAAAGTAAGCATACAAAATGCTTAAACATTTAATTGAAAAAATAATAATAGTTTAAAATACTAAAAAAACACGCTTTAAAATAAATATGTTGTTAAAAAAAGCGTGGGATGCCCACAACTATTATTATCGATTATGTTCTTCTATGAAAGCGTGTTTTTTTTAACTATTATTTTGATATCAGTTCTAGTTTTTATTTTAGAGAGAAAGATATCAAGATATATATTTATCTACACTCAAATCGAAAAAATTCGAATTACGAATTCAAAGACGATTCTATACATACGCGCTTTATAAACGCATATACATAAAATTAAAAATTAAACTTATTATAGTATCGCTAACTGTATCATAAAACTCATTATAGTATCGCTATCTTTTTTTATTCATTAAACTAGTCTAAGGTTTTAGGCTGAATATGAAAAAAAAGTCACACGCATGCGCAGTTCAAACTGTGAAAAAAATGGCGCCCTTGTAACCTACATACTTTGTTTAATTTCAATTTTTCCTATGAGTGAAGATAAAGTAGTTTATGAGACTGCATATAACTTAGGTATTCTGAAAGGGATTTCCGCACGAAAAAAAAAAAAAAAAAAAAAAAAAAAAAAAGGTATTAAAACACTCGAGTCAACCTATTATCGCTAAATATATAAACAGACTCTCGTGTTTTAATACCCCTCTTATATGACAGTTGCATAAACTACTATTATGTAGTAATAAGTAAACTTGGATATCGAATAATACATTTTGCCCGAAATGTATTTATGCTGTAGTTTTTATTACTTATTCAGTAGTAGGTATTTCGTCCTTGCTGACAGCAATATTTTTTTATTTTTTTATACCACTAAGGTGGGCAGACACGCACACGGCCCACCTGATGGGAAGCGGTTACCGCGGCCTATAGACGTGTGCAACACCAGTGCCGTCACACTCGCGCTGCCGACCCTGTAAAGGAAAGGGGATGGGAAAGGAATTTGGGAGGGGATGGGAAAGGAGTCTGGGAGGGGATGGGAAAGGAGTTTGGGCTCCGGCACTCTCACTCACCAAACGGAACGCAACAGTTCAAATACTGTTACTTGGCGTCGATATTCCGTGAGAGGGTGGTGCTTCCCCGGTCGAGTCGGCCCATTCATGCATGCAAACCTACATATTCCAGCCTTTTTTTTTTTTTTTTTTTTTTTTTATTCTTTATTTAAGGAGCTTAGCCACAATATGACTATGTCGCTCCATCATAGCCAGTATATCATAAAACTAAACATATCTTAGGTATTCACAGTATAATGAATAACAGTCCTGTGCTGTATCTGACATAGGACTTGCCAGGATACTATTGCATCTTCCAATTGCCATTATATTGTTTCTCAGTAGAACCTCTCGCAGTTGTTGGTTCCGCACACATTCCATCAGAATATGTTGTACATCTTCTACCACTCCACATATTTCGCAGTTTGGCGAAGTTGATATGCCCATGAGGAAGGTGAACTTTCTAGATGGAATGTGTCCGGAACGCAACCTCATTGCCAAAACTAGCTTGTGTCTACTGAAAGAACAATTATCTATCCAAGGTATAGTCAACGGTTCGGGTTGTATAGTTTTGTACCAGATCCCCTTTTCAGCTGATCGCTTATCAAAATATTCCCTCCACAATTTGGAGCAATACTCCTTTACCAGATACAAGCGGTCCGAGAAGTAAGGAAGTATGGAGATAGGTATACCTTCGGAACAAGCCTGTTTGGCTAATGCGTCTACTCTTTCGTTACCTGCTATACCGATGTGTGACGGAATCCACTGGAGTTGTACAGTTTTACCGCTTTGTTCTAACTCCAAAATTTGTTTAACAATAGTGTATGCTATCGGTGTTCCTCGAATTGTCGAGGTACAACGAGCTACATGGAGGATGGCACTTTTAGAATCAGTAAAGATAACGAATTTGTCGTGATTTAAGGAATGTATGTACGATAACGCTTCACTAATAGCCAGTAGTTCAATGTACATAATCGATATGTCTACCTCCATACTAAAGCGAGTAAATGTATTTAGCTGGGGATCATAAAAAGCCGCTCCAGCTCCACCTCTTTCCTTAGAACCATCGCTAAATATCTGGTAGTAATTTGAAAAATATGTATCTATGTACCGAGAACATAAGTCTTTCAAAACGGACACCCCATATTGTTGTTTGGGTTTATTTATACTGTCAATATTATAAATTAAGTTTCTTGAGAGGTCTACATAACTCATCCACACCCGATTTTCAAACATTTCTAAATTTGTACTACAATATACATTCACTAGTGTCAACTGTTCGTACATTATAATTAAAACGGGTTTATTCTTCCTACGCCATGAATTTATACAGTTTACTAAATTATCTAATAAGTTAATCATTTTACTATTACTTAATAACGATTTACATTTCAATATAAATTTTCCGGCCAAGTAGCACCTACGCGCATGTAATGGTTGTATTGCTAGTTCACTGCCCATTACATGAATAGGTGTCGTTTTGATAAAACTACCAATAACTCGCATAGCCTGATTTTGAGTTTTATCTAATTTGTATAAATGTGTGTCGCAGCTATCACCGTATAAAAAGCTAGCGTAGTCTAAACGGCTTCTTAAGAGAGATATATACATTTTTCTCAAATGTTTAGGGTGAATACCCCAACTTGAACCCGCAACAAACTTAAGGATACTTAGAAATTTTGATACTCTTTCGTTAATTTCATTAATATGTTTAGCCCACCTCAGAGAGCGATCAAGCCATAAGCCTAAATATTTAACGTTTTGCACAACTTGCAGGCTGGTATTATTTAATCATATATTAATATTTTGTCTATTTATACCCTTTTTAAAAACACATATTTTACTTTTAGACGGTGAAATTTCTAAACCTAACTCAGATAAATTATCTAAAATAAGTACTAAGGACGTTTGTAACTGTTCCGCGGCTGCATATATATTCTTATGTGTACAATAAATTACGAAATCATCAGCGTATTGTGAGACGCGGATAGAATCAGTGTTGTATCTTTTACAAATATCCATTGTGGCCACATTAAACAGTAAGGGTGACAGCGGATCACCCTGTGCTAAACCTCTACCCGCAGCTCGAGTTACTGATATGTTATTTACTGTAACTGTAAGAAAACGTTCCCGAAGGAATTCCCAAAGATAACTACATATTATATGGCTCACCCCTAAGCAGTCTAGTTTGTACAGTAAGTTGTTGATATCAATATTGTTATATGCGTTATCGATGTCAATGAAACAGCCAATCGTTATGCAATTTTTACAGAAACCAGTTTGAATTCTTGTTACTAAATGACTTAAATTATCTAAGCAGGACCTGCATTTTCTAAAACCCAAGGTATCGTTAGAAAACACACAGTTTTTTTCGAAATACCATTCTAGACGTTTTTGTATAATCATGTGAAATATTTTACATAAACACGATATTAGCGAAATTGGTCTTAATGGTGAAGGTGAATTGGGATCCCTCCCAGGTTTAGGGATTGGTACTATATTGATATTTCGCCATTGAGTAGGTAGTATACCAGACGACAGGAAAATGTTATATAATTTAACTAAAATTAATTTTGCGTTTTTGGGTAATTTTTTAATCATGCTAAATGAAATGTTATCGACTCCGGGCGCAGTATCTTTTATTTTAATACTTTTAATTACTTCCTGTAGTGTTATATGAATTTCGAGCGTCAAATTATGAGATGTAAATATGGGTTTACGGCGGGGTACATCGTCAGGGGTCAAGCTATGTAAAAGACGGGTAGCTATAAGTGGATCAATGTGTTGTTTACGTGTTTTATAACCTTTAATCCATCTGATTTTATTCCATAGCTCGCTAACGGACGCTGTCCCATCTATAGATGTACAAAATTTTTGCCAGGACTCTCTTAGAGCTCGTCTAAGCAGTCTTCGCGAAATACATATTTTTCTTTTTAACGTGATTAAATTCATTGGGGTGGGGTTACGTCTAAAGCTAGCCAAAGCCAGTCGCCGTTCTGCCACTGATTTTGACAATTCCGGGCTCCAATATGGCTTAGGCCGAAACTTTCCTGTAGGATTGGGATTAAATCTTATGTAGGGGATATATTTCTCAGCCGCCTCATTTAAATATATTAAAAACGTATCATAAGCTATCTGTGGATCATTAAAAATAGATGTATCATAACTATCAAATTTTTCATTAAGGTGGCTCTCGTAGCCTTGCCAGTCAGCCCTTTTGAAATTTCTTTTCTTTTGATAACGTGCGCTTGAGTAGAATGTGGTCGATAGTTTAATAATCATATGATCACTACCTAAGGTTTCATTCGTTACCGTCCAGTTCATAGCCAAAGAGATGTCAGAAGATGCTATTGATAGATCAGGGGAAGATTTTCTACACACGTTATTTACAAGCTGGAAACGAGTATGGCTGCCATCATTTAATATAATATAGTTATAATCTAATATAGAATCTAAAATTTGATTTCCCCTTGTATCTGTCTTGTAAGACCAGTTCGTGTGGTGGCCATTGAAATCACCTAAAATTAGAGACTTCCTATTTTCTATGGAGATCAAATAATCCCAAGTCTGAGGGTTTGTTGACGAATCCGGAGAACAGTAGACAGCGATTATATGTTCCAATTGATCACAGTTAAATAATTGGATATGAATTATTTCTAAGGAACGAATAGTTCTTTGTATTTCAACCCGTTGTGCCTGAATGGAGTTGTGAACTATAATTGCCACACCCCCATGCCCGTTCCTATCCTGGCGGAAAAGATTATAATTTTGAATACTGATAAGGGAATCTGGTTCAAGCCATGTTTCACTTACCACCGCGATGTGTACATGTTCTTGGATTAATAATTGTGCAAATAAATTTAATTTCGGCTTAATACTTCTAGCATTCCACTGTATGATGTTCAGCTTAATAGCTTCATTGGGGACGTTATCCATTAACTGATGTAAATATATTTTTAATTAAAGACATGTCAGGTATTAAATTACTTAAAAATATGTTAAGCCAATCTACGAATATTTTTAACCCGTCCTTAAATTGTGTCTGTATCTGTTGTTTTATGTTTTCTATCGTTTCTTTGATCTTTTCCCATAAGCGCCGGAGTGACGATGTTTCGCGATGACTTCTAACATCATTAGTTTCGTTCGTCAACGAAGTTTCTGGTTCGGCTGAACCTTCGGAGTCAGTTACAGACATATCTGCCACAACATTATCTGCTAAACGGAATGGTACTTTTTTCTTCTTTTTGCGAGCCTGTTGTGAAGTTATGTTTGGACGCACGTTGTCTTCAATTAATTGTTCGTTTCTTATCAATGTGTCGCAACTCGGTGGTCTGGTACTAGGCGCTCCTTGGGAGGTACTCTGACTGATATTAATCGATGGCTTATTTACATCGGCTATGCGACGTGGAGGAGGGGTGTAATGAGTCAAGGCTTTTTGGTATGTACATTTCAGCTGTGACATAATCTCTCGAATGCGTTTTTCTTTTCCGTACATCGGGCAGTCCCTTGATAATGATATATGATTCGCAGAACAGTTTACACACTTATATATAGATATATCGCAATTTGCATGGTCGTTCTTACCGCATTTCGGACAGACAGGCTTGTTTGAGGGACACATCTTCGATGTATGTCCGTATCTCCAGCATCTCGAGCATTGTGTCACGGGAAACACAAATGGCGCAACAACAAGTCGTAAGTCCATCAAATAAACATAATTAGGTAAATAAGTACCCTTAAAACCTATTCTAACAGTTTCACTCGGTGTCCACCCCTGCTCGTTCCTTCTATTCAGCCGCTTAGCGATAACCACCTCTGTATCAGCATGAATATATTTCAAGAGTTCCTCCTCCGACAAGTCTACATCTATATCCTTAATGATTCCATAGCATAAACCCACCTCCCAAGTTTTTTGACGTCGCCATCCAAGTTCATTCAGGCCAGAGCACGAAATAAATTTCTCGGCATTAATTTCTTTGTCGAAAGTTATTACTAGTTTATACGGATTAACATACTTAACTTTTGTGACACCGGTTATTTTATATTCGTTTAACAATTTTGCCATAGCGAATTGTTTCGGAAACTTTTCTTTAGAGTAGACGCAAATCTGCCACGTAATTTCTTCGGATTGCATACTGCTATAATCTATAGATTTTCTTTTCCTTGTAACCTTCTGCCAACCCTCTTCGCTATCATTTTTTCTTGCTCGTTTATTTGTTAGTTCGTCATTGGTATTCATATTCTCATTTGTATCCATATTTGTCAGGTCATCTTCATCTCCTACGGCCACTTCTAAATTATTTGTATCATCACGTACATTCTGAATACGTTCACTATCCATTCAGAATAAGGCTCATATTCTTTTCACACAATAGACAACCGGGCGTCGCGGGCGATGCGCCGGCCGATAAGAAACCGGTTATTTGTTTACTACTTATTAGCTACCGAGAATGCGTTCTAATCGCACGAGGTGTCAATAAGCACTGATATTCCAGCCTTAATCTTTTAAATTTGAACCTACTAAATCACAACAATACTAGATAATTAATATTAGTTTTCATTACAAAATATACTTGCACTTCTACACTAGAAATACACATAACTAATATTTCTGTAATTGGATCAGTACCCGTTATAATTAAATTTTCAACTGGTGTATCATAATTAGTAGTACACTAGTTTAACCCAATATCCGCAGTGGTACCCGTCATCGCATTTATTATGCACCCTTACACACATGTTCGTAAGACACTTACGGGAGACATTAAAGCAATCTAATCTATTAAATTCAGCAAATTATGAATAACATAGTAGTCTACCTACTATGTTATTCAACATTTGCTGAATTTAATAGATTAGATTGCTTTTAATGAATTGCTGAATTGCACCTTCATTTTTAAGGTTCCGGTGCCAAAAAAAGCCGCCAAGTGCGAGTTGGACTCGCCCATTAAGGGTTCCGTTGCAGCAAGTAACATAATAATGTTTCTTTTTAAATTTTTATATTTGAGTTGATTGAATGAAAGGTAAATTGCGGTTTACGATTTATGACGTATTAAAAAAAAACTACTTACTTGATCTCGTTCAAACCAATTATCGTTGGAAGTTTACATGGTAATGTACATCATATATTTTTATTAGTTTTATCATTCTCTTATTTTAAAAGTTACAGGGGGGGGGGGCACACATTTTACCACTTTGGGAGTGTCTCCCGCCGTCTGTCCGGCCGTATGTCACGGCCACTTTTTTTCCGAAACATTAAGAAACATACTGTTGAAACTTGGTAAGTAGATGTATTCTGTGAACCGGATTAAGATTTTCAGACAAAAATCGAAAAATAACATTAAATTTTGGGGTTCCTCATACTTAGAACTGGAACTCAAAAATATATTCTTCATCAAACCCATACGTGTGGGGTATGGTAGGTATGGTAGTTAATGGTAGGGTATCTATGGATAGGTCTTTAAAAATGATATCGGGGTTTCTAATATTTTTTTTTTTCTAAACTGAATAGTTTGGGCGAGAGACACTTTTAAAGTGGTAAAATGTGTTCCCCCCTCCCCCTGTAACTTCTAAAATAGGAGAATGATAAATCTAAAAAATAAATATGATGTAAACTATTACTATGTAAACTTCCACCGAAAATTGGTTTGAACGAGATCTAGTAAGTAGTTTTTTTTACGTCATAATCAACTTAGGACGTGTTACATATGAACTATAATAATATGGTATCATCATCATCATCCTCCGAGCCTTTTCCCAACTCCGTTGCGGTGGGATTTTTTGGGTTCCGTTTTTTTTTATATTTGGGACACTTCAATATTCCGTAGCCAAATGGCAAAAAAAAACGGAACTCTTATGGGATATTGGATTTTCTAAACTAAATAGTTTGCGCGAGAGGTAGTGAGAGACTTTCAAAGTGGTAAAATGTGTTGGGGGACACATTTTAATACTATCCTCTGTAACTTCTAAAATAAGAGAATGATAAAACTAAAATAAAAATATGGTGTACATTACTATGTAAACTTCTACCGAAAATTGGTTTGAACGAGATCTAGTAAGTAGTTGTTTTTTAATACGTCATAAATCGTAAACCGCAATTTACCTTTCATTCTATCAACTCAAATTATTATGTTACTTGCTGCTACGGAACCCTTCATGGGCGAGTCCGACTCGCACTTGGCCGGTTTTTATCCCTAGAATAGGTTCCCATGAGAAGCGGGAACGGGTTTGAAATTCCACGCGGGTGGAGCCGCGGGCAACAGCTTCTACATTTATAAATCCGACTGACTAGACACCCAAGCAATTAAAGTGTCAGGGATAAAATGTCTCAAACATTTAATAATGTAAATCAGTCTTAATTCACATAACTTTGAACTACTCAAATTTCTATTCAAAATAGAAACTCATTATTCGCTTACACCTGAGCCGATGTAATTTCGCATTGTCATCAGTACTTGCCAACTGCTCTGAATATTATTATTACTTTTTTATTTACACATGTATTATATAGATCACAACTTTATACAACACTTATGTATTTGTATTGAGTAGGCTAATTCCGATTTAATAAGTAAAAGCTGTGGCTTTTCCTTTCAATTCACTGTATAAATTTGATTTATAAATTACCAATATTGGTATTAGTAATTTCAACCAGTATATTATGTACTGGACACTTCTCTGCATGATTGTGAATTGGTAACGTTTCAGAATATTGACAGTATTGTCACGTAATTGGCAGTGCTTGTTCGGTAAGTTAAGTTACGGCCAGCCTTCTACTCATAAATATGAAGATCAATTGTTTTAGCAGATCAATACCATTAGTTACTTGAACTCCATACAACCCTAAGGTATCAACTCTAAATTGCTATAGGCTCCAATGATATGGCAAAATTTTGCCATTTATGTATTTCTGAGAATACAACAGCGGTGGTATAATTACAATTAGCTCTAAACAAATATAGCTTGTTTTGAATATGTTTGGTACGAATTCAATTAGGTAGATGAAGGTTAGTATAATGTTGTGCGAGAAAAATTAAATTTTTGTGCTAATTGCTTCGCGATCGAGCGCTGGCACAAGGTCCGTAACGTAATTTCGAGAGATATATGTTAGATTATTGGAATATCGACTGAAAGATTGTGCGAATAGAGTTTATTGCGAAACAATTTTTTGTCGCCAAACGCTGCTTCGACTGAACGATTCTTCGAATATTTATCAATCGATGGACTGATTTTTCGCACTTCTTGCCTCGCTCGGTTTAAAACATTTCGAAAATAAGTAAAGTGGGTTAGGTTAGGTTAGAACTGTGACCCCAACGAAGCGTCGTAACCACTAGTCCGAAAAGTTTATGGCAAGAAGTGATATCTATGAAGAGAGATATCTGTGTACAGTGCTTCCTATGTACCGTTATGTCTACAAACAATGATTTGAATTTCACATTCGAAAGATTAGTCCATCGATTAACAAATATTCGAAGAATCGTTCAGTCGAAGCAGCGTTTGGCGAGAAAAAGTTGTTTCGCAATAAACTCTATTCGCACAAGCTTTCAGTCGATATTTCAATAATCTAACATTATGTCTCTCGAAATTAAGTTACAGACCCGCTGGCACATGTCAATTTAGTGCGATTTGCTATCAATTTTATTGTGGCTGTAATTTATATTTTTGTCTTCTTTGCTACAGAATAGAAAAAAAACATGTATGTAGATAATTTATGTACATAAATTATGCTAAGTCATCTATTAATAATTAGGGGTCATCAGTTATGTGTTTGCATAATTGATTGATTTGTTAGTAAAGTCATACTGGCGAAAAGGTAAACCTTATAATAACAATATTACTTGGTCAACTTGACTGATTCTATTGTATGTATGTTTTGGTAGTTACGAAATTATTACAAGTGGATTTTTATGTAATGACATTTTAATAAAATATTTATTTAATGTTACAGATGTCAATTTTTACCCCTGAAGCAAAAACGTCGGGATGTTACACGTTTTAAGTGTCTGTTTGTGTCTGTCTGTGGCAACGTAGCTCCCGAACCTATTGAACCGGATCAACCGATTCTGAAGCGGATTTTTTAGTGTAAGCCAATATGATCGAGATGGTGTTTGTGTCAAGAGTTTTTAATTTTTAAATTAATAATATTTGTTCTTGTTTAAATAGTTATCTTCTTAAATTATAAATAGAAAACAAACTTAGTACTTTTTTTTCCGTATGGAAATCCCCTCAGATACCGGCCAGCCGGCCGCCGGCCAGCGGGGGTGGTTATGTCGGGCTTGAACCGACTAAAACCGCACGCCGCCTCGGGTCTACATACCTACCTGGTAAATACAGTAGTGGCAGTGTTGGCTCTAAAATTGCATTTCGCTTGTAGTCAGGCAAAATTTTGAAGTCTTTTATTCATAAAACCACACCTTTTCAAGAAAACGCTACAGTACAATTGAACAATATACAAGAGAATTAACAAATATTTAATCAATTAACATCGACTAAACATACCAGCAGTCGTGTAATCTACATCACAAAGCTCGTTTAATCTTGTAAATTGATTTAAAACGAGTCACAAACTGTGGACTACCACAAAATCAATTATTTTAGTGCTTGCATTTCAGAGATAGACGTTTCGAGTTATTTAATTTAGTAGTCGCTGCTTCGATTCCCTGGTTGGGTCGAACACAAAGTGCACCGGACTGGAGCTTGTAGTAGAGATTCGAATAGATGGATGTGGTTGTAAAAGAAAAGAGTTAAATGGTGATTTCAATTCCAATAAATTCGGTCATTATTGAAGTGAAACTTCTTTAGAATCGTTTTAACTCGACGAAACGAAAAAAGAAGTCCATAGTTTTTTTTTTATCAGGGACTTTTCAGAAGTTTTACTTCTACCATGTGTGTGCAAGTCACACATGGTAGAAGTGACACACTATAAAAGGGTAAAAAGGGGAATTGTGTAAAGGGTAAAAAGGGGAAATGTGGCAAGGGTAAAAACGGGAAATGTGAAAAAGGGTAAAAAGGGGAAATGTGGAAAGCGTAAAAACGGTAAATATCGAAAGGGTAAAAAGGGGAAAAGTGACAAGGGTAAAAAAGGAAAATGTGACAAGGGTAAAAAGGAGAAATGAGACAGGGTTAAAAAACGGGAAATGTGAAAAAGGGGGAAAGTGGAAAGGGTAAAAAGGGTAAATGTGGCCAGGGTAAAAACGGGAAAAGAGGCAAGGTAATTTTTTTTTTATTCTGTTCCTAGTCTTATCCTGTTAGTTTTATGTAGCTTTGCGGCAGATCATTTGTGAAGCTGTCGTAATATTAGCATAATTATAGAAAGTTCAACACATTTGTCGTACAGGTAAATAAAGAATGCTGTATTCGTATGGCCGGCTGATGAGACTGCTGAAGACTTTTTTACCTCATTTGCTATTCTTTTTTCTTTCTACTGTTTAGCCAGTAATCGCTCACAATCAGGTGCGCCATATTTATCTGATACATAAGTAGTATAAAAAACCGGCCAAGTGCGAGTCAGACTCGCCCATGAAGGGTTCCGTAGCAACAAGTACATTTTTTTTATTTGTGAGTTGATTAAATGAAAGGTATGTAACGTTCCCCCCAATATAATCCTTTATGTGAACTTGAATCGCCCACTGATGAGACGTTGGACCTGAGTGCAGCAACTGCCTACAGTGCTGAAGGCACTGAAGTATCCGTTACTATTATATCCTCCAAGTTTAGGAAGATACCATTGACATTTGGCTTTATTGTGATCGTCTAAGTATGGGACCCTTTATACGTTGTGTTTAAGCATTGTAGCAACTCATAGTCCTTTATTTGGTACATTGAGACAAGGCAGAGTACATGGTATTGAGAACACTGATTACAATCTAATTCCTATAACGATTTTCTGTCTAGCAATAAAGTTAAATAATGTTCCTATACAACTACATTGAATCCCTGAACCTAATATGAATTAAGATTTTGAATTTAGGAGCTACCTAGCCTCAGTGATACTTAGTGATATCAAATTCTGAATATTAAGTTCATTCCTAAGTGATCCTAGGTATAGACAGTTCAATTCAAAAGGTAATAGTTTTCAGTAAATATAGAGAATTGAAATTAAAATTAGAGTTAAGATTACCTATGTGCTTGACCTACATTGATAATTGTACAGAATGCCTGAGACTTTCCTGCATGAAGCTAGATCATGGCTAAAGGTAATAAATAGTTATTGACTGTTTTAAGTTACAGAAATAAGTATTAACAAGGGTAAAATATATAATCAATTTAGAAATATCCTAAAAATAACTGAATAATTAAAGGAATGGATATGAATATCTTATATGCAAGTTAGAAT
Organism: Cybosia mesomella; assembly: GCA_946251805.1. Classification (NCBI taxonomy): domain Eukaryota; kingdom Metazoa; phylum Arthropoda; class Insecta; order Lepidoptera; family Erebidae; genus Cybosia; species Cybosia mesomella. The sequence goes on from OX276396.1 coordinate 1,056,170, forward strand.
ATAATTGGTAACACTTGTTGGCAGTCATAAAATAGTGAAACAATGCTTAACTACTTGTAAAACTAAGTTTCACCTTAAGATGTCTGCGAGTAATTGTTCTAGATAATTAATAGTAGGAACATTATATGCACTTAATACCGTCTAATCCTTTACTGATTAACATGATAAGTTTCTAAGGCTTTCTTACATGCAAGCAAGTTTAATTCCACAGTATGATATAAGTATAAGCATGTAGTTTAGATGGAAGTGAAGGTATAACACACTCAATATAGAGTGGCCTCACTATACTGGACCTTTCAAAGGAAATGTACCTACATAGTCTTCTTATATACAATTTGAGTTATTTAGACAAAGATATAGTAAATAATGGTGGTCAAGTGAATAAAATGTGTGATTAAATACATATGTGGTTAACAATCAGGTACCGTGAGATAACCTACATAATAGATCATCTCAGAGTAGCCGGACAAATGAAATGAAGCTTCTGTTGATATATGGAGACTGCTAGGATGGGGTATTTTGATAGGTAATTAGGAACCCTATGACCGGTTCCATTTCTGGAACCGGGGAGGCCGCATCCACCAACCCCAGGCCCCCAACGAGCAACCAATCCTCTCCAAACTGAAGGCATACTAGTTCTAAGTTATGCACAACCTTGGTGCTTTACAAATTAAATAGTACCGAATTGGGAATGAGTGCCCAATTTCGACAAGTAGGTTAGATGGAAATATATCCAGTCTAACGAATGCATAGCTCAAATCATTGCTGTTATGGGTACCAGCTGTAAACAGACATGGTAATATATATGATTAGGCCCTCCCGGATCATAGGACCAAGACGCCAACCGTCACCACTCAGGGTCGAACCTAATCGTCACAGTGGACGAGTCAAACAGTGACCAGTGGGTGTTCGAGGCTGTGTGATCATGTGGCAACTGTCCACGTTTCAGGGTCAAGCGATACCGCGACCAAACGCTTTCAAGACACACGCATATCACCGAGAGGACATAATAATACATAGGTAAGTATGATGGCATGTATTGTGAAGGCTTAGCCCAATACAATGCTTACAATGAAATGAGCACACATCCGTCAAACAGGATACATAGATCAAATTGAACATCGATCCTGTAGATAATTTGTTTTTAATATCCGAATTAAATCAGGCACTCACAAGGAATGGATAGGGACAAGGAATTGTCAAGAGTTAAATGAAGCTACTTTATAAGATAACAATCATTCACCCAAGTAATTTCCGTACCTTTTGAGCTTCTCATCTTTACAATGAAAGTGAGGTCTAATTGATAGGAACGATAATCCAGCAGATGGCTACATTTCAGTATAACCATCGTAATTAAGGTAGCTCAATTTATCAAACCTTAATCTCATCCTAAGCAAACTGAAGAGCTTGGGAGGCTCCTTGAGCGTGCCTAGAACCACTTATTCCGTATACACAAGGGTATTGTATAGTATGCAGGCTGAGTATAACGAAGAGCGTAGGTATAACGTAATGTTTTATAAGTTAAATCATAAGGCCCATTAATCACACTTTGCACATTAAATGCCGTCACAGATGTAGTTTAAGGGTCTACAATAGACATCCCAAGCTTATAGAAACTAGCCATCTAGGTTTAAATAAAGTAGGTAGCATCAAAAGAAAGCGTTAGTAGCAAATTGCTTAGGTAGGTACATATAGGTTAACGGCGATAAAACTGTTTTGTAATCTATTCATGTGACCTAAACTTTAAGGATTATGAAAGAACACACAGAACATACTTTCCGCATGTAAATCGGAATGCCGCCTGCTTCAAATGTTATCGTTCCCTAGCTGTAATTCAGAGGAATATGGAGTTGGTTGGCACCGTTAGGTATCCCTCCATAACCAGGCACATTGCTTGGGTTTCCTACGGGAAAACTAGCTAAACCTCCGCCGCAGCGCTACCCTCAACTTCTAACTTAAGAGACGATAAACGACAGCAATGACTTTACGAATGGGTCGCCAGACTCTTCGACCCAAGACAGTAATAGTACGCTTATATTTAGCGTTCTAAAACGCCTAATGAAAGGAGTCTTGATTTTCGTAAAGGCCCTACACTTCCTACGCTAAACAACTTTACGAATGGGTCGCCAGACTCAACGATCCAAAGCAGTAATAGTACGCTTGTATTTAGCGTGCTACTACGCTTAATGAAAGGTGTCTTGATTTTCGTAAAGTTGTTACATCTTATACCCTACATGTATGAATATATCTCACAAAAAAATTCACGTTTCGTTTTATTTTCTACCCACAAAAGTAAATTATCATGGAAACAATCATGAAATCCAAATACAGACAACATATTAAGAATAAGAAGAACAAAACTAAGATAACTCACCACCAGACTTACACGCAGCTACCAGGCTCGAAGGCTGCTCAGGCAGGGCCACCGCTTGTTCCTCGTTCCCGATGAATTCTTGAAGACTGTCACAAGCCTGCACGGGCAGAGCTTCTGCTAGGTTCTAATTCGCGATGAATTCTCGATAAAAACTCCCTGATATTCTCCGGTACGCCCCTTTTATTTCCTCCTACTACCCCCTCCTTTCCAAATTTTCGTTCGCCCCACCGATAATCACGCCACTACACGTCATCTCTTCCGAGTTGCCATAAAACAATCCGTTTCAAAACTACTACCAATTATCGACTATTTGAAATTAATAACGGAACTATCAGCCTAAACGAATAAATCCACTTCAACCATAATTTATTCGATTCTATGTTAAAAGTAGCCTCACATTAAATCAATTGTTTTGCAAATAGTTTATTTATATTCATTACTAATATGTACTAATTTTATTTCATTATTTATTTTCTTTCGACTATGTTTGCTTTTCGCTTTTATATCGTATTAAATCAATTATTAATCAATTACGCCTAGAAAAATGTGCGAGTTCAATCCTTGTTCTCTTCTACAGTCTTTTACAGTTTACATATTGAACCCAGAGAACATGTCCTTTACTTTTATTCTACTTTTAGACCGACAATGTACGAGTAGTGAGAAGGGTATTTTAATGTTAATCTGCAACATCTGAAGCCGTTCTGAACAGCAAGCCCCCATCCTCTGACCGCCAATGCAATCTCGATGGGTGGGACCGTCACAGGTAGAGATCCGATTCTCAGCACTCCATGGATTCACCGTGCGGTCGCCGGGTCCATAGCGTGGTACAGAGAGGAACACCATGACGGCGACTGGGACTTGCGACCCAGATGTAGGTTTAGGGTGGCCACCTTGTGATGCATCAGCGGACACCTCCACCGTCAACTCTTGGCAATCCGAGGTCTTTAAGTAAGTTGTACAGGGATTTAGCTGGAATTCCCCTGGCTCCTACTTCTACGGCATAGAGTTTAACCACGTAGCCGTTTTTGGTTAACTCGTTAGTCAAATCAAAGTATTTGTTTGTCTTTATAGCGTGGTCTTTAGGTATATTAGTTTCCCACGGTACTGTGAGTTCTACAAGCACTGCACGCTTATGCGATCGTGAAAAAAGGAATATATCGGGTCTGGATGATGAGGCACAGACATCCTCCGGTATCCTATAGTGCTTCTCATACGTGTCTACGAGTATTGTCCAGTCAACGGCAGCTATCAAAATTGAATATGGCTTTTGAGGTGATTTCTTTGAGCAGCCTTCCTTTACAAACGCAATGTCATTTCTTTGGTTTGTGCTTAATCCTTTTTTCGCTCTAGCTACCGCCAAACTTACAGCCTCACGTATGATTTCTAATACCTTATCATGACGGCGCGAATAATGACCCCGGTCTAATAGCGTTTTACAACCCACTAGTAGGTGCCTAGCCGTACCAGTTGCTTCACCACATGAGTTACATGTTTTATCTGTGGCTTTTCCCCATCTGACCAGATTGCTTTGGTCGGGGAGGGTCAACTGGAATGCATTTAGGTAAAATTTAAGTAAGGCCGGTGACCAGGGGGTGTGTGTTGGGTAACCTCCTCGAGTGTCGTTCCGATTCCGATCCCGCTGCAGTCCGGGGGGAACGGAATCGGAGCGGCCGGTACACCCTGGGCGGCGGTCAATGGCTTCCCCTTCATGGGGTTGGCATTGACCGTCGGCCAATACCCAACGTGGCGGGAACACATCGCTCTCCGTACTCCTCTGCTTTCAGAGGAGACAGGATGAGCGATGCTGTTAGTGGTGGAGGCCACCGTAGGGTCCTGGGGGATCCAGGGGCGGGTTGGCCCACTGCTCACGCAGGGGCCGACGGGCACTTGTGCCGCCGCCGGTGAGAGAGGACTAGCCATCCTCTCGCGTTCCGTAATCGGCAGGTGATCAGCAACGACCTGACTGGTGGCCCCAGAAGGGTACGCTGTGAACTTGCCGACCGGAGGGCTTGCCTTTATTGGCTGGCCCACGACAAGGAAAAGTCTATAACACCCGACAGCGAAGTCGTCAAAACCTATGGATACCAGCCGACCTCCATAGTATATAGGCTTATCCAGGTGCAGGGGGCTCCGCCTGGATGGACCATCTTTCCCCCATACTCGTGGGATATATTATGAATAACATAAATCCAAATAAAAACAAACAGGACGGATCTACTAATAACGACCAAGGCGCAAACACTGGTACTCGAGAGGATGGAGTGGAGGTAGTTGGGGGTGAAGAGGAGGTGAGGCGACGGCCTCACTCACGGTCAGCTAAGGCGGTCTTCACCAGACCCGCTACCCCGTTACCACTAGGAGGGGAAACGGACGCAGACGTTGCGTCTGCGGCGTCGACGGTGGGTACTGACAACGAGTCAGTATCCAGCCGAATGGAGACCGAGGAGGGTCTCCGACGTAAGCGGCCTCGCTCGGGTGGACCGTCCCTTGACCGTAGCAGAAGCTCCGGGCAACGGACGATCTCCTCAAGCGAGGACGATCGGCCGGCCAAAATATTGGCCACCGCGGCGGCTAGAACGCCGAAGCAGCCGGTGCACGTCCCTCCGCTACCCAGCGGCAGGGACCAAGGCGTCCCCGCGGCGAGGGAGCTCCTCACAGCGCTTGCCCGCATTACCGACTCCATAAAAGGGTCAAAAAATATGTCGGGAAAGAAGAAGACGGTGGCTGAAAACGTCGCCGTCGCCAGGACGGCGCTGGAGGAGCTCCTCGGTAGGAGCGTCTCCGAGGAGGAGGCGAAGCTCAGGGCCCGGGTCACAAGCCTGGAAACTGAGCTGGCCAACTCCTTGGAGCAACAGCGGGTCCTCCGGGAGGAGGTCAGGCAACTGACCCAGATGGTGAGGGGATCCCCGGAGGCCCAGAAGGCCCCAAGAGCCCAGGAGGTGGCGGACCACCCGAGAGCTCTCGTGCCGCAGGGGGGGACGCCTACGTCGTCGTCGGCGCCAAATACGGCACCAAAGCCGGCGCCAAAGTCGGCACAAAAGGTGGCGCCGAAAACAGTGCCTAGGCCGGTGCCCAATCCGGCACCCGAGATGGCGCCTGAGCCTGCACCGAGTGTGGTGCAGCTCCTGGCGGCCATCGAGAGGCGGCTTGGCGTGTTAGAGGACCGGGCTTACCGTCCCCCACTGGCACGGCCCACGTCTTTCGCCGGGGCTGCTGCCAGTGGTAAACCCGGCCTCACAGGCCAAAAGTCCGCCGCTCCAGTGGCCCCAACGCCACAAGAGAAGGGGAAGAAGCGCGGCACCCCCGCCCCCGCCATAACCGCCGCTCCCGCTGCACCCGAGCGTTCCTCCAGAGGGGAGGAATGGGTGGTAGCGGGAGCCGCCAAAAAGGCGAAAAAAGCCGCCAAGAAGGCGGCTAAGAAGGCGGCAAAAGCCGCTGCGGCGAAGGCGCCGAAGAGGCTCCGCGCCCCACGATCCACTGCCGTCGTCCTGACGGTGACGACGGAGGGTGTGGAGAAGGGCGTGGGGTACGCCCAGGTCCTGAGGCAGGTTAAAGCCTCAGTGGACCTCAAGGCCCTCGAGATTGAGGGGGGGCTCCGGTGCAAAACTACTCGCACCGGAGCTCGCCTCCTCGAGGTCTCCGGCGCCACCAGCGGCCCCAAAGCCGACGCCCTAGCGGCCAAGCTGAGGGAGTCGCTGGATACCGAAGCCGTCCGCGTCACCAGACCCAACAAATGCGCAGGTTTGCGCATTTCGGGTCTGGATGACGCGGCCACGACGGAGGAAGTCATCTCCGCCGTCGTGGAGGCGGGCGGCTGCCCCCGTGATCAGGTGAGAGCTGGAGAAATCCGCTTCAGCTCCACCGGTCACGGCACAGCAGTCGTCAACTGCCCCGTCGCAGCGGCGCAGAAAATTGCGGAAGAACGGAGCCTCCTCATTGGGGGCTTCCTAAAGGCGCGGGTGCAACTCCTGCAGCCCCGCGAGACCAGGTGCTTCAGGTGCCTGGCCGTGGGGCATGTGGGAGTGCAGTGCACAGCGGGAGACACCGTGGGGGATCGGTGCTTCCGCTGCAGTCAGCCCGGGCACAAGGCCAGTGCTTGTGATGCTCCGCCGCGCTGCTACAAATGCGTAGCGGAGGGCAAAGCGGCGGAGCACCGGGCGGACAGCAGAACCTGCGCCGCCTCGAGGCCAAAGCCCCGTTCGTCCGCAACGGGTAGCGGGGGTGCCGCTCAAGAACGGCCACAAGCGCGGCGGGATGCGGAGATGGACGTCCATTAATGGACACACCAATCCGCATCCTGCAGGCGAACATAAACCACTGCATCGGTGCTCAGGATCTTCTGTACCAGAGCATCGTGGAGTGGTCTATCAATGTGGTCGTGGTCGCTGAGCCGTACTGGGTCCACCCCGGAAGCCCGGTGGACCTGGACGGCGTAGCGACCGTCTTCGGGGGTTCCGCCGCGGACACCTCGCGCCTTGCACTCATTGCAAGGTGTAGAGGCTGCGTCGCGGCGGACTATGAGGGCTTGGCTGTCGTGGCCGTCTACTTCTCGCCAAGCCTTGACCAGTACGAGCTTGAGCTAAGGCTCGCTGAACTGGACATTGTTCTCGCTGCGTGCCGTCCTCGTCCTGTCTTGGTCCTGGGAGACTTCAACTCCTGGTCTCAGGCCTGGGGCTCCCGGGAAACCAATGACAAGGGGCGAGTACTGGAGGACTGGGCCAACACCCGTGGTCTAGAAGTCCTCAACCGGGGGAGTGTCGCCACCTGGGAGCGGCGGGGGCTCAGTTCGGTCGTGGATGTCGCATTCGCGACCCCTGCTCTCGCCCGCCGCGTCCAGGGTTGGCGCGTGGTGGAGGAGGAGGAGACGGATTCCGACCATAAGTACATTCGGTTCAACGTCTCCCCTCCAACTAACCTGCCGCCGACAATCGCGAATCCCCCGGATCCACGTTGGGCGCTCAGACGCCTGGATCGGGAGGCTCTCCTGGAGGCATCAATAGTGCAGGCCTGGATTCCGTCACTGGCCAGGCCTGCCGATGTCGACGCAGAGGCGGAATGGTTCAGGAGAGCCATGTCGCATATCTGTGATGCGGCGATGCCTAGGGTTAAGCCCGGCCCGGCAAAGAAACAGGTGTACTGGTGGTCAGCGGAGCTCGCACAGCTGCGAGCAGCGTGCGTGACCGCTCGCCGCCAGTACACCAGGTTTCGCCGGAGGCGTCGCCGCCCAGACGATGCGGCAGCCCGAGAGGCGGAGCTGTATGAGGCGTACAAGGGGGCCAAGAGGACCCTCCAGGAAGCCATAAAGCAGGCCAAACGGCGGGCCCGCGAAGAGCTGCTGGAGTCTCTGGAGCAGAACCCATGGGGGCGTCCTTACCTTGCGGTCAGGGGCAAAATCCGCCCAAGGGCGCCACTGCTGACCCAGAGCCTCCAGCCGGAGCGGCTGGAGGGGATACTGGGCTCCTTGTTCCCAGCGAGAGCGGAGGAGCATGTCCCTCCGCGTATGGCTCCGCCTCAGGCGCCTGACGCTGATAATAGCGAGAGCGATGTGCCCGAAGTCAGGGAGCGTGAACTGGGGGTAGCAGTGCTCCGGCTTAAAGCCCGGAAATGCACTGCCCCCGGACCCGACGGCATTCCAGGCCGAGCATGGGTCCTGGCCCTGGAGGAACTAGGGCCTCGACTGGTGGCGCTCTTTAGCGCATGCCTCGAAAGGGGCCAGTTTCCAAAGGCTTGGAAGACGGGGAAACTGGTCCTTATCCGTAAGGCGGGGCGGCCGGCGGACCAGCCATCCGGTTACCGGCCGATCGTGTTGCTCGACGAGGTGTGCAAGCTCTTTGAGCGGATTATTGCAGAACGCCTCGTCGAGCATCTCACGAATGTGGGGCCAGATCTGGCGGACAACCAGTTCGGTTTCCGCCGGGGGCGCTCCACCGTGGAAGCGATCATGCGCGTTAGGCGCCTGGCGGAGGAAGTAGTCTCGCGGGGTGGGGTGGTGGTGGCGGTGTCTCTTGACATCGCCAACGCCTTCAACACCCTACCCTGGAGCTGCGTTAGGGAGGCGCTCGCGTATCACGGAGTGCCTCCTTACCTCCGCCGCATTGTCGAGGCATACCTATCCGAGAGGGCCATAGTTTACCCGAGCTGGCTAGGGCCAGGGCGACGAGAAGTGTCGTGCGGTGTTCCGCAGGGGTCGGTCCTAGTCGGTTTCCCAATATATTTTTGAAAATCTTTTGTATGTTAGAAGAAACATTTCCAATTTTTTAAGGCTTTGTGATATACATAACGTAAATACTAGACATAAAAACAATCTTGTGGTTTGTAATAGTCGACTCCACAAGATTAGTAATTCCTTTCAGGGTAACTGTATACGCTTCTACAACAAGCTTCCTAGTGAAATGAAGAATCTACCTCTTCATAAATTTAAAAGCCAAATTAAAAGTAAACTCTGCCAAAAAGGCTACTATAAAATTCAAGACTATTTAGACGACAAACAAGCTTGGATATGAACTGTTTGCTCTCTCTCTATGCTACTCAAATGGAATATTGTACTTAGGTTAAGTAAATGTGTTTGTAAATAGACCAAAAAAAAAAACAGCCCGCTGAGTTTCTTGCCGGAGTCTTCTCAGGACAGGGCCGCGTTTCGAACCGGTGGTCCATTTGCCAAACACTAGATTATTTATTTTTTTATGACGTTTTGTAAGTGCCGTATTAATGGTCTATGCAGAATAAATGGTTTTTGACTTTGACTTTGACTTTGACTTTTGACTTTGACCTAGGGCCACTCCTGTGGAACATCGGATACGACTGGGTGCTGCGCGGTTCGTTGCTCGAGGGTGTCAGCATAACGTGTTATGCTGACGACACCCTCGTTATGGCGCGGGGAGCAACGCACCGAAGCGCGGCACTAAAGGCCACGGCAGGGGTTGCTCAAGTCGTGGGTCGAATACGGCGGCTGGGGCTCGAGGTGGCTCTCCACAAATCCGAGGCTATGTGTTTCCACGGGCCTCGGAGGGGGCCACCTGCGGGAACCAGCATAACCGTAGGGGGCGTAAGCATCGGCATCGAGCCCACGATGAAGTACCTTGGGCTCGTACTCGATAGCCGATGGGACTTCGGACCTCATCTCCGAAGTCTGGTCCCGAAACTGAGGGGGGCTGCGGCCGCGCTATCGCGGCTGATGCCCAACGTCAAGGGACCCAACGCCCCCACTAGGAGACTGTACCTGGGGATCGTGCGAAGCATGGCCCTGTACGGGGCCCCAGTATGGGCGGAGACTCTGGCGGCCCGCAACGTGGCTGTATTAAACAGCCCGTTAAAATCGATGGCCGTCAGAGTCATCAGGGGGTATCGCACGATCTCCGTCGAGGCGGCATGTCTCCTAGCCGGGACCCCTCCATGGGACCTGGAAGCGAGAGCCCTTGCGCTGCTGTACCAGTGGCGCAAGGAGGCGCTGGAGCGGGGCCATAGGCCAGAGCCCCGAGAAATCAGGGCTCAGCGGTCCCTGCTCCGACAGGAACTCATGGAGACATGGAGGGTGCGACTTGAGCACCCAAGGTGGGGGGAATCCACCATTGCGGCGGTGAGACCGATCATGAAGGAGTGGTTGGAGAGGGACCATGGGGACCTCTCCTACCGGATGTGCCAGATGGTTACCGGACACGGGTGTTTCGGTAAGTATCTGTGGCGCATCCACCGGGAGACAACGCCGCAGTGCCAGCACTGCGAGTATCCTGGCGAAGACACGGCGCTCCACACGTTGGTGGAGTGCCCTGCGTGGGCGAGTCAACGCCGGGATCTCGTTGCGGTCCTGGGCGTGGACGTTCTCTCGTTGGAGACCATGGTGAGGGCCGTGGTCTCCGACGGGAGCAAGTGGCACGCCGCCGCCTCTTTCTGCGAGCAGGTAATGCGCGCGAAAGAGACGGCGGAGAGGGAGCGGGAGAGAACCCTGCCCCCCGAGTTTCGCAGTCTGCGGCGAGGACGCCGCAGACTCATCTACGCTCGGGACTACCGACCTCCATGATCGGGGCCTGAGGACGGCAGTTGGCCGACTCGCCGTCCTTACAGAAGCAGGCCGTGGCGGAGGCGTGTCGTGTGTGCCCTACATACGCCTGCCAACTCACCGAAGCGGGATAAAACCCGACCCCACCAGGCGAGGCCGCGGTGGCGGCCAAAGTCCGCCGGCAACCCTGGGGTTATCCTTTCGAGGGCTTACCCGGGGTGCCCGGCAACGGACACTTGGGGAGGACACCGTGCGGTTTTAGTCGAGACACGACATAACCACCCCCGCTGGCCGGCGGGGGGGTATCCGAAGGGATTTCCGCACGTTAAAAAAAAAAAAAAAAAAAAAAAAGGCCGGTGACCAGTCGTATATTATGGTACGCCATTTTAAGGTTATGGGAATACAAAATTCACCTAGGGCCAACCATTCGTTTTGCATTTCTAGGTTCATTGCGTGCACCTTGTAGGTGTTGTTTTCGTCTGCTTGAAGAAAAGATTTTGTTATTTCTTTATCTGTTTGTCTCTGAATATTACCTAGACCTACTCTACCAGTCTGCGAGCCTATCAAGAATCTTTTATGGAACTGGAGGCGTGATTCGAGCTCCGATGCATTTTTATCTTTTGGAAGGACTTTTACTATTTCGTCTTTAGATTCCGATAAGACGTGCATTTTAGTTACTCTTAGGTGTTTATAGAGTTCTGATGGCTTCTTAAGCGTCATTCCAAAATTATTCGCGGATCTATATAGTGCCGACGAGTCGGCCGACTGAGCTAGCCCTAGCCACGACTTCAGTGTCTTCGTGACACTCGCATCTAGTTTTTTGAGGAGGCTCTGGTTTATATCATATATAAGAAACGGCCAGTTAAGACGCGAGGTTAAATAATTGTCATAGATCCAAGCTTTTTTAACATTACTTATTGGTTGTTGGTCTACCTTTTTTAAATCGATAATGAAACTATCAATTAATTCGTCCAAAGCTGGAGTGCAACCTCTGTTGTCAATCTTTCTTCCGAGGAATTTAAAAGGCACGGTTTCAGATATAGTTGAAACGTTTTCCCCGCCTATACTAAGCCCTGGGTCATATGAAGTATACCTGGTACCCCGCCTACCCAGACATAGACAGTAGCATTTGCTAGGTTTTGCTCTCATTCCATCTGTCCATGTACAGAAATCGTCTACTCTACGCAGTAGGTCCTGGCACTGCTTTGGGTTACGAGTCAGTATTGCCAAATCGTCCGCGAATGCGAGGATAGACTCCGTATATTTACCGTTTAGCTTAAACCGATAGCCCCACTTCTTGTCGTGTGTGGAAATGTTTTCTATTAAAATATTTATTACTATATTGAAAGCTATAGGTGATAAACAGCAACCTTGGAACAAACCCACATTATAATTTAAAGGTTGCGTGTATCCATCTTTGGTATTAATCACAAACTTTAATTTACCATAATAAGAGGATATTATTTCCCAAATGATGGACGGAAAGTGATACCATTTTAATGCAAACAACATTAGCTCGTGTTGTACTGAGCCAAAAGCGTTTTCTAGGTCTATCCAACAAACTGTTATTTGCTTTTCATTTGATCTGGCATCTTTTAAACTTTCCGCCAGTAAAGAATTGTGTTCCAGACATCCTGAAATTCCGGGTAGGAACCCTTTTTGGTGGTTTGGTCTGAAATAGTTATTATTGATCATGAAATTTGTCATTTTAAATTGAAGCCTTAGAAGATTGATTGATTGAAGATTAGAAATTGTATTGGTTAATGCTATTGGTCTAGCGTCTTTTGGACTAGTTACTATTTCTTTCTTTGGAATGAGCACAAAATTAGCCTTGCCGAAGGCCGCTGGGACTTCTTTACTCGACCAGATCCTATTGAATATGCTTAGAAGATGTTTACGTACCGATGGGCATTTTTTATAGATAATGTAAGGTATGCCATCAGGCCCTGGGGCGGTTTTTGTTGGTTTCTTTTTGATTTGGTGTTCTATTTCGTCTAAGCTAGGTGGATTACAGTCAAATGTGCAATGAGGGCCTAATGGTTTTTGCGCGTTTGGTTTACTGTATTGTTTTCCGTATTTAGGCACCTCATAATTACTTTTATAGTAGCTATGGATCTGATCGTTACTTAGCAGTAGCCTATCTTGCTTTCTGTCGCTAAAAATATTCCTCGAGTACTTAAACGGGTCCTTATCGAACTCTACTTCATGTTTTGCTCTATTAAAATTATTGTTTTCATTTATTATTTGAACAGAAATTCCTTGAATTAATTTCAGTATAGACCTTAAAGCTCTGGCCAGTTGATGACTAAGTTGAGTATCGCCCATAGCTTTAGCAAACCGTAGTCGTTTGATAAGGTCCCGCTTTTTCTTTCTCATTTTAATTTTGAACGCGTTTTCTCGGTTTTTTCGCGCGTAAGGTAATGATGGTGGGTAATGCTCATGTAGGTATGAGTAAATGCTAACCTGGAAAGATTCTACCTGACTGTTTAAATCCTGCTTTGTTCCGGGATGCTCTAACAGGATGGCTAAGTTTTGGTCGTGGGCTTTCCAGGTGGTCGACTTTAAAGAGGGAATGCTAAGACGGGCCCGGATGTTTATGGGCTCCTGGTTTGTGTCACACTCTGGCTCACCTTGGGATATATGAGGGTCAACTCTATCCGTGGCAATAGTTGAAGAACTTACAGACAGTCTTGCTCCAACACCATCGTGTGATTTTAAGTGCTTCAGAAACCAGGCTCTCTTCTTGTCTACTTTCCCGCACGTTGCACATGTTAAGTCCGTATTCTCGCCATTGTAGTTTGTTTTATCCACCGGTGGACAATTCTTTCGCCCCCCCTCTCGGATTGTCCTGGAGGTATTTTTCTTTATTGGACTTTTAGCGATAAATTCTAGGGCAGGGCTTGCTAGGCCCTTGCCCGCGGCTGTCTTTCCAGCAGTCCATTGTCTTTCCAATTGTCATCTGTCTTTCCAGCGTCAACTGTCTTTCCAGTAGTCATCCCGTGCAGTTTACGATTTATGACGTATAACAAAAAATACTTACTAGATCTCGTTCAAACCAATTTTCGGTGGAACGTACATCATATTTTTTTTTTTAGTTTTATCATTCTCTTATAAGTTCACCGCGGTAGCCTAGTGGTATGGGTAACGGACTGCTGAGACGAGGTCTCGGGTTCGATTCCAGTTTTTACCATGGTACACACCAATGACTTTTCGATGCTTTTCGAAGTTATGTGTGTATTTATCGCAGGTTTATAAGTGCCCGGTTAATGGCAATAGGCTCGCCACCTATTACATTGGGACCTAAACATAAACTGGCGAAATGTGGGTGCTAGCACCTCTGCCTACCCCTTCGGGGATATAGGCGTGAGTTTATGTTATGTTTTATGTTACGTCATTCTCTTATTTTAGAAGTTACAGGGGGGGGACACATTTTACCAACTTGGAAGTATCTCTCGCGGAAACAATTCAGTTTAGAAAAAAATGATATTAGAAACCTCAATATCATTTTATATCATTTTTGAATACCTATCCATAGATATCCAGATGCATAGATTACACGTATGAGTTTGCGGTTCACAGAATACATCTAATTACCAAGTTCCAACAGCATAGTTCTTATAACTTCGGAAAAAAGTGACTGTGACATACGGACGGACAGATAGATAGACATAACGAATCTATAAGGGTTCCGTTTTTAGCCATTTAATAGGCTACGGAACACTAAAAATCAAACAATTCTAGCAGTAGAAACGTGAGAACTGTTCATTAAGTCTTTAACAAAAACAAGTATGGTCGGTTGGGTTTTGTGAAAGACTTCATCTACTTTCTGAGAATATCTATTAATCAATATTAAAACAGTTTCTGTCTTCAGTGTTTGTGTTTATGGCGAGTGCGACTTATAATCTTAGCACCCACCCGTATTCACACAACCTGATTCTTTTGAAGGTAAACATTCAAACACATGCTACCTTTTTTTTTTTTTTTATCGTGCGGAAATCCCTTCGGATACCCCCCCGCCGGCTATCGGGGGCGGTTATGTCGGGCTTGCACATACTAAAACCGCACGCCGTCTCGGGTCTTCAGACGCCGGGGTGTAAGGTTACCCATAGAGCATATCCCTCGCACCCCGGCTGACCCTGGGCCATCTCACCACTAACAGCATCGCTCATCCTGTCTCCTCTGAAAGCAGAGGAGTACGGAGAGCGATGTGTTCCCGCCACGTTGGGTATTGGCCGACGATCAATGCCAACCCTATGAAGGGGTGAAGGGGAAGCCATTGACCGCCACCCAGGGTGTACCGGCCGCTCCGATTCCGTTCCCCCTGGACTGCAGCGGGATCGGAATCGGAGCGACACTCGAGGAGGTTACCCAACACACACCCCAAACACGTGCTACCTACCTTACGTTTATAGATTTCAGAGATCTCGCCACGGTTGATGGTATTCACGTTCTCGAACAAATACAGAACCGAAAATACAAAAGAAACGACTTTCTCTTCCATTCCTACCTCAAGAGAAAATTTTACACAAAAGAAATCTTAAATATCCACTTCTTCGTTCCTCTCAGTTTAAATTACGTCCGGGGGGATACTCAGTCAGAAGCGCTTTACAGCGGTCCCGCACGATGTTTATTTGTGTGTTAACTAGAATCTCATTCGTCCACTCGCTCTTCGAAAGTACTTTCCACTTACTGGTTTATCAACCATTTAATATATTTAATAATTGACTCTGACCATGTAAAATTACTGCTGTAGTTTACAAGTTTGTCAAGCATGGTTTTACTGGTGGTAGAAATTTGATGACACAAATTTGTCACAAAATTCGGCCGGGTACCATAGTAATCCAATTTCGGTTTGATTGCGTTCAGGGGTCAGCAAGTGCATAGCCGGGCAGGGGGGTTGTGGTCGCAGCACTAGTGGGACCGGTGGGTGTCACGCGGTGCTGCGACGACAATCCTCTTCTGATGAGGCCGTCAAGCTGAGTGCCACCATTGTTAACATGGAACGTGTATGTAATGGTGACCCTCTTTCCTGAGACTTTACCTTCAGCTTACCATCAGGCGAGGTCAAGTCAAATTGACGTGTCCTAAATATAAAAAAAAAGGTATATTTTAAATCTCGCTTCAAGATTTACAGACAATATTCTTAATTGTACATCATAACAACTTACAAGTTTCTACAAGAACTGGCTGTACAATCGGCGCGATTTCTTCTTCCAGAAAACTTTTAAATGACGACTATAAAACGACTCGACCGGGGAAGCACCACCCTCTCACAGAATATCGACGCCAAGTAACAGTATTTGAACTGTTGCGTTCCGTTTGGTGAGTGAGAGTTCCGGAGCCCAAACTCCTTTCCCATCCCTTTTCAAAATCCTTTCCCATCCTCTCCCAAACTCCTTTCCCATCCCCTTTCCTTTACAGGGTCGGCAGCGCGAGTGTGACGCCACTGGTGTTGCACACGTCCATAGGCCGCGGTAACCGCTTCCCATCAGATGGGCCGTGTGCTTGTCTGCCACCTTAGTGGCATAAAAAAAAAATTGGCCGTAGCTGGTCGAAGAGGCATTTTATGACTTCCATAAACAAATAAATATGACATACCGCCTAGTGCCTAGTAGCCTAGTGGTATGGGTAATGGACTGCTGAGACGAGGTCTCGGGTTCGATCCCAGGTATTACCATGGCACACACCAATGACTTTTCGATGTTTTTCGAAGTTATGTGTGTATTTATCGCAGGTTTATAAGTGCCCGGTTAATGGCAATAGGCTCGCCACCTATTACATTGGGACCTAAACATAAACTGGCGAAATGTGGGTGCTAGCACCTCTGCCTACCCCTTCGGGGATATAGGCGTGAGTTTATGTTATGTTATGTTATATATTCAATTATATACTCTATTTTTATAATAAAAACTGTAAGTTAGAAGGACCTAAAATGGGCGGGGGGTTATTAGAAAGGTTTAATGTCAGTGAAAGACATGAGGCACGGACAGGGTAAGGACTGTAACGACACGAAGAATTAAAAGGTATAAATTAGCTTGAGGGGCTAAAAGGATTACACATAATCATTTTTACAACGCAGAATTTATTTCTGATTAAAAATTCACAGTCACACATTGAAATAATAGTTATTTATGCAACTGTGGTATAATGAGGGGTATTAAAACATGAATGTGGGTTTATCACACGAAGCGAAGCTGAGTGTGATAATAGTATCACATGAGTGTTTTAATACCTAATTATACAGTTGCATACAAGACACCCATGATAAACTAATAATACATCTTCAGAGAATGATGTACTGCCCTTTGATATTTTCCAATTCATGAAATCTTGGTACGCCTTTTCATACTGTTTTCTAGATTTTTCCGGTAGTAATTTGTTAGAAACGTCCTTTGCTGTATTCGAAATGTCTGGAGGTGTGTTATTGAATCGCTCATTTTCGTAAGTAAACAAAACAATTTGCAAAAATAATATCGAAGAAAAATAGCGGGAATTCGAATTCGAACGAATAAGCTTTAATTTTTTTTTTACGGCGCGCCGCCGCTGTGGTAGTGCAATGCAACGCGCATGAATGACAGTTCTTTTTTTGAAACTCATACAGATTCCACGCATTGAGTGGTAAGAATTTGGCTGTCTGATGAGTAACCCTTTGCGCGGAAGAGATTGAAAAAGCCAAAGGAGTGTTATTATGAAATTTCATACAACATTATAACACCCGTTCGGATGATATTATGGTTATTAGGACATTGGATGTATTAATGTTGGCAATAAGCTAACTGTTTCAGAATCTTTTATAGAGGATTTAAAGCATGGGTGTAGATAAAACTATTTTTAACGGGTTCTATTGCGATTTATTTGATGTTATTTTATATTTTACATTGATCCCGATTCCTACCTAGGATGCTCCGCGAAGCTATTGAAATTAAAAAACATCCTAATTTTAATAGAGAAGATGGTTGGAATGTACCACCAGCTTGGGACCCATATTTTTTTTTACGTGCGGAAATCCCTTCGGATACCACGCCGCCGGCCAGTGGGGGCGGTTATGTCGTGTATCGACTAAAACCGCACGGTGTCCTGCCCAAGTGTCCATTGCCGGGCACCCCGGGTATCCTCGAAAGGATAACCCCAGGGTTACCGGCGAACTCTTGACTGCCACCGCGGCCTCGCCTATTCACTTAATTAATTCCAAGAAAAATCAAAATACAACAAGACTTCATGGCACTGTGAGCTCATTCAGCGTAAATAGTAACACCAACAATTCAACATAGTTCGGGTACTTTGAGATAACTTACACTTCGAACTACAAGACAAACACCATTTTTAGTCTCCCCGTGACCATGACTGCTGAAAAGCAACCGAAACGTCGGGATCAATGTAAAATATAAAATAGCATCAAATAAATCGCGATAGAATCCGTTAATAAAATAATATTTCTGGGATAAGCCTCAAAACCATCTAATCAACACATTTATTATAGATTATTATCAGTATAGATTAGATGTTTTTCACAAAATTAATGTTAATAAACGTAAATAAAACAAAAATCCTACCTGTCCTTCATCATCCTCATCATATCAGCCGTAGAAAATCCACTGCTGAACATAGGCCTCCCTCATTGACTTCCATTTCGACCGATCTGTAGCGGCCTGCATCCACCGAGTCCCTACGCTCTTTGCTAGCTGTCCACCTTGCGGGAGGCCTTCCTACGCTGCACTTGCCGTAACGTGGTCTCCACTCAAGGACCATTCTGCCCCAACGGCCATCGGTTCTCCGAGCTATGTGCCCTGCCCACTGCCACTTCAGTTTGCTGACTCGTTCTGCTATTATTGTTCACTGTACAGAGACTAAATATGAATGAATCATTTTGAATTGAATGTGGTTGTGTTCGTGTGATTTCGGGTGACGTCACAATATGCCGTGATGTCACAGTACCGCAACATAATCTGACGTCCGTGTTGATGGACGGCGCACAATGCGAGCCTGCGAGATTATAAGTGAGATTGTTGCGTTTAGTCTATGAGTTACTTCGTCAGTACCACTTGCTTCCATTTTCCATCAAACTTTTTATCATGTTGATCTGCCTGCTTTAATATTGCAGAAGTTTGAAAAATACATTTATATTTGACTAGCAACCCACCCTCTCGCTGTGCTTGGCTTATACAAGTTTTTTTTTAACTTAAGCTGTCCTAATTTGTACATAATATATGGCCTGTCCATCCAGATAATGTGCCTTTCAAATGTGAATCCACTCCTCAGGCAAGTAATTTAGCTTAGTTGGAGGGTTTAAAGGAAATACTAGTAACTTCGGATACTAGTAGTCTTATATAAAAAAAAATGTGAGGAAGAAAATGTGATTATATGTAGTGATATGCTATACTGAGGTTTCTTAAAATTAGGATCTATTCGACTGCGAAAGTATACCTTTCAATCTTCCGAATACTGTAGTCAAACAAGATGACTTACAAACAAATAGGGTAACGTACGAGACCAGTAACAAAGCTTATACGATGGTATCAACGATATTGCGGTGTTGCAGGCTGCAGCGCTTTCAGCTCAGAAATGAGCAAATTTCAGTTACAGAACGTATTTCGAATGAGCGGTAGATCGTAATAGGGAATCGTGGATGACGCTGATGTTACGAGCTACGGCGTTAAACAAGTTCAAAATACAACGAGAACTAAAAACAAATGAGTTACGGTTTTCAAAGCACAAAAGCATGAGTAAATAGCTGTATAAATTTGAAAATGGAATTCCTAACCAAAGAGGAGATATTTGAGATCTAAGTGGCCAGTACGACAAAACGCCAGTTTGATATGTAAGAACCTAATAGTACTGTATCAGGTGTGATTTTCCTGTGGCCTGTGATATATGCTATTAAGAAAATATGTTCTTGGAGGAACCAGTTACTTTCCTAACAGTCATTATCATCATCCTGATAGCGAATTCCCAATTGCGTCCAAAGTATTCACATTTTTTTTAATATTCGTTCCGTCAATGACTGCACCCCGCTGAATGGTGAGAAGCTAGGGTGAAGTCCAGAAGATATAGGCCACCATCCCAGATGCTAGACCAGACCAGAACAGACCAGATCCTAAAAATAGTAGCCCCTACCTTGACGGCCTCAAGAGATGCTTGTTCACGCCCTGCTTGAAGAACCCGGGATTGTAAGAAAAAGGAAACACGTGCGCGGGCAGAGTATACCAGCTCTTTATCATGCGTCAAAAAACTTGGAAACACTTTGGAACCTGGGGTTCACTTGTGGTTTTTGACTATCGGCTTTTCCAGGAGCGACGGCCATCTGACCTTCTGACCCTGAAAGGAAAGCCTGTGCCAGAGCATTGTCCGTTGTTTAGCAGATACATCGACTAGCAGGTTAGGTTGTTTGGGCCTCAAAGGAGTTGGAAGGTATCCTGAACATCCCTCAGTAACTCTTCTGGAAGTGAGTGGCAATAATTAGTTCTCAGCCGTCGTCTTACACGCCTGCAGTGCAACGCTCCAGCCTGAAATAACTACAGTTAGTTCAGCATCCCTAGGCGCAGCACATTGTGAAAACAGTTCGTATAAGAAGACCTCATTTCTTTGAATTTAGCGTCCAGTCAATATGCAGCAGCTATGGTTCCAAATCACTAAATACTTTAGTAATTCACCACGTTTATTCCACACTAGGTATTCAGTGGAATTTAGATTTAGCTGACTGGAGCTAGCGCATGGGAGTAAAAGCAGTTAATGGTCCTCCTCTACGAACCATATTGTAGGTAAGTGATGTGATAGCATATTATCCATCATCTATTGAAAACAAGCTTAGTTACTTCGCAGCAACTGATCCTGTATCATGTAGAAAATTCTCAAACGACTACCAGATATACAAGGCTAGTACAAGGGTACAAGGGTAGTTCTCCAGTCAAGCCAGTCCATTAGTGCTGGGCGAATCATGGCTGTAAGATTTGGATTTAAAAACACCTAAACAAAGTGGTGGCTCAGAAGTCAACATGGAGAGTAATTTTAACTAATTAGTTGATTCAGAACGCTTTTCGCTTATATTTGAAACAGCCTCACAATGTTCACTATTCGACGAAGTTCATTCAAGCGCTATGTAACGTGAAGCTCCAGCTGATTTTGTGTCCAGGCGTGAGCGTGTGGTCTGGGGAGAGGGAGTGGCCTGCATCACATTACAAGTGCCGAATAAAGACAAATTTTTGATGTAGTGGTAAAAATAATCAGAATAAAAGTATGTGAATATTGGTGGTAGTTTTAAGCAATTAGTTTGATATGCTTACTTTTTCTATAACTATAAATGTAAACAAATCAATTTCCAGGATTAAACTTGAACCCGTGACCAGTTTTTTTCTAGAGGGAATGTATAAGATGTATGTAGACACCGAATTTTGATTATCCAGTACAGCTCCAGGTAGCTTAAGTTGGTCAGAGTTCAAGTCCAGATCTGGGTGTAACCTTTCCGATTTGAATTTACAAGTGATACTTATATAAGTAAATAAAGTTTCCGGATTCAAATCCAGGGCCTGAAGTCTGCCAATTTTTTGTTAAAGGAAGCCACAGTGGCTTCCTTTAAGTGGCTTCCTTCAGTGGAATGCCAGTGACAGGCATTCCACTGACACTCTGAAAAAATACCGTTTAATTTAATAAAAATCATTTTAAAAAAAATAAAGCATTTTATAGAGTAAATGAAAATGTATTATGAATTCTCTTTATTTAATTATAGACTTCAAAGGCATAGTGAAAGCGTTTAAAATTAAATAGATTTTTTTACAGTGACAGCGGTATGATAGGCTTGCTTTGAAATAAAATAGCAGAATCAAGGCCCTAGCCATTAAACTAAAGACGTGAACTCACTCCCAACACAAGCAATTGAGTTTAGCTGGAGGGGTGAGGGGGAATACTTCAGTTACTTATATTGCACGCAGGATTTACCGATATACTAAACGTTTTTAGTGACCGGAAATATTCAAACCAATTTCTGGCTCCTGTAATACAGTTTTTCGAAACTAGCTCGGGAACCAGGGATTTTGACGCATGTTAAATGTATCTTTTTGTCAATAAAGATTATTATTATTATAATTAATTATTATACGATTACACAAATCAAAGATACAAAAGGCACCACGTAAAACAGCCATAAGTGTAATTGCATGGAGCTGTCTAAGGGGCAATTATTGTCAGTCACGGTATAACACCCTATTTAACTAGCAGCTATACCTGTATGCGTTGTATATTAGGTCTTTATGGCATGTATCGCTAATATTTGATTAAATAGCTTATATCTATAATTCTAAAACACAAATTAACTATGACTGAAGGCTTTAAAGGATAAAAAAATATTTAAACGTTAAACTAAGAGTTTAGCGGTTACTACAGACTATGAACAACCACAGGTGTCATTCATGCGACGCTACCTGCTGAGAGCAAATACGATGGAAAGAATCGTTAAATGCAAAAAAAAGGTAGTGAAGGTTTCGAAAGATCTAGCCATAGGAATACAGTATATTTCTACTTAAACTTTCATTAAATGTCAGCCTGGTTTTACCTAGTTTACCAGTGTGATTGAACCATTTTCTAATTTATTCGAGTTGGACTCGAATCAGTTACTCAGAAGTTCTTTTTACCGCAGGCTTTTTTAATTTTCTGTAGTAATTTTGACCAAGTAAGAGTTCTCCCCGCCGACGTCGCCAACACCTGTGCGTCGGCAGGGGAGAGGCCGGCCACCGACTGGCTTGGAGCCCCGACGCCCACCGGCTTCGAATAGGGCCCCCGCTACCGGTGGTGATGTGCACCGCATGCGATGGACTACTTCTATGAACGAAAACGTCATGCGGGCATATTTTGTGGCTACAGAGGGAGGAGTCAACCTCACTGCGTACCGTGTTCGTATGTTGCCTTTGTACTGTACTTGAACCAACTGTCAACGTATCCGCACAACGGCTATCGGATCAAGTGCGGGCCATCCAACGTCAATCATTTGTTGGATGACTCTGTACTTGAGAGGCTACGCTCTAACATACGAAGTAGCCCGGGTACCACACCCTCTCCGCAAACAGTGAGACACCCAGCCAACACATCTGTAGCGAAGAAGTGATTGATACCAGGGCTATAGACGTAAGTACCGAGTACGACGAGCAATTAAGGAGTGCTTTGGAATGTGCTATGCGGGAATATCGTTCCATGCCTTTTGTTAATAGACCTCGCCTACCACGTTTGCCAACGCATAAAAAAAATGTAGCGCTAGTGTGTGCCCTGGATTCGTTATTATCAGATTATTTTGATAATAGCGAAGATCTCGGTGATACACATTCAATTCTTTATTGCGCGGCCGTCGCAGTATGTCGAGTAGCTAATGTTCAATTTCCAAAGTGCGACTTAGCTACTCGACCGAAATCTGCTGTGCCGGCTTGGCAATTTAGAATTGAGCAACGTATCACCGACTAGGGCACTCATTGGAAAGCTCATTTGTTTCAGGTCGGGCAATACCCGCCCAAGAGTGATGCGCTTTGTGAGTCGAGCATTCTCGGGGTCTGATATTAGGCCTCAAGAATTTTTGGCACGAGTCACAGATCGTATCGACTACCTGAAACAAAAAGTTTATGCGTGGGCAAACCGGATTCGATGGTATAAAAAAAGAGTGGAGCGATATTCTCAGAATCGCACGTTCCAAAGGGACCAAAGGTGGGTCTACAGAGATTGGGAGCGCCCTGATTCGACTGGGGCTGACGTGTGTCGACCAGATGATGATATTACTAATACATTCTGGCGTAATATCTGGTCGATGCCCGTCAGTCATACCGAGGGTGATTGGATGCAGGATGTTGAGCGATCGTGTGAGCCTATTAAGATCATGGATCCAGTTACTATACTGCAAGAGGATGTAACCGATGCAGTCCGTCTGTTGCCTAACTGGAAGTCAGCGGGACCAGACGGACTGCAAAATTTTTGGTTAAAATGGCTGAAAAGCTCACACGGTCGTTTGGCATCTCAATTCCAATCATGTATTGAATCAGGATTGATTCCCAATTTCATGACCACTGGTGTAACCTGTAACGGTCCCCCCTTTACAGTGTCCCGGAAAGTATATCCCTCACTGATGAGACGATGGACCTGAATGCAGCAACTGATTACAGTGCTGAAGGCACTGAGAGTATCCGTTACTGTTATATCTTCCAAGTTTAGGAAGATACTATTAAAAGTTTGGCTTTATTGTGATCATCTAATAACCCTTTATACGTTGTGTTTAAGCATTGTAGTAACTCATAGTCCTTTATTTGGTACATTGAGACAAGACAAGAGTACATGGTATTGAGAACACTGATTTCAATCTAATTCCTATAACTATTATTCTATCTAGTAATAAAGTTAAATAATGTTCCTATACAACTACATTGAATCCCTGAACCTAATATGATTTAAGATTTTGATTTTAGAAGCTACCTAGTCTCTATAGTGATAATTAGTGATATTTATAAAATTCTGAATACTAAGTTCATTCCTAAGTGATCCTAGATATAGACATTTTAAGTTTTGTGTACCTTTAAATGCAAGCTAGTTCAATTTCACAGTATGATATATAAGCATTTAGTTTAGGTAAAGTAAAGATATAACACACACAATATGGAGTTGTCTTACCATAACTGGACCCTGCAAAGGAAATGTATATAGTTTTCTTATATACAATTTGAGTTATTTAGACAAAGATATAGTAAATATTGGTGGTCAAGTAAATAAAATGTGTGATTAAATACATATGTGGTTAATAATTAGTTACCTTGAGATAACCTACATAGTAGATTATCTCAGAGTAGCCGGAAAAATGAAATGAAGCATCTGTTGATATGTGTAGACTGCTAGGATGGGGTAATTTTATAGGTAATAAGGAATCCTATGACCCTTTCCATTGCTGGAACCGGGGAGGCCGCATCCGCCAAAACCCCAGGCCCCCAACGAGCAACCAATCCTCTCCAGCTGATGGCATACTACTTTTAAGTTATGCACAACCTAGGTGCTTTACAAAATAAAAATAGTATCGAATTGGGAGTGAGTGCCCATAGGTTAGATGCAAATATATCCAGTCTAACGAATGTATAGCTCGAATCATTGCTGTAGTGTATTCATACACAGGCAGTAATTGGGTAACCCCTTGGGCAGTTCATCTAGAACACGGCCAATGAGTTACTAGCGCTGTTATGGGTACCGGCTGTAAACAGACATGGTAATATATATGGTAAGGTTTCGCGAGCTTGTGGCAACTGTCCACGTTTCAGGGTCAAGTGATACCGCGACCAAACGCTTTCAAGACACAATGCGAGCTTGTGGCAACTGTCCACGTTTCAGGGTCAAGCGATACCGCGACCAAACGCTTTCAAGACACAATGCGAGCTTGTGGCAACTGTCCACGTTTCAGGGTCAAGTGATACCGCGACCAAACGCTTTCAAGACACAATGCGAGCTTGTGGCAACTGTCCACGTTTCAGGGTCAAGCGATACCGCGACCAAACGCTTTCAAGACACAATGCGAGCTTGTGGCAACTGTCCACGTTTCAGGGTCAAGCGATACTGCGACCAAACGCTTTCAAGACACAATGCGAGCTTGTGGCAACTGTCCATGTTTCAGGGTCAAGCGATACCGCGACCAAACGCTTTCAAGACACAATTATTTTCCCCACACCGATAAAGACATAATAATAAGTAGGTAGGTAAGTATGATAGCATGTATTGCGAGGGCTTAGCCCAGCATGACATATCACTTACAATGAAACGAGCTCACATCCGTCAAACAGGATACATAGATCGAATTGGACGTCGATCCTGTAAATAATTTGTTTTAAATGTCTGAATTAAACCAGGCACTCACAAGGACTGGATAAAGACAAAGGAATTGTCAAGAGTTAAATGAAACTGCTTTGTAAGACATAACAATCATTTACTCAAGTAATTACCGTACCTTTTGAGCTTCTCATCTTTACAATGAAAGTGAGGTCTGTATTTGATAGGAATAATAGTCCAGCAGATGGCTGTATGTATATACAATACAACACAAAGTGGACCGTCTGATCTTGTCCTATCACCAGTTAAGAAACCGTATGATACTACAAGATGAGCTCAGTAGGGTTGAGCTAGCTAAGGGGCATCAGTTCGTCACTAAACCTCCCCTCAGACCGAACCAATATCAGCAATGAACTGAGTCAGGGTATGATTATGTTACCTTACTTGATTAAGCAAGGTTTCACAACACACATCGACAATCCATTACTAGCTATTGTTGCGTACAGTACTGTTGTCTCGGCAGACTAGGCAAGTAAAGGGACGCTACATTCCATCCACTAGAATAAACATTCAGTTTGTTTAGCACATAGAATGCAATATCCAACGCTGAACGGGCTCTGCCCAATTGGGGTTCCCTATAATAAAACAACGGTCGAATACAGCCATCCTCTGGACTCATCCCAGACAGACTGTTGAATTTCAGTATAACCATCGTAAAAAGTAAGATAGCTCAATTTCTCAAACCTTTACCTCATTCCAAGCAAACTTAAGAACTTGGGAGGCTCTTAAGAGTGCCTAGAACTACATATTTCGTGTACACAAGGGTATTGTGTAGTGTGCAGGATGAATGTAATGATGAGTGTATAAAGTAATATTTTATAAGTTAGTTTAACAAGTCATATGACCCGTTAATCACGCTTTGAATATTAAATGCCATTACAGATACAGGCTAAGAATCTACAATAGACATCCCAGGCTTATAGGAACTAGCCATCTAGATTTAGATAAGGTAGCATTAAAAGAAAATGTTAGTAGCAAATTGCTTACATATAGGTTAACGGCAATAAAAGTGTTGTAATCTATTCAGGTGACCTAGATTTTAATGATTATGGAAAGAACGCACAGGACATACAATAAATTTGTAAATCATAGTACAAATAATGTCTGTCAACATTCCATAGGGACATGTGATCAGACGCAAAAGAAGAAAGCCACAACATAGATACAGTTCAAGTTAATAAGTTGTTCACTTCTCACCAACCCGCTGCTGGAGCGTCTCTTATACTCACAATTTCTGCTACCACCTTCACACCAAACCACACCCCACCTATATCGGGAGACACGCCCTAATCTAGCTACGAAATTACCCTTAACCCACCTACATTCAACCCAGTGGCAAGCAAATGGAATAATCTCTACAAGGTTTGCCCTAAAATTTAGGATTCTAAACTAGATTTATAGCTTAGTACATACTGCATGAACCCAGTCACCTCATCCCAGATAGAGAGCCTCGAGTACTCTAAACCCAGCATGAATAGACAGAGAACGCTATCATAGCATAGCCACAGTCTGATCCCTGACTTGACTTGGCCAAAGTCAACCCAGTTCACATACCATGACCACACCAGATATATAAATCTTAGGTATTAAAGGAAAATTTATATTCTATTTTATTTTTCTACCTCCAACCCACAAAAGTAAATTATCATGAATACAATTTATGAAACCTAAATACAGTCAACATTTTAAGAATTAGAAGAACAGAAACTAAGATAACTCACCACGCAGGCTACAAGGCTTTCTAAAATTCGGATGAACTTTTCAGCAACTTAAATTCGCGACGAATTCTTGAAGACTCCTCCTATATCCTAAACTGAGCAGCGACTGATCGAAGGCTGCTCGGGCAGAGCTACCGCTTGCTTATAGTTCGCGACGAATTCTTGACGACTCTCCCGATATTCTCCGGTACGCTCCTTTTATTACCTCTTACTACCCCCCGTTCCTATAATCACGCCACTACACGTCATCTCTTCTGAGTTGCCATAAAACAATATGTTTTAAAGCCACTACCAACTATCGACTATTTGAAATTAATAACGGAAGCTATCAGCCTATACAAATAAATTCACTTCAACTATTCCTACTCTTTATTGTCTTGTAACCAAATTAACATGAGATTATACCAAAATTATATTAAAAGTTAATAAAAGAAATTATTAAGTCTTGAATTGTCACCACGATGAAACAAATCACAAAAAGCAACAATGCTCCCGCTCGGGTTCGAACCCACGACCCTAAATCTGCAACGTCTGAAGCCGTTCTGAACAGCAAGCCCCCATCCTCAGACCGCCAATGCAATCTCGATGGTTGGACCGTCACAAACCCACCTTCTTTACAAGTCCGGTAGTGCTACGGACCCTAAAAATTATAGACCGATCACATGTCTTCCTACGGGCTATAAGCTACTTACATCCATCCTGAGAGTAAAAATATCTTCACACTTAATCGACAATTCTATCATGTCTATCTCTCAGAATGGATGTAGAAGTGGGGCTCGTGGCACTAAAGAGCTCCTTATAATCGATATGGCCATTAGCCAACAGGCACGCCGTAATCGTAAGGACCTGGCGACATGTTGGATAGACTATAAAAAGGCCTATGACTCCTTGCCGCATACGTGGCTCTTGAGGGTGCTTGAGTTGTATAAAATTGATACAACTCTATGTACCTTCCTGAAGGCATGTATGGGGCAATGGAGTACGGTCCTTTGCTATCCAGGGTGTCGACGGACCTGCGAGAATGGCGGGCTGATAAGGATAGAGCGGGGCATATTCCAGGGTGATAGTCTTAGTCCATTATGGTTTTGCCTGGCACTGAACCCTCTTAGTTATATGCTGGAGAGTTCAGGGTTAGGCTGTCGATTGCGGAGAGATGGTCAGGTTGTATCCCGCCTCCTTTACATGGATGATCTTAAATTATTTGCCCCCAACAATTCCCAACTGATAGCGTTACTAAAGATGACCGAAACCTTTAGTAAATCTATCAGGATGGAATTTGGTGTGGACAAATGTGCGGTCATGCATGTAAAAAGAGGGGAGATTGTGGAATCTGATGGGGTTGAGCTCTCAGATTCCACAAAACTCAGGTCTCTCTCTGCAATCGACACCTATAAATACCTGGGTATATCGCAGGCGTTAGGCATTACAGAAGCTAGCATGAAGCAATCGTTACGGGAACGTTTCTTTGGCCGCTTGAAAAAAGTCCTCAAAAGTCTTTTGTCAGGCGGTAATAAGGTGCGCGCCTATAACGGTTGGGTCATGCCGGTTTTAATGTACTCCTTCGGCATACTCCGGTGGACTCAGACGGAATTAGACACCCTGGATAGGAGAGTCCGTACGCTTCTTACTGCATACCGAATGCATCATCCGCGTTCATCTGTGATGAGGTTGTACATACCACGAAAATGCGGGGGACGTGGCTTTTTGAATGCCAAGTCCCTCCATAACCGTGAGGTGTGCAACCTCAGGGAATACTTCCTACACAATGAAGCTGATATGCATCGTGATGTAGTAAGGGTGGATAACGGATTTACCCCGCTAGCTTTGGCTAAAGAGAACTGGCGCAAACCTGTGGTATTAAGTATTAATGACCGCATGGATGTATGGAAGAGCAAGGAGTTGCATGGACGTTTCTATCTGGCTCTTCATGGGTCTGATATAGACTTACCAGCATCTGTGTCTTGGCTACGCTTCGGTGACCTATTTGGGGAAATCGAAGGTTTTGTGTTTGCAATTATGGACGAAGTTGTGATGACGAATAACTATCGGAAGTATATTCTAAGGGATGGTACGGTTGACATATGTCGGGCGTGCCACCGTCCCGGAGAATCCCTTAGACATATAATCTCTGGTTGTTCTCGTCTTGCCAACGGCGAGTATTTGCATAGACATAACCAAGTAGCCAGGATTGTTCATCAACAGCTTGCTCTAAAGTACAACCTTGTGGAATCAGAGGTACCGTACTATAGGTATGTGCCCGACGCAGTTCTCGAAAATGGGCGTATCACGTTGTACTGGGATCGATCTATCATCACTGACAGGACTATTGTAGCTAATAAACCTGATATAGTGTTGATAGATCGATCAGAGCGCCGCGCAATAATTATCGATATCACCATTCCACATGACGAGAATCTTGTGAAAGCCGAAAAAGAAAAACAAATAAAATATTTGGATTTGGCTCACGAGGTTGTCGACATGTGGAGTGTGGATTCGGCGATTATTGTTCCGATAGTTGTATCGGTGCACGGACTGATTGCCAAGAGCCTCAAACAACATCTCCAGAGGCTCGCGTTAGGCAGTTGGGTCAAGGGCTTGATGCAGAAGGCAGTGCTCCTCGACACGTTACGTATTGTGAGGAGATTCCTCTCTCTGGAGCCCTAACCACCAGTAGCTTGGTCCTTGTTCCCGATGCCGGTGGGCCACTATTTTTTATATTTTTAAATATATTTGTTTTTTTTTTATATATAGAATGTATTTAAAAATATAATTGATCTGTATTTAAACTTAAATAAAAGAAATAATAATAATAATCAATTTATTGATACAAAAGTTTACAGTTACAATCATTTTGACATCAATGTGGTGGTTAATATTTCTCAAATGATGAGTACTGATACCCAAACTAGGCTAATGCTTGTGTTTTGGGAGGCAGTGTTCTACAGACGTTGCGTAATCAACAATTGATTGTCACTGAGCGGCGTGCATACAGTTGCTTCGAAGTAAGTATTAATTAATTATAAATTTATTATCCATTAATATGTTACTGATGTGTAAGTATGTGTGCCTGTGCGTGCGTGTGTGTGTGTGCGTGTGCGCGCGCGTGTGTGTGTGTGTGTGTGTGTGTGTGGGTGGGTGGATGTGTGTGTGTGGTGTGTGTGTGTGTGTGTGAGTGAGTGACTGATATAATATGTTGCGAGGTGAATGTAAGAGAGAGGAAAAGTTATTGGTGGAGGTGTTGTAGGAGTTTTATGTTTTGTGTTTTTTGATGCATTTATGTGAATATTTACTTGACTTTAAGGTTTAATTTTCTTTAGCGTTATTTTCAAGTAGTTTTACATAATTATTTTTAGTTTTATTCATAAATATTCAACATTTACTGTCAATTAACTGTCAGTTACATTTATGTCAATCTCAATAAATTAGAATTTATATTGACTGAAGCATTATACTCTTGAGAATTTCAAAGAGCGTAATGCTCCTGTAGCACATTGCTCCTATATTATACATCCAGATATCCTGCTCCACACCCCTGGTTGAAATGAGTATATAAGTAAGTTTCTTGCTGATACTAAGAAATGATGCCAAATATGCAGGATACAAATTGTTCTGTCCATTTATCGTTCCGTGAGCGATCAGTGGTGGCGATGTTGTAACTGTAAATCCTGCCAGACATCTGGTGCAGTTGTGCTGCGGACTGACGGTGGTACAAGCTGTGAACGAATTGTCGAACATATAAACTAATTATTTACATCCCCCCTCCCAGTTTTGTATGTATTTTTTTTTCAAATAGTATTATAACCGAAATTACTAGTAGGTATTCATATTAATCCCTCCAGCTAAGCATTTAGCTTGTTAGGAGTGGGTACACTTCGGTAGTGTAATGGACAGAATTTGAACCCAGGACCACTCGGTCGTAAGGCCGACTCCTTAACCACTAAGCTACCGACTTCTTTATTTTAAGATCCTAATCATTAACTCGGAAGAGGAAATGATTAAGTGGCTAATTCTCTAAAACCAAATGTTTACTGAGGTCCTTAACTATCGGCGAAGCATCTACCCAGGAACATGAATAGACCTTGGCCGCCTGTCCTACAGAAGATGGCTTCGCCATACATGGCTTGTCTCTTACCAAGCTCTGGCTATCCTACTTACACCAGAAATGCAATACAATGCAAATATTTGGGGGATGTTGTAAATGGCACAGTAAAGGGAAGGTTAGTACGGGCGCTCGCGTTCCATAAGCGTCGGTAGCTTAGTGGTTAAGGAGGCGACCTTACGATCGAGAGGTCCCGGGTTCGAATCCTGGCCATTACACTACCGACGTGAACCCACTCCTAACACAAGCAATTTAGCTTAGCTGGAGGGGTTAGGGGGAATATTAATAATTTCGGTTACTAATATACTTAAAAAAAAATAATAATAAAAATAATAACCTTTAAAAGTTACAAATTATTACCACATAGTGCAATTGTACTCTTGTAACGTAAAAAACTAGATTTCGCACGTTGCTTATCACTTTTCACTTGACAGTAAACTGAACAATCTATGTGTCGGTTTCAAACTACTTGTATTAGTTTCAATACAACTTCGAACTGCAGCATGACGTTAAGTGTTTGTATCTTGCATTCTAAGATTTATAGTTGCTAAGTGTTTTGTTGAAAAGTTTCATGGGAATTAATATGATCTTTGTTATGATATTTACGAGCTCTCAAAAGCACATGCATCTTACACTAAATAAATAACAAAATGAAATCTAACTCAAGTATAAGTATATATATATATTGTAACAATGCATATTGTACTTTTAAGGATATTAGTGGAATATGTAGTCGATTCCTTATTTGATATCGATTCATAGTCTACTAATATTATCTGTATTCTTTCATCGACTCTGTCTATGGTTAGCTGTGGTCAACTCTATCGGCTGTGGCATATTATCTATGAACTCCCACCAAGTCGTTTCTTTCAGCCAATGTTATAAATGACAGTGCAGCGGTTTTGCGAGCCCTAATTTTCTGCACCGCTTCCACACGCGCATAGCTCTGGTACTGAGCCGTTGGTCCGCCGAGCGAGTCACGCAGCGGTAGGTGCCAGCGCGACATGCCGGGCAGGGGACCTAAGCTAAGTGCAGACTCCTGGCTGCCGCGGGTCGTTCTTCACGTCCTCACATCTTCTTTAATTCTCTAAATTCAAATCTTAACTGTATCTATGTGTACTCACCCTTGAGATCACTTTTAATAATATTTAATATATGAAAGGTAAAACTAGTCTCATGTTTAATTTGCTATAACCTTATATCAAACCAACAATTAACTTCTAATAACTTGTAACTTATAATCTACCTTAAATTTAACTACCCCTGTTACAATATATATATATATATAAAGCTGTTAACGCCGTTAAGTCATACTTTTCCCGCTATGAAAAGGTTAACTTTACTAGGAAAATACCACCAAAATACATCTCAGTCAAAATCGACTGCTGTTATAAAGAGTGTAAACCAAGAAAAGACGAGAGAAGAATCTCGTCCTTGCTCATTATCGTCATAGACATGAATAAATTAAATATGTGTGTTAATGAGAAACCTTTGCGTGAACTATACTCAGATACTATACTATAATCAGATTAATAAGCGGCGATAGACAAGTGGCGTACGTAACGGGCTGCCGAGACGGGGTCTCGACTTCGATCCCCAGTCGCCCCGGGCACATACCTCTGACTTTTCGTAGGTATGTGTGTATTAAAAATGTTAATTATCGCTCGCTTAATAGTGTGCCCGGTAGATGGCAATAGGCTCGCCCACTATTACATTGGGACCTAAACATAACTGGCGAATCGTAGGTGTGTAATACACCTCTAGCTACCCCTTTTTTTTTTTTTTTATTTTTTTTTTTTCTAACATCTCTGGCATGGCCAAAGTCTACGCTCAAAAATATTTATAATGCCTAGTCTTCTGTACTTTATTTAGAAAACCCACTCAGGGTTAATTTCTTGTTTATCTATACTTAATTCTATATATTATATCACGCTTTCATTCCTGTCCTCTAGTACCATACCAGTTCTCGCTTTTATTCCTCTCGTACTTTCATTCTGTTCCTTTCATACTAATGGGATAAGGGGGGGTAGGGTAAGGGGACTCTATTTTTGTATTTTGCTTTATTTTTCTTTCTTTTCCTATCTGCTAATTCTCTCTTTATTACTTATATTTCTATTATCTTCTAACTTTTACAAATTTTAACAATGTTAACACATTAAATTTCTTATGATTAAATACAATTGGTTTACTAACTCTAATGCTATTTTACACATTTTTATTTTCCTCTTTTATTTACAAATAATGTTAACCTTCTGGCCAGGTATACAATTATACCTGCCAGAGGTTATTATAGACTATTTCTCTTATTGACTTTTCGTATGATAAGTTCAGCAAATTGGAGAAACCTTTCTCTGTGTTTCCGCATTAGTTCAGGGAAATTTGCAACTTTTATTTGTAAATCTAATTGATTTTCTATGCTGTGTCTGTCCCTTGAGTAGATTGGGCAGTCCGCGAGTAAATGTGCGACTGTCTCCTCGACGCCAGGCTCGCAGGCGCATGATGGGTCTTCCTTACACTTGAACCGGGTCAAGTATCCGGAAAACCCACCATGCCCCGTCAACAACTGGGTTGTAGTGCCGGCGACCTCCATCTTGCGGACGGTTCTGTATGCTGCCACCGCGCATGGGAAGAAGAGCTTGGTGCCAGAAGCTGTGTCACCCATCCTGTACCTTTCGTTCCATTCGTCCAGCGTGATCTGCCGCAGGCCACGCTTGACGAATGAAACTGGGCACAGGCTGTAGTGTGGAGCCCTCTTCGACCTCAGAGCCGCCTCCTTAGCCAGTTGATCGGCTCGTTCATTGCCCTCCAACCCTGCGTGGGCCTTGACCCAGAATAAGGAAATTTCCTTGCCCTGGGTCAAGCCCCGTTTGATGTTACACCTGGCTTCAACGGCCAGAGGGTGGAGGGCGTGACGGTTTATGACCGTCAGGAGAGCGGCTCTACTGTCGCTGACGATGCCGAACGTGACCGCACCTCGCCTGAGGACCTCACTGGTCGCTTTGCATATGGCCAGGAGCTCGGCCTGGTAGACGGTACAGTGCGGTGAGAGAGCAAGTTTGAGGGTCCCGGTTTCGGCCCCGTTATTCCGGATGGATAACGCGGCGCCGACGCGACCCTCAATCTTGCTCCCGTCCGTAAATATGCACGTCTCGATCGTGTTCGTGCGTTGATATTGATCCTCGTCTACCAGGCTTAAGAACTCCAGGTTCATATGCTCCGCGGGGTGAGGCTCCTCTTTAGCTGGAGCCATCCGTTCAATCTCCCTGTCTCCCAACCATGACTGGAACACTCCTCTCTTGGCCTCGTACAACGAGGCCACCTCACGAACTCTGAGGTCCAGAGGGAGCATGCCAGCCAGGATCAGCCCTGAGTGCAGGGAGACTGTCCGGTAACTCTTGGTCAGCTTCTGGGCGAATCCGCGCTGCACAACGTTCAGCTGCTTTCTGACACCAAGCTTGTCCACCGCCGCGCACCAACTGCTAGCTGCATACAGAATCGTCGGCTCCACAGCCGCATTATAGATGGTCCGGATCACCTCCGGATGTAATCCCCAGCTGATCCGGGCCATCCCCGCCAGCTTATGGTAGATGCCGATCGCCTTTCTGCATACATTTGTGACATGTGTGTTAAATGTGAGTTTGTGGTCGATAGTGAGCCCTAGGATTTTGATGTGGTTGGACAGTCCAATGTCTATCCCGCCCATGCTGAGGCGTGGGACATCGTACTTAAGCCTCCGCGTGATTACCATCGCGCAGGTTTTGTGCGTAGCGAATTTCAGCTTCATTCCGATGCCCCACTCCCGCACATGCTCGAGAGAGGCATTGGCCTGTCTCTCAATCTCTAGAGCACTATTCCCATCGAACACCAACACCACATCATCCGCAAAAGCCTGAACGTGAACCGCCCTACTCTCTAGCTCATGAAGCAGTGGCTCCAGTAGCAGGTTCCACAGCAAGGGTCCGCCGATTGAACCCTGGACGCATCCTTTCTCCGTGTGGCGTCTGCACTCCTCGCCCGCATACCTTACCCTTACCTCCCTGTCGCTAAGGTAACTACTAATTACTCGCCTCAAGTTTGCCGGACATTTCTCCTCCGCCAGCCGTACTTTTATAGCGGGCCACCAGGCGCTATCGAAGGCGCCCTCTATGTCCAGGGACACCATAAGGACTATTCTCTTCTCATTGAGACGAGCCCTTATGTGCCCCATGAGGTCATAGAGGGCGTCCTCGGTGCTCCTTTGGGGCATGAAGCCGTACTGGCGAGGACTAATCCTCGGCAAAAGGTAAAACTTGAGACGAGCAACCAGCATTCTTTCGTACACCTTCCCCAAAACGGGCAGTAGACCAATAGGTCTGTACGATTTGGGGACGGTGTACGAGTCCTTTCCTGGCTTTCTTAGTGCAACCACCACGGCTACCTTCCATATCTTAGGAAAGTAGCCGTGGTGGAGGCACCGATTCAGCAGCTTCAGGAAGAGTATGGGGTCGGCCCTTATGGCGTGGGTGCAGATGTCGGCCGTAAAGCCATCCGCCCCCGGAGCTTTTTTCGGATTGAACCTTTGAAGGGCATCGAAGAGTTCGCTCATCGTAAAGGGTGGGTCATCCTTACAATGACCCCTTTCGCTGTCCACCTCTTTGGATTTTTCACGCAACCTTCGATGCCCCTCACCGTCCTCCTCTTCCCGGTCGGTCTGGTAGAAGATTCGGGCAAGCAACTCAACCGAACCCTTGGCGTCCAGGTATGATCCATCGACGGCAAGCAGAGTGTCCTCCTCCCTTGCTGTGGCCCGGCCAATAACCCTGTAAATTCCCTCCCAGATGCCCTCCCTGTCCTGCTTTCCGCAGAAGTTCTTCCAACTTTCGACCTGTGCCTTTCTTACTTCAGATTCATACATCTCCTTTTGTTCCAGATATAAAGCTACCACCATCTCCCTTCGGTCCGGCGCTGCATTCCTGATGCGACGCCTTTTGGTGTTGACGGATTTTCTCAGCTCATCGAGTGTTTTCGACCACCACGGCATAGAGATCAACCCTCCCGGTTTTTTGACTGGGATGCTCTCCCGGCACGCTCCCTCGATCGCTCCCGTATACGATTCGACTAGAGCATCCAACTCGTTGTTGTGACTCGTTTCGCCTATATCTATATCCGAGAGCGATCGAGCGACACTGGCCCGGAAAGCATCCCAGTTGGCCTTCCTGGTGTTATAAATTCGGGTTGTACGTTCGATCTTGGTACCCTTGGCCCTCTCCAGGTTGAGGTTGAACAATATGCCATTGTGGTCTGACCCCGTGAGACCTTCTTCAACCCTCCAGGCGTCCACCCAGGTGAGCATATTGCTCGTGCAGGCCGTGACGTCCACGTAGCTGTGGTATCTCCTTCCACCTCTCACAGTATCGAAAGTTGGAATACCTCCACTATTCAGCACATGGAGGTCCATCTCAGCGAGGGCCCCACTCAGTAACTTGCCTCTGTCGTCTTCGAACTTATGGCCCCACCAAGTGCTCTTCGCATTAGCGTCCCCCCCAATAAGAACAAGCTGGGAACCTAAAGCTCGCCTCACCTCTTTTAGTCGCTCTATATAGGGCCCCAGAGGTTCCGGCTTCGGTTCAAAGTAATAGGATACCAGCGTGATCGTCCAGGCACTGGTCCGGATCCCCACCACAATGATGTTGTTAGTGGTGAGTTGTGGGTACTGTATGACGTCCAAAGTCAGATCGAAGACGGCAATTGCCGCCTTCACAGTCCCTCCTCCTTGCCCAGTGTTCTGGAAGACCCTGACGCCCTGGTATGCCTTCATTCTTGCCAAATTGCCTACATAGGGTTCCTGTAATAGAGCGACGGAGGCTTTACGCCTTGAGGCAGCGAGTATGAGCTCTTCGGTTGCCAGCTTCTTCCTTTGAAGGTTAGCTTGCAGCACTCTATAGGGGGGCGCGTTCCCTGGGACCACTTTAGCACTGGTACTGAGTGGTGGTCCTCGCTATATTATCCCATCTCATTCGTACTGGGCACGAGGCGCTGAACACATTGTGCCCCGTGCTGCTCAGCTTCTCCCGCTGGCAGTTACAACAAGTTGGTTCCACACCGGCCATATAGTCAGGGCACGCGGCTCTTAAGTGGAGCCCTCCACAGTGACTACATTTTGGCTCGGTGCCGGTGCAGAACTTTCTTGAGTGTCCGTACCCTAGGCATAGGGAGCACTGAACTAACGGCGACTGATCCGCAACCCTAATGGGTTGCAAGTCGACGTGCAGTCTCCCTATCTCTAGGGCACGGGACCAGACCGCCGGAGAGACCCTGAGCACCACGTGACACGTGTGTGGGTTCCTCGCCGTCTTTCGGTATAGCACGGAAAGTCTTACCTGCTCTGGGACCAGGTCCCGGAAAACGTTATGGTTTCGGGACCTTACGGTCTTTAACAGGTCCTCGTCCTTGATTGACTTCAAGACTCCGTACAAAATAATGAGGGGGTCCTTATTTTGGATTTCCTCAACGGCGAGGTTTACCGTCTTTTCAAGCCTTCCTCGTGCCTTCTTTCTTTCTTCATCCGTCTTATATCCCATAATTACCCTTCTATCCTTCACCTTTCGTATTCTCTCCACTGTCACCCATCCTTCATCCTCATTCGCCACTTGCCTCAATTTTTCCATCACCTGTTCACCGGTATCACTTTCATTCTTGGACGTGACTACGATTGAGTGTAGCGTCGCCCGCTCCGGAACCTGAGTCACGGAGCGGCCCACCGCCACACCCGCGTACGTCACTATACTCTTTCTTTCTCTCTCTTTCTCTCTTTTATCTTGCTTCTCAATCCTCTCTTTCAACTCACTCACCATTCTTCCATTCTCTTTCAACAGTCTTTCATTCTCTTCTATCTTTCTTAATAGAGCCTCATTGCTTACCGAGGCTGAGGCAGGAGTTGGGGAAGGTGTTGGGGTGGCAGGGGCAGGTATCCCTGACGTCCCAGCACTTTGCCCTCGAAGTGCCCTCTTCCTGTCCTCCTCGTAGGCTTTGATAATCCCCTCTAAATGATCCGTCCTAGCCTTTATGGCCTCCTTTATTTCCTTTTTCATATTCCCCGATGATTTTAGTTGCTGCCTGATCTCGTTGCAGCTAGCGGTTGCTGCATCGCAACGCTTTGACGGCACCGGAACTCGCAGTGGGGACGGAAGTTGTGTCCCTTTCTTGGGGAGTTTTTGTGAAAGGGTCCCCGTTTTAATGTCCTTCGGACGCTGGACCATCTGTTGGAACTCCAGCTTATCAATACTGTGACGAACCGGCGCCGTCGGGCGCCGCTCCACACCGGAGCTGCCTTCCTCGGCAGGGGGAGGTGCTGTCCTCTCCTCTGGTAGAGGGTCATTTGACGCACTTATAAAAAACTTCTTGGGGGTATGGATCGTTGCCATGTTAAAATGCGCGTTCAATTATAAAATTTAAAATTTAAAGTAAAATAAAATAATTAAAATGTCAACTAATAGAAATTCCCGTTAAAATGT
Source organism: Cybosia mesomella (assembly GCA_946251805.1). Lineage (NCBI taxonomy): Eukaryota > Metazoa > Arthropoda > Insecta > Lepidoptera > Erebidae > Cybosia > Cybosia mesomella. The sequence continues at coordinate 1,094,682 of OX276396.1, forward strand.
AAAAAAAAAAAAAAAATATATAAAAATGTAAAATTGCCCAATGTTAACCTAAAGTAGTGATTATCGGTCACGCTCAGGCCCGTCGCACGACCCGGCGATGATGCCCGACAGAACAGTTGTCCTGAGAGTTAAGTGTCCCTACGTGTGTGTTTGTGTGTTGTGTGGTGAATTGTGTTGAGTGTTTATGTCCCAATAGGGTGTGTATTGTATGTAACCTAGGGTGAGTGTATGTGTTTTATGTGTGTAGAGTGAAGTGAGTGTATGTATGCAGTTGTAACACACAACCTTCAGTCAGATTGCGCAGTCCTGGCGCTCGGACACAGTCACACGAAAGTCAATATAATAGAAATAGTCAACAATTAAATAAAATAAAACTTAAAACAATAAAGACAGAATAAAAATAAAATAATAAAGTTCTAGACTACGTCTAGATCTACTGTCGTAGTCAAAATATTACACTTATAAAAGGTCAACTTAGAAAAAATTTATATATAGGTAATCAATACAATTAATTTTAAAAAAATTTTAAAATCCAAAAAATTTACAAAAATTGCTAAAAATATATAATATCAGGCTCTAGCGGACACAGAAAATAAAACAATAAAAAGTTCACTATAAAATAATAAAAAATACTAAAAACAATGAAATTCGGTTCTTAATTACTACGTCCACAATTCTTGTCGGAAAAATCTGCAATGCTGAAGTCCTGGTCTTCTAGCTAGCGCGCAACTTATAGCAGTTGCGAAATTTTGCTATGATGCTCCAGTCCAGGGTGAGTTGGGGTCAAAGTTCGCAACTTTAATAATTAATAATTCAGCCTGTGTGTGTCCTAAAAATCTAGTAGTTTCGGCGTCCTGTTGGTATTGGAGAGCTCTAAGATCCTGCCAATTTTCAGCGCCCTCCGACTGCTGGATCTGGTACCTGGTCACCACGCGGAACTTGTTTTTCTGGCTTTCCCGGCCAAACCTGAGTTTTCGGGGAAAAGCTGATCCACGTGGGAGGTGGGGCTCCACTGCCCGCAGGCGAGGACACTTCGAACACTGCAATCCGTTCACATAACACCGAGATATTTCACTTTTTAAGGTCGACCACGTCTCGGGTCGAGCCAAAATCACACTTTTCGCGTCCTGGAAGTCACACCTGTGAAGAACGCGAGCTGCGCGATATGTCGGCAGATGGGCGCCGGCAAGACGCAACTTTTGATGCGCGATTCGTCACAATCGGGCCAGAAAAACCCACTTTTTCAAAATAAAAACGTTGGAGCGAGGTTAGAAACGATCCGGTTGTCGCGATACTCAACTCAATCTCTAGCTACCCCTTCGGGTAGGTAGAGGTCATACCTCTACCTACCCGAAGGTTAAGAGGTCATAACAACAACAAAGGTCATAAGGCCTATACAGGCGTGAAGTTATGTCATGTTATGTTTAATAAGTTTAGGTAAACATGTCTCATCATGTGTAATTCATCTTATCATGAATATTATAAAATTCTCCGATATATTATATACGTCTCGGGGAGACGCTGGAGCCATCTACCGTAAATCTTGCGAACTATGGAAACAATGAATGATGTTACAATCATTTTTAAACATTATTTTTTTATTACTCCGCCACATTGATTCGATTCGATTGATATCGATCGGAAAAAGAGAAAAAAGAGGATTCGTGTCCCGTCCTAGATGTTCTCTTTTTCCGATCTGAATCTAAAGGAAAAGTAAGCATAGTAATTGCTTAAAAATTTCATTGAATGAATATTATGCTTTTGGCTAAAGATTATTTCACAAGCCCAATTAACAAACAAACTCCGATATCAGTATCAAATTTCAAAGGTAGCAATGTCTATCAAAAGTAGAATTATATCCTTTTCAGCTTGTAATGAATTCATTCGTATTAAATATTTCCTGAAATTTGTAAAAGTATCAGAAGACCTACAATACGACAATTAGATCAATAATTATAATATTATGTCAATTCAGATTGATTGATTTAGTGATACGGTTTATGATTTTAGTTTGAATTTACTGATGTTTAAGCAGGACCAAAACAACCCCATGTTTATCTGTTCATCCGTCTAACGTATAAGCTCCACTAGATGAAGGGGTTCTCTTTATTATAACCCGTTGTGTATGGTTTAATGAGAGCCGTCATCATAATTTAACATAACATAACACATAACATAAACTCACGCCTATATCCCCGAAGGGGTAGGCAGAGGTGCTAGCACCCACGTTTCGCCAGTTTATGTTTTAGCTCCCAATGTAATAGGTGGCGAGCCTATTGCCATTAACCGGGCACTAATAAACCTGCGATAAATACACACATAACTTCGAAAAGCATCGAAAATCATAATTTAATACAAAGTAATAAATGTAAATAAATAAATATTCTAGAACATATTGCACAGCAGCAATCTAGGCAGAAACTGAGCAGATTTTGTCATATGGGTTCTATAACGCGGATAAACATACTTAGATAGGTATTTTTTTTGAAAATAAATAAATATTAAATATACATAGAAACACCCAGATCAATGCAAATTTATATTTGACGGCCTCTGTGGCGTAGCGGTAGTGCATTCGACTGCTACGACAGGGGGCGCGGGTTCGATTCCCGCTCAGTGCAAATATTTGTATGCATGAATATGTCTATTTGCATCGGTCTGGGTGTTTCTATGTATAATATGAATGCATTTACAAAAAAAAAAGTATATAAGTATGTTTATCCGCGTTCTAGAAACCATAACACAAGCTAGTTAAACTATGCTTACTTTGGGTCTAGAAAGCGCTGTGTAGAATGTTGTAGAATATTTATTATTATTATTATATTTGCAATGATCAATTATGACTTAGCAGTCGAATGCTCTATCGCTTCGCCACAGAGGTCGTTTCAAAATACAGTTACATTTTAATACAAGTATGTTCTCTTTCTTAGACCCGTACGAAATTGATATCCAGCTGTGGGCTGATAAATTAATATAAAAGAAAAATCTAAATCGTAGGATAAAACCGCGTTCTCGCTAAATATTTTCTAGCGTAGAGTAAGGTGTTTATTAACAAATAATAATATTTTAAGGGTTCCGTACCTTTTTTTTTTTATTTTTTATTATCGTGCGGAAATCCCTTCGGATACCCCCCCGCCGGCCAGCGGGGGCGGTTATGTCGGGCTTGCACCGACTAAAACCGCACGCCGTCTCGGGTCTTCAGACGCCGGGGTGTAAGGTTACCCATAGAGCATATCCCTCGCACCTCGGCTGACCCTGGGCCTTCTCACCACTAACAGCATCGCTCATCCTGTCTCCTCTGAAAGCAGAGGAGTACGGAGAGCGATGTGTTCCCGCCACGTTGGGTATTGGCCGACGATCAATGCCAACCCTATGAAGGGGTGAAGGGGAAGCCATTGACCGCCGCCCAGGGTGTACCGGCCGCTCCGATTCCGTTCCCCCCGGACTGCAGCGGGATCGGAATCGGAGCGACACTCGAGGAGGTTACCCAACACACACCCCAGGGTTCCGTACCTCAAAATGAAAAAATGGAACCCTTATAAGATCGCTTCGTTGTCAGTCTGTCTGTCTGTCAAGACCTTTTTATCAGGTACGTGTAGAGGCATCAAGTTGAAATTTATACCAAATACTCAGGTCTGCAAAGCTGTGAAAAAATCAAACATTTTGGTCAATGTAATCAACAGGGATTTCCGCACGAAAAAAAAAAAAAAAAAAAAAAAAAAAAAAAAAAAAAAGGTATATGTAGCAAATTGCCCTTGGCATCAAAACCTATAGAGTTATATAATCATATTTTGCAGACAGTAAAGTCATATAGCACAAGTAAAGGGAAAAATCTGAAAACCATTAATATGTTATTAAACACTTCATAAGAAAAAACTGTATGTCTGCCTGAAAAACTCAATCCAGTTTTGTACGGAACCCTCAGTGCGCGAGTCCAACTCCCACTTGATCGGTTTTATCTTTAATTACTTACTGAATTGCTAACATACCTACATACTTAAGTCAACAATTCAATCTGGTAACAAAATAGGATAATTATTAAAAAAACATTGTAAAATCTTGTATTATTAGAAACAACCCGACTGCCCTAAAAAGACCGAAACAAGTTTGATAGTAGGCGGGACCCACTAATTTCCTTTCGGTTAATGATTTGCAAAATGGTTCCCGCATGCTATCAAACTTGATTCGTTCTTTTTAGGGCAGTCGGTCCTATCTAGGACGGGACTTGAACCCGTGACCAGTCCCTTACAGGGGGAATGCTCTGACCAACTGAGCCACCTAGACACGTCCCAGATATTCGAAATTCTCCGATACATTAATACGTCTTAAGGCGACGTTGAAGCCATCTACCGCAATTCTTGCGAACTACGGAATCAATGAATAACTTTACAGTCATTTTTAAACATTGTTTTTTGATGACTCCGCCTAATTAATTCAATTATTTTTTTTGCATTTTGTATGCTTACTTTTTTCTAAAGATTTAGATCGGAAAAAGAGAACATCTAGAGAACATCAGTGGGTCAGAGCATTTCGCCTGTAAGGGACTGGTCGCGGGTTCAAGTCCCGTCCTAGATGTTCTCTTTTTCCGATCTAAATCATTATACATACTCTCGAAAAACATAACACTCCTTCTGGCGCAGTTGGGTATATAAAGACATCGCTAAGTTGGCACTTGAATCGTATCATCAAGTTCAAAAAACTTTAAAAATGTAGACGGTTGTCACAATTAGGTTAATAGGATTTTATTTTGAAGAACCATTATTGAAAAACTTACTGCCTGATTTTATAACTGAATTCTGTACTAATAATAACTGTCTGGAATAGTTCATCAAATCTATTATATGACAACTTACATCACTGTATTGCCAATACTCACGTATACTTTTATAGACACAATACATGTTACTAATAGTGTTGCCGATCGATAGGCAAATATCGATAGCAGTACGATAGTCTATCGATAGTTTAACGATAGTATAACAATCTATTATATTATTGATACTATCGGTAGTATCGATACTATCGTTATAATCGATTGCTAATAAGGTGGCAATTGTATTGTCAGAGAGCAATACTATCGATACTATCGATAGTATAGAAGCTCAAAAAAGCAATACTATCGATACTATCGATAGTATAGAAGCTCAAAAAAGCAATACTATCGATGTTATCGATAATATCGATAGTATCAAAATTCTGAAAGAAATACTATCGATAGTGTCGATACTATCGATAGAGTAGCTGATTTTCAATTTAAATAATCGATAGTGAAACTATCGATTATTCGGCAACACTGGTTACTAATCACGCAGAACTGACATGAGACTAGTAAAACATATTGATTGACATTACCCGTCAAACATATAGTATTGAAAATGACAAGAACATGACTATTAATCTAACTCAAGTTGGACGTTCACGTATGTACCCAAGGGATTTCTCGTAATTGTGCTACAAGAGTTGCGTAAACTTTCGCCCTCTGGCTTGTCTAAATATTTAATCGCTGAGTTGTTGTTTCCTTTTAGTGATATATTATTCAGGCAAAATTATTTAATCCATGTAAGCTTTTATAATGATTGCTATGGTTACTTCAAAGATGATTATATACAACATAATACCAACAACCGCGGTAGCCTAGTTGTATGGGTAAAGGACTGCTGAGACGAGGTCTCGGGTTCGATCCCAGGTTTTACCATGGCACACACCAATGACTTTTCGATGCTTTTCGAAGTTATGTGTGTATTTATCGCAGGTTTATAAGTGCCCGGTTAATGGCAATAGGCTCGCCACCTATTACATTGGGACCTAAACATAAACTGGCGAAATGTGGGTGCTAGCACCTCTGCCTACCCCTTCGGGGATATAGGCGTGAGTTTATGTTATGTTATGTTATGTTATGTAATACAAACAATACAACAAATTGAAGCGTCGGTAGCTTAGTGGTTAAGGAGTCGACCTTACGATCGAGAGGTCCCGGGTTCGAATCCTGGCCATTACACTACCGACGTGAACCCACTCCTAACACAAGCAAGTTAGCTTAGCTGGAGGGGTTAGGGTGAATATTAATAATTTCGGTTACTAATATTCTTTAAAAAAAAACATAAAAATAAAAAAAAAATCTTGTCTCTGGAAGGGCTCCAGAGACAAGTTTTTTTTTTTATTTAGAAACCACCGGTACCTACGTCCTTGGTAATGAAGTAATTTTTGTTTAAATTCAAACAAAAACAAACTTTGTCTATGATATAAATCTTAAGGCTTTCACGGCTGGCGTTGCATGAAGAATATACTGCTTGTCTATGATGTAGTTCGATTTTTCTTGGTCTTCATAACACTGTGAGCTCATTCTGCGTAAATAGTAACACCAACACTTCAACATAGTTCGGGTACTTTGAGATAACTTACACTTCAAACTACAAGTCAACAACCATCTTTAGTTTCCCGTGACCATGGCTACTGAAAAGCAACCGAAACGTCGGAATCAATGTAAAATATAAAATAACCTCAAATAAATCACGATAGAATCCGTTAAAAATAGTTTTATTTCAATGTGTGACATTCGCGTACACTTCCGACAATATTTTGTCTATGATGGATAATAATTTCACATAAGTACTGTAGTGTGCGACCTCGTTCGACACACTACGGTTCGTTTACCTGGCCATCATGTGTCAGAGTTTAAAAATAATTATTTAAATACTTTTAAATAGCTTAGGGAAGAAAAAATAATTGCTTGGAGCTGCATTCGGCTGTGCGGCTGACAGCGGGCGACTTGACGCTCCGCCCGGGTCCGCCGGCCGAAGAGAAGATATAAGTGTATTAAATTTAGGCTCAGTCCTTGAGCGGAGTTCGCGATTCCCTAGTTCGCTTAAATATAAATATAAACGCGTAAAAACCTCCCTAAACCCGATATAGGAAGCTTTGTTGAATTAATAAATAAATGAGATATAACTATCTTTCCTTGTGTTTATCTTTTATCAACACGAGGTATTGTGGCGTCCAACCCCCGGACGCTACAGTACAGAGGATAATTTGATGGTAGTAACACTAATAATATCGATATAGTTCGTCTCGTGTCGATGATAGTGGTCGCAGAGTGAAGCAGACTAGAAAAATTTATTTTCATTACTTTTGATTATAGAACACGCGAAGTATCATATTACAAAAAAAAAAAGTATCATATTTACGTAGACTGAAAAACCAAAATCACTTCCCGGTGCGTTCTTTGAATTTGGAACGAACAGCGCGCTGGCAATGTTGTATGAAACGCTGTGCTGTTTGAATTAAGAACTCTTTCATCTATCGTACACATTGCGTTCTCGTGGCTGTATCCACAGATGCGTTTACCTTTCGGCACAAACTGTAAAATAAATAAAAAATTGACGGTAAAACGGAGTTCGTTGTTATTTTGTTAATAAAATAATTAAAATGAGTTCCAATGATTCTGAAAGTGAAAATGAAATGAACATTGACTGCACTCCACCAGATTTATGATCGGAAGCTAAATTAGCGATGGAAAACCTGCTTCCAGCAAATCAAAAGTAGAATATATGAAAGTATATGAAAATTTCATGTTCTGGAAAACGAGAAAAATGCAAAATTGTTCTCCGAAACAGTTGTTTTTGACGTATTTCAATGAAATTGCTAAAACTAAAAAGCCGTTTACATTATGGGCGATTTATTCTATGCTGAAATGTACAGTTCATATTAAAAACGGCATTGACTTGAAGAACTACGGAAATTTAACAACTTTTAATATTAATTCAATTTATTATGTAAAAGGCCCTTTTTTATTTCCTTGCATTTTTTTAAGAAAAGCACTATTTATGCCTCGGCCGAAATGGCAATTGGCTGTCTCGTATCATTGAAGTCCTCGCCTGCGGCTCGGTCTTCAAACTCATACTCGACCTGCAATTGCCTATTTCGCTGCCTTTGCAATAATGTACTAATAAGTAATATCTCTCTAAAAGTTATTGCCCAGCAGACCACTGAATGATTTCAAAATGACTGAAACAGGCACGATCAATCTATGGTCGTTAATAAAATCTTTTCTTAATAACTTTGATTCTTAATTCAAATAGGTAACTGGATTCGAGCCAGGATTACCTAAACAAACGTATATTTGGTCACCAGGAGCATCTTTGAGAACTATAAGAAGTTTCTCGTCGAAACATAGCAATTCAAAATCATTTTTTCTGTAGTAAATATTGACAACTAAATTGACTTACGACTGAAAATGTATCTAGTAGAAGGCAGTACGCTTCTTCTTGAAGGGATATTTATCTAATCTAATCTACTCCTCCCCCGGGGATATTTATATAGGTGATATGTTACGCACGTAGACAAGACATAACGTAGATATACATTGCACAACCATTATTCCAAAGTTCGGAGAGGAACACGGTAACAAGTAAACAGCAAATGACAGTACTATTTGCTTAGTGTTGCCACACACGAGTGACTCCTTTGATGTTGCCGTTAAGTATAGGCAACACTTATCATAACGATCTTTACATACGTTATAGGTAAAGGAATTAGAAATTGAATAATTTACGGCGGACAATTGTCTTTGAAATATAAAACCGGTCAGCTGACAGTCGGACTAGCGCACTGCGGGACAAAGTTTGACGTTTGGCTTTTCACAGCTGCAGGAAGTTGCAGACCTTGATTATTTGACATTAATTTCAACTGAATACTTTCACGCGCAGACAGTTGGACAACGAAGTAATCCAATAAAGATTCCCGTTTTTCCTTTTGAGGTACGGAAGACTGAGATAGCCCTGGGTCAGTCGGGGTGCTAGTGAAATGCATTAAGGCCACCTTACACCCCGACGTCTGAAGACCCGAGACGGCGTGCGGTTTTAGTCGGTTAAAGCCCGACATAACCTCCCCTTCTTGCCGGCGGGGGGAAATGCGAGGGGATGTCCGCATGAAAAAAAAAGGTACGGAAGACTAAAAATTAATTTAGAAGCATTTATAAATTGTAAATGCAAATTATAAAAAAACCGGCCAAGTGCGAGCCGGTTTCGCCCGTGAAGGGTTACGTAGCAGCAAGTAAATTTTTTATATGTGAGTTGATTGAATGAAAGGTAAATTGCGGTTTACGATTTATGACGTATTTTTTAGTTTTATCATTCTCTTATTTTAGAAGTTACTTGCCAAGTTACGGGCAGACAGACAGACATGACGAATCTATAAGGGTTCCGTTTTTAGCGATTTGGCTTCGGAACCCTAAAAATCTGTGAGTATATCAGTGAATATATCACGGTGGCACTTGAACTGGTACATCTTCAAGTCTTATCTCTAAACAATTTTCAATAAATGTACTATGAGTCCAGGTAGTTAAGTGAGGGCTAGGTGTGTCTACGGAGCAGCCCCGGCAATGGTGGCACTCGGGCGTCGGCTCCCGGCCTATACGATGCAGGAACTCACCGAAACAGCCATGTCCGGTGAGTACCGCCTTCTTCTGCGAGGCAGTAATGCGCGTAAAAAAGGCGGCAGTAAAGGTACGGGAGAGGTCTATCTCCCGTGTCGTCGAAGGCGCACTGGGCGGCGAAGATTGCAGAACGATCTCCGCCCTCCGTGACGCGGGCCTGGGGGTGACGGTCGGGGCTAGCCGTCACCCTAACAGCAGGCCCAGGGCAGCGGCGCGATGTGTTTCCTAGCGCGCTTCTCTATAGGGGAGAGGGGCTTTAGATCCTTAAGATCACGTCGGGGTCGCCACTACTGGCGGCTGGGGCCGGTCGGGATCTCTGAGATATGCTTTCTAGGGCACACCAGGTTCCCTGGCCAGACAGGCCGAAGTAACGAAACACCGTGCGGTTTTAGTCGGTTCGACTCCGACACGCCCACCTCACCGTTAGCTCTGATAAGGTTCACCTCATCAGAGCTAACGATGAGATGGGCCAGGGGGTTTCCGAAAGTAAAAAAAAAAAAGGTAATTAAGTGGTCCAAGGAATTTACTAACATAAGATTGTCGCGAAAGTTCAATCCTCGTCCTGAATGTGAATTTTACAAATTTCATTTACTTAGCTTTCATTTATTATACCATAATTACATAATTATTACATATTTTGGAGTTTACAAAATATGTTTTTTATATACAAATTATCATTCATAATTTTATAAAATTGTTGATAAGTTGTGTCTTTACATTGGAGATATTTAAAATAAAAATGGGTTATGTTAAATGAACGATTCTTAACTCTTAAACATATTTTTTTTGGAATTCTTGCCTATCTGTTTGTCTGTTTGTTCGCGATGTAGGCAAAAACTACTGAATGCATTTTGATGCGGTTTTTGGTATTAGGAAGATCTTGGTCAGATTTAAAATCTACCGTATGTTTGATTGCAATTGGTTAAGTAAAACCGGAGCTATGACTAAAAACGATAACTAACCTGAACGCGGGCGAAGCCGAAGGCATCAGTTAGTTATTTACAAAAATAACCGTCGATTGCTTCTACGTTAGCTTACGGCCAGTCTCAATAATCTACCTACAGTTAAAGGTAAAAGCTATCCCAGATAAAGTCAACATTAATCTATCTGTATTAATTTGAAATTTCAATATTATCAAAGTCATTTTCTGCTTATCTTTGTTTATTGAAACAGAAAAAATCCCCGATAGATACTAATGGTAGCTGGGGTGTGTTTTGGGTAACCTCCTCGAGTGTCGCTCCGATTCCGATCCCGCTGCAGTCCGGGGGGAACGGAATCGGAGCGGCCGGTACACCCTGGGCGGCGGTCAATGGCTTCCCCTTCACCCCTTCATAGGGTTGGCATTGATCGTCGGCCAATACCCAACGTGGCGGGAACACATCGCTCTCCGTACTCCTCTGCTTTCAGAGGAGACAGGATGAGCGATGCTGTTAGTGGTGAGATGGCCCAGGGTCAGCCGGGGTGCGAGGGATGTGCTCTATGGGTAACCTTACACCCCGGCGTCTGAAGACCCGAGACGGCGTGCGGTTTTAGTCGGTGCAAGCCCGACATAACCGCCCCCGCTGGCCGGCGGGGGGGTATCCGAAGGGATTTCCGCACGATAAAAAAAAAAAAAAGAAAAAAGATACTAATGGTAGCTATTTTAACTGCTGGTAAAGGATAGATGGATTATTGAAACCGGCTGTTAAACGTATGTAGCCAACAAATTCAAGTCAACCCACCTTCCTATGTTGGGAAAGTAGTCTTCTAGAGTGAGATTATTTCGAAGTCAAGCCCTGTCCCAGATATTAATAATAAAAACAAGCTGATGCCCGCGGCTCCACCCGTGCGGAGGCTTTCTTTTTTTATACCACTAAGGTGGCAGACAAGCACACGGCCAACCTGATGGGAAGCGGTTACCGCGGCCTATGGACGTGTGCAACAAAGGAAACAAAGGAAAAACAAAGGAAAGGGGATGGGAAAGGAGTTTGGGAGGGGATGGGAAAGGAGTTTGGGCTCCGGCACTTTTATTTTATTTATTTATTTTGGTTCACCAACAATTGTTTACATTATTTATTGCAACATGAGCTTGTACAAAAGGAACATCAGACAATGTAACAATTACTTAAAGGTAAACACCACATGCCATAATCTTATAAGAGATACATACAACCAGTCCTACATAATGATTTAACAAACCTAATTTTTATTAAAATTTAATTATATTATAGAAATTAATATAACTAAATATTCAAAAGGCACGTGAGGCGGCTTAAAGTCAATTTTTGTTTTGTGACGGGGTCAAAGTGTATGTCAATCAAGCTGCTCAAACCATTCACAGTTCTAGACAATCTGGCGTAAGGAGAATTGGCACCTAAAACTGTCCTTCCTAAAGGTGGGCAGAGGGGTGTGATTGGCCTACGAGGTGTCCTTGCTGGAACATTAAATCGGAAGAGAGCCAACAACCTCGGACTGTCAATTTGGTGATGAAGGATTTTGCCGACAAATATTGCCTCGTTAAGCTTTGTCCGGCTTTCCAAAGTTTTCATCCGAAAATGCTCGAGTCTGCATTCGTAGGCGCGTATTTTTTTAGCTAGGCCGTTTGAAAACGCTAGGTGCCAAACAAAACGCTTCTGAATACGTTCAAGACGCAAAGTGTGTGTCGCAAAATGGGGACGCCATATAACACTACAGTAGTCTATCAGGCTTCTAATTAAGCTATTGTACAACAAGATTTTTGTGTTATTATTGCGAAAGCTTTTAATATTTCTAAGCATAAACCCTAGCATCCTCGAAGCTTTTTTGATTGCATTATCCAAATGCGGAATGAATGTTAATTTTTTATCAAATATTACCCCGAGATCTTTAACCGTTGCCACTTCGGATATTTTTTCACTATTGATGTAGTAATCGTGGCTTAGAACATTTAGTTTTCTCGTGTATTTTACGTGGTGACATTTTTTAGCATTTAACAGCATTCTATTGCTTTTGCACCATGCGACAAGCCTATTGAGATCAGTTTGCAGATGCATAGCATCCTGATCCGATCTAATTATTTTTACAAATTTGAGATCATCAGCATACATAAAAACTTCAGAAAAATGGAAACATTCTGGAATATCATTGATAAAGAAGTTAAAAAGAATCGGACCCAGATGCGAGCCTTGAGGAATGCCGGACAAGATTGGTTGCAAGCCTGACTGATAGCCATTAACTACAACAGTGAAGACACCTTCCCTCAAATATGAATTTATCCAACTAAGTAGGGGTCCTGAAATGCCATAGGCTTGTAATTTGTTGATAAGGACTGTATGCGACACTTTGTCAAACGCTTTAGAAAAGTCCGTGTAGATAACGTCAGCTTGATGGTCCGAATCAATAGCATTTATGAGTAATTCTGTGAACGGAACCAGATTAGTATTTGTGGATCGACGTGAAACAAATCCATGTTGGTGGTCGCTTAAATATAACTGTAAGTGACTTTGAATATAAGGACAGATCATGGATTCGAAGATCTTAGCGAATGCTGATAAGATAGATATGGGCCTTTCACTCACCAAACGGAACGCAACAGTTCAAATACTGTTACTTGGCGTCGATATTCTGTGAGAACCACCACCCGGTTCCCCGGTCGAGTCGGCCCATTCATGCAACGGCCAAAATGACTGTTGCTTGACTCCACCACTCCCTAGGCTGTCGTTTTTAGGTCATATCTCCAGTTCTATTTAACCATTTGCAATCAAACATACGGCAAATTTAAGTCTGGCCAAGACAAAAAAACCGCAAAAAACAAAAATCCGTTTAGTAGTTTTTGCGTCCATCACGAACTAATAAACAAACAGATAAGAATTCCAAAAAAAAAAATGTGTTCAGTATCATTTATTTAACATAACTCTACTTTTTTTAAATGCCGAATATGCCGAATATGCCGATAAATAAATGTCCGAAATAAACTCAAAGGTAACATGAATGGTACGTAAATAGGCGATTGATGGCACAGCGCAGAGGGGTGTCAGAAGCGAGCGTGAAGTAATTAACTGTGCAACAGTGACTCGACCCAATACCATTAAAAACTTCCTCGGACGATGGTGTGGGGCTCTTATCACATCGATACCATTTCTTTCGAGATTAATACGTTAGTAATTGAGAGTAACACGCTTAAGTTGCAGGTTTCTAACTGTTAACTTATATCTAACTTATTTTATTTTTTATTACTACCTTTTTTTTTTCGTGCAGAAATCCCTTTGGATACCCCCCCGCCGGCCAGCGGGGGCGGATATGTCGGTCTTGAGCCGACTAAAACCGCACGCCGTCTCGGGTCTGCAGACGCCGGGGTGTAAGGTTGCCCATAGAGCATATCCCTCGCACCCCGACTGACCCTGGGACATCTCCGGTTTCGAGATGGCCCCCTCGGGTTTGGGAACCACGGTGTCCCCGTCTTGCTCAGGTTTGGGGGAGGGGCGCTAGTCGCCCCACCGTCCCGACTTATCTACTACCTATCGGCACAATCTACATCAACACAATTTATATCAGGCATATCCTAAAACGCATCGAGGTTCACCCCAACGCACTCGCCTGCAACCTGATGGATAAGACGTCCAGCACTTTCACCAGATCCTATACAAAACACATAAAAAAAAAGTACGTTAGTAGTAGAGAGTAATACGTTTGAGTTGCAGATTTCTAACTATTAATTTATATCTAACTGATCTACTAGCTATCAGCACAATTTACATCAGGCATATCCTACTTGGAGAGGGACCATGGGGACCTCTCCTACCGGATGTGCCAGATGGTTACCGGACACGGGTGTTTCGGTAAGTATCTGTGGCGCATCCACCGGGAGACAACGCATCATAAGTCCGAAAGGCCAAAGTCCGCCGGCAACTCTGGGGTTATCCTGTCGAGGGCTTACCCGGGGTGCCCGGCAACGGACACTTGGGGAGGACACCGTGCGGTTTTAGTCGAGACACGACATAACCACCCCCGCTTACTAGCGGGGGGGTATCCGAAGGGATTTCCGCACGTAAAAAAAAAAGGCATATCCTACTAAATTCATATTTGTAATCGAAGTACTAATTTTAGTATATCCCCAGTCGCCCCGGGCACACACCTCTGACTTTTCGTAGTTATGTGTGCATTAATAATAATGGTTAATTATCGCTCGCTTAATAAAGTGCCCGGTAGATGGCAACAGGCTCACCCCCTATTACATTGGGACCTTAACATAACTGGCGAATCGTGGGTGTGTAATACAACTCTGCCTACCCCTTTGGGGATACAGGCGTGAAGTTATGTTATTAGTATGTAGGAATGGTAGCTTGGCAAAATCATGCGTGACACTCCCATGGCCGTGTACTGCGCAAACGTCTCACCCCCCCCCTACCTTACGGTTCTCATCTCGCGCGAACTATGGGAGTTTCACGCATGAACTTTTCGAGCTATAATTCCAACATACTAATATTATAAATGTGAAAGTTTATGAAGGTGTTTGTAACTACTACTAACTTTCTTTTCATGCTTCTCATGGGTTACGGGATCAGAATTTTAATGAAATTTGAACTTTGAACTTTTGACTTTCAACTTTGAACTTTTGAACTTTTTTTTGCATGCCTATTACGGTGAAATATGGTGAAACTGTACTTACTTACTACTTTTAACAACCATCTGTAACCCATATTTGCAACGATTATAATAAATAAATGAATAAAATAAATATAAATATATATTCTACGACATTCTACACAGCGCTTTCTAGACCCAAAGTAAGCATAGTTTAACTAGCTTGTGTTATGGGTTCCAGAATGCGGATAAACATACTTATATACATTTTTTTTGAAAATACATACATATTATACATAGAAACACCCAGACCAATGCAAATAGACATTTTATTTTTATTTTATTTTATTTTTATTTTATGGAAAACTTACAGCTAGTATAGTAACATACACAGATGTCAATAATATGAGAAGGCCACTTAAAAGTTTTCACAAGTAAATACATAAGACAATAAGCATTAAATATTAGTAGACAGCAACGGGAAATAAATACATAATATAGCGAGACACATAGAATACATAATATAATAAATTGAAGCGAAACAAAAAGATACATTAATACGAATGTCCCAATACAAACTACCACCTCAAATTTTACACTGAAACATCTCCAAAGAAGTGATTGCAGGAGATTTTTTTAAGTTTAGACACACTGGTATTAAAAATATCGATGTCAACACACCGGCACGCTTCGTTGAACGTGCGACCAGCTCTGATTACATAAGAATTTTGGCGATATGTAGTCCTTGCTATGGGAGTATGAAGCAGGTTAGACCTACGCAAATATGCAGATGGAACCCCAAGGCCAAATTTGCTCACCAACTCCGGGGTATCAGCCGATCCGTTCATGATTTTGAATAAAAATGCCAAATCCGCAATTCTTCTACGCTCATAAAGTGGAAGGATATGAAATTTTTTGCAGCGACTTAAATAATTAGGTAGATAGCATTGTGATTTGAACTGTATGTACCTTAAAAACCTTCTCTGTATGCCTTCAATCCTATCTATGTATGTATTGTAGATAGGATTCCAGACTTGAGAACCGTACTCCAGGTGGCTGCGGACCAGTGAACAGTATAACATTTTTATGGTTTTGATGTTCTTAAAATCTACGGACGTTCTGATAATGAAACCTAACGCTTTAGAGGCCCTAGTAACAATGTTGTCTATATGTGCGTCAAAAAGTAGCTGTGAGTCAAACGTTACACCAAGATCCTTCATTACATTGACTCTGGTTAGACGTCTATCCAGCAGCCGATAGTCGTAGCTAATGGGATTAGGCTTGCGAGTGAAGGTACACACGTAACACTTAGTGACGTTCAAGTCGAGCTTGTTACGGTCACAATAGTCCTGAAACCTGTCCAGGTCCTCCTGCAGGAGCTCAGCGTCTGTAGTCGTTGGTATCTTTTTCATTATCTTCATTTCGTCTGCATATAATAATATTTTAGAATGTACGAAACACCGGTTGATATCGTTAATGAAGATATTAAACAGGAGTGGGCCTAATATTCATGCATACAAATATTTGCACTGAGCGGGAATCGAACCCGCGCCCCCTGACGTAGCAGTCGAATGCAATACCGCTACGCCACAGAGGCCGTCAATAAATATAAATAATTCCATGCGGGCGAAGCCGGTAATAAATAGCAATAATATATCGAGCACCACTTCCGACACTTTAAATAAGACAGGACATGATGTAGATTATAATGTCAGTTGCTGTCAATGATTTATACGGTAGATCTTGAAATCAAATGTTATTACTATGCCTCACTCAAAATGTGATTACTGTGCATAAGTTCACAAGTTAGATTCCTGGGTCAGGCTAAATACGGTGTGGAACCTTAAATAGAAACACGCTTGTACGATACGACTACATACAGAAAACACAGCTAACAGAAATCTCTTTTCCTAGACAGCACTTTTCGCCGAAAATTTTGTTGATAGAAAACATTGTTTGTAGACATTGCGGTACATATGAAGCACTGTACACAGAGATTTCTCTTCATAGATAGCACTTCTTGCCGGTAAAAAATTATATTCCAAAAAGAAGAGTGGGTTAGGTTAGGCTAGAACTGTGACCCCGACAGAGCGCGAGCCGAGCGAGCGAACCGAGCGTGCCGCAGCAGCGGCCTGCGAAACGCCGGAACCACTTGTCCGGATAGTCCGGGAAGTTTACGGCAAGAAGTGCTATCTATGAAGAGAAATCTCTATGTACAGTGCTTCCTATGTACCGAGATGTCTACAACTTGCTTGACTCTACTACTACAACTTTGTAGTGGTAGAGTCAAGCAACAGTCATTTTGGCCGTTGCATGAATGGGCCAACTCGACCGGGGAAGCACCACCCTCTCACAGAATATCGACGCCAACTAACAGTATTTGAACTGTTGAGTTCCGTTCGGTGAGTGAGAGTGCCGGAGCCCAAACTCCTTTCCCATCCCCTCCCAGACTCCTTTCCCATCCCCTCCCAAATTCCTTTCCCATCCCCTTTCCTTTACAGGGTCGGCAGCGCGAGTGTGACGCCACTGGTGTTGCACACGACGCGGTAACCGCTTCCCATCAGGTGGGCCGTGTGCTTGTCTGCCACCTTAGTGGTATAAAAAAAAATGTTTTCTATCAACAAAATTTTCGGCGAAAAGTGCTGTCTAGGAAGAGAGATTTCTATTAGCTGTACTTTCTGTAAGTAGTCGTATCGTACAAACGTGTTTCTATCTCAGGTTCCACACTCAAAGTGGGCTCCATAATAGTCCAAATCATAGATATAGTTGGCGAAACATTGGTGGTGAATCACCCTTAAAGGATTTATATATAGGCATATGCTAATAAGAATTACAGATTACAAGGACATTGTCATAATGAAATTAAATTCAATGCTCAAAACACAAACAGTCGATTCTCATGATGTTTTGTGGGACCAGATCATAAATGTTGTCTGGCCCCAATGGCACAAAACGCTTGAATTCATTAATAGTTTAAAAGACTCGCTGGCGGTAATTTCTAATTAGGACTTAAACGATATTTATAATTTGTTATAAGTTTGTTTTCCTGGAATTTTAAGTAAAGCTCTTGTAGATTCTTCAGGCTAGAGAAACAAATTATTAATAAAGTTTACCTACGAGTAAACTTTTTTTTACAATGCATAATGGATGCAGATATTTTCTAGAGTGAATTAAGTTCCAAGATTCTTGACATTATTAGCAGGGAACCAAATCCATTAGTTTGCTTATTGCTTTTTTTTTTAAAGAATTTTAGTAACCGAAATTACTAATATTCACCCTAACCCCTCCATCTAAGCTTTTTTTTTATTTTCTTTTATATTTGGGACACGTCAATTTGACTTAACCTCGCCTGATGGTAAGCTGAAGGTAATATAAAAAAAGACAAACATAACTTCTCGCCTGTATCCCCGAAGGGCTAGGCAAAGGTGTATTACACACCCACGATTCGCCATTTATGTTTAGGTCCCCATGTAATAGGAGGCGAGCCTATTGCCTTCTACCGGGCACATTACTGAGCGAGCGATAATCCACATTTTTAATACACACATACATAACTACGAAAAGTCAGAGGAGTGTGCCCGGGGCGACTGGGGATCGAACTCGAGACCTCGTCCTTAATAATATATCTTCTTATATTGTGTTGTTACGATATTTAGTGTGTTTCTAGGAAGTTCGTCATGATTTCACTGCCATTTATTGCTACCACAATCATAAATAGATGTTAGTACTAATGAAATATTTTAAAGTGATAATCATGTCACTTTTACTTATCATTGTGATTTACATAACATAACATAACTTCACGCCTGAATCCCCGAGGCAGAGGTGTATTGAACATTCACGATTCGCCAGTTATGTTTAGGTCCCAATGCAATAGGGGGCGAGTCTATTGCCATCTACCGGGCACATTACTAAGCGAGCGATAATCAACATTTTTCTTTGTACTATTGTGATTTAACATGTGTCAATTAAATAGAGCCGTTACGAAGGTCCTGGCTTCTATAAACCTACACTGGAATACACATATTATAGCAATTCGAATTCACTGGGACGAATATTAATGGCTCGATTCGTTAATTAGCAGATTGCCCGAACTGTTTAAATGGACTACGAGGCCTAGTGCTCTGTAAATTACCTTTTTCAATTTGTAGTTATATATTATATCTTATCTATTCTATTATAAAATTGTAAATAAGTCGTGTTGGAGATTGGAAATATTTAAAAATAAACTTGGGTTTTGTTAAATGAACGATTCTCAACACAAAACAAAATACTTTTTTGAATTTCTTATCTGTTTGTTTGCGATGGATGCTAAAACTACTGAACGGATTTTGATGCGGTTTTTTCTAATAGAAAGGTCTTGGTCAGACTTAAAATCTGCCGTATGTTTGATTGCAATTGGTTAAGTAGAATCGGAGATATGAACAAAAAACGAAAACCGACCTCCGCGGTGGCGAAGCCGCGGGCATTAGCTAGTGTGCCTATGTAATTATTTTTTTCAAGTAGGTATTATTAATCAAAAGTACCAGTATTTCCTTTAACCCGTCCAGTTAAACTAAATTGATTGTGTTAGCAGTCAGTAGTGACAGGAACTCGGGAAAGCTCGACCGAAAGACTGACTCTTCAACCACTAAACTGCCGAAGCTTTAAAACTTCAACTGATTTGACCATTGTTGATAGTCATGATAGGTCTTTAAAAAACTTTCTAAGTGCTCTAAATATTGCCTTAGTTTTAGGGAGATACATAGCCTCGTTTTTTTTACGTGTCGAAACCCCCACGGGCTTCACCCCACCGGGCCCAGCGATGGGATAGGCGTGTCGGAATGGGATCGACTAAAACCACACGGTGTCCTCTCTAAGTTTCCATTGTCGAGCACCCCGGGTTGAAATGGTATTATTTATATCGCCACGATGGCGAAACAACGCTGAGAATTTTTACCTCACATCTGTTAACAATACAAATACCATTCATACAACATAAAAAATTATTCGTCTTCACGACGTATTTGAAATAAAGGAATATTGACACGTGTTAATTATTGCAAAATGAACTCTATGGACGTCTAAATTATCTCATTGGTTAATGCGTATTAAAATAATTAATAAAGGGTTTAAGAACCAAATAAGATGTAATTTGATTTCTTTGTCAAGCTTTGATACGAGACTGTTGGTTAGTAAACGGACGCGTTTACCAAATTTTGCACGATTGAATGTCGCTATGCTTTGAATGACAATGAGTGTATATTACCTAGATTGGGAGTTAAATATTAAACGTAGCATGTTGCATGGAATGCTAGTAATTTAAGGTTAATGGTGTGTATATAATTAAAATATGCTTAATTTGAACTAGTTAAGATGTTTGGTTTAAAATAATATTGGCATGCTATTTTAAGTACAAGAAAGGTCTAAAGCGTAGGTCATTTCTCAAAAAAATACTACCTGATACCCAAGCGACGAGGAGGCGTATGACGTCACAAGGAAGCATCAAGCGGGGAGTCAGTGGAATATAAAAACTGATTTCAAACGGGGACACGAGAGAGTTTTCATTGTAGCTGGTTGAAGTGCACACGCTCTGTTAAAATAGTTGGTAATTTCGTTGGCTGTGTTATGCTAATATAATTGGTGATTCTTTTGACGAGTTGTGCATACTAGACAGTGACAAATGATAACGCTCTTTAGATTGAATATCTAAAGATTCCTATATTTTATAAATACCTTTCTCTATATAAACCCAATCTCCTGAAACGTGGCAAAAAAAGAACTTTTAGGTAACAAGCCTTAAATTCTGGGATTGAGTCTGATTTCGGAAGCGTTTCAAACACCTATTTCCTATAATCTAGGATCCGTGGAATAGTTTTAGGGGTTTTCGCAAGCTATTCCATTCCTTATCCTTAGTTTAGTTCGCATTGTTATTCCCTTTCACACAATTCGCATAAATTCACACATATCAATTCATACACACCTATTGTCTTTGGTAAGGGACATTAGACCGAGGTAAACATTAGGGTCATTTGAGTCTAGAATTATTTAGGTTAATCTGTCGAGGCGGATTAATAGGACTCGTAGGTAACATCATACTAAATACGTTTATTAAAGTGATAACTAACCGAAGTGAAGTGTTACGTAAATTATATCGCGTTAAGTCTTTGTTTACAAGATAATTATCATACATAACTTAATCAATCCAACAGCAAATCCATTGTGTTTTAATTAAAGTAACCGTGAATTTTATAGTAAAGTTGTGGATAAATACGTTATTCAATAATTAAAAATAGATATATCGAAAATAGTTCCAGAACATTGTCTGAATAAATCGTGATAGTTTGTTATATAACTTTAAATATATTACTAAATAATATAATTGAAGGTTTCTGGTAAATTTCTACTATTTTATAGTATATTGGTTTGAATAGCAACATAAAGAACTGTGGTCTGAATTTATATAAAATTACGTTTGGAAGTGATTTAAATGATTACGTGAAATATCATTATCATTATAACATTTTATCTAGGCACTGTAATCAAACAATTAAGTGCATTATAACATGGCTGAATACATCATTCGAGAATTAGAGCAAGTATAAATAATTATTCCGTTATCAGTTATAGAACATTGATTTGAGTGGGGAGAAGTTGACGAGTAATATATTAGAGTAAATTATCTAAGTGGCTGATTATTCATCTAACATTTGCAATATATCGAGTAACACATGGAAATAGTATCAGTAATACAAAGAGATGGTCGTTGGTGACCTCAATTAATATTCGACTTGTAAAGTGCAAAGAACACATAAGAGACGGCGTGTGGTTTTAGTAGGTTCATTCAGAGACATCTGAAATATCATTATTTGCACACAGTTTTCTAACGAGAGGGAGTATTTTAGTCGAATACAGCAATAAATAAATATATGTGTTACAATCAGCTCACTTAATAGATAATTTAAATACAATTTTAGCTCCTGGAACCATTTGGGTTTTCAGTTTGAGCAAGTTATCAGTGTGTAGCATTTCTGGGGTCTGCCTGAAATCCATAAATTATATTTACAAGCTAAAACAGATGAACTCATGTTAAATCAGTATTTATACCAGTCTCAAACGAAACCTACATTGGAATGCAGGCAAACCTAGATATGTGAGGCGATTTACGACGGGTCGGTTAAACTTGTAATGGTATTAATTAGTGAATACTAATATAAAAAAGGAGAAGAATACTATTATACGTTTAGCGTTAGTGGAGGTACTGATAACAGAATTAAATTACTCTTGAAGGAGAGGAGGAGAAAATATGTTGATTTAATATCAACCAAAAAAAAATATATATATGAGCTCACGACAAAACATATGAAATATAAAAAAATACAGGCCATTATCATATAATCTGGATCCAGAAAACCTCAGTTACCTGGTAGATACAATCTACGACCGTAAATGATAACTTGACATTTAAATCAATATCGTATATAGAAACTAGATTTTATGCAGATAGAGTTCATTTTATTTCAACAAAACTCAAAAGATTAGAACATTAGTTAATATATAATATAAACCGAAGGTTAAATTAATTCAGTGAGGAGAATAATCACGGCGTACATTATTTAAAATAAATCGGTTAGGAATTCAATTTCACAGTTTAGTTTTATGTTTAGTTAGGTTTAGACGATTACAGCCAAGCTAGTGACGAAGATAGCCTTAAGGGCCATTTCCCGTTACAGTTTTTGATGCCCGGTGACCAGAATTCTTGTCTAGTATTAAATTTTAATACAACGAGAAAAGAACCAACTTATAAATTACTACAAAACATACCACGCAGAATATCAAAATTTTATTTATTACGTCCGAAACTCACAGGAATAGACTTTTAAAAGAGTACAAAACGCGTATTCATTGTTTAAAATCTATTCTTTATTTATTGTTTAAAAAAAAAATATTACACAACGTAGGCAATTACTAAAATAGTAAGACTTTCTAAAAAGGGTCCAATACACAATACACCGAAAATTATTACGGATATCATAAACATAGGCAAAACTTGGGTCAGTCTTTGTCTATATTTAAGCAAACTAAAACTTTTGTTGACGCACGTGTAAACTCGTAACAATATTTTTTTGCCTTACGATTCTCATAGACATAGTTAACAAAACGGAAAAAAATACAATAACTCGATACATTTGGACATTTCAAGGGGTCTTAAAATAGGACCGTTTATCACGTACGAAACTGACATTCGTAAAAACTTAAAAACGCACTTGTGAAAACAAGACACTTAGCAATATTAGAAGTTTGAAAATCATTAATTTCAAAAAGGTTTGACAGTTTATTAGGATAAGATAATAAACGAACTCAAAAAGGTTAGGCGCACTTAACACACTTGGTGTTATTTAATCTTAAGAATATTCTTTGAACACTCGAAAAATATTCAAAACGATAAATTTCAAATACTTAACTTCTACTCGAAAAATATATTCGGATAACGTATCTAAGTGAATACTTAAGAGCAATTCTAACAACAAATAACCAATACAAAATTGAGAGTATTTATTTTCACGTGGGAAATAATATATTTTAATAACAAACCATGAGCGGAAAGAACATGCGTAATAGTCGTAGAGGGACTAGCGGTACTAATAACATGAATAGTGCAAATCAGACTAATCAATTGTTATCTGAAATATTAAATAGACTTACGAGATTGGAAAACGAGCGAATTGAAAGTGATAGTGGTCATAGTTCAGGTTCTCCAATAGTACCATTGACTAGCTCGGAAACGAACAATATTAGTAGTGAGACAACACGTCAAACGGTAATTGTACAGGTAAAACAAAAATTACCTACATTTGATGGTAATAGGATGCATAATCCAATGAGTTTCTTGAGGGATCTAAAAGATTATTTATCTATGACGGGACAAGACCTAAATACAGAACGAACATTAAGTTTAGCAATAGAATCATTATCAGGGGAAGCTAAAATTCGTATGAATATTTATAGAGATTATTGGAAGTCGTTTAGTGATTTTGAATCGGATTTCCAGAATGTATTTTGGAGCCAGGCAGAACAGGAAGTAGTAAAGTCTAGATTTATGACTTCAAAATATAATAAACAGAACGGGAGTATGGAGAAATATTTCGCGGAGCAGTTGGATAAAGTTTATGCTTTATCATTGCCTTTTACGGATGCAGAAAAGATAAATACCATTTTTAGGCAGTATCCTGAACATATACAAGTAGCATACTTTAGTAGACAACAACCTATGACAATCAGAGAAGCAGTTGAATTTTTAAGACATCTGGAAAGAAATATAAATGTAGATAGGCTCGGTAATTCACAGTCACAGAGTTCGACAGTAAATAGATATGAAAGACCACGCGGTGCAAATGTAAATATAATAGGATATAATTCCACGAATCGCGAACGAGGCAATAATACACGGGGTTATTTTTATAGGAATTATAACAGGCTGGGTCAAGGTGTAGCAAACGGTAGATACTCTAATATACGGGGAGGCGTTAAACCAATTGAATTTAGACCGGAAACGAAAGATCAAAACACAAATAATAGCGAGAATAATACGGAAACTAATTCTAGTACTAAGTAAAAAATGTAGTCATTAAGTTAAGGTGGAATATGTGGGCTCCAAAGTTCAAAATTTCGGTTTTGTTAAAACATTTATTCATAAAAAAAAAAACAAATAGTTCCAATAAGACCAGCTGTAGGAGTAAAGGAGTTTGTCCGATTAAAAGGCAGAAACGTTCCGATATGTTTATCGAAATCAAATGACAATAATTGAGTTATGCAAAATAATAAATCATTCAAACATTATTTAAAGGCGCTGACATTTTAGACTGCGAAAAGGACTCACATAGATATTTAAAATTGCAAAAAAAAAAAAAAAAAAAAACGACAGTTTAGGAGGCGTGAATTTAACAGGTCTATTAGATGCAGGTAAATCTTGTTATAAATACATATATTCTATGCAGGATACCTATGGTAAAGTTAAACGATTATATACATTGCGGAATCTTACAGAACGAGTTACATAACATCCACGAATTGTTATGCCCTCATGGAACCCAAAACTAATAAAATAAAAGGAACTTACAACACTATTAATTTAGCGTGATAATATATTAAGAGTAAAGAGATTGAGTCAAAGGAATGCATCTGGGAACTTTTCCTAGAAGCAGATCTTCAAAAGAAGTCTGTTTCTAAGCGAATCAACTTAATTTGAAGTCTGAGGAGGCGACTGAAATGGTATTATTTATATCGCCACGATGGCGAAACAACGCTGAGAATTTTTACCTCACATCTGTTAACAATACAAATACCATTCATACAACATAAAAAATTATTCGTCTTCACGACGTATTTGAAATAAAGGAATATTGACACGTGTTAATTATTGCAAAATGAACTCTATGGACGTCTAAATTATCTCATTGGTTAATGCGTATTAAAATAATTAATAAAGGGTTTAAGAACCAAATAAGATGTAATTTGATTTCTTTGTCAAGCTTTGATACGAGACTGTTGGTTAGTAAACGGACGCGTTTACCAAATTTTGCACGATTGAATGTCGCTATGCTTTGAATGACAATGAGTGTATATTACCTAGATTGGGAGTTAAATATTAAACGTAGCATGTTGCATGGAATGCTAGTAATTTAAGGTTAATGGTGTGTATATAATTAAAATATGCTTAATTTGAACTAGTTAAGATGTTTGGTTTAAAATAATATTGGCATGCTATTTTAAGTACAAGAAAGGTCTAAAGCGTAGGTCATTTCTCAAAAAAATACTACCTGATACCCAAGCGACGAGGAGGCGTATGACGTCACAAGGAAGCATCAAGCGGGGAGTCAGTGGAATATAAAAACTGATTTCAAACGGGGACACGAGAGAGTTTTCATTGTAGCTGGTTGAAGTGCACACGCTCTGTTAAAATAGTTGGTAATTTCGTTGGCTGTGTTATGCTAATATAATTGGTGATTCTTTTGACGAGTTGTGCATACTAGACAGTGACAAATGATAACGCTCTTTAGATTGAATATCTAAAGATTCCTATATTTTATAAATACCTTTCTCTATATAAACCCAATCTCCTGAAACGTGGCAAAAAAAGAACTTTTAGGTAACAAGCCTTAAATTCTGGGATTGAGTCTGATTTCGGAAGCGTTTCAAACACCTATTTCCTATAATCTAGGATCCGTGGAATAGTTTTAGGGGTTTTCGCAAGCTATTCCATTCCTTATCCTTAGTTTAGTTCGCATTGTTATTCCCTTTCACACAATTCGCATAAATTCACACATATCAATTCATACACACCTATTGTCTTTGGTAAGGGACATTAGACCGAGGTAAACATTAGGGTCATTTGAGTCTAGAATTATTTAGGTTAATCTGTCGAGGCGGATTAATAGGACTCGTAGGTAACATCATACTAAATACGTTTATTAAAGTGATAACTAACCGAAGTGAAGTGTTACGTAAATTATATCGCGTTAAGTCTTTGTTTACAAGATAATTATCATACATAACTTAATCAATCCAACAGCAAATCCATTGTGTTTTAATTAAAGTAACCGTGAATTTTATAGTAAAGTTGTGGATAAATACGTTATTCAATAATTAAAAATAGATATATCGAAAATAGTTCCAGAACATTGTCTGAATAAATCGTGATAGTTTGTTATATAACTTTAAATATATTACTAAATAATATAATTGAAGGTTTCTGGTAAATTTCTACTATTTTATAGTATATTGGTTTGAATAGCAACATAAAGAACTGTGGTCTGAATTTATATAAAATTACGTTTGGAAGTGATTTAAATGATTACGTGAAATATCATTATCATTATAACATTTTATCTAGGCACTGTAATCAAACAATTAAGTGCATTATAACATGGCTGAATACATCATTCGAGAATTAGAGCAAGTATAAATAATTATTCCGTTATCAGTTATAGAACATTGATTTGAGTGGGGAGAAGTTGACGAGTAATATATTAGAGTAAATTATCTAAGTGGCTGATTATTCATCTAACATTTGCAATATATCGAGTAACACATGGAAATAGTATCAGTAATACAAAGAGATGGTCGTTGGTGACCTCAATTAATATTCGACTTGTAAAGTGCAAAGAACACATAAGAGACGGCGTGTGGTTTTAGTAGGTTCATTCAGAGACATCTGAAATATCATTATTTGCACACAGTTTTCTAACGAGAGGGAGTATTTTAGTCGAATACAGCAATAAATAAATATATGTGTTACAATCAGCTCACTTAATAGATAATTTAAATACAATTTTAGCTCCTGGAACCATTTGGGTTTTCAGTTTGAGCAAGTTATCAGTGTGTAGCATTTCTGGGGTCTGCCTGAAATCCATAAATTATATTTACAAGCTAAAACAGATGAACTCATGTTAAATCAGTATTTATACCAGTCTCAAACGAAACCTACATTGGAATGCAGGCAAACCTAGATATGTGAGGCGATTTACGACGGGTCGGTTAAACTTGTAATGGTATTAATTAGTGAATACTAATATAAAAAAGGAGAAGAATACTATTATACGTTTAGCGTTAGTGGAGGTACTGATAACAGAATTAAATTACTCTTGAAGGAGAGGAGGAGAAAATATGTTGATTTAATATCAACCAAAAAAAAATATATATATGAGCTCACGACAAAACATATGAAATATAAAAAAATACAGGCCATTATCATATAATCTGGATCCAGAAAACCTCAGTTACCTGGTAGATACAATCTACGACCGTAAATGATAACTTGACATTTAAATCAATATCGTATATAGAAACTAGATTTTATGCAGATAGAGTTCATTTTATTTCAACAAAACTCAAAAGATTAGAACATTAGTTAATATATAATATAAACCGAAGGTTAAATTAATTCAGTGAGGAGAATAATCACGGCGTACATTATTTAAAATAAATCGGTTAGGAATTCAATTTCACAGTTTAGTTTTATGTTTAGTTAGGTTTAGACGATTACAGCCAAGCTAGTGACGAAGATAGCCTTAAGGGCCATTTCCCGTTACAGGGTAAGCGCTCGAAAAGATAACCCCCGGGATATATAGCTTCCTTCCAAAAGAAATATAATCAAATTACATTTATCAAAACTCAATTTATACATTCACGAGTTTTAAGCAAGTACTCTACGTACGTGATTCTTATGCGTGCCACCTGGCAGCCCGCCAGCTGATACTCATTGCGAACATGAGTTTCACGAGATGAGGTCAATTACTCATTATGTAACTCGGTGAAGGTTACAGTCGCAAGTATAAGGTGCAAAACTAACTACAGTTAGCGACTGTTTAATTTTTTTTTTTTTGATACCTGTACCTAACCGGTCTATTACTTTATAGAACCAGATCTACAACAATTAAATGTACATCAAATAAGTAAATTTAGGACAAACGGTGCCATATTTTTTTTTATTGTAAGAATTGCAAGACACAGCACTTTCTAGACCCAACGTGAACATAGTTTAACATACTTAGAGACATTTTTTTTAAATAGATACTTAAACATAAGAATACTCAGACCAATGCAAATAAACGTATTCAGGTATACAAATATTTGCACTGAGCGAAATCCAAACCAGTGACCTCTGGCTTAGCAGCCGAATGATCTATCGCTCGCTATGCCACACAGATCTATAACTAGTAGGTATTCAGAAGTCAAGATATAATTTTTGAAGAAAATCACTAAACATTCACAATTAAAAAAAAAATTAAAAAAAAAACGACTAAAAAATAAAAACGTAGGTAAATAGGTACCTACGTTTTAATTTTTTTTGGTTGGCTTGACACCAACTTCAACGGAAAAGTCTTACGCTTAATTCAAATGACACTACCCGCACCCGAAAGAAATACTAATCCCGATGTTGAAAGAGTTTTAAAATTGGTTTTTAAACGACGGACATATATCGAACATGTATACTGAACTGCAAACCCATTTAGGGAATATAGCCGTGATGTTATGTTATGTAATAGCATACACAATGCCTAGATATGCAATAGCAGCAATCACGGTTGATTTGCTAGCATTTATTAAAGAGTTCCGTTGTCTGTCTCCGAATCTTATCATCAGATCAACATGAAATTTAAATGGGACCACCATTTAAAATAAAACAAGAATTTTCTGAATCGGTTCAGGCATCTTTTTTTTTTTATACCACTAAGGTGGCAGACAAGCACACGGCCCACCTGATGGGAAGCGGTTACCGCGGCCTATGGAAGTGTGAAACACCAGTGGCGTCACACTCGCGCTGCCGACCCTGTAAAAGGAGTGTAAAGGAGTTTGGGAGGGAATGGGAAAGGAGTTTAAGAGGGGATGGGAAAGGAGTTTGGGCTCCGGCACTCTCACTCACCAAACGGAACGCAATAGTTCAAATACTGTTACTTGGCGTCGATATTCTGTGAGAGGGTGGTGCTTCCCCGGTCGAGTCGGCCCATTCATGCAACTGCCAAAATGACTGTTGCTTGACTCTACCACCTACCAAAAATCTTCGAGTAATCGAAGAACAAAAAGAAAAAAAAAAATTTATAGAAAGGTTCCGACTACTTGAGAACCTTTCTCCTTTTTAGAAGTCAGTTAATAATTAACCGACATCAAAAAAGGAGGAAGGTTCTCAATTCTTCTAAATATTTTATATAATGCATCTTATGATATCCTGTGAGCGCTGAACATCCGTTGAGAATAATCTTAAGTGCTCAGTGCATTCAGCTCTAGCGATGCCGTGTGTGTGGTTTGGCACTCCGCCAATAGGTACCTTTAAATTTTTCTATCGAAACACTTACGTAAAACGATGTAAAATGGAATACGAATAAGAATTCTCGATACAAACCGGTTTTAAACTGGCTGTCGATCAACGAAAACTAAAGAACAGAAAAGAAACCGACCAAGTGCGAGTCGGACTCACCCATGAAGGGTTCCGTAGCAGTAAGTAATTTTTTTATATTTGAGTTGACAGAATGAAACGTAAATTGCGGTTTACGATTTATGACGTATTAAAAAAAACTACTTACTAGATCTCGTGCAAGCCAATTGTTGGTGGAAGTTTACATGGTGATGTACATCATATATTTTTTTTAGTTTTATCATTCTCTTATTTTAGAAGTTACAGGAGAGAGATACACACACACACACACATACACACACACATTTTACCACTTTGGAAGTGTGTCTAACGCAATTTAGTTTAGAAAAGAAAATGATATTAGGAACCTTAATATCATTTTTGAAGACCTATCCATAGATATCCAAAGATGTGGGTTTGATACAAAAAAAAATTTTTGAGTAATAGTTATGATATGTATGGGGAACCCCCAAAATTTATTGTTTTTTTTTTCTATTTTTGTGTGACAATCTAAATGCGGTTCACAGAATACATCTACTTACCAAGTTTCAACAGCATAGTTTTTATAGTTTCGGAAAAAGTGCCTGTGACATACGGACGGACAGACAGACAGACATGACGAATCTATAAGGGTTCCATTTTTTGCCATTTGGCGACAAAACCCTAAAAATGAAGCTCGAGATTCAGTTAAACTATTTTGAAATGGTTTATTTAATGGTGGTGAATTATTATAAAAGTTCTCTTCCTCGCAGCCCAGAAGAGGCACCGTTCTTTTCTGTTGTGAGTCAGAAATCTACTTAACCAAGCGAATGTCGATGTCAAACCATGTTCACCGTTTTGTAAGAATACAGAAACGGCGAACTTACCTATCCCTATGCTCTCTCCAAAGTGCCACGAGGAGGTCTTGTAGCTCAGCACCTACTGTTATAAGGTAATTTATATAAAAAACTAAGGCTTTTAGGTTCGGTGAACCTTCTAAGCATTTATACGACATTTAAGAAATATTTATTAAAGCGGCAGTAGCCCAGTGGCGTACGTAACGAACTGCTGAGACGAGGTCTCCAGTTCGATCCCCTATCGCCCCGGGCACCCACCTCTGACTTTTCGTAGTTATGTGTGCATTAATAAATGTTAATTATCGCTCGCTTAATAATGTGCCCGGTAGATGGCAATAGGCTCGCCCCCTATTAGGTACATGGGGACGTTAACATAACTGGCGAATAGTGGGTGTGTAATACACCTCTGCCTACCCCTTCGGGGATACAGGCGTGAAGTTATGTTACGAGTATTTATTATATACGGACACTTGGGGAGGACACCGTGCGGTTTTAGTCGAGACACGACATAACCACCCCCGCTGGCCGGCGGGGGGGTATCCGAAGGGATTTCCGCACGTTAAAAAAAAAAAAAAAAAAAAAAACGAGTATTTATTTCTTGTCGATTAGTTAAGTTACTTTCGTGATTTTAGTAATCGGTTGTTAATTACTTTTGTCTTAGTTTTACACTGTATTGTTGTTTCTCAGTGAGATGCTTAGATCTCTTGTTACGTACTACCTGTTATGTTTCCGTCAAATGATCTCTCCAAACATGAGAATTACCATGGAGTCAACCATTAGCTTAATAGAATGGACTGAATCTCGTCTCGTGTGGACTGTTTCATATCTCTAACAACAAAATATGCAAATTGTTGGATGAGAGGGCTATTCTCATGAGATGCTAGTTTAATTTTATAATAGCTAGTGAGGGTTTTGGTGAATATTTTGAAAGTGAAAGTACTCCTGGTGTCTAACATACTTTGCTCTGAAATTCTTTTGAAATACTTTTTGTGCTGAATTTGTGCCGAAAAATAATGAATAATTAATATCATTTTTGAAAAAATTTGAAAAAGTCAAAGTAATTCTTAAAATGCCTCACCATAACAAAACCATCGACTCTCCTTCAGATTAAGTCATAGCACCTCAATCATTGAGTGTCTTGCGCTTTGTCCAGGTGAAAGGCTTTCGTTGAGTTTACTGGTCTAAGACTTGTGTTTCTTTTGTTAAACTATTTTTTGTCAATCATTGTAAGCAGTCCACACATACTTATTTTTCACATATTAGTCCTTTATACTGTATCATATAACTAAACGCCAGTACTGATTCTGTTGGGCAACTCACACAAACTACGAATAAACTATCTCTAATTACGAAACGTCAATCTATTTTGGTATAAAAATAAATTAGTGTGCGGTCTCTGTCATTTCAAGACGACGAAACAGAATTTTAAAGATTTTTAATTTAGTTTAAAGAGTTTGTAGCAGTAGAATCGGCACCAATCTGTTTAATTTATCATCATGAAGATTTCTACCTGCTAACATTGTTTAAACTATGTGGAGTGAATGGAAACACTTTGTATACATTTTGTATTGTTTGAGTACAACTTTTTCGTCACTGGCTAAGTTTATAACTAGTACGGAGGGCAGTTATTATTTTTACATTCTGTTAAATTGGCCAAAAATTTCCAGTTACTGAAGTAGATTTACTGATTTATTTTGTAATCTAGAAATGTGATGTCCAGGGATTTGTCTTAGAACCAAGAAAATAAGGTATAATGTACCTTATTTTCTTTGTTCTAAAGAAAGTCTTTTAACAAACGTGGAGTAATTACATAGATGTCATTAGACTACGCGATTTTCTAATGCACTAGCACCGTTTTTAACAAAGTAGGCTCTAATGGGGCACAGATATCTTTTTCCCCCGTTCTCCAAATAAAACCCAGGATCTAACCAATGTGTACAAAAATAAGTGCAAACTTATATCACAAAGTCACTAAATCCAATTTGGCTTATGTTTTAATCTTTTGAAAGAAAGAAAGAAAAGAAAGAAAAGTTTTTTTATTCTGTACCTGCCTACATAATAAAATTACATCAAATCAGTACATATAAAAAACACATCCACACAGAATAATGGCCGCCTCTCAGCTTATATGCTGTCCGCGTATTAGTGCCAAAAAGCGGACAGCGCTGGTTTTCAGAGGCGGCCAATTTTGGCTACATGAAAAGATAATTAAAAACAAATTAAAAATAATAACACAAGACTCCCAAACACTGTCAACAAAACTCCGCACTACTCAACACGAATCACATTACACTAATATAAATAATTAGTTATATACATATACACGATAAACCAAAACAAAGAGACAATTTTTCAACATAAATCAAACGTAAACGTAAACACCAAACTCAGCCCATACAATATAATCTGTGGTTCATATTCTCGCCTCTACTACCGCAGATTGTCAATGGTAGACGCGGGACGCACGTCACACACTGCTATAGCCATATTAATAATCTATGGTCAGCCATACTCTTATCTATTGCGTGTACCTGTCAGTTATGCAATTTACAATACATAAGATTTCACAATAATAACTCCATTACATAACTGTTCATATTCACAAAATTACAATAAGTTAAGTTAACCACCTCACTGAAGATCCCATTTCCGCCTCCAAGCCGCTATAAAATGATCAATGTGATGATTTGACTTACTCAAACTTGATACGGGCACATTCCGCCATTATAACATCACAACACAATACAACAACAACAAGTTACAGCCATAGATTATTATATATATACTAGAAATAGATGCGCAACTCAAGTTTTTTTTTTCAATTTCATTCCATCTGTCATTAGTGTCATTTGATTTCATTAATACGGAACCTCCAAACAAGATGGCGCTGTTTCTCCGCCCCGTGGCGTAGCGGTAGTGCATTCGATTGCTACACGGGAGGCGCGGGTTCGATCCCACTCAGTGCATTTTTTTTTGGAGTTTTATATATATATATTTTTTTTTTATATATATATATTGTATTTAATATTTTATTTATTTAATGATTACTAAGCATTCTGATATAGATCACTACTTTGGTAACTGCGGGTCATGTCAGATTTTTTTAAAAGAATAATTACAATTTCCTGCCACAAGGAAAACAGTTGCACCATATTCCTAAAAAATATCTTGAAAGTTACAAAATAGCAATCATACATCATGGCATTCTCAGAGGAATGGTGGTGGCCTTAAAAATACCACTGTAATAATTAAAAATAATGTGTATTAGGTATATCAATAACTTCAAAATAAAAATACATAATTATAGTTTCAGTTATCACTATATATTCACCAGTAATGCACTATTTATTACTTAATGTAATGGATTAATATCAAATAAAAACTCAACTAAAAATAAGCAAGCAGAAATTTTGTAAATTTATCACAATGAACCAGGTTAGAATATTTCATTGATTGTAATTATTGTTAATTTTATATAAAAACTAGCTGAACCGGCAGACTTCGTACTGCCTCAATCGATGACAAACCTTTTAAACCTTCTCTGGACGTCCACAAATAATTCAAGACCAAAATTAGCTAAATCGGTCCAGCCTTTCTCGAGTTTTAGCGAGACTAACGAACAGCAATTCATTTTTATATATAAGAAAAGAAGAAGAAGAAGAAGATATATCATTCTTAATTCACATAGGTCACAAAGTAACACACATAAGAACGTCAAATATAAGTTAAATCTACTGTTTTTACATTTTTACTGCACGATTCACAGAGTACACAACAATAACTTCATAATATAAATAATATTTTCAGTTAGTAGTGCACTATTAATTAATTAATCTAATATAAACATCTGTTGAAAGTAATATTTGAATAAAAATAAAATTGAAGAATAAGTAAGCAGATTTTTTTAAACAACCTTCATGAACCAATTTGAGACATTTCAAACATTCATTGTAATTTTTATTTTTATATTTATAACAAATATTAAATATAATATATAAAACTAGCAATTACAAATAATATCAATTCAATGTCTTTATTCACATCAAATTCACATAGGTCATAAAGAAATACTTGTTTAGACATCAGGATAAATTCAATCAACTGCTTCTACATTTATTGCCAGTAAATCAACTGCTTCTACATTTATTGTCAGATTCTCAGGAATAGCAAACAGTGCTTATGAGACAAAAACTTGGCAAGAAACTAACGGTTACTCTTTTCAAATCAAAATAAAATTACAATATCTGTTTATATTCCAGTTTGCTTTCTGTATCAGAATATAGATAGTATGTGTAGCCACCTATTACATTGGGACCTAAACATAAACTGGCGAAATGTGGGTGCTAGCACCTCTGCCTAACCCCTTCGGGGATATAGGCGTGAGTTTATGTTATGTTATGTTATGTTAATAAAGAATTTACTATTTCATTCTATTCTATTCTTTTCATCTATTCATATAGTCATTGATCTAAGAAAACTGCTGGGAGTGAAGTGTAAATTGCAACATTTCACGGATACAATTTATAAACTCAGATTCATCTGAAGTCAATAAGTAATTGTAAAGTAACGCAATACCATTACAGTATGATCATCAAAATAATTGCATTGCCCTTGCAATTATTTTGATGATCATACTGATGCTACAAAATTTTTATAGGATATGGCAATCAAATAAATGAGTCATAACTTAAAAAGAATAGAATAGAAAAAAAAAGAAGCGAAATAATAGGCCAGGATCGTAGCAAGCGGAAGTATGTGGTCTCTGCCTACCCCAATGGGAAAGAGGCGTGACTGTATGTATGTATAACTTAAAAACTAATAAGGGTTCCGTTTTTTTTCATTTTCAAGTACGGAACCCTAAAAATGACTTCTTATCACAAATTTTCAATTACAGTAGAAAGATTAAAGCGCGGATGGAGATTTTACTTCCGTTATGCAGTTTTTCGGTTAATCGGTGTTCGTATAAGTTTCATTTCGTGGGCTAAACTTTGTCTAGTTAACTTTCACTTAGTTCATGTATTGGTATATATATATATATCCTATGAACTAGTCAAGCGTAGATCAAGTAATAATTAAATATCAGTTGTATCATAGCACTCATCTGGAAGGGGTTGCTTTCCTGGAAAAAAGAATGAATCATTAGTTGAAGTAGAAAGGGGTGGCCGGGATATCCTAATGTTATATAGGTAATAATATTACATTTGTTAATTACATTCAATTCAATTCAATTATCATACAAATATTAATGCAATGATAACGAGTAGACACTGAATGAATGTAGAAATAAGAGCTGTTATGTATTTTTTTTACACCAAACTGCGATAGAATATGTGAGACCAATAATGTACATACAGCTGGTTATTCATATTTATTGTATGTAAACGTATCGTATCTCCTTTGTTGTCTGTACCTTATTCCAAGAAAGAAACAGCCATTCTATTCTACAAATGTGAAAGTTTGTGAATATATCTTTAGGGAAGAATAACACCAGGATATTTGTTGCATCAGAAGAATACTTTTCATTTGACTTAGAAAATACTGGTTCTTGTGGTAGTTATATAGTTTTGGTAGGTACAAGGATGCAGGCCGACTGAAATCTCACATAGGAGACTTGACAAACAGGAGCTCGCCATATGTCTGTTACGCAATGACGCGTAAACTGTTGCACAGATTTGAATGAAAATTGGCACACCACCAGATTTGAAGACCAGTTACTGGATTAACACAGGTACTTTTTTACCTAGGGCACGCCGCAATAGCGGCGGTAAGGCCCATCATGGAGGATTGGCTAGAGAGGCGACACGGAAGCCTCTCGTACCGACTGACGCAGGTGATCTCCGGGAAGGGGTGCTTCGGGGACCACCTGCATCGGATCAGGAAGGAGCCAACGCCTGAGTGTCATCACTGCGACGCGAGCGAGTACTCAGGGCTGTACACGCTGGCGGACTGCCCGGCGTGGGAGACGCCGAGGCGTGACCTCGTGGCAGCCATCGGGGTGGAAGTCCTCTCGCTCGGCAGCATGATTGCGGCAATGGTGCGGAGCGCGAGCGCGTGGGCCGCCGCCACCTCCTTCTGCGAGCATGTAATGCTCGCGAAGGAGATGGCGGAGCGCGCCCGGGAGAGATTTAGAACTCTCCCGGCCCGCCGAGCCCGTAACTTGCTCGCCGCGCGTCGCAGGCGACTCAGGCGCCGGAGGTCGCTTAACGACCTTCGTCCTCCATGAGCGCAGGCCTGGGGGTGACAGGTGAGGCCGCCTGTCACCCCAGCAGATGCAGGCCGGGACGGTGGGGCGACTAGCGCCCCTCCCCCAAACCGGGGCAAGACGGGGACACCGTGGTTCCCAAACTCGAGGGGGCCATCTCAAAACCGGAGATGGCCCAGGGTCAGTCGGGGTGCGAGAGATATGCTCTATGGGCAACCTTACGCCCCGGCGTCTGCAGACCCGAGACG
This sequence comes from Cybosia mesomella, assembly GCA_946251805.1. NCBI lineage: Eukaryota > Metazoa > Arthropoda > Insecta > Lepidoptera > Erebidae > Cybosia > Cybosia mesomella. Next base: position 1,131,835 of record OX276396.1, read on the forward strand.
GCGTGCGGTTTTAGTCGGTTCAAGCCCGACATAACTGCCCCCGCTGGCACGCGGGGGGGGTATCCGAAGGGATTTCCGCACGAAAAAAAGAAGGCATTTTTTACCTGGGAACGTATTCCGTGGGATAACAGTTTAGGAAAATTGCTTTAATAAGCGCAATGCCGTTCGCAGATCTGCCATTTTATTAATCATCATTATCTCAGCCGATTGACACATAATTGCTGTGTGTATTTTACATATTAATTAATTTACTATAAAACTTACTGGAATGTTTTCTCATTTAGACGCAGTTTTACTCCATTGATTTATATGACCGTCCATTGAACGAGTCAAAAGTAAAGTGTTGTATCATAATATTCCTCTGGAAGTAGTTGTTTTCTGGAAGAGATAAGTAAAATTAATTTTAAACTAGTATTAGAGTACTTGAAACTAGCTGTTGCCGCGGCTACGCCCGCGTGAGTGTCGACAGAGTTACTTCCGCATTTATAATATTAGAATGAATTGATAGTATGAGTATCTTGAAACTATTAGGTATTTTGTTATATATTATTAGGGTTCTTCATTATTGTCGCAGATCTGAAAAATACTGTTTTTGTACGTACAAACTAGCTTGGATACATTGTCTGGTCTGACAATGTATCCAAGTGTGTGTCTGAACCTATCTGATGACGTCATCAGATAGGGTTAAAGCTTGGTCCAACAATGATCTGATCAGACAATGTATCCATCAGCCTAGAACAGCGAACCCGCTCGCCTTAGTAACCGCCGAAGTCGTCTAAACGCACAAAAAGTATTGGCTCAAGCTGCTGCTTGCTTCTTAAAGAAATTTCTTCCAGCAGCAATACTTCGCCCAGGAAATGAAGGACGGCATTGCAGGTTTCGTTGTCTGGGGTTTCTTAGCACCCAAAGCCAACCTCACCTGCAAGTTCAAAACCTACTAAACGACAGACAGTATCCACTTCTGTGATGTTTTTAATTTATTCCTTTATAAATTATGTTACAATAATTGAATTTAGTGGAGAAGTTGAAATACTGTTGCCAGTATATATGCCAAGATGAGGGATATTTTTTAAAATCATCATTAATGATGCTTGTTGCTGGGCATATTTTATAAATTAGTTATTTTACTAAAATAACTTACCTCTTTATTTGCCACAGGCTGAAATATTTTATTGTAAATGTTGAGTTTTATATGGAGTCAAAAAGTAAGTTATCACAACATTCCTCTGGATCTAGTTGTATTTCCTCCTTTCCTCTAAAAATAGAAGCAAAGATATTTCAAAAATGTTATAGAGTTGTTATTTCAGACTTTTGATTATTATGGTTTCAAGTTTATTATAATAAATAAATAATAATAAATATTCTACGACATTCTACACAGCGCTTTCTAGACCCAAAGTAAGCATAGTTTAACTAGCTTGTGTTATGGGTTCCAGAATGCGGATAAAAATACTTAAATACTTTTTTTTTTCAAATACATACATATTATACATAGAAACACCCAGACCAATGCAAATAGACATATTCATGAATACAAATATTTGCACTGAGCGGGAATCGAACCCGCGCCTCCTGTCGTAGCAGTCGAATGCACTACCGCTACGCCACAGAGGCCCCGCCAGCGGGGGCGGTTATGTCGGGCTTGAACCGACTAAAACCGCACGCCGTCTCGGGTCTACAGACGCCGGGGTGTAAGGTTGCCCATAGAGCATATCCCTCGCACCCCGACTGACCCTGGGCCATCTCCGGTTTCGAGAGTGCGTTTCTGTCCATAGTAAGAAAGTATCCACTTGGGCTTTGATATATATTATATATAGCGAGTGCTAATAACTTATCATCTAAATTAAAACGCCTACCTCGATATTTTTTACCATGCTGTGTCAACTGCATATTTAGAAATATTTGCGTTGTCACAGGCAAAGATTTGAGAACCTTGCGGAATAAAATGGTTTTAAACATTTTATGGGCCGCATTTACCTGGTCCTTTTGTTCCTTTAATTTATTTCTTAATACAACAATCTTCTTTAACAAACTGGAAGATTGTTTAGTTTTCTTTAACATTCTTCTAGTTTGTTCAGTGACTTCTTTGGATGGAATTAGCTGAAAAAGAAAGAAAAACCATAAATTAATGAGGAATTCTTTTTTGTGAAATTGAATTTTGATACATGCTTTCATTTTATTCATAGCGGCGATAGCCCAGTGGCGTACGTAACGGACTGCTGAGACGAGGTCTCGAGTTCGATCCCCAGTCGCCCCGGGCACACACCTCTGACTTTTCGTAGTTATGTGTGCATTAATAAATGTTAATCATCGCTCGCTTAATAATGTGCCCGGTAGATGGCAATAGGCTCGCCCCCTATTACATTGGGACCTCAACATAACTGGCGAATCGTGGGTGTGTAATACACCTCTGCCTACCCCTTCGGCGTGATGTTTTGTTCATTTTATGCAATACATAACAATATCTTATATTAGGTACTTAACCTAGAACCAGGTCCATGCGCTCATCCGAATCATCACCTATACAGACGGATGTAGGATCTGTGGAGTTTAGCGCCATATACTTGTCTTCGCAGCATTTATTTCAGGCCGCCTCAAGCATCTCCTTCCATGTGAGAACATGGAAGGAGATGCTTCCACACGTCTCCCCAATCTGCCCCTGTCCGAATCCACCAGCGCGATGTCATCAGAATACATAAGAACTCATGGAGGCTGCTCATAGGAGTTTCTGATGTTGTCTGACAAAGCGTCTAACATCACAATGAACAGATATGAGCTAAGGACAGATCCCTGGTGTACTCCGAAGGTGATGGAGAAAGGTTTCGTAATCGGAATCGTTGTACATGTCTCAGATAGTATCAATATAGAACTGGAACCGCTTTAGCCCCCAGTGTCCACCAGATCACTGCGCGATGAATATAGTCGAAAGCCTTACATAACTAATTGAAAGTAGTATGTTGCTAATTTAAAATATGTTTAGCAGGAAATTAGACAAGTACGAATACAAGTTTGAACTGGGATGAACTTTACCTGAAGTTTGTTGTATATGATCTCTTGTAACTTCGGCTCCTGCAACAGCGCATTCCAAATGATGCAGTGCTGCAGACGTCGAAGGAAGGAGAGTCTCAGAGAGTGGTGTAAAAGTAGACGGAAGATGTGCCTCCGTTTCTTGCTGGTCATGACCTGAAGATAAAAAAAACCTTAAGTTATAAACTTCATTTAAAATTGAACTACTGCAAAATTAAAAACGTATTAGACAACTAAATATCAAGGATAACTGTGGTTGTAAACCACTTTTCCCTAGAATGTATTGTTTTGTTGGAGAAGTGGCTTCCAACCTCAGTATTTTCTTGTTTAATACTTTTTAGAATGTTATTTTTCAGTATTCGGGTTTCTGTTTTGAAACCAAATTTTTATTTATATTATTTTGAAGCATGTAACAGCTAATAATTTATACATATTTAAATTAGTATTTTCAGTGGGTATATCCACATTTCGTCAACTGCTCTAACCTATGAAAGTACCCTGTCGAGTGCTATACACTAGCTCCCTCTTATGTGGGCTCAAATTATAGTTAAAAGAAAAGTGGGTGTACTCTCTTCCTTGTCAGTTCTACATAATATTCAGCCTATGTCTGACCATTGAGCTTAGATGGGGTTAGGGGGAATATGAGTTATTTACCTGGTATTAGTAGCTCTGGTACAGCTAATTTACAAAGACAACTTTTTGGGTACAGATAAACAGTCCTGAAGTGTTTGCTGCATACTCTTAAATAGTCGTAAACATTTGTTTTATCCAGTTCAGGTATACTACCACCAATACGCAAAATCCATGTCATGAAAAGTTCAGGATTGACTGCTAAATTAGAGAAACGGTGAAGAGGCAAACCTAAAAAGAAAAAAAAAAGGTGTTTTTACATCGAAATATAACTTACATGAAATAATGAAACAACTGTCAACACCTAAAAGAGGGCTTTGACATATTAATTTTGAAGTGGTTTCAGTACAAAACGGCAATTGAAGATGTCAATGGATGAAGGTGTTATCTGACAATTTCTAAATATTTCATTTGCAAATATTACTGACAGTCAGGTTAGTCCACTGTCCACAATCTAGAGAGTCTTACAACGGGCTATGGAGTGAGCTATGCTAAGGGTCAGTTTAGGAACTGTTTGACACCTATTTGTATAGGCTTAGCCCATCTTTTTGTACTGTCATCTATATAACTAGAATAAAAAGTTGCTCATTGTTGTTGGTCAAGTAGTGGTTTTACAGAATAGTTATATTTTGAACCATACATTAAACTTAAAGATCAAAAATCACAAAACTGTAGACAGCACCTTCTACCACTCACATCTTTAATTGGTGCATGCAAAACGAAGCAACTTAAAAAGCTGCTTGCAAAAATATGTTATTAGCTTAGTGTCATTCCACATACTCAGTTAGTAATATTTTCTTGCAGTATACACTGGGAGGTGCCACATTGAAGCACCAACAACTCAGCTCCTTTTTCCAAGCGGAGGAATCAGGGAGATTTCATCCTAAATTCTCAATAATTTGAGGTTATTAGTATCTCTCTGATTAGAAAAGGGTGCAGTGGAAATCCAATCCTCCTCTCCAGCAATACCAAGTTCTTCATCTTCATCCTTTGAAACTAACTTTAGTTTGAGTTCACTTGACTAGCATTATAAGATAATTGCAAATAACTTTCAAGACCATTACTACACATATGTTTCCTTCTCCATACAGTCTCATGTCCTTTAAATGGGGTGTGAAAAATGATGACCTCATTTTTTTAAGTAAAGTTGAGGATCACCATTGTAACATTGTATGTGTCTGTCATGGTGACCCTCTTTCCTGCCTTCAGCTTACCATCAGCTGAGGTGAAGACAGATTGTCGTGTCCTATTTTATAATAATAAAAAAAGAACACATAATACATAAAATTTATTGATGACTCAAACCATTTATACATATGATGAAGGCAAGTTAAATAAAAGTAATAAAAATAAAAGTTTTATTTATCTTCTATATATATATTTTTCATCCCACTTTCATTTCCTAAGAGTAGAATTTTCAATTATAAGATTAATATGAAAGATGTGGTGATCTATATAAGATTTACTTTGACTTTTTTATACTACATATTATTTATATAAAATTGCTGGTTGGACTACCAGCAATTTCAAATCAAAACACTTTGAAATTGAATTTGATTCACTGTTGATATTACAAGAAATAAATTAATCTGGTATTTATTTAGTCAACGATGTTAATTATAATAATAATAAATTAAGTTGGCTACAGTATAAGGCTATTGTGAATGTTTTATTAAAAATAAATGTGACTTTAAAGTACCTACCTACAGAAGTCGAGTTGGGAAGAATCTCAGTAGAAATATTACCTATTGCGCAATAAGTTTATGCATTATTCGTTTGACTATTAATTAAATTTAATAAACTCACCATCATCTTTTGTGACTGCGCAGCCTGTAACACAACACTTTTTTACACGCATTTTTACCCGTACTTGATAAAAATGTCTAGAATAGATGAAAACTAAATTTCAAATTCCTAATGAGAGCCGATTGTTATGATCACGAGATACTACAAAGGGATCACTCCTAAGTTTTTGTAATTAATGGATATGTCTAGGACACGGAGCAGTGAGCAAAATTGAACGTAAATCGTCGTAAATATTAGAATTCAAAAAAGAAAAGTGCCAGTACATTCAAAACATTGAAATGTGCCGGCAGAGATTTTCTTTCTGAAAAAGACTTTGACTTTGAATGTTAACGGACGCGTTGAAAAGTGTTATTATGATTTTAAATTCTACCACAATTTAACCATATCTTAATGAATTCTAGCAAAATAGGAATTGAAACAGTATTTTTGTATTTCAAAAATTTAAATAATGTTTTAGTAATTAAATATCATATAATTAATAATATAAATTATAAAGACATGGTAATAACTTTACTACCAAACTCTTCTATCTTTCGTATAATGACAACAATTAAATAAATTAAAAAAAAGAAATACTTCTTACTCCTCACGACTAGATGGGGCTGAGAATGCGTGACCACAGATTAAATTAGCACAGCAAAAATTTTAAACCAATGTATGAGAGTTGCATGCCCATGGTTACAGCGGTAGGTTATGCAAGATGGTCGGAAGGAAGATGCTTGCGGGCGCATGGAAACAGAAGCCAATCGTCGTCGTAGCCACATGGCTAACAGATATGCGAACCAAAGCCTCCATTCCACATGGGTTGAGTGTAATTATGTGCAGTGACTTATATAATAAAAACGATTACACAAATGATGTGAGTATTCTAAAACCTAATCTACCTATTATGTATATATTTATAAAATTTCAAATTAATATAGACTTAATTAAACTATGTCAAACTGATGTACCATATAAAATTTTCTGAGGTGGCGTATAAATGTTCGCTTTGTCTTCAGGCAACGGAACGGCGGTGAGAGAACATTCCAGCAGTGAGTGGCAGCATGCCTAAAACAGCCGCGGAATGCAGCAGTCCTGTAGCGAGGCTGTGATAAAGGGGGCACCTGTGATCTTTTGCTGTATCGCTGCTTTTCATACCTCCAGCTGAGCTTTTCAAAGAGGTAAGCTGGCTTTTTTGTGGTCACCACGCCATACACCAAACCGGCCAGGTGTAGCCTTCTCCTGGCTTCCATCTTAAGGAACTTAAGCTTATTTAAATAGGGGGTAACATGACTTCTCCTGGGAATATTAGTGCAAAAGCGAGCACAAGCATTTTGGACCCGTTGGATTAAGTTCGCTGTCCGCCCAAGCAGGCACGGGCCATAGACAGTGTCGCAGTAATTCAGTTTTGACAGCACAAGGCTATCAACCAGGAGCTTACGCAGGGGCTCACTCAGAAACTGACGTATGTTGTATAATATCTTAAGCCTATAGAAGCAGCCACCAACCACCCTGCTGATGTGTGCCTCGAACCGCAACTCTGGGTCCATAACGAGACCAAGGTTGGTTGCAGTGTCCACTCTCCCTATACTCACACCGCCAACGGTAATAACTGGGTCCATGTCCACTATGTATTTGACCTGGTGTTTTGAGCCCAACACCATGTATTTGGATTTGCATGGGTTTAGTATGAGAGAGTTATTTTCTGCCCAAGAAACCACTCTGTCCAGGTCCTCGCTGATTGCCGCTATGGCAGTAGCCGCCTCGGCAGGCCTGAAGGACTTGTAGAGCTGTATATCATCAGCATACATGTGATATTTACAATTTTTGATTGTATTTACTATATCAGCGCTGTATAGGATGTATAAAAGGGGCCCCAATATAGATCCCTGTGGCACGCCCCTGTGTACCGGGCGAGGGGGGGAGACAATCCGGGCACCATCCTCTCTCTGTATCTCCACATATTGCGACCTGTTTTCTAGGTAGCTCTGGAACCATTCCACCGTTCCTATGTCAAATCCATAGTACGACAGCTTGGATAACAAGAGCGCAACATTTATGGAATCAAACGCGCGGGAAAAGTCTAGTAGCACCAAGATAGTACCTTCCCCCTCATCCCTCGCCTCAAGGATATTACCCACCACATCAGTCAGAGCAGTAGCCGTGCCACGACCCCTGCGGAATCCCGACTGCAGCTCGGGCAGTAGATTGCTTGTCTCCAGATACTCTGTCAGTTGTGCGTGTACCACCCTTTCTAAGACCTTAGATAAGCAGGGTAGGATGCTTATAGGCCTCAAGTCCCTGTGACTTTGCGGGTTGCTCATCTTTTCAATCGGGCGAACAATTGCACATCGCCACAGGGTGGGGAACCTATGAGTCACGATTGAAGTGTTAATAATTGCTGTCAACGCCTGCAGAGCTGTCGGGAGCACCATGGAAAGCATTTCCCGCCCTATTCCATCCACTCCCTGGGCATTCGTTTTAATGCCATTAACTATTCTGCGCACCATATCCTCACTGACCGGCCTCAATTTAAACACATTGGATGTGCACCTATCAAATTCGAACAGTGTCAACTGGGAGATTGACACCATTGACTCCCCTGGTACATCCAAGAAGGCCCTATTAATTGCATCAGCATCATCAAAATGGGCCGGTAGCAGCCTCTCCTTGTGGTTCGGTATGATATCAGCCTTTAGAGACTTCCACAGCCGTTTTGGCTCTTTGACCTGTGAGTTAATATTGACTCTAAAATAGGCTGACTTCTCAACATGCAAGGATTTCTCCGCTAGATGTTTCAGGTCTACATAGTACTTGTGGTGTAGATCCAATCTAGTGTTATGGTACCTTTCCCTGGCCCTGTCACGAAGACGGAACAGTAAACGAATATTTTCAGTAATCCATGGAGTAGGCGGCGTCCTAAAAGTTTTTGTTCTTACAGGTGCATGAAGGTCGAAAAGATGCAACATATAAGAATTGAAGGACAGCACCATGGCATCCACATCCTGTCCTCCACCCGCCATCATCCATCGTAGATTATGCCTGTCCTCCTCAAAGCGATCCACCAGAATATCCCGCAGAGGTCTGTAAGTAACTAATCTAGGCAATGGCTTAGTCTTTTTCAATATCGTGTCGCAGACCACAAACGAATGACGGCCCAACTCAGAAATGTGATCCACTGTGACACTGCGTGTCCTGATATCTGTGCAAATGAGGTCTATGAGAGTAGCCGAACTGTCTGTGAAGTGTGTTGGTTTGTGGACCACCTGAATCAAATTCATGTAATTGAGAAAGTCCGTCACTCTCCTCACCCCGCACTCACCCATTTCCTGCATATCCACATTGAGGTCCCCCAACAGTACCAAGTGGTCATATGGAGCCAGGGCGATGATACTGTCTGTTACACTACCCAGGAACCTATCCAGGTCAAGCCATGGCGGGCGATATGCTGTACCCACAAGCAACGTTTTTCCCATGATATTGAGAGAGATCCACATTTGCTCGACTGCAGAACTGACGGGGTGCACCCGAGTTCTAGCAGTGATCCCTGACTTCACATAGAAGGCTACGCCCCCTCCCCGCCCCTTTTTAACGTTCATTGGCCTTGGAATGTGCCGGAGCCTATAGCCCTGCACCACGGGAGCCCTGGCTTCCTGGCCTGTCTTCAGCCAGGTCTCATTTATAGCCATTATATCCACAGAATGGTGCAGCATGGCCACTCTGAACTCCTCATGTTTCGTTGAGAGTGAGCCCGCGTTCAACAGACCAAACCTCAGGTATCTATCAACAGTCATCAATGCAAGATACAGTCAGAGCGATCTGACATCCACAGACTGCAATGAATAAACATAGAAAATATATATAAATTCTTAGATTCTTTCTCTTTTTGTTGTTTTAATTCAAATACATCTCCCAGAGGATCTATGTGGACAAAAAATCCAAATGTATCCCACAGGGTATCAAAGTAGGGGATCCTACTAGACGGAGCGAAGTTTTTAGTTTGAGTGCTTTATCATATGAAAATGACAGTGTGCTGGAATACCTTGTAACTTATTAGGACACATAGAATACATTTACAACGAAATAGTCTACAAAGGCACTATTCAATATTAGGTTGTTAAATAAAAGCTCCAGTGCTACAAAATATCTGCACTACAGAGTCCATTGATCTAGCTTTTGTCTAAGAATTTTGTGAAAGCTCAAAAGATTAATTTCCCGTTGCAGTGAGCAGTGTCTGTTTTCGTCTGAGCTCCCTTCGACGAATTCAACGGGCTATAAAATTTGGTACGTAATATAAGCTGATAGCGTTTCTTTTATGAGTGGAGCAGTAAATACATCATTTCACTGGTCATTGATGATTTTATCAGGTTTTATGAGAATATAGTGTTTATTCAAAACTTTAAGCACAGTAAAATAAGTTGAATTCCTGAGACGAGCTCAGCCGAATACAAGGGATTTTCGATTTTGCGTTTTTTTTTTTTGCGATTTTTTGCGATTTTTTTTTTATCTTGCAATGGTTCACCCCAGTACGAATCTATTACCGAAAACAGCAACTCGATAGCTCATCTCCTTCATACCCAAAACCGTGACAGAAAATTGGCAACGACGACGACTCCTTAGCAATAGGGCTTTTCTAAAGAAAATCCCTAAAAAATATATAAAATGGCGGGCTTAATAGAACATTCATTATCTACCTTAGAGTTATAAATTAAAGTAGGTATTTGAAGGATTATTTTGAAATTTGATCTAGGCCAAGGTAGAGAATGCGGGAGCGGAAATTATGCAGCCTGTTAGGGGACAGTAGGAATGATCGAAGAATACAGTAGTATTGCACAAAATTATACATCAAGAGAAAATAAGAAACAAGAGATTTTTTTTCCAGCCAATGAAAGTTAGAACACCAACATTTTCATAGTGTTTACATTATTAATTTCTCAGTGTTTTAAACTACATCGCCAACATAATTTATTATATAATAGTTATCCTATAAAACATGAATATCTTCATTTATTAACCCACAGTTTAGATATCATAATAAACTTACATTTGGTGTAAGCATAAGCTCGTATCTACAAGTAATGAAGGTACGTAACCGTAGGTCTTAAGACCCGAGACGGCGTGCGGTTTTAGTCGGTGCAAGCCCGACATAACCGCCCCCGCTGGCCGGCGGGGGGTATCCGAAGGGAAATTCGCACGAAAAAAAAAAAAAGGTACGTAACCAAATGCAATATAAAATAAAAACACGAACTCGTTAATTCGCTTTCCTTTCATTGCTTGTACCGAAGTTTAACTAAAATCAATTTAGCGCTGGATGCGCGCGGGCGCATCGCCCTGAACCGATTACGAGGACCGTTTGTCCGGTAATGGACCTGCGAGATATAACTCATTTGTCTTTGTCTTTCAATCACAATGTTAGTTGTGCAAAGAACACAAATGGTGTTGATTCTGTATTATATATTGTATATTTATTTACATTTTCTTATCTTGTATAAATAAACGTGAAATGTGGTATCTTTTGAATGGTAGGTACTAATCTTAGCCGCGCCCGGGAGAGATTTAGAACTCTCCAGGCCCGCCGAGCCCGCAACATACTCGCCACGCCGCAGGCAACTCAGGCGCGCCTCTAGGAGCGCAGGCCTGGGGTTGGCAGGTGAGGCCGCCTGTCACCCCAGCAGAAGCAGGCCGGGACGGCGGGGCGACTAGCGCCCCTCCCCCAAACCGGGGCAAGACGGGGACACCGTGGTTCCCAAACCCGAGAGGGCCATCTCGAAACCGGAGATGGCCCAGAATTTGTCGGGGTGCGAAGGATATGCTCTATGGGCAACCTTACACCCCGGCGTCTTTAGACCCGAGACGGCGTACGGTTTTCGTCGGTTCAAGCCCTACATAACCGCCCCCGCTGGCCGGCGGGGGGGTATTCGGAGGGATTTCCGCACTAAAAAAAAGTACTAATCTTAGCCAAAGAAACAGAAACGACAGTACGATAGATCATTTAAAGGTTTAAAAAAGCAAAATATCTGAGACCACACCCTTGAGGACAAAATGTCTTAGAGTGTAGAGAGAGGTTAGACGTGTTAACATTGGTGAAAAATATAGGATACGGGTCAGTTGCCTCGAGGCGAAAAATTGAGGCAGTTGGGTCACGAACGAGTGCACGTAACAATAAGAAATGAGCACGAGTTAATTTCATGTAAGTTACGACTTACGACATAGGCATTAGTGTATCTCAACTCGTCACGTATTTAGTGTTTTATTTTTAGCGAACATAACTTCATAACTTCACGCCTGTATCCCCGAAGGGGTAGGCAGAGTATTACAGACCGTCGATTCGCCAGTTATGTTAAGGTCGCAATGTAAGAGGGGGCGAGCCTATTGCCATTTATTGGGCATATTATTAAGCGAGCGATAATTAACATTTATTAATGCACATATAACTACGAGAAGTCAGAGGTGTGTGCCCGGGGCGACTGGCGATCGAACTAGAGACCTCGTCTCAGCTGTCCGTTACGTACGCCACTGGGCTATCGCCTTATTCTCCTAATAAGGATATTTGTCGCCAATCAAACTTCACTGCTGTTGAATCTATACTAATATTATAAAGAGGAAAGATATGTAAGTATGTTTGTAACGAATTGGCTCAAAAAGTACTGGAGCGATTTTAAAAATTCTTTCACCATTAGAATGCTACATTATCCCTGAGTAACACAGGCTACTTTTTATCCCGATATGCCCACGGGATCAAGACTTACGTGGGTGATATATCAATAAATATAATTCAAGCTCTAATTGTTCCAGTTTATTGGTATTGGTTTAGTATCTATGGGTAGGAGATTTAAAAATTTCAGGAAATGTCACAGTTACTGCGCTATATCCCATTAAATGTGTGATATTAATTTGATAAGTTAGCTTTTTTTTTTCAATTAAATTTTTAAGCATTTTGTATGCTTACTTTTTCCTAAGGATTTAGTCGCGGGTTCAAGTCCCGTCCTAGATGTTCTCTTTTTCCGATCTAAATCTTTAGAAAAAAGTAAGCATACAAAATGCTTAAAAATTTAATTGAATTAATTAGGCGGAGTCATCAAAAAACAATGTTTAAAAATGACTGTAAAGTTATTCATTGTTTCCGTATTTCGCAAGAACGGTACATGGCTCCAACGTCGCCTTAAGACGTATTAATGTATCGGAGAATTTCGAATATCTGGGACGTGTCTAGGTGGCTCAGTTGGTCAGAGCATTCCCCCTATAAGGAACTGGTCGCGGGTTCAAGTCCCGTCCTAGATGTTCTCTTTTTCCGATCTAAATCTTTAGAAATAAGTTAGCTTTTAATGAACATTATCATCAAAATGTAAATGCTAATAAAACCATTTGTAATTCGTGAAGAGAGAAGAAATAATTTATTAGTCACAGGTTGTGAAGAAAACACAAGCGACAGTGGTAGTATGGAAATAGATTCGATTTAGTTGAAATTCTTTAAAAAAATAAAATAAAATAAATAAATATTCTACGACATTCTACACAGCGCTCTCTAGTCCCAAAGTAAGCATAGTTTAATAAAAGCGTCGGTAGCTTAGTGGTTAAGGCCGACGCCTTACGATCGAGAGGTCCCAGGTTCGAATCCTGACAATTACACTACTGACGTGAACCCACTCCTAACACAAGCAATTAAGCTTAGCTGGAGGGGTAAGGGAGAAAACTAGTAATTTTGGTTACTAGTATTCTTAAAATAAAATGTTTAATATTAAATTGAGTTTTCGAATTTATTTCATGAAATTCATTGTGAAAAAGAAAGAAAGAAAGAAAGATGCTGTTATTTTGGCTTATTGCAGCACACAAAACAGTTCAACTTATAATATAACTATTCAATGACAACATTTTAAATGAAGTTAGTTATAATCAAAGATATATATACAGTGTGATAACTTAGTTCGTTGGTGAAATTTACTCAAAATTTAATGCCGTTGTCATAGTATTCTGCTGAGTGATGGGATAATAGATATATTTTCATACACGGAACCGAGATTCCTGGCCACAGCTAGTCTCTATCTGGAGAGTGTTACCACCTCCAGTACCATTGCCTAGTTGACTGGGCAATGATACTGGTGACATATGTTTTGTTTTTTTTTTGTTGTTTTACTTTTTAATGGGAACGATTTTAATTAATTAGTGAATTATTATTATGAACCTATTTATTATTATTATTTCTGACATTTATAGTTTTGATATTTTTGACATTGTTTAATTATTATTTTTATTTTTGACATCTGTAGTTTTGACATTGCATAGTTATTATAACATGTGGTAAATAAGAAGATAATGTATGTGACCTATAACTTATATGTATGGATTGCCGTCAGTATAAGTTGGTTAAATAAATAAATAAATAAATAAATAAATAAATAAATAAATAAAGTATTTTCTAATAAGGGATCAGTTACCCCCTGTAAAAAACGTGCACGTATTGAATTGCGTAACATACCGATACTACTCAATAGAGCTTTCATTGTGCCACCACTCGTAAACGTGGTTTACGGCCCACTCCTGCAGCTTTTGCCTCTTAACGTTGAGGACACACTGGGTATTACAATATTCACCTACTATATTACATATCACCAATTTTGCTTTATTCAGTACAGGTAGTTTATTGCACATTGTATGCTGAACGGAACTGGCTGAAATTTGGCATGGGGATATATTATAGTCCGAAATAACACTTAGGCTACTTTTTATCCGGGGGATAGGTTCCCATGGGTTACGGGAACGGGATCAGAATTCTACGCGGACGGAGCCGCGGGCAACAGCTAGTATAATAATATTTTCTTGTTTTAGGCAAAATATTGAAAAGTGATACATATTATAATCGTTAATCCCTCCCTGCCCAAAAAAAACCGGTTGTCTGTAAAGTCGGTTTACTGAAGATAGTTGAACGTGACAACGTCATAAGAAAATACTAACTATATGTATAGCAGCTGTCCACGCGGACTCCCACTCGCACTCGCACTCGCACTCCCACTGCCACTGCCACTGCCATTGCCACTGCCACTGCCACTGCCACTCCCACTCCCACACAATTAACTTTATGAATAGCAGCTGTCCACGCGTAGGTACGCATAGCTTGCACTTCAAGCCCAGAGCGAGGTAACGCCGCATATGAGGTAACGGCATACGAGGTAACGCCGCATACGTCAGGTAACGGCATGTTGCGTCATGTTTTTTCGTGCGTGCAGCCGGCTCTATCGATTTATAAGACGTTGTCACGTCAAAAAAACTAATAAGTAACAGTAATAGTAAGTAAATAGCTTTTGATAACCTTAAATACTTGAATACACTGAATAAAGTAACTTGTATCCTAGTTTCGCCTCACGAGATGTTCAAATTCTTTTATGATATTTAATGTCATCACCAATCAACTGCGATTTTATTTTTATTTCTTGTCATTCTTATCTTTAGCTTTCAAATTTAAAAAAAGAACAATTTCACTAAAGTTTCTATGGTGAACTTTTATTTAACTGTACTACTGTAGTTTTTGGTCTTGGTATACTACAGTTACATTAAGTACGAAGAAGTTACCTGTGCGCAGTTTTTACACATTTTCATGAATATTTGAACGAGTAGAGTGATAAAAAAATATTGCTTCCTCGATTGGGATGCCGGTGTCAAGGTCACGATCGACTTGAACAGTCTAATCGTTTCTTTCAGATATGCCTGGAGAATCTTTTATTTTTTTTCATTGAATAAGGAAGTTAATTCACATTTTATAACTGAGAATAAATTTAATATCTAAGGTTAGCATTATAACTTTTTCACATATTATTATAGATATACCAGTGCGTTGAAACTTACTGTTGCACCCTTGTTGTCCATTTTAGTGTTATAAAAAGAAAAGCGGCCAAGCAAGTAACATAATAATGTTTCCTTTTTTAATTTTAGGTTGATTTCGATGAAATCGATCTACCTTTTTGTTTTTTTTTTTCGTGCGGAAATCCCTTCGGATACCGCCCCCGCTGGAGAGCGGGGGGTCTCCAGCGGGGGCGGTTATGTCGGGCTTGAACCGACTAAAACCGCACGCCGTCACGGGTCTTAAGACGCCGGGGTGTAAGGTTACCCATTGTAACAATGCACATTGTACTTTTAAGAATATTAGTGGGATATGTAGTCGATTCCTTAGTTGATATCGATTCATAGTCTACTAATATTATCTGTATACTTTCATCGACTCTGTCTATGTTAGCTGTGGTCAACCCTATCGGCTGTGGTTCATTATCTATGAACTCCCACCAAGTCGCTGCTTTCAGCCGACGTTATAAATTAAGGTGCAGCGGTTTTGCGAGCCCCTAATTTTCTGCATCGCTACCACAAGTGCATAGCTCTGGTACTGAGCCGTTGGTGAGAATTTTACAATTTATACATTACGTGTGCTAATCATTTTTATTACAGAGTGCTCATTAGTGTTGGAGGGTGACGTGGTACCAATGGCCCACCAGGGATATTCCCCGTGGCCTCTTCATCTTCACCAATGGTGCCACGTCAGGTTCCCACTGCTATGCTAAGCTACTCCAGGCATCGTCTCGTGTTTTACGTGAACGAGGTCTGCCAACATTATCCATGTATTGGAATTATATAGAATGTTATCATGCCACACTACACCTCTGTAGTCGTGGCAAAGTTTTCTAATTGGGATGCTGCTTTTTACGTGAGCAGTATCTATTTGTTTTAATTGTGTAGCTTATACGCAAGGCATGCTTTCCCTTTTCGCGCTTGTCAAAAGGACAATAACCTGTGCGGGCCACGCGGTCAGTGAACAATCCTTCAGTGTCATCTATGTTTCTGTGCATCTGTTCCTGCTGCTTGCAAAGGCTGTGACCTGCCTGCTTTGCAATAATGACCATAAGCATCACGTGCCTGGGGAAGCTTGTCACCTTTCTTACGCCTTCGGTATGCTCGGCCTGCACTAGCAGTATGTATTCACATACTGAAAGCTTTGCCTTCTCCTTTCAGGTCCGCCGAGCGAGTCACGTAGCGGTTGGTGCCAGCGCGACACGCCGGGCGGATACAGGCAGAGCTAAGTGCAGATTCCTGGCTGCCGCGGGCCGTCCTCCACGTCTTTCACGTCTTCACATCTCTTAACTTCACTTCCTTAACTTCAATCTTAATTGAACTATGCGTACTCATCCTTGAGATTACATACAGTTGATAACATTTATAAAAAAATAATATATGAAAGGTAAAACTAGTCTCATGTTTGATTTGCTATAACCTTATAAACCAACTACTAACTTCTAATAACTTGTAACTTATAATCAACACTAAAATTCAACTATCCCTGTTACACCATAGAGCATATCCCTCGCACCCCGACTGACCCTGGGCCATCTCCGGTTTCGAGATGGCCCCCTTACTTGCTCTCCACTGTGCCATCTGCTAATCAGAGGGACACGTGGAAAGCTTCCGAACAGCCCTCAACAGGGCCGTCCTCGCCTCGGTCGGAGTTGGCCGTAGGCGGTAGCGTCTCTCCCGCACTAGGAGAGAGGCGCTGCCGCCTCCGTTGCCCAGGGTGCACCGCGTGGAGGTCCTCAACCAAGCACCCCCATCGAAATCTACCTAAAAAATTAAACATGTTAAAAATGATAAAATAATATTAATTGCTTCACGAAATCTACCTGTGCGTTCCCCCTGCGGGAACGGATTTTTTATATTTCAGTTGATTGAATGAAAGGTAAATTGCGGTTTACGATTTATGACGTATTAAAAAAAAACCACTTACTAGATCTCGCTCAAACCAATTTACGGTGGAAGTATGCATGGTAATGTATATCATATTTTTTTTTAGTTTTATCATTCTCTTATTTTAGAAGTTACAGGGGGGGACGGGACACTCATTTTACCACTTTGGAAGGGTCCCCCAAAATGTATTGTTTTTTTTTCTAATTTTGTGTGAAAATCTTAATACGGTTCACGGAATACATCTATTTACCAAGTTTCAACAGCATAGTTCTTATAGTTTCCGAAAAAAGTGGCTGTGACATACGGACGGACAGACAGACAGACATGACGAATCTATAAGGGTTCCGTTTTTTGCCATTTGGCAACGGAACCCTGAAAATCTACTTTTTCTTCTGGAATAAAACATGATTTTATATCAGACTATCTGTTACCCGCGGTTTCGCCCACGTGGAATTATGATTCTAATTGCGCTTCCTATGGGAACCTATTCCAGGGATTAAAAGCCGATGTTTTATTCCAGACTATAATCTATTCCTGTACCAAATTTCAGCCAAATCCGTTCGGCCGTTTTTGCGTCCAATAGAGAGAGAGACATCAGAAATCTTCACAAAATTTCGCATTTAAAATATAACAGATGTGAAGGCGTACAATTTGATATTTATAACTAATTTTATTCAGACAATAATATATTTTAAATTTATTCAAATCTCTTTTTGTATTTACGAAGTAATATACGATTACTTCGTCATAATAATTCAATAGCTACTGTGGTTGTAACCTGGAGCTGGAGTGCTTATTTATTAAATTTGAACGTTTTATTAATCGTTTTCATTTAATCTATTCCATAAATTAATGGCATACTTAGGTATTGATGTAAGAGGAACAAAGGACGGCACTGTAATCTAAAGTACTTAATAAGCTACTATCAAAATGTTTTCTTTCTAAAAAACGCTAGAACTAACCTATATTCCTCAGTATACATTCCGAGATTACACACATACGAAAATTCACTAGATGACATAGAGTACGAGTATAATGTGGAATCCAAGTAAGTTGATTCGTTAAGACCATTCATTATAAGTTAACACAGATCATATTAGTTGGTCCGATTAGGAACGAAGTGTCTTTAAGAGTATCAAACGGATTAACTAATTGATCCGTTTAGTTGGTCGGAGTGGAAAAAGGAGACATAACATGATGATCCGCATAACATGCCACTTCAGACATTTTTTTTCTTTTAATTTCTGCATTTATCGTGTCAAATATTGTGGAGCATAAACATAATAACAACCTTTTATAGTCACCGTTTAAATACATTTCAATTTAGGCATTACAGGGTCTACAGGACCCTACCAAACTCTTGCAGGCCCAAGCCAATCTCCCGAGGGGGCCATCTCGAAACCGGAGAGGACCAAGGTCAGTCGGGGTACGAGGGATATGCTTTATAGTCAACCTTACACCCCGTCGTCTCAAGACCCGAGAAGGCGTGCGGTTTTAGTCGGTTCAAGCCCGACATAACCACCCCCGCTGGCCGGCAGAGGGGGAATCCGCAAAAAAAAAACATAAGTCACAGTTCAAATAGATTGCAATTTTGGCATTATAGGGTCTACAGGACCCTACCAAACTCTTTCAGGCCCAAGCCAATCTCCCGAGGGGGCCATCTCGAAACCGGAGAGGACCAAGGTCAGTTGGGGTGCGAGGGATATTAATTATACTTTATGGCCAACCATACACCCCGGCGTCTGAAGACCCGAGACGGCATGTGGTTGCGGTTGCCGTTTTAGTCGGTTCAAGCACGACATAACCGCCCCCGCTGGCAGGCTTTCACGGCCGGCGTTGCTTGTAGAATATACTGATTCCGGAATGATACTGGTCCATAGGAAACTTGTGTTCCAAACGTTTCGTCGATTACTGCGGTCGACATCTTCAGTGGTACATGTCTGGGCGCCGACGACAGCGTAAAACTCTGCTCGGCGGTGACTTATCTGCGACTGATGTAGAGGCTTGAGTCACTGGCGTATTTATAGGCGCGGTTCTAGGCAAAGCACTAGGTGACTAGGTGTAACCTGAAAATTGACAAAAGTATTTTCCAAAAATAAGGAGCACCATATAGCTCTTCGCCGACGTTAAAATATTGTTCCAAATCGACACCCTTGTGTCACAACGAACACATTTATGTGGCACTATGTTTCGTATCGGTGTGGCGTTACCAAAATAATACTGCAGTGTTGCAAATTATGATAGAGATAATTTTTATCTCTGTGTATAAGAACTTGATTTTGACTAGATCTATACGATTATAAAATTTTAAATTAGTTGTGCCTGTGCATTGGAGATATTAAAAGAAACTTGGGTTATGTTATATCAATATTCAATTGATCACTCTAATCCCTAGTATTTATTGAAATAAACATAACATAACATAAACTCACGCCTATATCCCCGAAGGGGTAGGCAGAGGTGCTAGCACCCACATTTCGCCAGTTTATGTTTAGGTCCCAATGTAATAGGTGGCGAGCCCATTGCCATTAACCGGGCACTTATAAACCTGCGGTAAATACACACATAACTTCGAAAAGCATCGAAAAGGCATTGGTGTGTGCCATTGTAAAACCTGGGATCGAAACCGAGACCTCGTCTCAGCAGTCCATTACCCATACCACTAGGCTACCGCGGTTTATTGAAATAAAACTATTATTAATGGATTTTATCGCGATTTATTTGATGTTATTTTATTTGATGGATATAATAATTGTAATAGATGCTTCTGTTATGGTTTTAACAGATACGCAAGATAATAATTTTGTTTCAAATATCATTTCATATTTCTCTCTTCTATTATTTTTTTTAACATATTCGCATCGCATAACGCTTAACGCATAAGGCCTCTGTGGCGTAGCAGGAGTAAATTCGACTGCTACGACAGGGGCGCGGGTTCGATTCCCGCTCAGTGCAAATATTTGTATGCATGAATTAGTCTATTTGCATTAGTCTGGATGTTTCTATGTATAATATGTATGTATTTACAAAAAAGTATGTTTATCCGCATTCTGAAACCCATAACACGAGCTAGTTTAACTATGCTTACTTTGGGTCTAGAAAGCGCTGTGTAGAATGTCGTAGAATATTTCTTTATTTTATTTATAACTGAAATGTATAGCATATACCGCCACTGGTAACTTTTAAAATCTCATTCCCAAAGGCCACCGCTAAAACGGCCACACGCTATGTAACTTTTGAGAAATAACCGGTCAATATTAATATATTTTATGTAACGTAACCAATTATCTAAAAAAACCGGTCAAGTGCGAGTCGAACTCGCGCACGAAGGGTTCGTACCATTATCTATACAATGGGAGCTTCCCTAATATTTATTATTTCAAGTTTTTTTTTGAGGTGAATATACAATGAAATATTCTGTGAATATTTTAAGCGTTTACCTGTTACCGTTATTTATATCGAGCAAAGATGGCCAAAAACTTACGTTTCTTGTATAGGAGCCCCCCTTAAATATTTATTTTATTCTGTTTTTAGTATTTGTTGTTATACCAGTAATAGCAATACATCATCTTTGAAAATTTCAACTGTCTACCTATCACGGTGGATGAGATACAGCCCGGTGTCAGACGGAGGGACGGACAGCGGAGTCTTAGTAATAGAGACCCGTTTTACCCTTTGAATACGGAACCCTAAAAGTTAGATACAAACCTATCTTGTCTATACGAATATAATTACTTGTCCCGACTGACTCATCAACGCAGAGCCTAAACGCTGGACCTACAAACTTGAAACTTTTATCCCCTAAAAAAGGAATTACGGAAGTTTCACTGCTTTTTTTTTTTACGTGCGGAAATCCCTTCGGATCCCCCCCCCCCCGCCGGCCAGCGGGGGTGGTTATGTCGGGCTTGAACCGACTAAAACCGCACGCCGTCTCGGGTCTTCAGACTATTCATGGACTAAAACCGCACGTTGTCTACCTCCACAAGTGTCCATTGCCGAAGTTTCACTCCTAAGGTAGCAAAATAAGGGATGAACATTTGTATGGATGTCATTTTCTAAGTTAGAAGCACGAAATTTATTATTCACGTGCTTCTGGTTGGATATAAACGAACAGGTGTATCACCGTTTTTTAAATCTTTCCCTAAGAGGGTGAAATAGGAGTTGAAAGTTTATATGGGAAGGTCGTCACTTATGAAGATCGAAGCATACAAATTTATATACCTACTTCTGGTTAGGAATTAATGTACACGTATATAAGTGTTTTTCAGAATTTCACCCCTAAGGGGTAAAATAAGAGATGAACGGGTGAGTGAAAGTCCGTCAGATTCAAATTAAGAAGCACGAAATTCAATTTTAAAGCTTCTTATAGCTATCTTATATTTACCCATGGGGCCTAGAAGGTGGCGCTGCAATCGGTTTATGGTTATTTTCTAAGAATTTATACCCGTACGACGCCGGTTCTCGGGCCGCTAGTTAATTATAGATATAACCATAGATTTGTAAGGAATTAATTTTTTCGTCGACAACATGTTTTTTTTAATATTTAGGATAATACTATATCTTTTATTAAGGTTTAGTAGGTATAAATTAGATATACACTACATAACTTTCATTTATTGATATAATTCAAGTATTTCTTCGTTTCTCTCTATCATTGCTTGCACTAAATCATTTACGGACTGAATTTAGACAGTACAATATTTCGACATGTAGCGAACTTCGAAAACACATAGATCGCACATAATAGATAGATGTCTCTTGTCTAAGTATTGTCTGTCGAATAATCGTCTGTCGAAGTAGTGGTAATTCGAAGGTGTGTATTGTCTAATAGTTGTCTGTCGAAGCAATGACTTGTCGATCGATATAATGAGTTATAATCATAATCATCATTTATTTGCGAACACAGGTACAATTAGATATAACATAGCTTTAAAAAGTTTGTTTTCGAAGTTCGCTACAAGTCGAAATATTGTACTGTCTAAATTCAGTCCATAACTCATTTATTTAGTTTTCTTGACAAATCGCTTGACTTTTAAATATTTTCTCGAAGTACTTAAGGTATACTTAAAGTACTTAACTAAAGCCTACCTAAAGCGGCGATAGCCCAGTGGCGTACGTAACAGACTGCTGAGACGAGGTCTCGAGTTCGATCCCCAGTCGCCCCGGGCACACACCTCTGACTTTTCGTAGTTTTGTGTGCATTAATAAATGGTAATTATCGCTCGCTTAATATTGTGCCCGGTAGATGGCAATAGGCTCGTCCCCTATTACATTGGGACCTTAACATAACTGGCGAATCGTGGGTATGTAATACACCTCTGCCTAACCCTTCGGGGATACAGGCGTGAAGTTATGTTATGTTATGTATGTTACCTAACTCTCAAGCTAGAAAGCTTAATAGTTTGTGAGTCAGTGTTCTCACTAATTGACTCGTCTAGAACGATTACGGTTCATTTTGACTAATCGGACGCTCAGTTCGATTCTATTGATTTAAAATAATTGTTATAATTTGTCTCACTCACTCCTCACACTTAATATAGATGGTACTTGGCAAGATGTACATTTGATCCCTGCACTATTCGTTCAGTCAGTTCTTGACGTCAATCTGCCTTAACGTCAATCTTTCTCGTATTATTCCTTAATGTTATCAAAGATAGGAAATTCTCATTTAAAATAAAGTTGAACTACAATCACATATGAACCAACATTCTCGTGATTACAAATACTCGGTACGAAGTAATGAAACACACGGTTTAATGTTCATATAACAGTGACACTTAGCAATAACTGTGCAGTTGAAGTAACATTGACGCAGTCGTTAGCACGATTGCACTTGAAGTTAGCACGTTGCTGAAAAACAGTTTACATTTTGTAAATGTCAGAATGTTAGTTAATATTTTTTATTCGTTTTGATTATTTTTAGTAGCTTGGTACTATGTAACATAATCACTTGCCACATGTAATTGTTATGCTCTGAATAAGGATTCTTCATAGAAAGATCGCTTAGCGAAAGTACACCTTATTTTTCATATGGAAGTTTACGAATTTATTGTGTCAATCTCAAACCTACTAAACCACATAATTTCAATTTTCCTCTGAAAGACAGATAATATATGTCACTTCCTTATACAGGGTGCACATAAGATTTTTTTTAAATTTAGCTTTCCAACATTAGATTACCGGTACTTTTTTTTTACGTTGAAAACACCCACGGGCTTCACCCCATAGGAACCAACGATAGGGTGGGCGTGTTGGAATCGGACCGACTAAAACCACACGGTGTCCTCCCCAAGTGACCATTGCCGGGCACCCCTTGTAAGTCCTCGAAAGGATAACCCCACGGTTACCGGCGGACTTTGGCCTCGCCTGGTGGGGTCGGGTTTTACGGGTAGATTACCGGTTGTTACCATAACCGCCCCCGCTGGCCGGCGGGAGGGTATCCGAAGGGATATCCGCACGAAAAAAAAAAAAAAAGGTACTTATGTAACAAGAAGTGCTGATATACAAGCATATTTGACTAACTTATCTACTAATTCAACAATTCGTAGCCAAATGGGTTGATTCACAGAATGTCATACTCTCTCGATGTTCGAGTAAATCAGTCGCTTACGAGTACATTACAGGCTGACATCTGCTGGTTGGGGATGTGTTCGGTTTACTGAACTTTTTATACCTCCTCTACTTCGTGACATCATAAAATATTTATATTTTATAGCAACAAAATATAATATTTATGCCATCAAAGACTCACCTGGTAAATAAATAAAAATATATTCGTAATTCAAGATTATGGTATTAATAAAATCGCTGGATATTATGTTAAAAAAAAGAAAAAGAAAGAAAGAAAGCAAAATACTACGTCAATTCTATTTTATTTGTCATGCGCAGAAATGGTCTTAGCCCGAGATACAGAAGTCTGCGCTCAAAACTTACTGCCTGAATATCTGCGCGTGAAATTGGGTGGGACATATCCACAGAATGCCATGTGATGAATGGGCTCAATGGTTACACCCTGCAAGCCTTAAGATAGCAGGGGGATGCCTGGTCGGTGGAGGAAGCGTTAGCGGAATGACATCGAACCTTTGTCGGGGATGTGTTGGATAAAGAAAAGCACAGAAAGACGTGAAAATATTTGGCTGTAAATCACTGAAGACACACTATGCTGATTGCATAAAAAAAACGACGGGTTGCACTCCGGGAGTGCCGGCAGAAGTGAGAACTTGAATATTATCGTTGTACATTTTTCATATTTTGGAATGGTTAGGGAATAATTTTGCAAGAATTGCTTTAATTATCAGTATGAAAGTACTATCATTTATGTGGTAACATACAATATTCATTTATTGCGCTATCGTACACAAAAGTAACGTATCGTAAAAAAATATATGACAATTTATATTTCATTAAAAATTTAAAACTTTAGAACTATTACAATTATTTTACATTAAAAAGTTTATCTCTCAGAAAAATCTGCTTCCATTCATAATTTCAACGACTTTTTCACTATCATTATTACCAGAACCATCATAGCCAATATATTTATAAAGTACTCACTCATTTTCATTCGCTATTTCTTCGTCACTTTTTTCATTAATAGATGTTGTGACTTTGTTTGATTTCCATTTTATATCATTTTCTTATAATATATTTTTTTTATATCATTTTATATCTTTTTATCCTATAAAAAGAGGGGGTAATAATTCAATTGCCACTCTAAAGGCAGTTGAGCGTACAAAATATTTACATGTTTGGAGAATGGAAAAATGCACTACGGAAGATAGTATTAAAGAGCATATCAGACACTTATTGGGCAATGACACTGTAATGATTGTGGAAAAATTAAAACCTAAGACGGAACGGGACTACGCGTCGTTCAAGATTGGTGTTACAGTTAGTAACTATGAAAAGCTGTGTAACCCTGAAATGTGGCCAGTAAATGCAGAGTTTAGCGAATGGATTTGGTTTCGTCGCTCATCCAAACCAAACACATTGGAAACAGTGTAAACAATTGAATTCAGAATGTCAGGGGGCTTCGGACAAAGACTACACAATTTTTATCGCTACTGGAATCGTCGGGATCTGATTTATTTGCTATCACCGAAACTGGCTTACATGAAGCTATTCCAAACGCGGATTTTGTACTAAACGGACACAAAATATTACGATGTGACCGGGCGGATGGGCGCAAGCAGGGAGGCGTATGTTTAGTGGCCACACCGCGGTTCGAGTTGCGACCAGTGGCCGTGCCGGGCGATGTCAATATAGACTGTCGTAAGTTCGAATTAATTTGTGCTTCTGTATATATGCGGAATCATTATTTGTTTACTTGCTGTGTTGTATATATCCCGCCAGAGACTGATGACAATGAATATATGTTAATGTTTAGCATATTAGAAAAACTATGTATTAAATATAAATCCAATTTCCTTATATTAGGGGATTTCAACATGTATTCGTGCAGTAAAAATATTGGTAATTATTATGAATATTTCATGTCCTTCTGTGAGTTAATTCAGTACAATTCGATACCTAATGATAACAATAGGCAGTTGGACCTCGTATTGAGAGCTAGCGGGGGGGTATCAGTGGGCGCTGCGGACGAGGGTTTGCAGCCCGTAGACAGGCACCATCCTCCACTCACCGTGAGCATACAGACTGGCGCGCGCACGCCGCTGCCGCCGTCCCCCGTACCTCATCCATTACCGAATAAGCAACACTCTCAATCCCCGATAATTAAAAATATATGGAATTTTAATAAAGCCGATTTCTATCAAATCTACAGCTTATTAAATGAAACGGACTGGAGTGAGATATATTCACTAGACGACCCTGACTTAGGTTTAGATTTATTCTATAGAAAAATATATGCAATTTTTGACAAATGTGTTCCTCTAAAAAAAATTAACTCGAGTACAGGGAAATATAGTTATCCGGTGTGGTACACGGCTGAGATAATTAGGGACATAAAACTTAAATACAGATTGCACGGGATATATAAATCTAACAAATTGCGTAGCGATTATGAGGAGTTCGCACGAGTGAGGGCGAGAGTTAAAGCAGAGACATCACGAGCGCATGACCAGTACCGCGACCGCGTGCAGTCACACTTGGCGAGGGATACGTAAGCGTTTTGGGGGTACATTAGATCCAGAAAAATCGGCTCGAATCAACGGGAGCTAATTAGAGAGGGACGAGTACTAACAGAGTATGAATGTGCCGATGAGTTAGCTCGATTTTTTCAAACGGTATATAGTAAGGAGCCTCCCGAGTTGAGCGTGGCGGCGACGAGCGCGGCGCGGGATCCCGCGACGAGCGAGTGGGCGCACCTGTCATGCTTGCGCCACTCTGACATACGGCGCGCCCTTACACGCTTGCCGCCTAAGCCCTCTGCCGGACCTGATGGTATACCTGCGTTTATTTTTAGGGACTGTGGTGCGGTGTTGGTGGATCCGTTGCTACATATATTCAACGCCTGTATTAAAACTGCAAAGTTTCCGGATCGCTGGAAGCTTACACGGGTGGTACCCGTACCGAAAGGTAACGGAGGTTCAGCAGCCAGCGACTATAGACCAGTAGCAGTGTTATCGACTCCGGCTAAGGTGTTCGAGTCGACCGTTCATAGTAGCCTGTATCCACAGGTAAGTGCTTTGTTGTCTGACGCACAGCACGGCTTTCGTCCTGGGCGGGGGACAACGGGGAACTTGTTTCACCTTATGACACACTTGGTGCCAGCTGTGGATGCCGGTTGCCAGGTGGATGTTGCCTACTTTGACTTCCGGAAAGCGTTCGACACCGTAGACAATGACGTCCTCCTAATGAAATTGGCGGAGGTGGGCTGTACGCCACATACGTTGTCATTTTTTGCCAGCTATTTACGGGAACGCTGTCAATATGTGGACTGTAGCGGACGACTGTCTGAACCCTACTTCACAAGATCCGGAGTCAGTCAAGGTAGTAATCTAGGACCCCTTCTCTTTATATTAACCGTAAACGACCTACCGAGAGTAGTCGATAAAGCTACACCCTTGTTATTCGCAGATGACCTGAAGTTAGTTCTTGAAATAGGGCAGAACACAAATCACGACATGCTGCAGCAGGATATTAGTAGGATCATAGAGTGGAGTCGCGTTAATAAATTGTATTTTAATGTAAATAAATGTTCGGTGTTGACATTTAGCCGCGCGCGCAATCCGGTTCACCACCAATACCACATGGATGGAACGCCGCTACAGCGTGTTTCTGAGGTAAAGGATTTGGGTGTGCGATTCACTGCCGATGTAAACTTCCGAAGCCATATTACGGATGTTTCTAAAAAAGCATACCACAATTTAGGGATGGTGTTACGGCTGGCAAACCAATTCACGAATATTGGAGCTCTGAGATCATTATACGAGGCGCTTGTTAAAAGCCACCTAGAATGCAATTCGGTGTTGTGGTCACCTCATGAAGTCAAATATAAACTACTGCTGGAGCGAATCCAAAACAAATTTATTAGATTTATATATTTGAAGCAGTATGGCGTGTATCCTGGTTATCCTCTGCTGTATCCCACACTGTTTTTGCTTGGCATGGTAGGATTTTATAGGCTGGAAGTAATAAGGGAAGTGGCTCTTGCCACCTACTTATTTAAGATTATTCGTGGTAAAATACACAACCCAGGTGTACTGGAGGCAGTATGGTTGTGTGTTCCTGATGAGTACGTGGGGCGGCGGCGGCGGCCGCCGCTGCTGTATGTGCCGCCCGCGCGCACCAACCTGCTTAAACACGCGCCCCTGACGCGCGCACTGTGTGCGCTCAATGCGGTGTCAGAACGGGTAGACCTATTTAATTGTAATTTGAATGAATTCACAAAGGCAGCTTATTGTGTATTAACTGTGTAGTGGATTAGCGGAATTTATAGATATATAGGTATTATAATTATGTATACGTATTGTGTATTGTAGTGAAATTGTGAATTTACTGGGTAGTGTGTTCTACTATACATATTCAATGTAAGTGTTATTATAGTGACTGCACTATCGTATTAGGTGTCACCTGTAAAGATAGTTGCACGTTGTAATAAAATAAATAAATAAAATAAATAAATAAAATTTATGGCACAAAATAGAATAAATATTACTAAAAGTTATATGATACCAAAAAGTGTTTCTTGGGCCTCGGCCGGAATCGATCTTAGTCATGACGAAGTCACCAACCACTGATTAGACGTTCACGCCACCAGTGTGAAATTAGCGCTTCTATATTTGTCTGCAAACGTCTTACGAATTTTCGATCAGGTCACGTGTCCTGACGCGAGTATAACCTTTTTTACCCATTATAAAAAAGTGCACAACACCGCTAAAGAAGTTTTCACTTCAAAAAATATTTACATCGAAATCTTCTAAAATACGTACATCACATTGCAATAAAAGTTTATTCATGGCGGCACACTTACCCGGGTGCCGAAGAATCTCATTTGTAAGGAGTGGTGATTGGGAGTGCAGCTATAAAGGGAAGTAATAAGACTGGACGATTTCGGCGTATGGGCCACTTAATTGTTTACATGATTGGACGGATGGAGAGAGGGAAAAATGTTATTGTACTCCTTGTAGTACCCCTGTATGTTGCTAACTTTTGTATATTGTGGCTCATTATGGTTTCGTAGACGTAAATATTTAATTTATTGATAGAATATCGATATAGTAATAACAGCTAGTAATCTAGAAATGTCACTAATATTCTACTTGTCCAGACATAGGCAAGTACAATTAGTTAAAATAATTGATTTGCAGTTGAATCGATTACATGTCGCCTGTACTAGTTCTATATTTACAGGAAGTAGGGTCTTTTGTCAAGTGTAAGAATGGCTTACTTAGTAATAGACAATTATAAGAAAATATGGGTATTTTTATTTTAAATTACAATAAGTAAATGTACAAATGTGGTTACAAATTTTATATCTAACTAAACTAAATAAAACTAAAATAAAATAAATAATTAAAAGAAACTTAAACCTAAAATGCATCGTGGAATTCCTCCGCATCGCATGCCTCCTGTGGTAACGTGCCCAGAAGACTGGCAGCATTGCCACGTTGTATGGCAATACTTATTCTCTGTGCTAAAAAGAAGCCAGCCTTCTGGTCACGAGAAGCGTCGATCATACAAAGGAAAACCAAAATGAGTATAACCATCATAAACCTTAACAGGCTAGTCTAAACACTAGATATTGGTAACACCACAAAATATTATTTTTAACGTTTTAGTTAAAGACTTGTTTGTATCTAGGCTACTTAAGTAATTCGTTGGCCCCTTAATTTTTATTTACCTGACAGATATGGATATTTTTATTCATATATTTCACGAAATTTCCCCGTGATTTGAGCAACTGATTGACAGTTAATTTCATCATCACAACTGCATACGTGTCAACTAGTTATTGAACGCCTGCACCCCTCTAAACACCATAGTTTTTACTTATGTGTTACCAACATTATTTACTCCCCAAGGAGCCCTGGAAAACCTGCTCACCAACAGAAACAAAACACATAACAAGTAGTATGAATTGTGTACAGATCTGTAGTTTTCTATAGTATGAAAGTTGACTCCAAATCCGAACGAAAACTCTCAAAACCTCATACCTCTTAAAACTAAAAAGTGGCAAATAGAACTATAGATTTAGATTGGAAAAAGAGACCATCTAGGACGGGACTTGAACCCGCGACCGGTCCCAGGGGAATGCTCTGACCAACTGAGCCACTTAGACACTTCCCAGATATTCGAAATAGAACTATGTAAACATAAAATGATTTAATGCAATACTTTAGCAAATTGGTTTTGGAAATGTCCTAAAACGTGTTTTTATTGATACGCAAATAAACTTTATATTTGATTAGCCCATAAATATTTTATTGGATTGTAAAATGTTTGCTTGGGAGGCATGGAACGAACTCCCGCAATCGAGGCGATGAGTTCCGCCCACTAAAAGAATACTATACTATTATTGCACCGTCAGCAAATCAATCAATATCACTCTTCTTATTTTTAATACAATCATTTACTTTTTTAATGAAATTTTGATCCCGCTCCCGAGACCCTTAGGAACCTATTCCCGGGATAAAAAGTAGCCTATGTCCTATTCTAGATCATAATCTATCTCTGTAACAAATTTCATCTAGATCCGTTTAGTCGTTTTTGCGTGAAAGAGTAACAAACATCCATACATTCATACATCCATACAAACTTTCGCGTTTATAGTATTAATAATAGGATTATACTGACAAGTTTTCAGAAGTGACAAATAAGTTACATGAGTAGTAGGCAATTTTACGAATTAAACATGTTTATGACATTAACGAATTAAAAAGACCAGTGATTAAAATGACGTATTCGAGAAAATGACGAAAAGTAAGCAAACTAATTGCATCAATGTGGCAGAGTAATCCAAAAACAATGTTTGTAAATAATTGTAAAGTCATTCATTGTTTCCGTAATTCGCAAGTATTACGGAAACAAAACAAACGGTAGATGACTCCAGCGTCGCCTTGAGACGTATATAATATATCGGAGAGTTTCAAATATCTGGGACGTGTCTAGGTGGCTCAGTTGGTCGGAGCATTCCCCCTGTAAGGGACTGGTCGCGGGTTCAAATCCCGCCCCAGATATTCTCTTTTTCCGATCTAAATCTATAGGAAAAGTAGTATTTATTATCTCACAAGTTTCGGGACAGTGCAATACGCAAATAGTGTCGGCAGTGAAGTTTAAAGAGCTCTCAAATTCTCTGAATTAGATTTAATGTACAAAGACCTGCTGCTTGAACAACGCGCACACGCGCAATAAATTTAGCAGTTCAAGTTTTAAAACGTATTCTCTTGTTGTTTGTTGTAGCTATGGTTGCGGCACCGAGTGGAGAAATATGGGAGCATAAGGCACTTTTAATTTAATATCACTCTTTCGAAACTATTCACTTGAATTACATTTCTTAACTAGCTGCGTTTTCTTTTCTGATGTAGTGTTTCATTAAACAT
Organism: Cybosia mesomella; assembly: GCA_946251805.1. Lineage (NCBI taxonomy): Eukaryota > Metazoa > Arthropoda > Insecta > Lepidoptera > Erebidae > Cybosia > Cybosia mesomella. The sequence continues at coordinate 1,163,004 of OX276396.1, forward strand.
TTCTGAAGATATTATTACTGTAAATACTATATTTTTAATTTTACGCGATTGTGGTAACCACAAAATGTAGACTCAGAAAACCAGTTTTTATATAATGAAGAATTTAAAAAAAAGCATACTCTGCTATGGTAATAATGCATTATTTTAACTGAGGTTTATAAGCGGTCGAGAGGTCCCGGGTTCGAACGCGGGCCATTACACTACCGCCGTGAACCCACTCCTAACACAAGCAATTAAGCTAAGCTGGACCGGTTAGGGGGAATATTGATAGTAATTAATAGAAACACAGGGGGAACGCACAGGTTGATTTCGTGAAGCAATTAATATTATTTTTTAACATGTTTAATTTTTTTTTCTCGAAAACGGTAAATTTTAGCGAAAAACTTCTCAGACATTTATTTTAGACTTAAAAATGGCCTATCGATTAAAAATGTTTCCGACGTCAAGAATGTTAAAAAACGTAAAACGTAAAAAACGGTTAGAAGTTATGATTTTTTTCCCGAAAAATTTTGGTTTTTCCCCCCTCCACTTTTAGTTAAAGTTTTAATCTTATAGGTTTATAATAAAAAGTTGTTGGTATTCATGTATACTATGGGATAAAATTAGAACGGTTCGAATTTCTTTCATGGAACGTGAAATTTTGAGGAAAAACTGATTTCACAAAAAGTGAGGCCCTAAGGCCGGATTCCACCCGTTCACGAACTTAAACTAAGTTTACACCCAAACAATTATTGACCGCAGTTTGAAAGCGATCGGGGCAAAAATGTGACTGTGAGAGTGCCGCAAATTTTGGGAAGTGGAACCATACATACATATATACATACATACATACATATATACATATATATATATATATAGTTTATATATATATATATATATATATATATATAAACTTTTTGACCAGTGGTCATTTCGGACTCAGGGGGTCATAACTAGACCTCCTATGAAGATTTTTTTTTTACATTAGACAGTAGTCACGAAACCAATAGGTAGATCGATTTCATCGAAATCTACTTAAAAGGAGAAAGTAAAAGCGTTTTTTTTTTTGTTTTTATCAGAGTTCTATAGTCAACATGAACGCTTATAGTTTCAGCATGTGTTTCGGTATGTCCTTACATCTGTCCGTTTGATCGACTTTCCGCAGCTTAGCTCTGATACCCTTACTTCTATAATGCTGTAATTTTGCATGAATATATAATATATATTAAACACGATGACAAAGTGGTAGAATAAAATCTGGAAAAAAATATATTTATTTATTTATTATACACTTTATTGTACACCAGGTTAACATAATATACATAAGTATTATAAAATTAGAGGAGGGAGCTGTACAACGGGCGGCCTTATCGCTTGAAGCGATTTCTACCAGACAATTAAATGCTATCTTCCCTACACGGAATGGCAAGTTAATGGCAACAGCAAAAAAATCGCACACCTATTCACGCGAATTAGTTGTGTATTTTGTATAAATACATACTTCGTAGCATACAAAAATATATAGTTCTTATCACAGGTTCTAAGTACAGCGTCAAGAAAATCGAACGAATCAATAATCATTCATTCAGTTGCTTGACATTAGGTCTTTTGTCTCACTCAAACACAATAGCTACAACATTTCATGCACTTCATTTGCTTGCCTAATCGTCGAGAATGTACGATATGAAACAGCTATGTGCGCCCATAGAATACGCGCCCATTACCATAGCAGGCTTAGGAATTGTATTCACTAGATTATTGCAAGATTTAGTTACGCTTCATTTTTAGGGTTCCGTTGCCAAATGGCAAAAAACGGAACCCTTATAGATTCGTCATGTCTGTCTGTCTGTCCGTCCGTATGTCACAGCCACTTTTTTCCGAAACTATAAGAACCATGCTGTTGAAACTTGATAAGTAGATATATTCTGTGAACCGCATTAAGATTTTCACACAAAAATAGAAAAAAACAATAAATTTTGGGAGCTCCCCATACTTAGAACTGAAACTCATTTTTTTTTATTTCATCTAACCCATACGTGTGATATATCTATGGATAGGTCTTCAAAAATAATATAGCGGTTTCCAATATCATTTTTCTCTAAACTGAATAGTTTGCGCGAGATATACTTCCAAAGTGGTAAAACGTGTGTGTGTTAAAAAGCATTATTATGTTACTTGCTGCTACGGAACCCTTCATGGGCGAGTCCGACTCGCACTTGGCCGCTTTTTCTTTATTTATGTGAGTGTGTGAGGTCATCATAAGTATTGTTAGATATTTCCTTAACAAAATAATAATGTATATCCATCAGCGCTCTCATAGACTAGTGTCATTTATGGCTTTAATTTTTTTTTTAAGAATATTAGTAACCGAAATTACTAATATTCCCCCTAACCTCCCCAGCTAAGCGTAATTGCTTGTGTTAGGAGCGGGTTCACGTCGGTAGTGAAATGGCCAGGATTCGAACCCGTTACCTCTCGATCGTAGGGTCGACTCCTTAACCATTAAGCTACCGACTCTTCAATTGCATCCATAATGTTGTCTATGACAGTTCTAAATACAGATGATACAAAACCACAGTAGTGTTTTTATTAAGTGCAATACTTGCTTTAAATAATGTGATTACCGCGACCTATGGCCGATTTCCGATGATTTTTAGCAAACTGTTTTAACTTTCTAAATATTCGTTTAATGAAAACATTTTTTTAGTTATTTATAAATCGTAGAAAAGTATTAATATTTGTATACGGCGTACGTACAGATGTATTATGTTCAGACGAATAAGAAGAAGAATACTAGCAGTTGCCCGCGGCTTCTCCCGCATGGAATTCTGTTTCCATTCCCGCAACCCATGGGAACTTATTCCCAGAATGAAAAGTAGCCATGTGTCTTCCCAGACTATGGTTTATCAATGTAAGAAATTCCGGCTAAATTTACTGCACGATTTGAGCTTAATTGACTGATAGAGTAACAAACATCCAACCATCTATTTAAACATCTTCACAATATGGGGTTCTTCAAGAATTAGAAGCATTAGAACGCGAGTGTGACGCCCCTGGTGTTGCATACGTCCATAGGCCGCGGTAACCGCTTCCCTTCAGGTGGTCCGTATGATGGTCTACCACCTGATGGTAAAAAAACTCACATTTATAATATTAGTAGGATTAATATATTCGGCTAGGGGTATAGTCGCTTCATCAAGAAAGTACGGCGATCCTGTTCATTATATTTATATTGCTTCATAATTTATCAAGTTAATCTAACACAGTTTATAACAACATAACATAAACTCACGCCTATATCCCCGAAGGGGTAGGCAGAGGTGCTAGCATCCACATTTCGCCAGTTTATGTTTAGGTCGCAATGTAATAGGTGGCGAGCCTATTGCCATTAACCGGGCACTTATAAACCTGCGATAAATACACACATAACTTCGAAAAGCATCGAAAAGTCATTGGTGTGTGCCATGGTAAAACCTGGGATCGAACCCGAGACCTCGTCTCAGCAGTCCTTTACCCATACCACTAGGCTACCGCGGTTGGTTTATATATTATAAAAAAAAATGAAAATATTAACTCTCTGTACAACAAAAACAAAATTATAACTAAACTAAAATATTTACATCCTAAAAAAGAGTTTGTTACCAAGTAAAAAGTTTAGGTGTCGAAGAATTCCTCACCAGTTTTTTTTTTATATTTAGACCGTCTTGATTGCACCCCGCCTGATGGTAAGCTAAGGTGAAATCCCAAAAGTAGTGGCCACCATTTCCAGAGATTGTCCCAAGAATGGTGGCCCCTACCTAGACGGTCTCAATAGATGTTTTTTCGCGCCCCGCTTAAAGAGCCAGGATTGTAGGTAGAAGGGAACACGTGTGTGGGTAAAGCGTTTCAGTGCTTTATGGTCCGACAAAGAAAGGAGTCACCAAACCGCTTGGTTACATAATACTACTCCTTATTTTCATATTATCTGAAACTTACAAAAACCTAGAATGGAAGCGACCTCGCATTTGTCTCTGCCTGTCTCATGAAAAGTAGCATCATTATGTTACTTTAAAATGAATTAACCAGTTTTCGCCTCACATCACCAATCTCCACTTGATGGCGGGCTCACTAAGATGTTTTAACTCTTAGTTATTTCTTATTTACCCAGCAAAAGAAACTCTCGCCGCTTATAAAGCAATTTCTCTGAAGTGGAAAATTTTCACAGTGGTTAAGTATTGTGAAGTTATTTGACGGGGGATTTTCCTATATATCTAATCACGATTTAGTAGACAACATATCTAGTACCTATTACAACATTAATTTATTATCTTTATTCAAATACTCTTTTGAGTAGCTCCTCAAAAGTTTTACCATTAGAATAAATTTGCGAATTGGAAGTTATTCGAAAAACTATAATAGTCAACAATTCTTGCTTACCGGGTATCCTCTTATACGCGGCATAGCCGTTTATTGGTGGCTGGTGGACACTGAGGAGTATTTTGAAGCGAGACGGTTAATGTCCGATATACCATTGAGGAAGAATCACCGAAAAACAGTTTCACGAGCGCGCGGCCTTAGCTAAGCGCGCGACCGTAGTAAGATGTCTTATTTTCAAGTAAGAGTCCCGCTCGCTCAGCTTAATTTATTTCAGTCGCACCCTGCACTGAATTCCTAGTAACAAGGGTACATACATACATTCATACTATATTCACACTTTCCTCCCTCTGAGGTAGTTAGTGATATCCGGCCAGCAATTGCTACTTGGTATGTTATTCGCTTCGTACTCATTCGTTCGACTTGCCCTAACCGCCTCGGCATACCTTTTCCAATTTGCATCACTACTATCAAGTTAATTGATTATTTACATTGATCCCGATGTTTTGGTTGCTTTTTAGCAGCCATGGTCACGAGGAGACTAAAGATGGTTTTTGTCTAGTAGTTTGAAGTGTAAGTTGTCTCAAATTACTCGAACTATGCTGAATTGTTGGTGTTACTATTTATGTAGAATGAGCTCACAGTGTCATGAAGTCTTGTTGTATTTTGATTTTTCTTGGGATTAATTAAGTGAATGAGTGGGTCCCAAGCTGGTGGTACATTCCAAACATCTTCTTTATTAACATTAGAATGTTTTTTAATTTCAATAGCTTTGCAGAGCGTTATCATCTGTTAAAAATAGTTTTATTTCAATGTGACATTCGCGTTAACTTCCTACAATATCATTCAAGTATAAAGTTTTTGTTAAACATCACCTTATTTACAAAAGTGTACTTCATATTTAATTTTTAATTTATACAAACTGCTGTAGATTCAGAGTAGCTGACTCTATACACAAAACAATAAGAATGGAATTGACTTCATCTTCAATACAAATATTTGTAGATTCCGAGTAGCTGACTCAATACACAAAACAATAAGAATGGAATTGACTTTATCTTCAATACAAATATTTGTAGATTCAGAGTAGCCGACTCAATACACAAAACAATAAGAATGGAATTGACTTTATCTTCAATACAAATATTTGTAGATTCAAAGTAGCTGTGTATTGAGACACAAAACAATAAGAATGGAATTGACTTTATCTTCAATACAAATATTTTAGTTTATTTTAATTAAATCCTAAACCTCGGGGTAGGGCCGGCCGTGTGCTTTTTCAGTCTTATCGCAGACACAAGGTCTACTCCCTACATAAATTTTAGAAGGATCATCAAAACCGTTTTCAAATCCATCTTGTTTGATTTGTGTCTGAATATGTAAATAATTTGTGGTGGAATTTATTTGCATTACAATGACTACTACAACATTAGAAAATATTTATATATATATATTATATATATATATATATATATTTTTTTTTTTTTTTTTTTTTTTTTTTTTAAAAGAATATTAGTAACCGAAATTACTAATATTCCCCCTAACCCCTCCAGCTAAGCTAAATGCTTGTGTATATATATATTACCATTTAGGAATAATCATCGAAAAACAGTTTACGAGCGCGCGGCCTTATCTATGCGCGCTACCGTAGTAAGATGCCTTATTTTTCAAGTAAGAGTCCTGCTCGCGCAGCTCAATTTATTTCAGTCGCACCTTGCACTGAATTCCTAGTTTATTATACCTTCAAGTACATATACAAGTTACAAATCAGATTAATCTATTTTCATTTTTTATAGATATTATTAATAATAAAAATATAAATAAATAAATAATAAATAAATAATATATAAATAATAAATAAATAAATAATAAATTAATAATAAATAAATAAATAATAAATAAATAATAAATAAATAATTAATAAATAATTAATAAATAATTAATAAATAATTAATAAATAATTAATAAATAATTAATAAATAATTAATAAATAATAAATAAATAAATAATAAATAAATAATAAATAAATAATAAATAAATAATAAATAAATAATAAATAAATAATAAATAAATAATAAATAAATAATAAATAAATAATAAATAAATAATAAATAAATAATAAATAAACAATAAATAAATAATAAATAAATAATAAATAAACAATAAATAAATAATAAATAAATAATAAATAAATAATTAATAAATAATTAATAAATAATTAATAAATAATTAATAAATAATTAATAAATAATTAATAAATAATAAATAAATAATAAATATATAAATAAATAATAATATAAAACTGCTATATATATATCGAGTTCGATCCCCAGTCGCCCCGGGCACACACCTCTGACTTTTCGTAGTTATGTGTGTATTAAAAATCATGATTATCGCTCGCTTAGTAATGTGCCCGGTAGATGGCAATAGGCTCGCCCTATTACATTGGGACCTAAACATAACTGGCGAATCGTGGGTGTGTAATACACCTCTGCCTACCCCTTCGGGGATACAGGCGTGAAGTTATGTTAAATAAATATTCTATGGCATTCTTCACAGCGCTATCTAGTAAGCATAGCTTAACTAACTTGTGGTATGGGTTGTAGAATGTGGATAAAGATACTTACATACATTTTAGATAGATTTCGATGAAATCGATCTACCTATTGGTTTCTTGACTACTGTCGAATTTAAAAAAAAAATCTTCATAGGAGGTCTAGTTATGACCCCCTGAGTCCGAAATGACCATTGGTCAAAAAGTTTATATATATATATGTATGTATGGTTCCACTTCCCAAAATTTGCGGCACTCTCACGGTCGCATTTTTGCCCCGATCGCTTTCAAACTGCTGTCAAAAATTGCTTGGGTGTAAACTTAGTTTAAGTTCGTGAACGGGTGGAATCCGGCCTAAGGGGACGGTAGGGCCTCACTTTGTGTGAAATCAGTTTTACCTCAAAATTTCACGTTCCATGAAAGATATTCGAACCGTTCTAATTTTATCCCATAGTATACATGAATACCAACAACTTTTAATTATAAACCTATAAGACTAAAACTTTAACTAAAAGTGGAGGGGGGAAAAACCAAAATTTTTCGGTAAAAAAATCATAACTTCTAACCGGTGAACATTCTTGTGGTCGGAACCATTTTTAATCGATAGGCCATTTTTAAGTCTAAAACAAATGTCTGAAAAGTTATGCGCTAAAAGTTACCGTTTTCCAGAAAAAAAATTAAACATTTTAAAACATAATATTAATTGTTTCCTGAAATCTACCTGTGCGTTCCCCCTGCGGGAACGGATTTTTTTTGTAAATATGTACATAATAATATAATATATAAATTTCCGAAAATCGTCTCCGGTTGGCCATGGGATTTATTACCGATATTCAAAATGGTAGTGATCAAATGCACCGTACGTCATTTGCAATGCCCAGTCCATTCACGTCTATTTATTTCAACACAAATTAATACCATTTTAACAAAATGTATAATATTTTCCAGATTTTAATATCTCACTTCCGAAAGAGGGTGGTGGGCGGTGGTTTTGAAACCAGCATGTTTCACAAAACGATACCGTTGAATTCAATTTAAATATTAGAATTGAATTGATTTGAATTCATAAATTATAAGCAATTTTCCGGTTTTATTTCCATGTTTGTGCCAGTTGGCTGGGTATTTGGAGGATGCTTGTATAATTTAAATTACTAGAATAGTGTAAGGTAAGGTACGTGAATTATAACTTTTTTTTTCAGTATTACAAAAAACAATTTATGTTTGCTAAAGAATTAGCGGGAAAACGAGATTCAATATAAATAAATACCTTTTGTTAATTGTGGTTAAAAATGGTTTCGGAAGGGGATTCCAGTGACATGGATATTAACTCCCGATGAGATTTAAGAACAGGCAAAAGCTGTTGTTAATAATCTATTTTCAAATTGTTCTAATTTTACTTTAAATTTTTACTGATAATCATTATACCTGTTTCATTAAATGTGTGTTTCCTCACATATTCGAAATGAAAAGTAGAGTGTTTACCACGGGTGAATGTCACCATTTTACCCTCGAACTATTGGCGCTCTCACTTGGTTCGAGCGCCAAAAACATCTCGGGTGAAATGGCTGACTTTCAGCCCTTTCAACACAAAATCAACAATTACTATTTTCCAGAAGTTCAAGTTTGTGACCCCAATACTTTGGGCTCGCGTTGATGAATAAGACATTCGATCGTGACAAGCAATAATTTATGTATAGAAAACCATATTTCCTACAAGGCGTACTAAAGCTGACACTTTCCATTACTTAAATTTCCCAAAAATAACGATCCAAGTATCTCACGCTATTGTACCAATAACAAAGTATTGAAACGAGGAAATGAGATTTACATCTCGCAATACAAAACCTGTCCGAATATAAAGTGATTGCAAAATCGAATGAAAGCGTATCAATTCACTGCGCCACAGCGCTGTCATTGATAATCACAGTGGAGCAATTTTGCATTCCCGACAGTTCAATGTTTCGATCAGTATCCAGCGGGAATTTTGTAACCTCACATTGTAGCGATGTAACATTATTAGATATCGAGAGGGTTAAGTAGCAAGCACTTGGATCAGTAGATATTTAAAACTGCCCAGGGTCAGTCGGGGTGCGACGGATATTCTCTACGGGCAACCTTACACCCTGGCGTGGTAAGACCCGAGACGGCGTGCGGTTTAATTTGGTTCCAGCCCGACATAACCTCCCCCGCTGGCCGTCGGGGGGGGGGGCGGGGTATCCGAAGCGATTTCGGCACGAAAAAAAAAAGATATTTAAAACTAAAAAATAAACAGGGTTCCACGGATCTAAGAAATTATTCTAGGAAGAAGCATTCTCGCACACAAAAAAAAATAACAAGAAATGAGAAATACAATAATTTTTTGAAGTCAATTGAAAATTGTAATTCTAATGATATATAAAAATTCAAAAGTTAAAATACAGAAGCTTATTAATAGGTGAAATTCACCAAGCAAAATATTGTATTTCTGAAGTTTTACTACAGATTTGTTATCAGATTTGTGAACGAATGTCTACAAATTTTTTCAACAAATATTGTATTAGTTTAGTGAGAAAAGTTTGTTATATAAAGTTTGAACTAACGAGTAAATTACATCCACAAACATTGTGACTGGATCAATATTGTTGGATCGCATAAATGTTTGTTGCTGTACTGTAATATAAAGCATAATTGTTTACAGTAATTTTATATTACATTTTAACTTAGTTAGTGTTAACAAATCAATGTATATCATTTGTGTTGGGTTAGATTTATAACAATTCGTTATTATTCTTATTTTTTAACCAGTCTCTGTCTGCTTGTCTGTGTCTGTCCGTGACATCGTAGCTCCCAAACGGACGTACCGATTTTGATTTTGTTTTTTTTGTTTGAAAGGTGAATTAGTCCGCAGTGTTCTTAGCTACGGCGGCGTAATATTAACTTTATATTTTGCTTGAAGACTACTGTACTGTAAGAAGAACAACATCGAAATGTTTCTTCGTAGTTTTAAAACATTACTAAACAGGCATTACTTCTTGTAGGTCTGTGTGTAACTTAGGCTGAGCTTCGACGCAACAAACTCACGATGAAGCCACTGCATTGCATTTCAGTTCAGTCTTACTTCTATTATTTACATTCTAATATTTTAGCGCACAAGATATTAACTAGTACTGTGCTTGTTTATATACTGTGTAGTAGTTTTGGACCGTATAGTTAATTTTTAGGGTTCCGTAGCCAAATGGCTAAAAACGGAACCGTTTTTTATTAGAGTTTTTGAGCTTATCCGGTCGCAATCAATTCCAGCGACTGATTATACGACCCTGATTTCTTTGAAGTTTTGCTATAAGTAAAAGCATCACAAAACCTTCTGTGAAACCAATATTCCCTTCGTACTTTCCTCTATATTTAAACTCACGTTTTTAGGGTTCCGTTGCCAAATGGCAAAAACGGAACCCTTATAGATTCGTCATGTCGGTCTGTCTGTCCGTCCGTATGTCACAGCCACTTTTTTCCCGAAACTATAAGAACTATGCTGTTGAAACTTGGTAAGTAGATGTATTCTGTGAACCGCAATAAGATTTTCACACAAAAATAGAAAAAAAAAACAATAAATTTTGGGGGTTCCCCATACTTCAAACTGAATCTCAATTTTTTTTTCATCAAACTCAAAACTGTGTGGTATCTCAGGATAGGTCTTCAAAAATGATATTGAGGTTTCTAGTATATTTTTTTTCTAAACTGAATAGTTTGCGCGAGAAACACTTCCAAAGTGGTAAAATGTGTGTCATGTAACTACTAAAATAAGAGAATGATAAAAAAAAAAAAATGATGCACATTACCATGTAAACCTCCACCAAAAATTGGTTTGAACGAGATCTAGTAAGTAGTTTTTTTAATACGTTATAAATCGTAATCCGCAATTTACCTTTCATTCAATCAACTCATTCGCTCATTCATACAATGTTACTTGCTGCTACGGAACCCTTAATGGGCGAGTCCGACTCGTACTTGGCCGCTTTTTCTGTTTCGCATCTTGCATAAGTATTGGTTTTTTTTTTGTTTGTAATTTGTGAAAAAAAAACAATATGTACGTAACAAAGAAACTAACATATATTTTGATGGTATAGCTTACGATTTATTGTCTCCCTATTAATAGAATAAGTTAGAACGTACGAACTGCATAATTACAATATAATTATGTAGCGAAAACGTTGCTGCAAGATAATGGTGCTTTTTTTTCAAGCGCGGAAATCTCTTCGGATACTCCCCCGCCGGATAGCGGGGGTGGCTATGTCGTGTACCGACAAAAACCACACGGTGTCCTCCCCAAGTGTCCGTTAATGGTGCTTGCATAGAAGTTTGTGCTCACGAATTAACTTAAAAAAACTTGCTTCTTCATTAGCTTCAAGAAATCAATAAACAATTTGTAGCCATTGGTTTGAATATTTTCATAACAAATTAATCAAAAAGATAAGATCTATTTTCAAGTTTATTTTACTGTTCACATAAAATAAATTAGTGCCTTAATATTAGTTAAGTGGGTTGTTGAGCTGAGAGTGAGACGAAGTCGAGCGAAAGCTTCTTTCACTCCACTGGATGTATTTCGTTTGTGTCCCTCTAGCGCCTAGACTCTTCGACCGATTTTAATGATTTTTAGCATAATCATAGATGATAGTAATGTGACGGACATAGGCTATATAAATTTAAATTATGAAGTAACACGGAGGAATAATCACCGAACAAAAAATTTAAAAGCTGATTTCTCAAAAACTACAAAATGTGGTCCATGGTCATTCGTACGAATCAGAAAAAAAAAACTTGGAATCGGATGTACCATTGAGGAATAATCACGGAAAAAACAATTGGGTTGCAACAATTAAGATCAACAATTGATCAGACCTGGGCATTCTCAGCTCAACATTGCAAGAGCTACTGCCTTGCGGACCTAGTTTTAATTGATTACTTTATACCTCCCAGTCGTTACAATATTGAATATTTTATGACTTTTATATATGATCATCTTAGCGTGGTTCCCGATTGCATTGGAGGTAGAAATTTGATAACACAAATTTGTCACAAAATTCGGCCGGGTGGGTACCACCGTGCACGATTGCGAAAAACCCTCCATAGTAATCCAACCTCGGTTTGATTGCGTTCAGGGGTCAGCAAGTGCATAGCCGGGTAGGGGGATTGTGGTTGCAGCACTAGTAGGACCGGTGGGTGTCACGCGGTGCTGCGACGACAATCCTCTTCTTATGAGGCCGTCAAGCTGAGTGCCACCATTGTTAACATGGTACGTGTATGTAATGGTGACCCCCTTTCTTGAGACTTTACCTTCAGCTTACCATCAGGCGAGGTGAAGTCAAATTGACGTGTCCTAAATATATAAAAAAAAAGGTATTCACCTCGGAGCTCAGGGTCCGCTTACTCCTTCTTCTCATATTTGTTTGGCTTATTCGGCTTTTATGGAATTTACTGCCGTCTGACCCCTCAACCCCGGGAGAAAAGCCTGCGCCAGAACCTCGTCCGTCAGTCAATAGGTGTACCGGCTAACAGTTGACTTGGCCCCATAGGTGAACTTTTTAAACTGTAGATTTTAAATCGGAAAAAGAGAACATCTAGGGAGGAAAATCTACAAGAAAAGTAAGCATGTTAATTGCTTAAAAATTTAATGGAATTTTTAAACTGTGATTATTAAAAAAATAGGCATTGCAGAAGTTCAAGAACAGGTTAAATGGTAAAAAAGAGAGCTGCGAGTAAAATTGCTTTAAAAAGGTTATAACTTACTAGTATTCTCTAACCGAGAAAAAAAGAAAATGATCCACGTTGATAGTGTACGTGTCTATAACACCGTTGGTCAGAGCATTCCTCCTGAGATGTTCTCTTTTTCCTATCTAAATCTATAGGAAAAGAAAGCATACTAATTACTTAAAATTTTAATTGAATTAATGTGGCGGAGTAATCAAAAAACAATGTTTAAAAATTATTGTAAAGTCATTTATTGTTTCCGTAGTTCGCAAGAATTACGGTAGATGGCTAGAGAGCGTCGCCTTGAGACGTATATAATATATCGGAGAATTTTTAATATCTGGGACGTGTCTAGGTGGCTCAGTTGGTCAAAGCATTCCCACTGTAAGGGACTGGTCACGGGTTCAAGTCCCGTCCTAGATGTTATCGTTTTCCGATCTAAATCTGTACGAGGATAGATTTAAAACTGCAACCTCAACAGTTGAAGATTGGAAAGTAAGAATCTTGAGTAATTCCACTAACCGTGGTATCCTACCATTATTATAAACTAGCTGACCTGACAGACTTTGTCCTGCCTTAACTACGAATATCCGTGAAATGTGCACTAAAAAGTAATAAATTAATTATTTTATCAATAGAATTCCAACCGATGCATCTGTTTATGTGTCAGTCAATATGTCAATCGCGCTATTTGCAAACGACTAACAGGTATGTCAAACGCCATAAGGTTACATTATAAAAGTTAATATAGTCGTTAAGTTTTTAAAATTTTCTAATTTTCCGCGGAATTTCTGTTTTTTTTTTCATAAGAACCTTCTCCTGACAACAAAAAATACAACAAAAAAAAATTGCGAAATTGGTCCAGCAGTTCACGCATAATGCCCAGACCAAGAAAAATTAGGATAATATATAGATGTGAAAGTTTGTAAAGATGTTTGAATGTTTGTTTTTCAATCACGCTCAAACGGCTGAACGGATCGGGCTGAAATTTGGTGCAAGAATAGATTATAGTTTGAAGTAACACAGGCTACCTGTTATCCCTGGAATCGGTTCCTATGAGTAGTAGGAACGGGATCAGAACATCGGGGCAACAGCTAATATGAAACAATAATAAATTCATCATATTCTGGCATTGTTGTTTAGTTCATAAATTTTTCGTATCGACCAAAGTATCAAACGGACACGATTGTACGTCAATTTATTCTATCGACGCTTTGGTGGATACTTTATTAAAAACGGACATGTCTGTACGTCAAATTTTCCAACGCACGGTTGGTGTAACTAAATTGCATTTCCCAGTTTGTTTGTGCTTTTCATTGTTCTATCTAGTGAAAGAACGTATGCTCTTTATGTACAGCATGTTCAATATAGCATAATATTTATTAATATTGACGGCCTCTGTGGCGTAGCCGTAGTGCATTCGACTGCTACGGCAGAGATTTGGTGGTAGAAATTAGATGACACAAATTTGTCACAAAATTCGGCCGGATGGGTACCACTGTGCACGATTGCGAAAAACCCTCCATAGTAATCCAATTTCGGTTTGATTGCGTTCAGGGGTCAGCAAGTGCATAGCCGGCCAGGGTGATTGTGGTCGTAGCACTAATGAGACCGGTGGGTGTCACGCGGTGCTACGACGACAATCCTCTTCTGATGAGGCCGTCAAGCTGAGTGCCACCATCGTTAACATGGTGACCCTCTTTCCTGAGACTTTACCTTCAGCTTACCATCAGGCGAGATGATGTGAAATTGACGTGTCCTAAATATTAAAAAAAAACCGTACGCGGGTTCGATTTCCCGCCCTGTGTAAATATTTGTTTACATTAATATGTCTATTTGCATTGGTCTGGGTGTTTCAATGTATAATATGTATGTATTTACAAAAAAAAGTACATAAGTATGTTTATCCGCATTCTAGAACCCATAACACAAGCTAGTTAAACTATGCTTAATTTGGGTCAAGAAAGCGCTGTGTTGAATGTTGTAGAATATTTATTTATTTATATTTGATCTAAAGTTTCCTTTCCAAATCAATTAATAATAAAACCGATTGGATGTGTGGTTTTATAAAAAACAGAAGTGTATAATATGGGTTATCTACCAAAATCTTCGGCGCCCAAACCAATCTCAATTGAAAAAATCTGTTCCCGCAGGGGGAACGCACAGGTAGATTTCGTGAAGCAATTAATATTATTTTTTAACATGTTTAATTTTTTTTTCTCGAAAACGGTAACCTTTAGCGAAAAACTTTTCAGACATTTATTTTAGACTTAAAAATGGCCTATTGATTAAAAATGTTTCCGACGTCAAGAATGGTCAAGAAAGACGTCAAGAAAGCCCAGGATCAGTCGGGGTGCGAGGGAAAAGCTTTATGGGCAACCTTACACCCCGTCGTCTGAAAACCGGAGACGGTGTGCGGTTTTAGTCGGTTCAAGCCCGACATAACCAACCCCGCTGGCCGCCGGGGGGGGGGGGTTGGGGTATCATAAACTCTATTTGACATTGAATGTAATACAAATAGTAAATAATAAAAATCAAAGTTTGGTAACGGTTGTATGAAATTTTAATTTCAGCTAAATACCAAGTGGTCATATAATAACATTCATATTAAAGGAAATGTCTCCAGCAATAATTTATACAACAATGCCTAGGCATTTTTCTTTCAAATTAAAATCCTTTCATAAATCACTTCTGATGAAAAGTATCAGAAAATTTACGAGCCTGTTCTTCCCAAGAAACTGTTTAGGTCGGAATGAATGAAATAATAAGATTTGGTTTTATTGCCGCTTCAGTAATTGGCTCAAGATCAATTATTAATATATTAAGCTGTGGAAGGAGACGGAGGTAAACTTAACCTTGCTGATCATCCCACGGACAATCCACTTTGCAAGAAAAAACAAAACAGTAATTAACATAAAACATAAATATTAGGTCGTGACATATGAAATTGGCGTTTTTCTTGAAGAAATTGGAGGAAACACAATTTTCAGTAAGTACTAACAATTTAACATTTTTTTTAGGAATGACAAATCCAAATTTTATGATTTTTTTGTGTATGAATGTGACAATATTAAGTTAAGTAATACGAAATTTATCATCAAAATGGATAGCATTTAGGAAGTAATGTTTTTGAAGATCGAATTAATTTATCAAGCGGCCAATAAAAACAAAATTTAATAACATAACATAAACTCACGCCTATATCCCTAAAGGGGTAGGCTGCGGTGCTAGCACCCACATTTCGCCAGTTTATGTTTAGGTCCCAATGTAATAGGTGGCGAGCCTATTGCCATTAACCGGGCACTTATAAACCTGCGATAAATACACACATAACTTCGAAAAGCATCGAAAAGTCATTGGTGTGTGCCATGGTAAAACCTGGGATTGAACCCGAGACCTCGTCTCAGCAGTCCATTACCCATACCACTAGGCTACCGCGGTGAATGGTTAATACAAAGTTGTAAAATCTTGAAATCAACTTTCAAACAAAATAAAAATAATGGAAATAGCTACTAAATTACAGAAATAACGAACTCATGAATTTGTAAGAAAATTTCGGCAATTTCATAGGCAAAGACCTATTAACATCACCATATTTTAGCAAATAAAGACTGAATTTGAATATGGAACTTACTACTTGCTTGCTTTACTTACTACTTTCACTATACCTTGGCAAATTCATACGTGACTCTACCATGGCTCCATACGTGACGTGATAACCTGACCACCGACCCGCGCACACATTTCACACCCCGCACCCCGCGAACCATGGGAGTGTCACGCATGAATTTGTCAAGCTATAGTAACTATCTGCTGTGCAAATGCGTTGCTGAAGTTATCGAACTCTTCTCACCTTTCGAGAACTTCTTCGTCGTCTTAACAATGCGATGTTTGTGTGATATGTCACGTAATTTTAGGTAATATTTATTGTGTGTATATTCTGCGTATGCAATGAGTATGAGGTTCATAAATTAACGCCATATAAATTCACGATTATATATTCTGGAAATCTAGTGGGGCAGAAATCACACAGTGATTGTCAAACTTCGGGCCAAACTTAGATATTTTTGTTGCAGTATTATTATTCAAAATTACAGACCTTAGGCTTTATGCATATTATTTGACGCGTTTTCATATATTGAGCAATAAATATGAAGAAAATGATATCAAATCAAACGTCTTCGAAGTCAAAAACACAAAAAAACACATCCAGACATCCAGACCAACAAACAGACCGACACAAACATTTTTTTTGCTTAATTAGACTTAGAATCATGTGAAACGTCGAGAAAAGTGATAAAAAGTGGGTGTAAGATTTTGATTTTTTTTGCGTGATGTTAAGACTTCGGTGTCCACCTGGTTGGTGGCCCGAAGTAACATAATATTTGACGTAATAAAGGTAACTGTAACTGATCATGCTGAATTGTTAACAGTGATGTACAATGGGTATTATTTTTTTACAGTTAATGTACGTCCATACCCTTTACATCAAAAACGATATTTTTCAGTTGATATTTATAACATAATATAAATTCACGCCTGTATTACCGAAGGGGTAGGCAGAGGTGTATTATGATTAGGCCCCAATATAATACGGGGCGAGCCTATTGCCATCTACCGTACACATAACTACGAAAAGTCAGAGGTGTGTGCCCGGAGCGACTGGGGATCGAACCGATCCGATCGAGACCTCGTCTCGGCAGTCCGTTACGTACATCACTAGGCTATCGCCGCTTTTTATAATATTTATAATATGATATTTATAATGGTGGAATAGTATGAATTGTTGGGTGTTATAAATATCGTACACAGCATTCATAATGACATAATATTAAGATTAACACAAACAACAACATCTGAGCATTAGATAGTTACGTGAACTGGTAAAACGTACACCGCCAACCCTATACTTATCGCTAAGCCGAGTCAGGCCCGAGGTGCACACCCAGATAAGCCTGTGAGAGATGCGTGCCCGTCTTCTATGAGTTAACCTTTAAGGGCAAGTCTCGATGTAAATATAATTATTTATGCATTTATACTATTTTATTGTAATTAGATGGGGATCCTGCCGTTTGGCAAAATATGTATGTATGTACGGCCTCTGTGGCGTAGCGGTAGTGCATTCGACTGCTACGACAGAGGGCGCGGGTTCGATTCCTGCTCAGTGCAAATATTTGTATGCCTGAATTTGTCTATTTGCATTGGTCTGGGTGTTTCTATGTATAAAATGTATATATTTACAAAAAAAAATGTATATAAGTATGTTTATCCGCATTCTGGAACCCATAACACAAGCTAGTTAAACTATGCTTACTTTGGGTCTAGAGAACGCTGTGTAGAATGTCGTAGAATATTTATTTATTATTATTTATAAATTTCACTTCCCAAAATAATCTTTAGCAAATTTATATTTCGCATTTTAATCACTTTGTCAAATATTCATTTAGCAACTTTTTACTTAAGATTTAGATCGGAAAAAGGGGAACATCTAGGACGGGACTTGAACCCGCGACCAGTCCCTTACAGGGGGAATGCTCTGCCAAACTGAGCCACCTAGACCTTCCGATTTAAATCTTTAGAAAAAAGTAAGCATACAAAATGCTTAAAAATTTAATTGAACTTTTTACTTGCTTAATTTTTGGGGTGCGAGGGATATGCTCTATGGGCAACCTTACACCCCGGCGTCTGTAGACCCGAGACGGCGTGCGGTTTTAGTCGGTTCAAGCCCGACATAACCACCCCCGCTGGTAAGCGGGGGGGTATCCGAAGGGATTTCCGCACGAAAAAAAAAAAAAAAAGGTCAAATATACTTTAAGCAAATGCTTTATTTTGTAATAAATTATATTCCAAAAGTAAGTTCGTTCAATTTTATTCATATAAGTTACGTAGGCTAGATCGGAACTGCCGGAAGAGTGGGTTAGGTTAGGTTAGAACTGTGGCCCCAACAGAGCGCGAGCCGAGCGAGCGAAGCGTGCGTGCCACGGCAGCGGCCGGCGGAGCGCCGGAATTGATTTGTATAATAGCAATATCATTATCATAGAAGTTCTTACCTGCAAATAATTTGTCCAAGGTGAAATAAACACCCATGCAGCAGTGTATTTTCAAAGTTGAATCTTAAACTTGAAATACTAGCTTTTTCGAAATCCAAAATGACAAAAAAACCATATTTGACTACCTAATACTTGGTAAAATCAAACTTTGTCATGTAACAACCATAAATTGCCTAAAATAGTATCGCTAACTGTAAAATTGCGAAAAGTTGTTTGCCAAAATGTTTTTTTGCCAAATAAAAATTTGCGAAACATACTTTGGCATGTGACACTTTGGGGATCGTTTTTTGCCAAACATTAGTAAACCAATTAGATGTGTTTGTACATTCGAAATATTAAAAAAATAAATCTTGATTTATGTAAAATAAACGATTCTGAACAATTTTTTTTTTGTAATTCAAAAAAAAGTCGGTTTACCTGTTTGTTCACGATGGCCACAAAAACTACTGAACGGTTTTTAATGCGGTTTTTTTATTAGAAAAGTCTTAGTCAAACTTAAAATCTGCCGTTTTTTTTTATTGCAAATGGTTAAGTAGAACCGGAGATATGAACAAAAAACGGTAACTGACAATCGCGCGGGCGGAGCCGCGGTTATCAGCTAGTACCAAATAAGTCTAGTAGTAGTAAAGTAAGTAACATCGTAAGTCTTAAAACTTCTTGTTGCAAAAAGAGTGGGTAGGTACGAAGGTTGGTAATAACCGAAATTACTAGTTTTCCCGTTAACCCCTAAAGCTAAATTGCTAGTGTTAGTAGTGACTATAGTTATTGCATAAATATATATATGTGTGTATAGTTACATTGTGCATACGGTCCATCGTAATACTGTAGTTTTACTGTGGTAATATTTACCCAAACACAATATTTGGTAATCTTTTTCAGTATGTTGTCAATTTTATGACGTACTCATAATATTTAAACGTAGAACACCAATATGGTAACACTACACTATGGTTAGTCACGGTGGTATAGAATGCGAAGAGTAAACGCTACTCTCAAATTTTAGCAAAAATCAGGACATCGCCTTAACTGAAACTTTGTCTAAGGCCTTTCACGCATAGCGAATAACTTTGTTATTAGTTATACGCTTAGACCCGTAAATAAACGTACGATATACGATATAATGTACATACTAACATTGAAAAATAGCATTGAAGAAGCACGAGAGTTCTTAGAGAGTGTTCTTAACGAAATAGAGAATAGAAATCCGTTAGTGTTCTGGGCCGGTAGACAAAGTAACATTCTACTAGTGGAATCGCTCCGAAACTAACCTTCAAAAGTCCGAAATATATGGGAGTGACATTATTTGTCGACATGTCACATGTTTTTTTTAGCGTCAAAATGTAATGTCAGAGTTTTGTACCTTTTTTTTTTCTTGCGGAAATGCCTTCGGATACCCCCCCGCCGGCCAGCGGGGGCGATTATATCGGTCTTGAACCGACTAAAACCATGTTCTCTTCGAAGCGATTTCACTAATAGAATATCACTTTGTCTACAGGTCCTGTGTGAAATTAGAAAGTGCTTTCGTAGGTGGTAGAGTCAAGCAATAGTCATTTTGGCCGTTGCATGAATGGGGCCGACTCGACCGGGGAAGCACCACCCTCTCACAGAATATCGACGCCAAGTAACAGTATTTGAACTGTTGCGTTCCGTTTGGTGAGTGAGAGTGCCGGAGCCCAAACTCCTTTCCTATCCCCTCCCAAAATCCTTTCCCATCCCCTCCCAAACTCCTTTCCAATCCCCTTTCCTTTACAGGGTCGGCACACGTCCATAGGCCGCGGTAACCGCTTCCCATCAGATGGGCCTGTGCTTGTCTGCCACCTAAGTGGTATGTAAAAAAAAAAAAAAACGCTTCGTTTATTATTTTCAGCAATAAAAAGTTGAAGTGTTTTTGATTAGGGTTTTTGAGCCTATCCGGCCGCAATCAATTCCAGCGACTGATTATACGACCCTGGTTTCTTTGAAGTTTTGCTATAAGTAAAAGCATCACAAAACCTTCTGTGAAACCAATATTCCCTTCGTACTTTCCTCTTTATTTAAACTCACGTTTTTAGGATTCCGTTGCCAAATGGCAAAAAGCGGAACCCAGAACCCAGAACGGAAGACAGACAGACATGACAAATCTATAAATTCGTCATGTCTGTCTGTCCGTCCGTATGTCACAGCCACTTTTTTCCGAAACTATAAGAACCACTACTGTTGAAACTTAGTAAGTAGATGTATTCTGTGAACCGCATTAAGATTTTCACACAAAAATATAAAAAAACAATAAATTTTGGGGGTTCCCCATACTTAGAACTGAAACTCAAAATTTTTTTTTTCATGAAACCCTTACGTGCGTGGTATCTATGGATAGGTCTTCAAAAATGATATTGAGGTTTCTAATATCATTTTTTTCAAAACTGAATAGTTTGCGCGACGGACACTTCCAAAGTGGTAAAATATGGGTCCCCCCCCCCTGTAACTTCTAAAATAAGAGAATGATAAAACTAAAAAAATATATGATGTACATTACCATGTAAACTTTCACCGAAAATTGGTTTGAACGAGATCTAGTAGTTTTTTTTTAATACGTCATAAATCGTAAACCGCAATTTACCTTTCATTCAATCAACTCAAATATAAAAAAATTAAAAAAAACATTATTATGTTACTTGCTGCTACGGAACCCTTAATGGCCGAGTCCGACTCGCATTGGGCCGCTTTTTTAATCTCAAAGGGTGCTACATGCACTGTGCTATAATCTCTAAGATGTATGGAAATCTAGACCACATCGTCACTTACGATCAGGTGAGATAGAGGTCAAACGTGAGCCTATCATCCATAAAAAAAACTCGTTCTTATAATGAGTCAAACTGTATAATAATAAAATAAACCTTGTCCTTGTTACACGTATTATGTAAACTAAATACGAGACAGAATATTTGCAGTGACACCAATATAACTGAGATCTGATACTTTAAAAATATTAGGATTCAATACAAGTAGGTATATCCACAAAATTTTCAGTATTAGATCTTATAAACACTCGTTGTTATTTGAAATTCTATTTTCTTTTAATATTTAGTACACGTCAATTTGACTTCACCTCGCCTGATGGTAAGCTGAAGGTGAAGTCTCAGGAAAGAGGGTCACCATTACATACACGTACCATGTTAACAATGGTGGCACTCAGCTTGACGGCCTCATCAGAAGAGGATTGTCGTCGCAGCACCGCGTGACACCCCCACTAGTGTTGCGACCACAATCCTGCCCGGCTATGCACTTGCTGACCCCTGAACGCAATCAAACCGAAATTGGATTACTATGGAGGGTTTTTGCAATCGTACTGTGGTGGTTCAACCCCAGTTATGTGATCGTCTATATAGTTGAATCTATGTATAAGAACTTAGTTGCTTCATTTCAGGATAACTTCGATGCTTATGAGTGTGAGGATAGTCTTTGTGGCAAATGAAATTAATTCAATCGCGTCGGATTATGCAAGTGTGCAGTGTAGTGATGGTATTCCCAAAATAACAAGTCATATATTCACTTCAGCTTACTTTTAATGGACCCTTAGGTAATTAACAGAAAGAAGTCGTTAAGACCTTCATGAGTAGATTGTCTAGAGTTAGTAATATTTTATGACAAATTAGGTCTAGTAAGTGTTCCTGAAGAGTGTATATGTCTGTTAATTGAGTCAATGACAATGTCATTTCGTTGCTCAAATCACTCTGGCATTTACGGGATCACCCTACGGCCTGGCTCAAGGCTCCTACGCATAGGATTATGGGGCCTCGAATTCAACTCCTTTTCATCGCTGAGAAGCGGTCAATCAACACGTCCTAAGACGTGGAATATTCTTTTTTTATGGCGCATAAAGCCGCCTAGCCCCGTTACCATGGTATAATTTTTATATTATATATATATATCAGTTAGGGTTCTATTCGGCCGAATAGAGGTCGGAGTTGATTCGGTAAAAGAGGAATGTGTTTGCTTATGCCCAGATTTGATGCTAACTCCGACTACTTCTGCACAGTTCAGTTCTGACCCAGAACTGCTATTAATTTCAGGCCGATCTGAGATTCCGCTATGGCTAGGGGTTCGTAATGAAAATCCTTTTATTGTATAGATATCCACCAGAATCCCCGCTAGGGAACGTCATCCCGTCAGCGCCTTAGTGGTATTAAAGTCCCACACTAGTTGCAAGTTTTAATTCATATAAAATGTGCTATCCTTGACTTTAAGCATTGAAATAACCATTGTTTTGCAGTTTAATAAATAGACTAAATGAATTTAGTCTCCAGACTCTGTGATAAGCTATCATCCCCAATTCTTGTTATTAAATAGATTAATTAGTTACAAATAGCTCGATCTTTCTGACTCTGGCGTGCCCTTTTGAGTTCACTTGAGACCATCAGCTCAAAGGTCAGATATATATTATGCATTTACATATTTGAAATGAATTCCAAGACTCTTGATTACAAGAAATCATACAGTGCCTGAGTATAGCTTGTGTTATTACTTGAATCGTATATAGAATTGGCTTCATTCAGTTAGGTCAGACAGTAGCTTGGTTATTACTTGTACCTTAGATAGGATTGGCTTCATTCAGTTAGATCAGATAGTAGCTTGGCTCATCAATCTTTCAATCTCGTTCATAGAATACCTAGTTTCGTGTATAATTCATAAAATAAACCTAGACATGTATGATGGTGTTTTGCGGATAAGACTCGTACTTTATACATATTATTTACAATGTAAGTCTCGTTCACCGTGACCTTATTAACTGAATAATTATCATCCTTTAAGACACCATTTTACTATCGCCAAAATGGGGAAGGGAATTAATCTAAATCATTGAAATAGCAGATATAAGAAATTAAGTATATTTATTTCATAAATGAAGTTAATAGAATCTGGGTGGATTATTTAGATCAGATGTGACCGATTAGAGTCACATCTAGACCGAGCTTTCTGTTCCTATGGCCAAAATTACAGGGAAAAATGAAAACTCAAAGGAAAAAACCCTTGTATGCCATTAATACTTAATTATAACACAAATATTTACACAAGACTTCAATCTATTAATGATAAAATTACATGCACAATAATTTTGAACACTAAAATTATGCAATTAAGTATACTTCACCAAAATCAGCTTTCTGCTAGCACTCGTTCATTATTATTTCCCGACTAACTCTTATACAATTATTATTTAAATTTGTTTATTACAAGTAAATAAAACTAGTTTACACAATACAAGGAAAATTATCTAAACCGGACTAGCATTAACTAGTCAAATCTTTCTAGGGAGTTCACTACGAGATATGTCACTCGACCTAGGGTTGAAACCGTTCTGCCTTCCTCGAGCGTCGCCAGCGCAAACCAGATTCTCCTGGCTCCGCCCTGCATTCTGCATTCTGCCAATGGAAAAAATCAAAGCCAGTCAATTGTCCGTGATTGGTTGATGTTTTAGCGTCGTTGTGTCGACTTTACCCGCCACAGAATTTGGCGGCAAAGTCTCCACGATAATAATTTTTTGTGGCTTTTAAAACTCTTACGAAATGTCTCCCTATTACAAATTTATGACGGTTTTTAAGTGTTGAACCCATCGAATTTCGTAGGATTTTGAGGTCATTATTTATTCCTCTCAAGTTTAGCACTGACATTTAAAATAGTTCTGGAATGTCCGGTGCCAACTTTATTTGAAGCAGATGTTGTTAGGTGATAAGAGAAAAAAATAGGGTTTGTTTTGGCAATGAAACGTAATCTATTTTTGTATTATAAATGGTGAATAAGCATCTGCAATACCTGGCCATCTCAGTACACGGTGGTACCCACCCGGCCGAATTTCGTGACAAATTTGTGTCATCAAATTTCTACCACCAGTAAATTTTTATTTTTACTCGGACCGATTTTCGAAGGCTTTAAGCTCATGTCTCCAGACTTAGCTACTCTCAAAATCTTAAATCGATAGATCCAAACCATTATCCGAATTTGTGTGTACAGGTAAGAATGATACGGTACAAGTTGTTCGCCTGGTGTTGTCGCAATACAAGTCAGTTGTTGTGGAATTAATCCCTCCTAAGCATTGCTGCAGTTGAAAGTTCTATACGGAGTTTGTCTACAATGGAATTTCAGAGCTTTGTGTATTTAGGTCGGTACATTTCATTCGCATATCCAATGGTTATACTAATTAAAACGTCCGATAAAGTTGTTATACATTGTAGTTTAAATTTAAAAACTACTAGACTAACACCATGAAGCACGACCTTTATGTCAATAATTATTAAAGGCAGTAATTATTCACATGATCCGCAGCATCCTCCGACTGTAGTCTTATTGGCACGCATGTTACGCCTTACAACGTCAAGCCAGCATTTCTTCGGTAAAATGCATTTATTTGTCTCCCAAGATCTTTTTTTCGGTTTTCAGTGTTGGAGTATACAATTAAAGGCATACCTCACCACCAAATCTAAAACATTATTGAAAACCATAAAGGCTAAACATCTCAAACATTATAACATTATTTATTATTAGCCCTGCGATTGGCACGAATTGTCCGTGCCGACGTTGTGGGTGGTGGCGAGGTGTCATGCGAGTTAGACTCATAAGTTGGATTCAAAGTCAAAGTCAAAGTCAAAAACCATTTATTCTGTATAGACCATTAATACGGAACTTACAAAACGTCATTAATAAAATTATCTAATGTTTGGCAAATGGACCACCGGTTCGAAACGCGGCCCTGTTCTGAGAAGACTCCGGCAAGAAACTCAGCGGGCTGTTTTTTTTTGGTCTATTTACAAACATATTTACTTAACCTAAGTACAATATTTCATTTGAGTAGCATAGAGAGAGAGCAAACAGTTCATATCCAAGCTTGTTTTTCGTCTAAATAGTCTTGAATTTTATAGTAGCCGTTTTGGCAGAGTTTACTTTTAATTTGGCTTTTAAATTTATGAAGAGGTAGATTCTTCATTTCACTAGGAAGCTTGTTGTAGAAGCGTATACAGTTACCCTGAAAGGAATTACTAATCTTGTGGAGTCGACTATTACAAACCACAAGATTGTTTTTATGTCTAGTATTTACGTTATGTATATCACAAACCCTTAAAAAATTGGAAATGTTTCTTCTAACATACAAAATATTTTCAAAAATATATTGGGAAACTACAGTTAGAATGTTTATTTCTTTAAACTTTTCTCGGAGGGAGACACTTGGGCCCAACTTATAAATTGATTAATTCCAGCTGAGAGGTCTACCGTATTAAGTTACTATGAAACGGATAAACTTCAATGTTTTTTATGAAGCGACTGTCCTTTGACCTCCACAACCCGCTGATGATATCGACATCCTGTAGTTACACAAGATTGTCGAACTTTTCAGGACCTGACTATCCGTAACGACTGTCAAAGAAGTTCGTATGGGATTGACAACTTAACGTGCTCTACGAGTTACAGCTACTTTCCACTTTGATTAGTGCGAGTGCAGGTGATTAGGAATTAGTGATTATTGTAAGTGATTAGTTCAAATGTGTAGTGTGAGTAGTGTCCAATACTGTTTAGTTGCAGCGCTTAGTTATAAAGCTAAAAGTTATTTTTTACAAGCGAGCGTACAGGTACGCTAAACACTGGGGTGCTTGGTTGGGGACCTCCACGCGGTGCACCCTGGGCAACGGAGACAGCAGCGCCTCTCTCCTAGGGCGGGAGAGACGCTGCCGCCTACGGCCAACTCCGACCGAGGCGAGGATTTCCCTGTTGACGGCTGTTCGGAAGCTTTCTACGTGTACCTCTGATTAGCAGATGGCACAGTGGAGAGCAAGTATGGGGGCCATCTCGAAACCGGAGATGGCCGAGGGTCAGTCGGGGTGCGAGGGATATGCCCTATGGGTAACCTTACACCCCGGCGTCTTAAGACCCGAGACGGCGTGCGGTTTTAGTCGGTTCAAGCCCGACATAACCGCCCCCGCTAGCCGGCATGGGGAGTATCCGAAGGGATTTCCGAACGAAAAAAAAAAAGGTTCGCTAAACACTAACTACTAAACAAACATGTCCAAACGTGTTTAGTAGCAGGCATGCTGCGAGTGAAGGGGAAGGGAGGGCGCGCGGGACCTGGCTACTCGCAAAAACATAGAACACGCTTCTATCCACTTTACTACGCTGATTACTGATCACTCGCACTAAAGTCTAGTTCGCACTGCTTTAGTAATTTAGTAGAGTAGCGTGAAAACTACTCGCTACTACACAGAAATCGTTCGCATTATGGTTTAGTACAGTACACAAGTGAGTGGTGTTGTGCAAGATGAACTGGCTGCAACGCAATTGAGTGAATAAACTGATTAAGATAATCGTAATGTCTATTTTAGAAGAAATTTATGAGGAAATTTGTCTGATTAAGAAAAAGAAGTTATGGGTATGAAAATGGATCGATAGAAGAGATAAACTAGGAGCTACTAGGAGCTAGGCCAGGCGGCCACTAATGAACTTGACTAATCAACAGGTTCGGACTTGTTTAGCCGGTGAAACAGTGAGCGCGGATGCGTGGTGGGAGGCGCTACTCGCCCGAAAAAATAGAGTAAAATAGATCGACTCGACTAAATCATTTACTAAATTACTCGACAATTTTCTTGTTATTCGCACATATTTAGCTACTAAATTAATCACTACTCATCTAAATTACTAGCCTAATACGAACTAGGCTTAATCGACAGCGGTCCACACGTTATTTGTACTAATCACTAAGCACCTGCACTAATCACCTGCACTCGCACTAATCAAAGTGGAAAGTAGCCCTTACGGAGAGGTCTTACTGTTTAGCACAGTGATACCCCTCCGTACCTCGGAGATCACGTTGATCCATCCTAAGACCGACCTGACTAGTATTGTTTAACCTTGGAACGTTCTGTGTGTGTATTTTTTTTTTAAATCTATCATTGAAATGGAATAAAACATCATTTTAATCAAGAGTCAAAAGTCAAAAACCATTTATTCTGTATAGACCATTAATACGGCACTTACAAAACGTCATAAAAAAAATTAATCTAATGTTTGGCAAATGAACCACCGCACCGGTTCGAAACGCGGCCCTGTCCTGAAAAGACTCCGGCAAGAAACTCAGTGGGCTGTTTTTTTTTTGGTCTATTTACATTTGGTATATTTACAATAAAGTTAAACATCTCAGGAAAAACTTTTGTGCACTCAAATTGGTTGTACTTACTTGTAAGCATTTGTCTACAATCTCAACCTAGATTTTATTGACAGAGAGTCAATTTAATTTACTTTTCTTTCAGAGGATTTCGTTTATTGGCCAAGATAAGTAAATGGAAAAATACAATGCAAGTTGAAAAAGACCTTTGCTCGAATATAATGTTCATTTTTAGGGTTCCGTAGCCAAATGGCAAAAAACGGAACCCTTATAGATTCGTCATGTCTGTCTGTCTGTCCGACCGTCCGTATGTCACAGTCACTTTTTTCCGAAACTATAAGAACTATACTGTTGAAACTCGGTACGTAGATGTATTCTGTGAACCGCATTAAGATTTTCACACAAAAATAGAAAAAAAAAAACAATAAGTTTTAGGGGTTTCCCCATACTTAGAACTGAAACTCATTTTTTTTTTCATCAAACCCATACGTGTTTCTAATATAATTTTTTTTCTAAACTGAATAGTTTGCGCGGACACATTGAGAAGACACACAGAGAAGGTTTAAAAGGTGCTATCGATTGAGGCAGTACGAAGTCTGCCGGGTCAGCTAGTACTTCATAAATCGTTAACCGCAATTTACTTTTCATTCAATCAACTCAAATATAAAAAAATTACTTGCTGCTACGGAAGCCTTCGTGGGCGAGCCCGACTCGCACTTGGCCGGTTTTATATTATTCAAACCGTCAATAAAATTTACTGTTAAGTTTAAGAAGCTAGGATGAAGTCCAGATATTCGTATGTTTCCTAAAATTGTGAGTTCTGACCTTGACGGCATCGACAGATTTTCACGCCCTGCTTAAATAACCCGAGATTGTAAGAAAAGGATACACTGATGAGGGTAGTGCATTCCAGTTCTTTATCGTGCGACAAAAAAAGGAAGTATCGAATCGTTTGGTTCGAGGTGGTATTGTTTATACCGTATGTGGGTCACACTGCAGTCCTGCAGTACATAGCAATGCATGTTGCAGACAGAGAGCACTAACGAAAAGGTGTGGGTCATAAAACGGATCCCTGAGGTATACCAGTATTACCCAACAAAAATTCTTAAGCCCGATTGTTAGAAAAGTACTTAAATGCAGTACTGATGTAGAAAGGTGTTAACACAGTTGCGCTAAGTACATGAAAGACCAGAGGCTTATAAAGAAAAGAACTGAGCATTCTTCAATGAAAATGTCAGGTCCTACGTACGTAGGGAAGAATATTACATTTGTTGAGAAGTTCCTGTATGCTTATACCTGTTGAGAACCTAGTAGATAAATTGGCGTATAACCTGTGCACCTACTGGCTTCACTTACTGGTAGGTGAAGGGGGAATATTTAAAGCGTTTGACAAAAATCACTACATCTTATAAAACGAATGCGTCTGTCAGTCTGTTCGCGATAAACACAAAAATTACTGCACTTATTTTTATGTGGTTTTCACCAATGGAGAGTGTGGTTCTCGAGAAAGGTTTGAGTATATAATTTTTCAAGGTTTTGTATACCTTGGCTAAAATATAGTGATATTTGTTGGAGGTGTCGGAAAAATAAGCCACCTGGGAGCTTTCAACGAAAACCCTTTGAGATATAAAATAAAGGTTGTATGGTGGGATTGTGTATCTTATATACGTTGTAGTAATGGAATAGGGTCATGGGACCCTATGGGGTAACGGCAACAGGATCAGATTTACACACGGGTGAAGCAGCTAGTAAAAATATATGTAAGTAGCACTCAGGTTGGTGTTATTCAGTTTTGGCTAAATACACTCGTATCTTTTTGCGAAAACTTTGTCTCACTGCCTTTTTTTTATTTTTTTTTTTACGTGCGGACATCCCTTCGGATACCCCCCCGCTGGCCAGCGGGGGTGGTTATGTCGTGTCTCGACTAAAACCGCACGGTGTCCTCCCCAAGTGTCCGTTGCCGGGCACCCCGGGTAAGCCCTCGAAAGGATAACCCCAGGGTTGCCGGCGGACTTTGGCCGCCACCGCGGCCTCGCCTGGTGGGGTCGGGTTTTATCCCGCTTCGGTGAGTTGGCAGGCGTGTGTAGGGCACACACGACACGCCTCCGCCACGGCCTGCTTCTGTAAGGACGGCGAGTCGGCCAACTGCCGTCCTCAGGCCCCGATCATGGAGGTCGGTAGTCCCGGGCGTAGATGAGTCTGCGGCGTCCTCGCCGCAGACTGCGAAACTCGGGGGGCAGGGTTCTCTCCCGCTCCCTCTCCGCCGTCTCTTTCGCGAGCATTACCTGCTCGCAGAAAGAGGCGGCGGCGTGCCACTTGCTCCCGTCGGAGACCACGGCCCTCACCATGGTTTCCAACGAGAGACCGTCCACGCCCAGGACCGCAACGAGATCCCGGCGTTGACTCGCCCACGCAGGGCACTCCACCAACGTGTGGAGCGCCGTGTCTTCGCCAGGATCCTCGCAGTGCTGGCACTGCGGCGTTGTCTCCCGGTGGATGCGCCACAGATACTTACCGAAACACCCGTGTCCGGTAACCATCTGGCACATCCGGTAGGAGAGGTCCCCATGGTCCCTCTCCAACCACTCCTTCATGATCGGTCTCACCGCCGCAATGGTGGATTCCCCCCACCTTGGGGGCTCAAGTCGCACCCTCCATGTCTCCATGAGTTCCTGGCGGAGCAGGGACCGCTGAGCCCTGATTTCTCGGGGCTCCGGCCAATGGCCCCGCTCCAGCGCCTCCTTGCGCCACTGGTACAGCAGCGCAAGGGCTCTCGCTTCCAGGTCCCATGGAGGGGTCCCGGCTAGGAGACATGCCGCCTCGACGGAGATCGTGCGATACCCCCTGATGACTCTGACGGCCATCGCTTTTAACGGGCTGTTTAATACAGCCACGTTGCGGGCCGCCAGAGTCACCGCCCTGTCTCACTGCCTCACGAATCTATTGTCAGCATGTACCACTACACTATAATATATTTAGTTAGGTCTGATTGATGATGTTCTACCAACTAAGAGAGAGCAGTTAATGTTTCAACAAACGTCACTGAGGATTCAATATGAGTATTATGATTAATGGTAATGTTAGAAGTAGGTAGGTCGGAGTTCAACTGTTTGTCATAAGTTTTTTAACAAAGTTATTAGTGATTTCAAATTTTACCCGGTGTGATTTTCTGGTCGGGCAAAGTTTCATGGGATTTACGAGTACCACTTGTGTACAGTGATGTACCTATCATATATATAAGTGATACTTGTTACGTCTATAATACCTAATAGAATGCTTAAACTTACTTTATTGCTACAATATTATTATATATTGAATAATATTGTAGCATCTGTCCAGTATTGTAAAACGTCGGAAAACAGTCCAATTAGATATTATATTATTCGATATTATAAAATTATGAAAAAGTTACATTAAAGCATTAGAAATGTACTAAAAATAGTCGTATAACTATTTTTCTATCCAATCTATTTCCAAAAAAAGCGGCGATAGCCCAGTGGTGTACGTAACGGACTGCCGAGACGAGGTCTCGAGTTCGATCCCTAGTCGCCCCGGGCACACACCTCTGACTTTTCGTAGTTATGTGTGCATTAAAAATGTTGATTATTGCTCGCTTAGTAATGTGCCCGGTAGATGGCAATAGGCTCGCCCCCTATTACATTGGGACCCTAACATAACTGGCGAATCGTGGGTGTGCAATACACCTCTGCCTACCCCTTCGGGGATACAGGCGTGAAGTTATGTTATGTTATGTTATGTTATGTTATGTTATGTTATGTTATGTTATGTTATGTTATGTTATGTTATGTTATGTTATGTTATGTTATGTTATGTTATGTTATGTTATGTTATGTTATGTTATGTTATGTTATGTTATGTTATGTTATGTTATGTTATGTTATGTTATGTTATGTTATGTTATGTTATGTTATGTTATGTTATGTTATGTTATGTTATGTTATGTTATGTTATGTTATGTTATGTTATGTTATGTTATGTTATGTTATGTTATGTTATGTTATGTTATGTTATGTTATGTTATGTTATGTTATGTTATGTTATGTTATGTTATGTTATGTTATGTTATGTTATGTTATGTTATGTTATGTTATGTTATGTTATGTTATGTTATGTTATGTTATGTTATGTTATCCATTTCCAAAATGAATTGAATTCTCGTTATAATTTCTAGATCAGTATAATTTACTTAAACCAGGATCAGATACTAAATGGTCAGCTAGTGATGACAATAATTTATTACGGTGAATGATACAATACAACAATATCCAATCAAGTAATTAGTTATCACTCATCGCAATTGTATTAAATTGATCAAGGTAGTTTGCATAAAACATTATTTAAGCTCCAAATTGCTCACGGAGAGGCTCAGTTAAGTAATTTCATTCGAATTTCGTTTGTCATTACTGCTTTTATTTAAATACATTAAGTGCTCGTATTGACTGGCTTTATAACTTTTTCTATGTTCTTTCGATATATTTTTTAAATGTTGAATTAACAATAATAATAACAATTTTTTGGCAAAATTTCAAGCCTAGCAGAGATGCTGGAGATTTCAAGATTCATAAGGCTATTCATTACTTTTAGTGAAAGGTAATTTACTTCCATAGGCTCCTCTTGTAACTAAGAACTCAACCTTAGCTATTCAAAGAAGTCATATAATCTCTTATCCCGTCTCGAGTTAAAGGACAAGCGCCTACAACAGCAGGCTTCACTTTAACCGCTTAACACTGAAGACGATCACGTGCGTGACTTTAACTGTCTTTAATTTGCTTGTTGATTAATCTCTTCCTACCGGCAAAAACAGCTATTCGAACTACGAAATACCTTGTGGTCATGGAGAACTAAAGCATATTTAGCCTCCATGAGCGTGAGTCTAAAAGGAAATGGGTAGGGAGGTTTAAACCAGAGGGGACAAAGGCGCTTGCACTCCATGGCAAGGCCACTTACTGTACAGACGGCCAATGTCTGCTAGGATGCCCAGATTTCCTTCATTGGTAAACCTCAAACCGCTAGAATACCACATGGCTTTTGGCTAGTTAAGTTTTGGCTTAAACACTTTACTCTGCCCCTGCGAAATAGTACCCTTGCACATAAAAAAATACTTCACCTGAGTTTAAATAAAAGTAGATTAAAAACAGCCGCGGTAGCCTAGTGGTATGGGTAATGGACTGCTGAGACGAGGTCTCGGGTTCGATGCCAGGTTTTACCATGGCACACACCAATGACTTTTCGATGCTTTTCGAAGTTATGTGTGTATTTATCGCAGGCTTATAAGTGCCCGGTTAATGGCAATAGGCTCGCCACCTATTACATTGGGACCTAAACATAAACTTGCGAAATTTGGGTGCTAGCACCTCTACCTACCCCTTCGGGGATATAGGCGTGAGTTTATGTTATGTTATGTTTAGATTAAATACCTTTTTTTTTTCTCGCGGAAATCCCTTCGGATACCCCCCCGCCGGCCAGCGGGGGCGGTTATGTCGGGCTTGAACCGACTAAACCCGCACGCCGTCTCGGGTCTACAGACGCCGGGGTGTAAGGTTGCCCATAGAGCATATCCCTCGGACCCCTCAGGTAGATTAAATACCCGAGGGTCATATTATAGTCATCTCAATGAACTGTCTATTACTTTTTGATACGTTACTCAAACATTTCATTTTGGCCACAATACTTGACCCCATTTTAATCCGATTTCCATATTAAACGAAAGCTATGTATCATGTTGTTGTTATCGGCTTTGAGTGTATTAATTGAGGATGAATTTTATATGTGCTGACTGGCAAAAGCGATTACATAAATTGACGTATCAAAAATTCATAGGAACATTGTGTTATTTGAACACACAGGTTTATGATATTGTCGGAAGTTTACGCGAATGTCACACATTAAAATAAAACTATTCTATCGCGATTTACGTACTGTTATTTTATATTTTACATTGAACCCGAAGTTTCGGTTGCTTTTCAGCAGACATGCAGCCAGTCTCCCCGTGCCCATGGCTGCTGAAGAGCAACCGAAACGTCGGGTTCAATGTAAAATATAAAATAAAATCAAATAAATCGCGATAGAATCCGTTAAAAAATAGTTTTGTTTCACATAGGTTTAGTTCAGTTACGAGCTTTTTTTTTTTCAATGTTATAGTGGCTTGTGCCCCATCGCCGTTTTTTCACCTTCATTGTATAAAACTACATTTATCATTCAATTTATTTGTGTTATTTTTTTACTACAATATTTAGTGTCAGCAGTAAAAAGTTTCAAGCTCAAATCTCTTTACATTTAAACAGTACTAGTAACCGATATTTTTAGTGAAACTAAGCTAAATTGCTTGGGGTATCCGAAGGGATTTCCGCACGAAAAAAAAAAAAAAAGGGTACACGCGCGTCGGGTGAAGCCTCGGTAGCTTAATGGTTAAGGAGCCGACCCCACGATCGATAGGTCCCGCGTTTGAATCCTGGCCATTACACTACCGAGGTGAACCCACTCCGAACACAAGCAATTCAGCTTTGCTGGATGGGTTAGGGGAAATATTAGTAATTTCGATTACAAATATTCTTTAAAAGAAAAAGCTTCGAAAGCTTGATGTTTAAGGAGTTTGCCTTATGATCTAGAGGTCTCGGGTTTGAATCCTGACTATTGCCAAGATTCAAACCCGAGACCTCTCAGGAATGGTATCACGTTGGTAGAAATGACACTACCGACGTGAAGCAACTCCTAACTCAAGCAATTTAGCTTAGCTGGAGGGTTAGTGGAAATACTTATAATTTCGGTTATAATATTGTTAAAAAAAGTGTAATATCGGGCCGTCTCCTTCTTATGTGATGTATGATACGTATATAATATTCTTTTTGATGTTTATACCGAAGCAAACCCACTTTGACCATACAATTTTTTTTTTATACCACTAAGGTGGCAGACAAGCACACGGCCCACCTGATGGGAAGCGGTTACCACGGCCTATGGACGTGTGCAACACCAGTGGCGTCACACTCGCGCTGCCGACCCTGTAAAGCAAAGGGGATGGGAAAGGTGTTTGGGAGGGGATGGGAAATTAGTTTGGGCTCCGGCACTATTTCTGATTTTAACACGAGAGCACAAAAAGTAGCCAAGTTAACAAAGTAATGCTCCTCGTAGACATTTCAAGCTGATTTATGAGCCACGAGATACTCTTGTAAATTAAAGAATTTCTGAAGGACAATTTAATCTTTGGTTTAGTAAAGTTGAGGAGTTTCTTTTGAAAGTATAATCAAAATGCCGGTTATAATACTTCAATTTGCAAAAGAAATCGGTCGTCTCTCAAGAAGTAAAAAGTCAACATAATCAAAATATCACAAGTGTGCATCTGTTAATGAAATTTACTTTTTAGCAACACAACTGTATTTCAAATTTCAATTACCGAATCAATTTCATACACTGTACAAAGTTTTTTTTTTTTATATTTAGGACACGTCAATTTGACTTCACCTCGCCTGATGGTAAGCTGAAGGTAAAGTCTCAGGACAGAGAGTCACCATTACATACACTTACCATGTTAACAATGGTGGCACTCAGCTTGACGGCCTCATCAGAAGAGGATTGTCGTCGCAGCACCGCGTGACACAAACTGGTCCCACTAGTGCTGCGACCACAATCGCCCTGCCCGGCTATGCACTTGCTGACCCCTGAACGCAATCAAACCGAAATTGGATTACTATGGAGGGTTTTTCGCAATCGTGCACGGTGGTACCTACCCGGCCGAATTTTGTGACAAATTTGTGTCATCAAATTTCTACCACCAGTACACATGGAAGGTATCGGCGCAAGAAAATTTAAGCATGTCAATCTTTTGTTGTTCACAACAAAGAACAGCGTGATGCCTATTATCATAATTATGTAAGTTATGGGAAATATTATTATAAGTAATGATACTAAAACCGTACGGGGGTTATAAGCAAGGGTGCGAGAGATGACAACTTTGGTGTCATGTGTCCTTAATGTAAATTAGTGAAGGGTGACGTGGCAAGACATATTGTATTACTGTATTCATAAACAAACTGCAATTATGTTTTGTCATATTACTATGACTTATTTATAAGCGGCGATACACCAGTGTCGTACGTAACGGACTGCTGAGATGAGGTCTCGAGTTCGATCTCCAGTCGCCCCGGGCACACACCTCTGACTTTTCGTAGTTATGTGTGCATTAATAAATGTTAATTATCATTAGCTTAATAATGTGCCCGGTAGATAGCAATAGGCTCACCCCGTATTATATTGGGACCTTAACATAATTGACGAATCGTGGGTGTGTAATACACCTCTGCCTACCCCTTCGGGGATACAGGCGTGAACTTATGTTGTTTATTAATGTAGGTTATAACTTTATTATAATGGGAGAATGGTAGAATGCCGCGGTAGCCTAGTGGTATGGGTAAAGGACTGCTGAAACGAGGTCTCGGGTTCGATCCCAGGTATTACCATGGCACACACCAATTACTTTTCGATGCTTTTCGAAGTTATGTGTGTATTTACCGCAGGTTTATAAGTGCCCGGTTAATGGCAATAGGCTCGCCACCTATTACATTGGGACCTAAAACATAAACTGGGCTAACGTGGGTGCTAGCACCTCTGCCTACCCCTTCGGGGATATAGGCGTGAGTTTATGTTATGTTTATGTTATGTTTATATTGGTAGAATTTTTTGTTATGGTAGATTAAGTAACATTTTACTGTTACTATTAATACTATCAGCATTGGCTATATTTCTCCAGATAAGTCCCAATGGTAGTTATATGAACGGGCATGTCAACCTATATAAGGTGTCACCAAATTAGGTCTCAGAATTTGGTGGGTGGGATGACTTGGTATCGACAAAATATGTGTTAAAAAAAAAACCACCACCACAGCCCGTGACGCATGTGGTAGGCGTGCAGTCCGCTGGTCGCTGGTGGTGTTTTTTTTTCATTTTTTTTTTTTTTTTTTAATTTTACCCGATATTTTTTTTTGTTTCAAAAACATATTTTGTCGATACCAAGTCATCTCACCAAATTCAGAGACCTAATTTTGTGACACCTTATATAAAACCATCTATCCTACGAGCCTTTTATCAACTCAGTGAGGTTCGGCTTTTCAGTCTAACTACGAAACCGCTGAACTGATATTTTCCGTGAAGCGGGTACCATCCGACTTCCACGACACCCATTGGCGATATCGAAAG